>OU026153.1:111640827-112270328 GCA_907269105.1 Volucella inanis | reverse complement strand
GTTCAATCAAAACTTCGCCTCAGTGTCCAAGAAGTCTTCCGCTTGTAACTTTTTTATGCCGTGTGGGGGTTGTTTAACGTCTTAGCTCTTTGATCGGACATTGTCTAGTAACAGCTTCGTTTTTAATCCCATTTCGGGACTAGAATTATTAAAAATGATCAAATCTCTAAAAAAAACTCTAATTTTTGTGGTGAAGATGGAATTTCCAATTCCATCTTAAAAAAAATTGCAGCACTTTTTCGGAAATCTTCCCTGAATTGTTTAAACGAGCCAATGTGATTCCTCTCTTGAAAAAGGGTAATAGCAAAGATAAATTTAATTACAGACCGATTTTCCTATTGTCTGTTATATCAAACATTTTTGAAAGAGCAATAAAATGTAGAGTTTTGAAACTTCTCACTTTCCATAACTTTTTTAGCGAAAATCAGTTTGGTTTTAGAGTAAACCTTTCCACTGAAGATGCTCTACTAAATTTTTGTCAGTATATTTATAAGGGCCTTGATAAAAAGAAAACCTTCGCCGGGCTCTTCGTAGATATAACCAAAGCTTTTAACATGGTTGATCACGAAATTCTTTTGGGTAAATTCTACCATGAAGGATTTATCGTAGATTGGTTTACATCTTACCTTAAGAACAGGATACAAAAAGTAAAAATTGGGAACATTGTTGGCGACTCTGAGATAGTTAACCTTCAGTCTTCCTTTTGTAGGTAGGCAGAAGGCTTTGCTGATGACTTCACGTTCGCATATGGCTCAAAAAATCTCTTCAACCAAAATGCTGAAATCAACCATGATGTACATCTGTTAAGACAATGGCTTACGTGCAAGATAGGTTAACAGCAAGCGGTGAAACGAAGCTAATGTTTTTCAGCCTTACCGCCAAGGAACCAAGCAGTTAATATTGTGTTTGATGCAGCTTGTTGCGGTAGATCTAGCTTAATGAATTCTGGATGCAGCTTCACATACAATGAAAGTTTCGACTGCAACACTAACTGCTTTACTATTGAGATATTGAGGAACTATAACTATTTAGGTGTCATAAGGTGTCGAAGCTCCTATTGGCTCCAAAACTACATTTCTACAAGAATCATAAAAAATATTTACTTTGGCATCTTCCATTCTAGATAACAATATGGTATAAGCTGCTGGGGTGGTATTCACTGAAATAAATCCAAGAACTAACTGTAACACAAAATTATGTAATCAGAAAAATATGCTTTTCTTTGAGCTTAGCCAACTCTAGAGCCCTTTTTAATAAACTGAGAATTCTGCCAGTTAGACACTTATACAGTTATATTTTAAGGTTTTAAATTTTTTTTTATTAGAGGTGGACACTTATAAAGACCCATCAATGTAAACCACAATCTTCGAAGCAATTCTAATTCCATGATAAGCATTTCAACTTTTCGCACATCTAATTTGAGATGCTTTTACACAATTGTGTCTTGTAAATTATTTAACACACTCTCTGCAGACATTCGAATCATTGGGATATTGAGAATCTTTTTATTTAAAGTTAAACTGTGGCTTTTGACATAATGAAATCGAAATCTTGTTGCACTTCATCACTTAATCAACTTTAAAATTTATACTATCCTAAATTGTTTCTTTTCTTTTGTGCCATCTATACACTTTTTTGTACTTACTGTTCACAATGTGACATTGCTTCTATTTTTTAACTAAATATAAAATGTAACTAACTATTCTCTAAATTTATGTTTGGATTACTTTGAATTTGTAAAGACAACATATACTATTTTATACTAAATTTTGAGAATAAGGAAAGTTAAAAAAAAAAAAAACGTAAATATTTGTGACGTAGGCACGGTTCGAGTTAAGATTTTCTGTCGTGGTGTTGATGGAATGCAATTAAAACCATTCGAGCGAATGTACTTTTTTTCAATGATAACGATATTGTTATTGATGTTATTTGTTAAAGTTCCATTGTCTGCACTTGATGCGGCTAAAATTCCAGAATCATCCGAATGATGCTCATCAGGATTCTCTTCTTTACAAATGTTGTCAGATGTGGTTAGTGATGATGCAGCTGAAAATGAAACGTTGTTATCCTGCGATACGGAAATTTGCTCTGCGCTTATCGGACTCGTGGCTTTATTATCAATGTCAATAATGTTGATCTAATCAGGTGGATGCATCTTCTCACCTTACTTACGTTCACGTCTTGCCAATTTGTTGATTTCCTCTTGAATTTGCTTCAAGAGATAGTTTTTCTCACTAATGCCGATCTGCCTCATAGTTTCTATTTATATTCCTTGATCTGTTCTCGAGTGGGTTTTGGTCTTGTTTGTCCTCAATTCACAATCCCGTTATATCGTTGTTATCATAATTTTATGAACATGCGCGCATAGCTTTAAAGGAATTATGACGATCAAATTGACTATAATAGACAGTAGAGGAATTGCTTTGCCTCAACAACCAACAGTGTCTGTTGGTCTTCGATAAATCAGTCTTGCTTCACTTGCACATAGCTACCAGCAGCAACGACAAATAAATAAATTGAGAACAAATAGAATCACGCACAACAGCTTTATAACAGAAAGCTTGATCATCTTACATTGTTTGTCAGCTTTTGAATTCAATTACAAAAGTAAAGCAACTTGTGTAAACAGTATATTTACTTCTCTTTCAAGAAGTAGCTATGTATCAGCTTTGGGTACAGTTGCACAGAAAAAGGAAAAGTTGTACAGGATTTTCCAATAGGGACTTAAATTTAATTTGTGAACGCACTCTTTCACTAACCATCAAACTATCATCGTCAATTTATTCAGTAAACTCAACATTTTCATCATAGTAAAGCACACTAACGAGCAACGTTTGCAAATATAAAAATTTTCTACAGATATTCGGAGTCGGTGACTGCAACTTTAAGAGCGTTAACTGCAATTTTAGGTCGTAATTCTCGCCCTAGTAGACAGGCAATAAAAGTTTAGTGCAAACATTTGAGTCTACATATTCGTTGTGTGATGTTTCTGTGCCAGTCGGGATGGTCGAAGTGTCGAAAATATCGCTGCTGTCCGTAGCAAACGATCCAAATTAGTCAATTCCACGGCATTCTCAAGAATTGGGCATCGCTCAGACCACATTATGGCGTATTTTGCTTATGGATCTTGGTTTAAACCCATACAATATCAAGCTGACTCAGGAATTGAAGCCGATGGACCATTTGAAGCGACGTACGTTCTTCGATTGGGTTCTGGAGTAGATGCGCCAAGATGATGAATTTCATCGCAAAATCATCTTCAGTGACGGAGCTCATTTTTGGCTCAATGGGTTCGTCAATAAACAAAATATGCGTTATTGGTCGGGTGAAAACCCACATGTGCTTCATGAATCACCACTTCATCCACAAAAAATAACTGATTGGTACGGTTTGCATTCCGGCAGCTTTATTGCCGGAATACTGTGAATGGTCAGCGTTATCGCGCCATGATCACCGTAAGTATGATGAGCGTGTTATCTCAAGACATGGGCCAGTCGATTGGCTGCCTCGTTCGTGCGATTTAACGCCGCTTGACTATTTTCTGTGGGGCTACGTTAAGTCATTGGTTTATGCCAACACGCCGACGACGTTGGAAGAGCTCAGAGCCAACATTGAACGCGAAATAGCGGCCGTTTCGGTCGAAATGTGTTGCCGAGTCACTGAAAATTGGGTCCAACGAATCGACTGCTGCAAACTAGCCCGCGGTGGCCATATGAACGAAGTCGAGTTCCATTCATAAATGTTTTGATCGTACTTCAAGCCAATAATAAAGTTTTTGAAATATCTCAAATGGTTTGATTTTTATTAGAAAACACTATACATGTGCTCAGCTACATATAACTCCTACAGCCAAGAAATGGACAATACGTGTTGAGACATAATTGTCAATGATATGAAATTAGATGAGCAATTTTCTAGTAATTAGGTCTGATGTGGATATATATATTATATATATATTATACAAATATAAAATTATAAACCTTTTTTATTAATTAGTTTAAGTTTATGCTAAAATTAATATCGAATATAAGAAAAAAATCAAAGTATGCTTCTTTTCAAATATTGCATTACGTGTTTACAGGGTGTCCCACAGACAGCGCTGCAGACGAAAACCATGGGTTTCTGAGGTCATTTTGGGTGGAAAAACTTACGAAGTAATTATCTCGTTTTCGCTTCTTTTTTGACTTTCTCGTATAACGGTTTTTATGATTTTCGGCTTCGTTTCTTTTAACTGGCTCTTATTTGCTAAACCGCAACCGATACTTGATTTTTTTTAATCTATACAAGAGAAGTAAATAGGTTTTTTTTTATGCGGACACATTCTTTTGGCATTTTTAGTTATTTAGTTTTTTGACTTTGTCTTTTTTTTTTTGGTGTGAAAGCCCAATTTACTCTCCTAAAAACACTTAACATTTTTATACCAAAAAAAATAAATATATATATATAAGATTATTGACAAAATAAAAACAAAAAAAGGAAATTCAAGATATAATACAAAGTTATTGTAAAATGAATTCTTTGTTTGTAACGAATAATCTACAAAAAGTGTTCAATAATCTCACCCTACTGATCGATACACAACTTTTCTCCCCTCAAAATACTTATGTAGGCCCTTTTGATCATTTCTGGTGTCACGGTTCGATACGCAAATTCAATACGTTGATTTAAGCACTCCAATGTATGATACTTAATTGGTATTCATGCATGAGGTTTTTCAGATGCCTCCACAAGAAATAGTCTAGCGGGCTTAGATCTAATGACCTTGGCGGCCAACTGATAGGACCTCCACTGCCCCGAGAAGTTCTCATTAAGAACGTTGCGCGCAAAGACAGTGTAATGAGCTGGGGCACCATCGTACATCATCCAAATAATCCTGTGTTGCTCACAGGACAAATCTGCGATTTAATCTGTCAAATTATTATTTAAAAAGTTTGCATATTATATGCACTAACACATGGGCTGAAAACTTAGTGCCGTTTTATAGTAAAACAAAAAATTTTCGCAAAATTCAACCTTATTTATCAGTATAGTTGCCTTCGAGGGCGATACTCTGAGTGAAACGATTTTTCAATCTTTCGATAAGAGTTTTGTAGTACGATTTCGGTTTAGCCTCAAAATATTCCTCTATTTCGGCGATTACTTCTTCATCGTTCTTAAATCTCTTGCCGGAGAGCATTCTTTTGATGTCAGCGAACAGGAAATAGTCGCTGGGGGCCAAATTCGGAGAATACACAATACGGTTGTGAAGCAATTCGTAGCCGAATTCATTAAATTTTGCCATCGTTTTCATCGACACGGTGCATTGTCTTGATAAAACAGCACTTTCTTTTTCTTCAAATGCGGCTGTTTTTCTGCCATTTCGTTCTTCAAATGCTCCAAAAACGCAATGTAATAGCCGCTGTTGATAGTCTGCCCCTTTTGGAGATAGTCGATGAAAATTATTCCATGTGTATCCCAAAATACGGATGCTATAACCTTGCCAGCCGACTTTTGAGTTTTTGGTCGTTTTGAATGAGGTTCGTCGCCTGCTCGCCACTCAACTGACTGCCCACTTGATTCTGGTGTGAAGTGATGGATTGTGAAGTGATGATTGTCACATACCGACTCAAAAATTCGGCTTTATTGCGGTTGAACAGCTTTAAACACTCCTCTGAATCATCAACACGGTCGACTGTGAGCAAACGCGGCACTCACTTTGAACAGGGCTTTCGTATGTCCAAATATTCGTGTATGATACATCCAGCAGGCTCTTTTGATATTTTCAGAGCCTCAGCTATCTCGATCAACTTCACTTTACGGTCATTCGTAATTATTTTGTGGACTTTTTTGATGTTTTCATCTGAAACAGCCTCTTTTGGACTCCACTGCGTTGCATCATCTTCGGTGCTTGTATGACCACTACTAAATTTTTCAATCCACTTGTGAGTGGTTCGTTCAGCTGGTGCAGAGTCCGGGTAACACTTATCAAGGCATTCATCATCAACACACGACATTGCTTTGAATCCATTTTTTTTCACAATAACAAAAGTTGCTTCACTCACAACGCTATATCTCGAGAACTAATCGTCCGACAGCTGTCAACTTTATACACGGTATCTTTTATAGGTTTGTGCTAACTGAAAATAGTATGGATTTAATTCAAGTGGTGCCCTCTCTTAGAAACGAACTTTTCAGCCCACGTATTATTATGTCCTTGGGGCATTTTTCAAGGTACTATCTTTACAAAAAAGCAAAAGTTTTTAAAAAGTTATAATTTTCAAGCATAATTTTCCAATTAGTATTATTTAAATGTATTGCAATCAACAAACATTTTATTTAAAGAGAGACCTACCATCTCTCTCCATATGCGCATGCACACACTTGCCCCAAACGTGCGGGCGCAAATAAGGTTGGAATCAGCGAAGCTGCCTTGAGAAAACATCTTACCTTGTGCATTATAAAACAACGTTTATTCTAAGCCACGAAAACGAATTATTGGAGTACTGCCAAAAAGATAGTATCTGTTCGAAGGTTAGTCTTCCAATACGACGAGGTGAACAAAATCCCAAACCCATTTAACCAACAGGCGAAAATGGCTGGAAGAGATTGGATTGAGTACTTTCTAAAAAGGCATCCTAGTATTTGTTTGCGGCAATCCGTCCCAACAAGTCTTGCCCGGGCAATAGGTTTTAATAAAGTTCAAGTGGAAAGATTTTGTAAAAACCTAAAAGATGTCTATGAAAAGTTCAACTTCGACCAACAACATCGGTGCGACTGGAATGAGTACTGTCCCGAAAAAATCTCCAAGAGTTTTCTCAACTCGTGGGAAGAAAGTTATGGGTAAGATAGTCTCTGCAGAACGGGGTATAACAGTTACGGCTGTTTACTGCATGAGTGTTACAGGACATTGAGTCCTCCCAGCCTTTATTTTCCCGCGCAAAGGGTTAAAGGAACAATTGCTCGATGGTGGCCCTAATGCAAGCATCGGAATGGTGTCAGATTCCGGTTTTATTAAAGGCACGCCTTTTTTTACAATGGCCTCAGCATTTTAGGGAGTATGTTCATGCTGAAAAAGAAAGGCCAACACTGCTTATTATTCATTGCAAATTTTCTTAGAAGCTACCGTATTTTGCAGAGAGAACGGAATTTCAATCGTTACTTTGCCACCTCATAGAAGCCACAAAATGCAGAAATAGGATAGAAGTCTTTTCAGTCCTCTTAAGGCAAGTTACGTGGAAGAATGCGAGCGCTGGATAACTCAGCACCCTGGAAGAGCTGTTAGTCAATTTCAAGTCGTGCCTCTATTCAAGCTAGCTCTTGAAAAAGTGGCTAGAGTTGGAAATGCTGCTCGATTTTGTGCCAGCTTCCGTAAATGATCCTATTCAAGACAAAGACGACAATGTGATAAGGGAGGAACCTCTGGACATGATTGGTTTACAAGTGGAAAACGATGAAATTACAGGTGTAAAAGTAACAGAGCCAAATTCTAATATTGAAGTGGTTGAGTCAGAAACGGCTGAGAGATAACAACAACAGAACGAAAACCTTTCGCCAAACAAAAAGAGGGGTTCACTTTCAATGACTCAGGATAAACAAATGCTTCCGAAAATAATTATTTCCACAACTTCTACCCCGACAAATCTAAACATACAGGAATCCACTTATGTTTCTCTCTTATCTATATAAGTCCTTTCCCAAAATCGGACAACACAAATAAAAGAAAAAGAAGGACTTTGAAATCAGAGATTATAACATAAAGCCCTTTTAAGCAAGATCTCAAGGCAAAATGAAAAGAGGAGGAGGAATAACAATTGAAAAATATAAAAAGAAAAGGATACAAAAATGTAGGCACTTTTTTCAGAACCAGGACAATCTGGCATGGGAAAGCAGCTTAAAATTTTACCGGCCAAGTAAGAGTTTGATCTCTTTTGTCCTTTATGTGCAGGAAAGTATGAGGACCCACACACGGAAGAATGGATCTAATGCATCAAATGCGAAATCTGGTGGCATGAATAATGCACATCGTATGAAAAGGGGAATATATTTTTTGCTATTTTTGTTGCGATTCAGGATATTTATAGGTTAGGTTCGTCCAAAAAATTAAGTCTGAATTCTTTTTTACACTGAAGTCTGAATTTGTTTGAAACTTGAAGTTCCTCTTATGTTAATTGTAACGTTTTTTTAAAAGATATATAATATTTTGCTTTTATGAAATGTATATTTATATTACTATATAATTGGTATTTTAAAGATAATTTGTCTTAGTATCGTTTTTTTATTAAATATGATGTGTTAATGCGAAAAAATTTAATTATGTATCTATATTAAAAAAAAGTTATTTTAACTATAAAGGTATCGTATTCTTGTGAAAAACAATTTGCTTTTTTTTAATAACACTTATGAACTTAATTTTCTTAAAAAGGTATTAAAAGAACCTGCTCACATTTACCCCTGCATGGGGAAAGTGTGCGCATTTTGACATCATTTGGTTTTCTTATAAATAACTTATTTCTTTTATACGAGTAGATATTTATTGTTTTATACTTGAAAGTATGTACTATAGCTAAAACATGCAACTTCAATATTCAATTAAGAAGTAAATTGTGTATTTTCCATATTTTTTATAAATACCCCGAACGATTCTAAAGTTTTCTTAACGGTTTTACTTATTTGTTTTCAACTGTTGGCTTTTTATCACACCGAATAACTCAGACGTAGTTTTTTTATTTGTTTTTATTCAAATATTAAAATTTTCTTTGAGTCCCTGTTTTTCTTGGTAAAAAATGTTAAGTGTTTTCAAGAGAATAAATTGGGATTTCATAATAAAATAAGAATAACTTGATACTTAATAACATGTTTTTGTGAAAGAAATGATACCAAAATCATAAAAATAACTTATAAATGGCAAAAAGGGTTAATTAATAAATTGCGGGAAAACCGTTATCCTCATAAAAAAAAGTTGTAGGACGGGTAAAACTTAATAGCTGCTTTTGTGTAAATAAAAAAATAAATCGAATTGGTAACAGGTAGCGAAAACGAGAAAATTATTTACTTCTACTTACTTCCTTATGTAAGTTTTTCGACTTAAAATGAACACTAGAACACATGGTTTTCGCCGGCGTCGGTTACTGTAGAATACCCTGTATATATGTAAGTTAACAATCTTATCTTAAAATATGTTTATATATACATATAGTTATATCTATATTGAATAAAACACTTTTTGTTAATGATGACTGTTCATATCTATAACGAACAAGGAAAAAGATATAGAGGCAAACCAACTCAATCGATCGTCTCCCCATCTAAATCTTCTACGGGAGATTAGATTATAAAAAGCAAGCGGTAATTCAAATATACGTATATATGTACGCTCGGTGTTTGCTTAGAGAAACGCCGAGTGTCACTCATACAAAAGTATTAAGTAATTCCTTTGAGGTAGGCTTTAAGGCAACCTTAATAGCGATTTTGAGGTAACACATTAGTGCATATGTAAAACCTCCAACATCAACTCTTTGGTCTCCAAAAAAGAAAAATGTGAAATAATAAAGAATATGATCGGCCACGATATTTTGTTTTTATTAGATTATTTTAGGCTTGACAATATATTTGGTTAATTCTTAAACAAAATTTTACAACCATTTCATGTAAATTTATAATATTGTAATATAATTCTTATATATTTTTTTGTTTTACAAATGTATTCTTTTCGTTCTTTACTATTTCCTAATAATTTATTCATTTTACGAGTATTTATTCATCTGCATATTGCCTTTAGCATTAAATAACAAAAGCTTCTGAATTTAATCTTTCTGATCATACAGGGTGTTTAATTTTTCGTCCTGATTAGCTGAAGATTTCTGGTTATGGCGAACAAAAAATTGTAATGCAGGAGGTGGTCTTTTTTCGACAACTCCATGTTATAGGCTGTTAAAGTGAGGAACCTCTGATTTCGAGGTAACACTTTTTTAAAGTCCGTAGCTTTCTAACGGATTCAGCTTAAGAAACTGTTGTGCAGATTTTTTGAAGAGAATTTTAGTGTGCATAAAATACTTTAATTTCGTTGAGTTCAATGGACGCCAGTAAAAACTATGGCTCCTGGAAAATATACCTCTTGCTCAGTTAAGAATTTAATGGACCGTGGATTGGTCGATTTGGTCCTTTTCCTTGGTTACCTAAATCTCCTGACCTAACGCCAATTGATTTTTTTTTCTGGGGAGCCATAACAGAAAGAATTTATTATTTCCCGATTTCAAGTCGGGAAGAGCTCAAAGAGAGAATAAATACAGAAGCAGAGGAGCTAAGAGGCATTTTAACAAATATTAATTTCCAGTCTAAAATCATCAAACGTGCTAGACCGTGCATCCAAAGGCACGGGCAACATTTCGAAAATTTTTTAAAAAAGCGTTTTGAAATCTCAAAGCGGATATTAAATTTATTTTGTGACCCATTTGCCTGAATAAAATAGTGGTTTGCAATAACTTCCGTTGTTCGTACGTGGAAAATTCATACATAAAAATTGTAGATAATAAAGAGAAGACAAAAGTTTTGAAAATTTCGAGATAAACGCATTTTTCTGATGAAATTGGTCCAATGATTTTTCAAAATGTTAGCTTTAAAAAGCCCTAATTTTAACTGAAATTCTCTTTCGAAAATCTGCACAACGGTTTCTTAATATGAATCCGTTAGAAAGCTACGGCCTTTTAAGGAGTTTTACCTCAAAATCAGTTCTTCACTTTAACAGCCTATAACCCCCTGCAATACAATTTTCTGTTCGCCATAACTTCAGGAATATTCAGCTATCAGGACGAATACCTAAACTTAGATACCCTGTATACATTATTATGATGCAATGCACAATAATTAGAACTTGTAAATTTTATCTGAACATTAACATTGCTATACTTAATTTCGATATTATGGAATAAGTAGATTTCCAGCAATTATTTGTTTTTTGTAGCATAGCCTCCAAATTATTTAAAAATATTGGCTATCAAAAATACTCGAATAATATTGGGCTTTAAAGTTGTTGACTATATATTTTACAAACTTTCTTTTATAATTAAATTCTTTTGAAATGAAGATGAAAGCACAGATAAAAAAAATTGTATTGTTTTACTTTATTTAAAAAGTCACGAATAACAGAATAGCTAAGATTTCGAAATGCTTGTAAAATGTTCGGAGAGAAGATTAAAGAGCTTTGGAAAAATGATGAAAACGAGAGAAAGAAGCAGAAGAAAGGTAAGAAAATGGAAAAAGAAAAAGGAAGAATCGTATTTTCTTCTCAATTTTTTTCATAATTGTATCTACGTATTTGCTGTTTTCTGTGGTATTAGTGTTTCTTTTAGTGGATTTATTGATTACGTAATCCCCATCTTTTTCGTATGTACCTATCTAAATATTTGTATTTTTGCTTACTCTTAACAACGTTTTTATTTCTTATTATTTCTGTGCATTGCTCCTGTATGGGATAATGGCTTTGTTTACGTTTGTTTATCCTATTTATTCTTTTCTGTTCTTTAAAGCTAAATTTCTGTGCCAAAATGTAAATATCGTCTTTACTAAGGTTTTTGCAAAGAAAATCGGCTGGTCTCAACTTTATAAGTGAATGTTCTTTATTGTTGTAAAAAACCTTATCTTCTAATTCTAATTTGTATTTGCCGCGTTTCGAATTCTAATGTGTTCATTTAAGGTTCCATATAATCGCTCGATGTCTGCGTGCCAGTTTTGAGGTATGCTGTAGTTTTTTTTAAAACTCAGTTATATTTTCTTTGAAAAATTGTTCAACAGCTGAGTGAAGAATGCAAGTTTCATTGTCGGAGAAAATTATTAGCAACTTCGTCACAAACAATATAAAAACAATATTTTAACTTTCAAAAATCCTTTATTTTCTTTTTAACGTTTCTTCGACAACAATCTAACGATGACTGCCACATACTTTATGCCGGCGTCATCTAGGAGGCCCAATCACACATGTTCATATATTATACATGTTAACATAATTTTGCTGGACTTTCCTTTATCGCAGCTTAAATACTCATTCTGTTGCGAAGGTAACATGAATGCCAGAATGTTAAGTCACGCAATATGAAAAAAATATAAAATAAATTATAAGTCAACAAACATTACAAAGTACACCACCGGACTCCTCGCAATATAAAATAAATTATGAGTCAACAAACACTACAAGGTACACCATTGGACTTCTCCAGGTGAAACCGCATTCCAAATCAACAATTAAAAATAATCGAACGACATCAAGCTCAATTAGCATCAAATACAACTTACAATGTATTTATAGCACAACACAATGTATCCATAGCAGGGATTTATATTTGTTAACACTATGACAGCGATTTATACATATATTGTTTACACTATGAAAGAGGGCAACAATGAAAACAGACGACACAAAGTAATTACCTAACAAGCGACATAACAAAAATATATTGGATTATTGCGATCATCCGCACTTTTAGCGGCGCCTACATTATCAATGAGATATGGAAGGCAGTGACCTGGTACAAACTATTGAATGGACCGAAGCTCTGGAATACATTGGACTGGTGATAAAGGTGTTCGACGTTTAAAAAGTTAGTGCTTGAACATTCATGGACGAGATCGGTTGAAAAATTGTAGAGTTCTGTTTGAAATGAACAAAATATATACCATAAAAGTATTGTAACGACCTACAATGATTTGTTTAATATTTTTATATTATATCCTTGTTAACAATTCAATTTTGTGGGTTACCTTAGCGTATCATTTTGCGAGTTACCATGGCGTAACACATTCAATTCCTGTCCTCCAACTTATGAATCGAAGCATATTCAGAAAAATTTGTTGCGTATGGGAAACCAAATATCTATGTGGACAATTACATTGAAATGTTGTGGATCTTGCGTTACTGGCATTGGGATTTTAAAAGGGTGCCTATCATATTTTGCCAATTGTGATTTTTAAAAAAATTTTTGTATTTCCACTTTAAAATTAGGATAAAAATACACATTTTTTAACTTATTCCACGATGATTTTTGCTTAAGTGTTCGTTTTTAAATTAAGCCAATAGCTAGTTTCTGCCGGTTATGTTTATTAGCTTTTTTTTAAAAAAGTTATTCATTGAAAAGTGTTTAACGTATAAGTTTTGGAATTGCAAATATAATTTTGTATCTTCACAATAAATACACATAATGTCTTTAGGCAAAATCAGATTTTGCACGATACTAAGTAAATTATTCTTATTCTTTAGTATTTGGACTAAATTTTTAATTTTTTTTTTTTGAACGATATTCATCAAACGTTCTTCCTCGTTCCCATAATGCAAACGTATTTGATTTTTATACAGATTTCTTGCTTTTTCACAAATGAATATATAACTTGTATCGTCCTCCAAGGCACTTTGTACTTTAGCACCCATTAACATGACGTCATTACAATTTGTCTTATCTTTAAAATTATCGCAAGTAACGTCTTCGTTATCGTTGCGATTGTAAGATGGAACGATCACGTTATAAAAAATTTCACCTGAACTGCTTAATTTAGTACTACTTACAGTATCGCCACCTTCGTAATTTTCAACGAAATATCTGCTCAACGCAGCTGCTACCAAGTTTTCCTTGCCTTTAAGGTGTTCAATATCCAAAATATATTCGTTAAGAGTAATCTTCCACCGCTGGAGCTTCATATTTGGCTCTTTAAGGCCATTCAACCAAACGAGAGGCTTATGGTCTGTTCGGACTACGAATTTTTTACCATATAGGGAAGTCCTGAAGTATTTTACAGGCCAAACCATGATTGTTGAACTTTAGGATCATTTAAATTTATGCGTTGTGACTTCTTTAAATATTTAGTCATCAGATATGCCACCCTTGGATATTTTTTTGTAAACATCCGATAGTAACCTATTATTTTAATTTTTTTTTGGATCTGGCTAGATACCATTATTAAGAATCACATGACCGAATTAATTTTTGGAAATATCAGCGAAAAGGCATTTATTCACCTAAATTTTTTGGTTACTTTTCTTAAGTTTTTGAAAGACTTTTTTAAGGGATACCAAGTGTTCTTCAAAGCTAGTGGAAAAGACAGGAATGTCATATAAAAAGACAGCACAAATTTTATAAAATCTTTAAGAACGTCGTTCATTATTCTCTGGAACATTGCCGGAGCGTTCATTAGCCTAAAAGACATCTTCAGAAATTCGAAATGCCAAATTTTTTTGGAAAAGTCAAGAGGATCAACTTCAATTTGATGAAAGCCTTGCACTTAATCGATGGGTGAAAGGTAACTGCATTTACCTAGCTTGTTTAAAAGATAATCAATATTAGGCATAGGAAATCGACCAACCGATGACGATAAGCTATTGTTGTTGTTCTGTGTGGTCAGATTTTTTGGGAAAAACACAAATTGGCGAATTATATGATCTACTCTCGTCGATTTGTTTTTCAACTTCTTTTGATTAAATTTCTGCGTAACGATAAAATCTATTAAAAATAGCTTTTTAATTTTTTGTTATAATTTGGTGCCTTATTTTATTTGTGAAAGTTAGCTAATTACCAGATTTATGGAAAAAGCCTTATGTGAGTATAATAATGATATTAATTTTAATGTATCGGAACTATCGGCTTTATTTGAGTTTTAACTACCAGATAGGGTAATTGCTTTGGGAGCTTATTTGAAAATTTTGACGATTTTGCGGACTTTGTTGTCTAGGTGGGTAAGATTCACTAAGTGTTGTGTCCATGGATTCATTACTGTGCTTACTGTGCCTATTTGTATTTCGTGATTGTCTACACGGAGTTTGGTAAGTATAGTTTCTGTCTGATCGGTTACTATGAGTCTATTTGTTTGATTGTTATGTGTTATGTGTTCTATTGTTATGTTCTTGATTTTGATGATCGTTTTGTCTAGTTTGTTCATTTTGTCTACTATTGTAGGGAGTTGTTTTACCACTTGCAATAATTTTGTTAAAATTGATATACCTAATGTTGTAATCATTTTGTTCAGAAATGTTATTTGCATGATGAGGACTCGATGGGTTCGGGCAAGTTATTTCTAAAAGTTTCTAAAGCGATTCTGTTTTTGGAATTGATCATAGTTTCGATATTTTCATTTTATTGTAATAGACATTTATTGCTTAACATACTAAGAAAACCGGTTAACGGTGCTATAATAACTTTCTATAGTTGTTTCAATACGTGCTTTACGAATTTTTTCGATCAAATGATCAATGAATAGGTATTCACCAAAATTATCTTTTAAAACCTCACTGATCCCAAACCACGTGGTTATTTACCATATTTTTGCAGACCAATTCTAGCTTTGCCAATAATTTTGTCCTAAATGTACCATACCAGAATTGCTTTCAAGCATTGTCAAACTGATTAATAACGCTTGCTAGTCTTTGCTGGTCTCCACGATGTTCTTTCAGAAGATTGTTTGAATGGCTTTTGTAGATCTGCAGATTTTCCAACCACGTTGGCAGATTAGTATGGTTTTATTTTTGTCATTAATTAATTCTTATTTTCTTCTATTTTTAGAGTTTTACTTTTTTCGTTTTTGTAGGCCTCCTCGATGCTTTTGTTTTATGCTAAAACTAAAAGGAAAAAGAAATTTGCGTTGAATAATCATTCAACCACGTTGACAAAATATATAAAAAAAAATAAAAATAATTAAAAAAATTGCAGAACACCTTAAGAGCGTTTTTCCATTGTTCGCTTTAGCACTCTACTTATGCAAATTGTTCACTTAGTAAAGTTTACTTCGATTGAATTAATTTTTTTTTTAATTGCACCAGTTATATCTTTATTGAATAAAACAATTTATTGATTTTTTAGATTACAAAAGCTTACTCTTTTAGAACCTTTATTTTAAAAATGACCGTTCATATCTAAAGCCAACAAGAAAAAATAAAGAAGCAAACCAACTCGACCGATCGTCTCTCCATCTAAATTTTCTACTCGAGGTAGGAGAAAGCGAGCCCTAATTTAACGCTTTCGGTGTATCTGTTGCCATATGGCAACATCAACAAAATACTCTTCTTGAGAAACTGCCAACTGTTTTTCTTCCAAAAGTTAAAAATCGCTGTGGCAATCTAAACCTATCTGTGCAACAGCCCGCCAATATGATATTATTATTTACTCACCGAACAACAGAAAATGGCAGGTAAGTCAACATTTGAAGTGAATAATTACGTGGTTATAATTTTATTTATTTGCGATAAAAAGGTAACTATAGATGAAAACGTAGTAAAATTATACAAAATAATCAAATAAAGTATACGATTATGTATTCACTTTGAACGCAATAAAAAAAATTTTAAAATAAAAATAAAAAAAATAAAATGGGCGGCCAATTTACAGTAGCCAAACATGAAATGGCTCGTAGCACTGTTTTGGTGAAACTAGAACTCACAAAGACCATGTGCTTGAGTTTCAAGAAGCACATAGTCCGTTAACATGGAGCGATAACGGTGACCATTGACGGTAAAATTCTGATTTGCCTCATTTTTGAAGAAATATGGCCCAATGATTCCACCAGCCCATAAACCACACCATACCGTTGTTTTTAATAGATGTGATGGTAGCTCTAGGTACTCTTCGGATTACTCATCAATTCAAGTCGGTTCAAGTCGCCTGGCTTCAATTCTTGCACAAGTTGAATTTTTTACGCTTTTAGGCCAAGATCCTCACGAAAAATACGCCAAGTTGTCGAATACGCCAAGCCAAGCTACTGAGAACCACGACGAATCGATTTGTCACGGTCTTCGCGTACACTCTCAGCTACAATTGTTAGAATCTCTTCACTACGTGCTGGTCCAACCGGCAGAATATCATCCACTAATGTAAACTGAAACTCAAATTTGCGAAAATTATTGGCAATAGTGGTTTCAGTAGGTCGATTATGCGCACCGTAAGTTCCTCGAATCAAATGAAAAACATTTTTGATAGAACGCTGATTTTCGTAATACAGATGAACAATTTGGAAACATTTTTGTTGTGTGAGGCTTTCCGATAATTTGCCAAACGATACCGAACAAAAATAAACTAGCAATTTGATAGGAATCGTGAGAGATCTATCAAAAAAAGCCTATTGAAAATAAGACCTCACAATGAATCATCCTATATAGCGGTACGGATGGTACCGTTCATGACTTTAAAGTATACCAGAGAGATGGTACAATGGAACTATAAAATGGGGGTGTCATCAAGCATAGTTCTACGACTATGTGAAACTATTTCAAAGGATTGCGGTCATAAGATGATGCTTGATAACTTTTCACAAGTATTTCTCTGTTGGAGCTATCTGGAGCAGAAATCTATAGATGAAATTTCTTTGTCAATGTTAATTTTTGAATTGAATACAAAGTTTAATTTACATTTTACACCCGTTTAATATATTATTAAATTAACTTAAAATTTTCTTGACCTACTTTGTTTTTTTTTTTTTTATTTATTTATTTATTTATTTATTTCTTTTTTTGTTCTAAGCGTTTTTTTTTTACTGTTCAAACTGAAATTAATTTAAAAAAAATTAATGTTTTCATATTTTTTTATTACCCAAACTCAAATTGTTACCGTTTGGCAACATCTCCTTGAAGTGTCCTTAGAGTGTCATTCTGCAATTTTTTTTTTTTTTTTAATTAGTTTCTTAGCTCCAAAGAAGTAAGAAATATGAAACAATATATTTTTTGTTTCATACATTCAAAAATTGTACCAAAGGGGTTAAATGTAATATACGTATGTATGTACGCTCGGAGTTTGCTAAGTCAAACGCCGAGTGTCACTCATACAAAAGTATTTAGTAATTCTATTGAGGTAGGCTTTGAGGTGACCTTAAAAGGGTTTTTGAGGTAGTACATTTGTGCAGATGTTACAATATCGGACAGAAAATTCTATTTTTATTCGCAAACAAAAAAAAAAAAAAAAAAAAAAATAAAAAAAAAATATAATAACAAAAATGGTAAACATTCAGTTAGTTTGATTGTTGGTTGAGGATTCAAATTTGGTTTTGTTTATATTCCTTTTATTAGTTACTATATAGTATTTTGTTTCTGTAAGCGCAAATCCTACTTATTCGTTTTGAATCAAATTTTATATTTCTAATAAAATTTTGGTGCTTATATTTCCTTTTTCAAATAGTTAGCCTATGACTTTTGAATCTTTGTCCTTAAAATATGCTCTGTTTTACTTTTGTTCTTCTTCTTTTGTTATGTAGAGCGGTAAGTATTAAATGTTATAAAATCTTAAATTTTTAACTATTATACATAGTTCTCGTTTTTGAAAAACTGAAGGTTCGGAACGTGTTTCATTCAACTTGTTAATTGGGTCTTCGCTTTAAGTCTTCCAATTCTTTAGGGCTTAGAGCAGAATGAAGAAGATCATTAGGTTTACATTTTGTACTACAATTGAAGGTATCGTTATATGGTATACTGTTTCAACTGTTTTCAGAACTAGAGTTTTATCGTTAACTTGCTTATTGCCTTTATTTAGTTCAATACAAAAATGAATGATATACCATATATAACCCACATAGAGAATTGTCAATAGACAAGTGTCTTGTTCCTTGGAGAGGAAGATTAATGCTTAGGCAATAGATTGCAAATAAAAAGCTTAAAGCCAGTATAAAGTTATATATTTTATCCGAAAGTTCTGGGACTGTATTGCGATTAAAATATATATGGGAAGTGATGATGATATTAGTGGCAAAGGACATATTGATAAAGTGATTTTTAATATGATGAACGATTTTCAGCAACAAGGAAATTCAGTTCTTATGGACATTTTTGACACAAGTTTTGGTTTAGTTAGAAAATTTATTAATTGCAAAACTTACTGAAAAGAGACTTTGAGAAAAACAAAATAGGTAAACAATTGTGAAGTGAATATCGTAATAGGGAAATTTAAGAATAATATGAAAATAAAACAAAAACAAAAATTTTAAAATCAAATGCGTTACTTAATTATAACGAGTTCATGAATGGAATCGCATAGATCAAATGTTACCTTATTATTAATGTACAAGGCGAACATTTGAAGGGTATACGAGTATAAAATTATATGTTAATGTAGTAGAAACTCTACTGCTAAATTCATTCAACTTGTATAAAATATATTCATATTCATTTAAGTTTAAATTTTATTAGTATAACCTCGAGATTTAAAAAAATTTAATTGGAAATCCCCGAGACGATATGTCAACCATACCAGCATCAAGGGGTCATCTACCTGAAATTCTGACAAGAGGTAAGAATAGAGATGTACAAAGAATGACCTGTCGACGATGCTATAAAGACAGTCAATTTAGACGCACTAATAACTCTAGCCCTGATTTTGTCGGTAACCCTGGATTATGTTTGGCAGATTGTTTCAAGTTATATCTTTATGCACAACTTTGTACTGTTTTTAAAAAAATAATTTTTTTAAGGTATATGAATTATATTCTCTTCTTTATAACTGAATCTAAAATAATGATTTCATGTTACTTGACATTTTTTGAAATATATGTTATTTAATTTAATAATGTGTTTTTATTTTATTTTGCACCCGGTGTTCCATCCCTCAAATGGCCTATATGAAGCAAAAAAATAAATATATATATATATATATATATATATATTGTGTTCTGGGGAAGTTCTTCAAAAATATGTACTGTCTCGTTCAATCCGTCAAATGGCCAATATGAATCAAAAAAAAAAAATAAATAAATAAATATATATATATATATTGTGTTCTGGGGAAGTTCTTCAAAAATATGTACTGTCTCGAATAGGTTAAAGGACTCAATATACTGTCTTGTATTGTTATTATAAATATACAATAGATACCTACTTATTGGAAGAGTTACTTACTCCCAGATATGATTTTATTTACTTAGTTTTTCGAGATAGTTCTTTATAAAGGGCCAACAGTTAGTGTGGAAGTTTTGATTAAATTAAACACACGTTTATTGTAAAACCAATGTAGGATTTTTTTGATTTATCAGTCTATGACAATTATGAATGGAAAACAACATCGTTGATATTATTATTATTATTATTTCTTCTCTAAACGAAATAATGCGATCTTCAAATTTTGTACTCAATAAATTGATTGATTGATGACTTGTGTGGACGGTAGCACCGCTCTGCTGAAACTAGATCCAACTTATTCAGTTTCGGAGAAAAAAAAAATAGCC
The DNA here is from genome assembly GCA_907269105.1 of Volucella inanis. NCBI lineage: Eukaryota > Metazoa > Arthropoda > Insecta > Diptera > Syrphidae > Volucella > Volucella inanis. Next base: position 112,250,174 of record OU026153.1, on the reverse strand, counting down.
GGTCGATTCTCTATACGTCAACCCGTAATGTGCACCATTAATGAAGGTGGCCGTGGTGTAGTGGTATATGCATAGACTCCCCAAGCAGAGGTTCGCGGGTTCGAATCCCGTGCGAGGCAATTCTCTGAAAAAGTCTTTTCATATAATTTGTATGTAGTTATATGAAAATCCCGTCGGCGTCAACTCTGACATGAAGGCATAACACTGATGTTGGAGTGGTTGCTAGCTGGGTTAAATGTAACGAACTAATGACTAGCACGTACTAAGACCGTAAAGTGCCATAAGTAAGGCGAAATTGTGTGTGCCGATTTAAAAAAAAAATAGTTGCAGAATGACACTCTAAGGGTAGTGTAGTAAAAAAACGTATGAAAACAATTATTTTTTTTTGTTTTAATTTAATTTCAGTTTTAACAGTAACGCATATTTTTTATAAAAAAAAACGCTTAGAACATAAAAAGAAATAAAATAAATAAATAAATAAAAGAAACAATAAATATAATAGTTCAAGAAATTTTTAAGTTTATTTAATAATATATTATACATATTAATTCGTTGAAAAAACTGACTGTAAACGGGTAAAAAGTGTAAATTAAACTTTATATTTAATTTAAAAATTAACATTGACAAAAAAATTTCAGCTTTAGATTTCTGCTCCAGATTTCAATTGCTCCAACAGAGAAATACTTGTAAAAAGTTATCAAGCATCATCTTATGGCCGCAATTCTTTAGATTCATTCACTTAGTCGTAGAACTATGCTTGATGACATTTTATAGTTCCATTGTAACCTCTCTCTGGTATACTTTAAAGTCATGAACGGTACCATCTGTACCGCATATATAGGATGATTCATCGTGCGGTCTTATTTTCAATAGGCTTTTTTGATAGATCTCGCGTGACTCCTATCAAATTGCTTGCTCATTTTTATTCGATATAATTTGGCAAATTACTAAAAGGTTTCACATTACAAAAGCGTTTCCAAATTGATCAGCTGTATTACGAAAATCAGCGTTCTATGAGAAATGTTTTTCGTTTGATTCGAGGAATTTCATCGTTCTCAGCAGCTTGGCTTGGCGTTTTCGACAACTCGGCGTATTTTACGTGAGGATCTTTGCCTAAAAGTATACAAAATTCAACTTGTGCAAAAATTGAAGCCAGGCGACTTGAATTTGCGTCATATTTTCAGTGAATGGGCTCTGGAAAAACTCAATGAAAATCCTGTGTTTTATCGTGAAATTTTGTTCAGTGATGAAGCCCATTTCTGTCTCATGGATACGTTAATAAACAAAATTGCCATATTTAGGCTGATGAGCAACCCAAAGAGTACTAGGAGCTACCATTTATGGACTGGTGGAATTATTGGTCCATATTTCTTCAAAAATTAGGCAAATCAGAATGTTACTGTCAATGGTAACCATAATCGCACCATGCTAACGGACTATTTGCCTCCTGAAATTCAAGCACATGGTCTCGGTGAGCTCTGGTTTCAACAAGATGGCGCTACGAGCCATACAGCACGTGAAGCAATGGACTTGTTGAGATATAATATGGTGAGTTAATGTCATGAATTGCTCTTTTGACCGATAATAAAAATTTTAAGTTCACTTTTAAATTTATGTATTTTATTTTACATTATAAATCAAACCTTATGATGAATTACCCTTTATATAAAGAAATTTTGTTCATCTACCTCAGCGTTAAGTGCTTCAGGATACCTACATGTTTTACAAAATATTGGAATATTCCGGCTTTATTAAACGAAGGTGGATAGATTGTGGCCTTTCACAGAAAAAATTCTTGAAGATTTAGATTGTCTATTTTATTTTATTTTTATTATTTTAGGTTTATTTTGTTAATTTAGCTTTTTTAAATTTAGTGTCGGTCATGTGTTCACTAAGCTTATGAACTGATTGCCTTGTTAATTGTGCTGACGGATTTATAAATATCAGCTTGAAGGTAGTTTTCTTCGTAATAAGTTTTTTTTTTATAATTCCGCGCGCGCACCAAGGGGATATGAATACCCTTTTACTGGCTTTTCACCAGGGCGCGGTTGGTGTAGTAGTAGTTTTGAAACTCAGGTGTTATTTTTCGATATTTTTTCCAGAGGTTGTTGTCAAACTGGACGGGACGAGCCAGTTGCGCATCCTCAACCAGTGGGTCTTAAGTACGTGCTAGTTGTTAGTTCGGTACTTTTAGCCCAGCTATCAAGCACTTCAATATCAGTGTTATGCCTTCATGTCAGAGTTGACGCCAACGGGACTTACATATAACTACATACAAATTCCATGAAAAGACTTTTTCAGAGAATTGATTCGCACGGGATTCGAACCCGCGACCTTCTGCTTGATGCATTATGCATTATACCACTACATCACGGCCACTCCCATCCCCTTGTAAATTTACAAGGTCAATATTTGCTGCAAAGGCCTTAAAACATTGAAGCCAAGATAATTGTCAAAATCACCTCTCAAATAAGTCTCAATCATTTGATCATTTCATCATCAATCAGTTGATGATCTATTATATTCCTTAAATAAAGAAATTTTGACTTTTTAATAAATCAAAATAAATGAATTAATATCTTTAATATATAAAGGTTTTCCAGATCTGCTTAAATAAATCTGTGAAATAAGCCTTTCTGAATGTAGTTCAGGGAAAATTCTGGAATCGGGAATCGAAGGAATTTAATGCATTTCGGCACATTCTGTGTGTGCAAGTGATCTTGTTGTGGTGTGTAGGGTTTACTCTTTGCGTTAACTACGTATAGCGTAAATATGGGTCGAAAAATGCGGTCTCAAATATTATGAAACACGTCTTTTCGGCTTGATGTAACAGCAAAGAGAGAGTTAATTTATTCATCGGAAATAACATCGTATTACAATAATAGGCTTACGTGATGTTTATTCGTTTACATTTAGGTTCAGTTCTATTTCGTTAAGTTTAAACAGGGTATTAATTATTTAAAAATGAAATGATATTGTGTACTCGAATATTAAACTTATTAAACTTAGAGTTTGCTCTACCATATTGTTTTGATATTGATTCTAATTTCGGGAATGGAAATTTTGAAACTGGTTTGGATTGGTTCGCCGAAAGGAGCCGAAATTTTTTCCAACATCTCTAGTAGTATTTTGTTGCATATTGGATGTAAAGTTTCTATTGTAAGTCTTAAGTCTGTGATTTCAGGTTTCCCTATATGTGTACGAAGAACGATGAAATTGTCAGTATCTCCTAGAATAGATTTTGCTTCTCTAAGTGTCTCCGGATTCCTATTCTGTAAAATAATCGTAGGGTTGCCAGGTAATTTACTAGTAAGAATCTGTTAAGCTATTTTTGAATTTTCTTCGCGCTTGAACTAATTTAATTTGAACACTTTGTACTTTCTCAAACAAACCCACACTTGAATTTTAATATTTTAGCATTTTAACTTTATTTATTAAATTTTCAACGCTGTCATTTAATGTAAAGTTATATATGAGAATCGATTTAATTTTCTGAGAGCATTTAGGGCTACTATTGTTTATTAAAATAATCTTTGCACCATTTTTAATTTTTTGTCTAATTGTTAACTAAAAAAAAAACTTTCGACATTTCGTCGAAATTGTTATATTATCAAAAAAAAACCATAAACATAATCCATATATTCAACGAATAGTTCTAATTACTTAGGTAAGCCAGTGTAATCATTTACATTCGTAACCATTTCTTAATTTTTAATTGATTTTTTCTTACTACTTCATTATTTCAAAAAAAGTTTAAATTTTGTTCCAACTTCATTTGTTAATGGCGAAACAAAAAGTGATCTTCTACAAATTAGCCCGGCTTCACCTGCATGCAGTCAACAGCAGCAACCAAACAACGCTAAGTAAAAAAACAAAAAATAGAATAACGCACAACAGCCTTATAACAGATAGCTTGATAATTTCACATTGCATGATAAGAGTGTGCAATTTGTACAGTCTTATGTTCTGCATTCGTAAACAACATGTTTCTTCTCTTTGGCTACTACTGAATGGTATGGACCGGCTTTTGGATACAGTTACCAAAGTTAAGCAACTTTCGTAAACAACATATTTACTTCTCTTCCAAGAAGTAGTTATGGTCAACTTTGGTTACAGACGCACAGAAAAAGGAAGAGTTGGGCGTCTCTCCATACCTATTCAAACATCCGTTGGGAGTGAGCTTCTGTGTGAGGCAACGAGGGAGCAAGTACAGAAAGTCAACGTGGACATCAAACTCGAGCTCGGGAAGTTCTTAATTATTATAATTTGTAATTTGTTTTTGAATAAGAATGAAATCTATCTGAAACGACTCTCAAGCTAATACTGTAACGGCCCCCGCTCCGTTATGACCATAGCAGACCTTAAAGTGTGTTAACTGCTATTAAGTTGATGTTGTATGTTTAGATGGAACCCATAAGGTCCTGTGTCAACCTTGCATTGCCTGCCTGCTTGCGTAGGTAACCATGAGTTCATAGAGGTGAATACACATCCAGATGGAGATGCGGCTTTGAGTAGTGTTCGGAAATACAATTACAATACATATTTTATTGTAATCAGTATCTTTATTGAAATTATAATCTTACTTTACGTTTATTGGTTTACATTTCGATTAGGTTTCAGTTTAGTTTAGCATAGTTTCAATAATACCAATTATTTAAAAATGAAATTGTAATTCTAAACATGGACGATTTTCTTCCGCAAGTCACCTCGGTCATTCTTGTATCTTACTGTATCCACTTGCAGTTGGAGTATATTGTACTTCTTTTGACATAAAAGTTGTGTTAAAAGTCTTCGAAAGCCCTTTCTTATATGAAAGGCCACATTTAGGAAACTTAGACAAGTTATAGACACGCTTAAGCCCAACTTAACCCTCGAAATTAATTACGGGAGAGATACAGAGAAAACAGATTTGCTAAAGGGGCTCTATCTTATAAATGCCACCATAAGCCTAGAGCATGTACCGCATTAGTGGAAGGTAACCGAAGTAAATATGGTTCCGAAACCCAGTAAACCGCTGACTGAAGTCAAGTTTTACAGACCAATATCGCTCCTCTTGATTATATCGAAGGTCTTCTTACTTAATCGTCTTAAGCCGATTATTGACACAAATCCCCTCTTGCCCGATCATCAATTTAGCTTTAGAAGGTAACCCTCTACTGCTGACCAAGTGCATCGAATAACCGATATAGTTGAACAAACACTCGAGTGCAAGCAAGTCTGTTCAACCGCATTCCTTGACGTTTTGCAAGCTTTTGATAAGGTATGGCACAAGGGCCTGAAATATAAACTTCCACAAGTCCTATCTGAGCAATTGACTCATATCTTAAGTTCGTATCTAGATGACCGACTCTTCCGTGTCAGACAAGTAAACGAATATTCCAATTTAAAGACAATAAAAGCGGGGGTACCGCAAGGAATTGTACTTGGCCGTAAATAAATAAAGTAAATAAATAAATAAAAGTTGTGTGTTGACTTTCTTCATGTAAATGAGAAATTATCGAGTAAGTTAACAATATGGAACATTTCATATATATGGTGACAAGGATGCCGACATAACAATACTGGTAACAAAGGGAGATGAAATGTGTGTAATTTGCTTTGTTAAGCAATAGTGCAATAGTGTGTTTTTAATGTTGACCTAACTTGGGTCATTATGCGTCGCGAGTATCCAGTTCGGTTTGTCGTTTTTGTTTAATTTGTTGGTTTCCCCTTTGTTTTTATTGTGAACGAAAAGTAAATGTTTCTTATTAAACTTTTTTGTCTGATATTCAAAATTAGATATCGTTTGGAATTGTCCACAACAGCACGGGAACAGAATAGCCTGTATAGTACATATGTTCGTGTGTATGTACGAGGTGTGTTCAAAGAGTAAGGTGAATGCTCTAAGGTGTCTAAGCTAGCGTGAGTACACAATTGTCTATATAGTACATATGTTCGTTTGTATATGTAAGAGGTGTGTTCAAGGAGTAAGGTGACTTTTGAAATTTCGCGGGCAACGTACATTAGATTATTGATATCTTTTTTGCTGTGTTGGTACACATGTCACAAGTATATAGTATAATTAGTTTGTTTTTTACAGATAGAAAAGTTAGACGTGTTTTTGTGTGCTCGGCGATTTTAAATTATTATAAAAAAGGAGGCAAATTTTGTGCGAAAAATGGAATTAAGTGCTCTAGGACACTTGATATGTTGACAGTGGCATACTGTGAGTCTGCTCTAAGTATATCGGTCTGATCGTTTCCTGCAATTTTTTCGGTAGTTTTGGGCATGAGAGGTGTGTCAGCGAAGTTTGTTACGAAACTTCTTCAATTTGGTCAGAAGAACCGTCGCATGAGCATCGCTCAGGAGCTCTTTAATGACATCAGTGATGATACTGTCTTGCTCAAAAGGGTCATAACTGCTGACGAGTTATGGGTATGTGGTTATGACATCGGAATTAAAGCCCAGTTATCTCAATAGAAGCACCCAGGAGAGACAGGACCGCAAATAGCACGCCAAGTTTGATCAAATGTCAAAATTCATAAGTCGTTACTTGGGAGAGAGTTTTTGGCCAGAAGCCCAAAATTGAAGAAACTTGTGAAAATACGGAGATTTTCAACGATTGAGGAAATGAAAACGGTATTGCCGTTTATGCCGCAGTCACCATATTCACCGGATTTGGTGTTTACGACTTTTTCCTGTTCCCAAAATTGAAGAAACCTATAAAAATACGGAGATTTGCAACGATTGAAGAAATAAATGGAAATAATGGAAGAGCTCAAGGCTAACCAAAAAGTGCTTCGAGGATTAAAAGAAGCGCTTGTATTATACCTGTGTGGGACTATTTTGTCCCATTAATATTGATGAAAAAATAAATATTTTTTTTATAAAAATATAAGGTCACCTTACTTTTTGTAAGTACCTCGCATATTGATATAAATACATCGTATATTTTGTTTTTGTTTTCGCGAAGTAAAAGAAAAAAGTAATTGGAAAATGCAAAAAAAATTCATTGGATTTATTTTCCCAATAAATTCGTGCTACAGTTTGTGGTGTAATTTTGTACGATAATTATGCTCTGCGTAAGCATTTCTTGTTAGTGCAGTACAACGATGTGCGACGAAATTTATGCATTTAATTTTAACTCCTTACCGCATGAATTATAAAAGATATTAAAAAAGCTATTTTTTTTGTGAAAATGTTTTTATTTAACCTTAAATGATAAGATCAAACTGAGAAAAAAATTATTTACTTATATTTTAGAAGTTATGGTATAGGGTATAATCATATATGGCTTAGTATGCAATTACTTACACTTCGTGAAATTCTTTATTAGAATTGCATTTGTCATTATAACACAAAAAAGCATTACTTTTTCCACATAATCTGAAAGAACGAAATTTGGAACAATATTGGCATAGTTGTCGGGTATTCTTCTTCCAAATCGGATAATGGCTAATCCCATCAGACGTACCGAATCCAAGGGCATTCTTGATTTCTAGTAGGAGTTTGTCGTGGATTTTTTGTGGGTTCTGGAGAGTCAGGCAAACCGTAGGTAGTCTGAATGTCGGTGTTCCGAGACAACTTGATGGACGACCACGTTTTTATTTGTATTTCGCATATACTCAGAAACAGCGAGCTTGAAATCATACAAAGACATGTAGATGTCTTTTTATGTTCACCATATAAAAAAAAAACCTTTTGTACCACTGACGAGACCGCAAATGTATTCTTGACCTAGCATAGGGTCAAGTAAATCGACTCTTCCCATATGTTGGTTATAAACATCGACAGCTTGCGGAGACGGTATGCAAACATGTTTTTTATCCTGTTGAACATACCGTCGTTTTGTTGTCGTTGGTTCACATTCTTGTTATCAAACCAGGAAACCAGGCTTAACTTTACTTCATCTATGACTGCTACCTTTTCTTCCATGCTTCCGCGACCTCGCTTCTTCACTTCCTTCTCTGTAGGCACATTATTGAGTCGCACGGTTTCTAAGGGAAGTAAATCGTTCTTGTAAAGATATACTTGAAGATTTGGGCTATGGAGCCAGTTATCAAAACAAATCAAAACAAAACATCGGAACTGTGGATGTCAATCGAGTTACCACATTTGAGCTTACGCCAAAATCTGACGCGTCTGAAGGGTACGAATTGCTTTGGTCTCCAGCAAAGATGTCGAAGTCTTGACCAATACTTACTCGTTGCCGGTAACTTTACACAGGACATAAAGATGACAATTCCTGCAAATTGTTCCATTTCGTCTTTCGTGATCATTACTAGTTTGTTGATATTGTCTTGAACAGATTTGAGGTTAGATTGCTCAGTAATAAAATTAATCATATTAGCTGTAAACAAGAACTTAAAAACGTCTGCAGGAGAATTCAGTTGTTTTATAGTATCCGGTAAATCTGTGCTACCCAAGAATTGCAAATTGTTATCATCGTAAGCTGGCATTTTCCTTTTTTTCCAAATAAGCATTTAGTTGTTTTTGCACTGGATTTGGATGTAGTTGCAGACTGTAAATTTATCAAAGTTATGATAATGTACCTTTTTGGAACTGAAGTAAGATCATCATCACAATCGGAATCAATGTCATCATCACTCACGTTTCCATCAAGGGGAATAGTATTTATATACAAAGCAGAACCGTAGAAGCTGCACAACCGGGTTTCCTTTTGTCAATGGGCACTTCAGCAAATTGAACGAGACCCCCTTTTCTTCGCCAAGGTGTTATTCTCTGATGAGTCGACTTTCACCAATCACGGTACGGTCAATCGACATAATATGCATTACTAGTCTACCGAAAACCCTTTTTGGTTGCGACAAGTTGAACGCCAGCACCCTTGGAATGGTAAGTAAACCAGGCTTAACTTTACTTCATCTATGACTGCTACCTTTTCTTCCATGCTTCCGCGACCTCGCTTCTTCACTTCCTTCTCTGTAGGCACATTATTGAGTCGCACGGTTTCTAAGGGAAGTAAATCGTTCTTGTAAAGATATACTTGAAGATTTGGGCTATGGAGCCAGTTATCAAAACAAATCAAAACAAAACATCGGAACTGTGGATGTCAATCGAGTTACCACATTTGAGCTTACGCCAAAATCTGACGCGTCTGAAGGGTACGAATTGCTTTGGTCTCCAGCAAAGATGTCGAAGTCTTGACCAATACTTACTCGTTGCCGGTAACTTTACACAGGACATAAAGATGACAATTCCTGCAAATTGTTCCATTTCGTCTTTCGTGATCATTACTAGTTTGTTGATATTGTCTTGAACAGATTTGAGGTTAGATTGCTCAGTAATAAAATTAATCATATTAGCTGTAAACAAGAACTTAAAAACGTCTGCAGGAGAATTCAGTTGTTTTATAGTATCCGGTAAATCTGTGCTACCCAAGAATTGCAAATTGTTATCATCGTAAGCTGGCATTTCCCTTTTTTTCCAAATAAGCATTTAGTTGTTTTTGCACTGGATTTGGATGTAGTTGCAGACTGTAAATTTATCAAAGTTATGATAATGTACCTTTTTGGAACTGAAGTAAGATCATCATCACAATCGGAATCAATGTCATCATCACTCACGTTTCCATCAAGGGGAATAGTATTTATATACAAAGCAGAACCGTAGAAGCTGCACAACCGGGTTCCCTTTTGTCAATGGGCACTTCAGCAAATTGAACGAGACCCCCTTTTCTTCGCCAAGGTGTTATTCTCTGATGAGTCGACTTTCACCAATCACGGTACGGTCAATCGACATAATATGCATTACTAGTCTACCGAAAACCCTTTTTGGTTGCGACAAGTTGAACGCCAGCACCCTTGGAATGGTAATGCTTGGGCGGGAATTATTGGGTATAAATTAATAGGTCCATATTTTATTGAAGGCAATTTGAATGGCGAAAAGTATGCAAACTTCTTGCGGGACCATCTTCCAGTATTACTAGAAGAACTGCCATTGGAGTTGCGACAAGCAATGTGGTTTCAAGATGATGGTTGTCCAGCCCATTATTTCCAAGTAGCCCGGGGCGTATTAAACAATGTTTACCATCAACGATGGATCGGACGAGGGGGTCCGAGGCAATGGCCTGCTAGATCACCTGATCTTACGTCACTTGATTTCTTCTTCTCACTTCTTTCTGGGTCTACTTAAGAAGTGAGGTTTACAGAAGAAAGCCAACAACACGTGAGGACATAAAAAGACGAATAAATGAAGCTTGCCGGAAGATTACGCCAGAAATACTTTTCAGTGCTGTTGGTTCATTTAGAGTGCGGATAGACAAGTGTATTGAAGTGAATGGTCACATTTTCGAGCATTTATTGAAATAGTCTCCGGAAATAAACGTCGAAATGGGAAGAATTCAATGATTCAACAGTGGGAGGCAAGGGGACCCACTCTAATTATAACGCAGTATGTAAAAACAAATGACAAGCCTACGAGCAATGAAAATCAGGAATTATCATTTGAAAAATCAAAAGTGACCTTCGTTTGACCTTGAAAATGGGTCTCAAGGTCAAACTCGTGGTAACCATCTTATATCCCCTTCAGAACCTTGTGGCTTTTGTCTGAAACATTTTTCGCGATATTTCGTACTTTTCGAGTAATTTTGATGTCTTAAGTGTTATGGCGCCTTCTGACGGGAAAATAACGCATTTTTGAAAAACGTGTTATATGTAAAAGAATTGTAATTTTTCACGCAGATTACGAATCTGTCAAAAAATAGGGGTTCCCATTAAAAAAAATCAACAGTGACCTTCGTTTGACCCTGAAAATGGGGCTCAAGGTCAAACTCGTTATCATCATCTTTTGTCCCCTTCAGAACTTTGTGACTCTTGTCTGAAACATTTTTCGCGATATCGCGTATTTTCCGAGTAATTTGGATGTCTCAAGTTAAAAAACTCACCCTGTGTATATGTGGAATCTCCGCCTTGGAAGTCGTTCCCCAGGACTTCATTCCATCTGCGACTGCTATAGTATTGTAAGGGTCTTCATGTTCGCTGAGGTTTTCCACTTCGTTACCGTCGTGTTTATTTAACTTCCTGACTCGGTAGTGTCTCAAATATTTCGGTTTCAGTTTAAGACTGGTGCCAGGTTGCGTGCTTTTGACTGCGACCAGCTCTCCAACACTTTAAGTTTTTACGATTATACTCCATAACTTTTCCTCGCAGTAAGCGCATAATATTTTCTCTGGCCTCCTCCGGGATTCCATCTTTTTGAGCGTTAAGTTCGTCGGTCAGCCCTTGCTGTAGCATCTCGTCTTCCTTCTCAAATCCTTTTAGTATTTGAAAAGGCGAGCGCTTGGTACGTCTTGGCGAGGTGGAATTAATAAGTTTCTGTGGGCGTCCTACATAGCGGTACCAGGCTTTTGGATTCTCCAGCTATATTTTCGTAAGTTATTTAATCATGATCCGGTTAACAGGTTGTTGTTACCAAATGCGAAATATTTTCCTCCTCGCAAAATTGCTTGTATAACTTCGACGTGAACGCTGTTCCTCTGTCCGAGATTACTCGTTTCGGATTTCAAAAAATTACTTAAAGAATCTACGACCAACATAACTATCCGGCCTAGGTTGTCAGCATGCCTTAATTGTGTCCCAGATCGGTAAACTATCTTGTACTCAAAATAGTTCAGGAATATTATCCAACGGGCAACTCCATCCGAAACGTCTTAATTTTCAAATGCCTTAACAAAAGCTTTACAATCCGACACGATAGGTATCTGTCTTCCCACTAAATAAATCCTCCATTTCTTCGAAGCCCCCACAATCGCTAGAGCTTCTAGCTCAACGTTTGGTCCTTACTACTCTTTTGCAGAACCACAGCTCCATAACCTCTTTTACTTGCATCTGTGTGGATCTCTGTTGTTGCATTTTGGTCGACTACCAGAGCATGTGTGAGGACATTTCTGAACACTCTCTGGCTCGACTCTATCCAAAAAATAGCGCCTTTCTTGAGTAAGTCGCTCAGCTTTTTAGTAACCATGCTAAAATTGGAAATAAACTTCCTGAAGTATGACATCAATCCCAGAAATCTCTGCGGCGATTTTTTCTCCGTCGGCATAGAGAAAGTTTGAGTGGCTTTAGTTTAAAATAAGGATGGCTTTAATTTTCCATTCTCGATAATGTAGCTCAAAAAATGAATCCTCTCTTTTAAAAGCTGGCACTTATTCCATTTAATGTTAAGCCCATTTTCCATAGATACATCTAACACCATCTAATCGGTCCTTGATTATTCTTTTACTGATCTGCCTGTAGTCGCAATACAAGCTCTAAAGGTTCCGTGCTTCTTGGAGACTAAAAGTACTGGTAACGTAAGCTCCGACTTACTGGGTTGCACTATGTCATCTCTCAGCCATGTGTCAACTTGTCAGTCTACTTCGTCCTTTTCATGTGGTGCCATCCATCTCAAACGTTCGTATAAAGGAGTTTCATCTTCAATCTTTATTTGTACTGTGCTCTACACGTTGCTTTGCGGCTTATAAGTTCTAATAAGTTTTTCGACTTCTTTTTTCGTCTCGCTTTTTAAATGGGGTAAATCAACGTCGACAATTTTTACAATCTACAAGTTAGCCGCATTACATAGAAGTTCATCGAACTCCGTTCGCAAGTCTTTGATTGGTCATTTTTTTTCCATTTGCGTCTTGGTATTTACGTCTTTTATTTTTACGTTTTTTGTCTTTACATCTTTCATCTTTACTCCTTCCATCGTTACCTCCTCCATATTTACTTCTTCCGTGTTTACGTTTCTCACCTTAAACCTAGTCAACCGTCTCTAGTTTTCTCTTCCAGGCTTCGTTTTATTTGTATCTTGGTTCAACTCGTCTTCATTCACAATGTTGTGGTTATCATCATTTCTTCCTAAACGTCTTCTATTGTTTTTTTCGTCCTCCTTGCGACGTCGTTGGAAACGGATCTACCCTGCATCGATTATGATCAAAGCTTCCTTAATAAAATCGTTCCATATAACCAATTCAAACATGGAAACTTTTTCATCCACTTCAAGTAGTTTAGTTTGGAAACAGATATTATCAATCACAACTGCGATTTCGAGAAATCCCTGGGTAGAAATTTGATGATTCCCCAACGCTGATAAAATAATCGGAGGCGATCGAATCTCGTACCTACTTAACTGAAGGAGAAAATCGTGCCTATACACGCATCGTAGCCTGTGTCTATTAAATCCAAATTTATAATGCGAATTCCTGGTTTTCTTTGTGGGCTCTTCTTTTTTAATTTTTAAAATTCTTGACATCTAAAGCATCTCAACCAATGAAAAACGCAGGAGCTTGTATTACTACCAAAGGGAGGCAAACCCGCAGGCGACTCACAACTTACCGCTCATTATGTATGCTGGATACGCACGAAAAATATTGGAGCGTATCATCTTTAATAGATTAGAAGAAGCCTTGGAAGTAACAGAAAGTCTATGAGAATATCAGTACGAAATCTACACTCAACTATTGATGCTATTAACGCGGTTTTGATGGAGCAAAAGCGGCTCCATCTTCAGGCAAAGCTAAAATCATGGGGTTTGCGGATGGCAACGCTCTCGTCATAACAGCAAAACGTTTAGAAGAAGTTGTACAAATAAGCAACGAAACAATTTCAATTTTACGTTGTTGGCTGCATCATCATTAGTTACAATGAAATATTGTGGCATCAGGATTGATTTAACATTATCTCTTAAGGAACACCTAGAATATGTGAGTTGCAAACCTTCGAGGTGAATACTTCGATAATACGTATAATGCCAAATTTCTAATAAAAGGAAAATCAAAGCAATGAAATATGCTGTATGCAGTCAGAGAGATGTGTGCATTCCGCACAATCTCGGACAAGGCTTTATGCGTTATCGCTTTCGTTTCTGGAGCAGAAACACAAGTTTAAGACAGTGCAACAACGCTGGAGGCTCTCGTCAAAAGGTCGATGGAATTTTCTTATTGTTCCGACTATCGAAACTTGGATAAACCGTAAACATGGAAAAGTTAACTTCAATATACCATAATTTCTAACGGAACATGGCCGTTTCTAATTATACGCGTATCTGCACCATTCTAAAAATGTTGTGTCTCGTCCTTGTGCATTTTGTACTGATACTTCTGAAGAAGAAGAGCATATACTCTTCCACAGCTGAAGATTCCGGGTACAAGAAGAAAATCATCGGGGAATACTGGAAGAAGCACCAACTAGAACACGGTGAGCCTCTTTACGCGAAATATATACCCAGAGCGAAGGCGTTGAGAGAGAAAGAGGCTGAGACTCTTTCCAGTAGCATTCACCTGTAACACTCGTCCCCCTATAAATGTTAATTTGTTTGCCATCAGTTCACTTTTGATAAAAAAAAAAAAATAAAAAAAATAGATAGGTACGATTTGTGCAGGTGATTTGGTACTTTAACTTTGGTATTGATCCGTTCATTTTTATCATCTCTAGTCTTTTGATAGCTTTCGACGAACTTCTTGCGTTATCAATGCTTTTGCAGTTTTGAGCATTTGATACTGTCCAATAGTTGGGTGAAGTCGATAAATAATAAATGGAGATCTTTAGTGTACTCGTAGCTTTTTTCAATATAAATATCTGAACAACAGTAAACTTTCCACTTCGAGAACCACACTGGTACTTTCGTAATGCTTCCTTGGCAATTAGTTTTATCCTGTCGTGTATTTCATAAGATAGTATATGTTATGTTCAGGAGCGTTATGCCCTATAGTTGCTACGAATGGATATGGCAACATAAATCCTTGGATCCATCCACTCCCATAATTTACGCAACAAACCATGTAGCATAGTTCTTTAACCCATCCTCAACCAATCCTCCTACTGATACATTATGTAACATAAAATTAATTATGCAGTTAATATTTCGTATGTTACTGAGCTTGAAAAAATTACTGTTCACAATGTATCAATGTTTTTTTATTTTAGGAAGAGGACACTGAATTAGAAAAACGAAAATTCTTACATTTTTCCGCCCAATCATGCAAATGATTACATAACAGATGAAGACTCCGGTGACGACGATAATGTAATTGTTAATAATTAATCAAGACACCACCTAGGCGGCGCTATTTGTACAGACGAGAGATGATGACAGTGAAAGTGAATGGGAATCCGAAGATAAAATTTCTCTAGTTATTCTCAAGACGTTCATTCCAAGAATCCAAAAGTCCTATCAGAAGGAAGATAACATATGAAATACACAAATTGACTTTAAGACTGGAGTAAGTATTCATGATGCAGATATGGCTTTGGCAAAGAATCAACTACTTTCATTTGACGAATTTTTGCAATTTTTTGACACGGAAGTATGGCATTTTATAACCAATCATACTAATGTTTACGCTGCGCAGAAGAATTTAATTGGAAACGTAACTCTTGTGGATATAAAGAGCTTTGTTAGGATTCTTTAGCTTCGCGGTTACAATGGATTTTCCATGCGATCAATGTATGTAGGTTTGGATACTTACTCAAAAGGAGCTGCAGAATTTTTGTTCCGTGATCGGTTTAACATTATCATGTCAGCATTACATGTTTGCGATAACAATAATCTTACTTTGGCAAAATAAGACCTTTATACTTTGGTCGCGATAGCAAAAAATAGTTTATGCAGAAAAAATCTATAAGATGGGGATACAAATTTTGGGTAGGTGCAACTGTGAATGACTTTATAGATAGTTTGGTTTGATGCCTATCAAGGAAAGCAGTCCACTATGAATGATTTTTACAATGGTTTCCCACTTGTCTCGAAGGAAGGTCCGAATTTTTGTGACCATCTGTGGAAGGATAGACCATTCAATCTTGACTATCGAATTTCTTTCGACAACTTTTTTACGTTTATCGAATTTTTGGATGAATTAAGATCGAGGAGTGTTGGGTCCATTGGAACCATAAGAAAGAATAGGATAAAAAATTATCCCTTCAAAAAAATTAATACAAAAACTAAAAGGATCTCCTATGATTATGCTACAATCGGAAATGGAAAAGTTGTACTCATTCATTGTACAGTGAAGTCCACATTGCCTCTAACATAGTGCAGGCTCTACCCACACAAATGGCCAAACGATTAAGCAAATCGGATAAAAAATACATTAGCATAGAACAGTCTTAAGCTGTAAGTACTTACAATAAGGAAATGGGAGGCGTAAATCGATTAGATCAAAACAAAAGCCTTTACAAGGGTGAGATTCGAGGAAAGTAGTGGTATTTCCTTTTAATTACCCATTGCATACAAATGGCGGCTACTAATGCATGGCAAATGCACAAGTTTAATAGGAGAAAACTTGACCAGTAAGGTTTCGTTAATCGCATTCTTTTGAGTCTTACAGAAAAAAGTCGTAACCATTTCAAGAAGATGTCATCTCGCCCATCAGATGTAAAAAATCTTGCTGGTAGATACGACCAAATGAATAACATCAAAATAAAGCAAGATAAACGGACAAGATGCCGGGTATGCCATCAAATTGCACCATCAAAATGTAATATATAGTATTATTGCTTTTATATATTTTATACAAAAGAATAATTTATTTTCAAATATAAAATGTATTTTAATCTTTTTGATTTCATTATTTGGTCTTGGAAAAAAAAAATATTTTTAGACATATTAACACACAATATTCCTACTGTAATTTAATGCCACATCTTAAAATTTCACTTTGCAGGAAAGCGTTTAGTAAATTTAAAAGAAAATAAAATATCCACTGATTCCCTCTTGATAAGTAGTGTATACTTCATTAGTGTTGTTTTTTGTATACTGTTCTTAAAATCAAATCCCTGGTCTTTAAACCAGTGGGGACGGGTTCAAATCCCGAAAATCTCTTAATCTTTTTTATAAAACTGTTTATATAAGTAAAATGCAATCATATACTCAAAAATAATTAAAACAAAAAGATGATTGCGATCACCTGACCGCTGCCATAATGTGGGGACCAGCTAGTAAAAAATGTCCTACAATATCAGCCGATTAAGAAGAAGCATATCAGACTTAATAATCGCAACGGATGATACTAATTAAACAGCAAAACACAGCAGCTGAAAAAAAAAAAAACACGAAAAGTCGCTGTTATCACAATAAGAGAAACAGAAAACACAATCGAATCAAAGTTTTAAACAAAATAAACAGCAACCAGAACAATAAAAAGCTCAGCCACAATAATAATGTAATAATGTAATGTAAAAAACAATAATAACATCATAAGCAGTAAACGTAGAAAACGATAAAACAAAGGGCGCCTCCAATATATATATTGGTACCCTGCAATAAAAAAGACAATTTATTGAAAAATCTGCGATTAAGTTCTTCTTCTCCACACCTAAGCGTGAAGAGTTACAAACGATGTTGCTGACAGTTCTGGAATCGATGGGTACATGGATAAAAGAGATGGGTACATGTACATATTGTTCGGATGGGGTTGGAAAGTTTTTAAGATGTATCTGTGGAATTGAAGAATAAAAGTAAATAGATAGACCAGTGGGACACTACCATATTTTAAATTTTTGTTTAGTCATAAAGCATAAGATGTAATTGTAATAAATTTAAATGTTTAAATTTTCGATTTCAAATTATATGTATAACAATAACGTTACATAACATAACACTAACATAAGAATTTAACCATATTAATTATTCTTGAGTAGTTGGCAATGATGGTATGTGCCATGGGGCATTGTTAATATAGCTGTTAAATTGAATTCTAATTGGAAAAAGTCATAAATTGAGATATTGTTGTAAAAAGGTCCAGCACAAAAGGACTTGGGATTCTAATAAAGTTTAATAATTCTATCTTGCAATTTTTAAATTAAATTTATCTTTTTATATTACAATAAAAAACATTGGTTCTTCTGAGCTATTTAAACAGGCAATTCAATAAAATTTTTCATAATTTTTGTATCTAGAATTAAGTGAAAAAAAATCTATGGATTAAAAATTAAATTTTATAATTTTTTTTTACAATTTCATTCGGTGAAAATCATAGACAATTTTTTAAATTTAAAAATTAACATTGAAAAGTGGGTTATTTTTTTTGTGTTAATGTGCCAAACGGTTTTCGCAGGGCGAGGTTAAAATAGTTCGATGTCAATTTCGGTAAATTTGTAACGGTTACAGCAGCAAACGGGACTTTCCAAGCCGAGCATAGCTATTCATCATCGGCGTTCTCTAACGGATCATACCCAATTTGTTCCTTTTCTGGTAACGGCGTTCTATAAGAACGAAAAGAACAATTTTGTAATTGAGAAAATTAAACAACAATAGATTTTACCTGTTGCTTTATTTGGATTTTTTTTTTTTTTTTCTCGAATTTTGTTTGATTGGCTGCAAACGGTAATATGGCTGAAATTGAAAAACACTTGTGAGGCGTTTTTGCGTAGTCCAAGTCAACGCACAAAAAATTGTCTAACTGGAAGAATCAAAATTTTAGAAGACAACTTTGATACAGCGAAAGATTTAAATACCAAATCAATTACTTCGTTGGAAGTATATTATCTAAGGCTTTTGACATCACCGAAACGTATTATATTTGAAATGCAGAACCATGCTAATGGACGCATTGGACAAACACGCGATTACAACAGTGATGGCGCCTAATCCAGAGTCTGGAGTGAGTGAAGACAAACTATTTAATAAGAAAGAAAATTAAAGGCTTCCAAAAATAAACATACCAAATTTCACGGGGTATTGTGAACAGTGGAGATCTTTCTATGATCAGTTCACCCCGGTGATTCATAACAATAAGGATTTGTCGGAAATTCAAAAGCTCCATTATTTTAAATTTTCTATTTCGGGGGAAGCTGAGCGCCTTTTGTCACACTTAGTCATTTCCAATGGTAATTATGACCAAGCGTGTGTCAATTTTAAAATCGCGCTATGAACACAAAAGGATACTGGACAAGACGCAGTTTAAGCTTCTCTTTTCGCAGCCAGTCTTACAATGGGAAATTGGCGAAGACCTAACTTTCTCAACACTTCGATTAAATGCCGTCATTCGTTGTCAAATCTAGGTCTACCAGTAAAACACTGGAACGATATTCTAATCTATATAATTTTTCAAAGGTTGCCTAAAAAAACTAAACAAAGATTTACCCACCTTTCAAGAATTTTCAGAATTCCTTGAGACAATAGCGGTAATCGATCCTACCGATACTGTTAAAAACGGCAACTCTAAGAAATTCAATAATTTTCATGTGCAGGAACATCCAAACAAATAGGTTTCTTGCAAAATTTGTAAGATCGCACATGCCATGCGATCCTGCAAACGATTTTTGCGATAGAATCCTGAAGTACGCAAATCATCGGGAATCAAAATAGAAGTGTGCTTGAATTGTCTCGCGTATAATCACGGAACGCAGAAATGCTTTAGTCAACCAAGGTTTTGACTATGCCAACAACAGCATCATATGCTCCTACACATAAGTACCAATCGCCAAGTGACTCAATCACATAAATATAAGGATATCCATAGGAAGTATTCTAAACGACAATTTCAACCAAATTCTAGTATCCAAAGTTATAATACAAGTACTTCATCTCAACCACTACAATCTGGAATACAACACTTTGAATGTGGCATTATACAAACAAAATTGTATCATACTCTTAACTGAACCCTTTAATATTAATAACCAAAATTTAAAAAAACGTTTCAAACACTTAACATTTACATAACACTAACAGGTCAAAGGTATTACTAGCTACCGCAATAGTAAAAGTCTTTCGGTCAGATCTATAATTTCCGGGCTTTACTTGATCCAAGGTCAGAATCATCGTTCATGACAGTCAGCTGAACAGTTACTTCAGCTATGAAGATCGTGAACATTTGTTAAGGTCCCAGGGTTGGGGAGAATTGGAGCTTGCCATAGCTTCGCTGAGATGTCCATCGGCTCAATGCACGCGATTTTCTAGATAAACGCGCTTGCATTAATTTTGTCGAACTTAAAATCCGTGACTGAAAACATTTCATAAGGTTATGTCTGGCTGAGCCCTGATACAATAAGCCTGCAAGATAGAGCGATGGCGGTCCCGGAAGTATCCGACTCAACAAAAAAAAACAAACATTTTGGAAAAAAAATTTATTTATTCTTCAACATAATTGCGTTTCAACTCTATACACTTTTCCCAGCGATGTTCAAAAAGTTCGATACCTTTTTTATAATAAGAGCTGTCTTGCTCCTCAAAATAGCCATTAACTGCCGACATCACTTCTTCATTGTTGGAAATCTTTGATCATTGAGCCATTTTTTCAAGTTTGGGAAACAGAAAATAATCCGAGGGGGCTAAATCTGGAGGTAGCAATTCAAACTTTAATTCATTAATGTTTGCTATTGCAATAACGGATTTGTGAGCTAGTGCATTTTCTTAGCCAAATGCGGCCGTTTTTGCTTGATTTCCTCGCTCAAACTTTGAAATAAGTTCGCATAAAACTGGCCGTTGATAGTTTTTCCTTTTTCAAGATAGTCAATGAAAATTATTCCACGCGCATCCCAAAAAATCGACATGTCCAAATTTTCAAATAATATGCGATATTCCGCACTTTTTGAAATGCCTACAATGTCTGCTAGCTCGCATACTATCAGTCGACGATCATATAATACCGCTTTGTAGATTTTCTTCACCATTTCTGGAGTCATCACCACTGCTCGTCTTGGCAGCTCGTACGGCCTCGTTTAAACTCAGCAACAAAAAATTCTACTGTTGTAAACGAAGGAGCAGACTCACCCAGAGTAGAATCCAGTTCAGCTTTTATATTGATTGGGCTAAGGCCTATCAAATAAAAGT
Organism: Volucella inanis; assembly: GCA_907269105.1. Taxonomy (NCBI): domain Eukaryota; kingdom Metazoa; phylum Arthropoda; class Insecta; order Diptera; family Syrphidae; genus Volucella; species Volucella inanis. The sequence continues at coordinate 112,229,420 of OU026153.1, read as the reverse complement.
ATTGTATCACATAACGATGACCAATTTTCTCCATTTTCAGAAGTTTACTGACAACGTTCACCTTTGCTGGCCGCCAAGGAAATACTAAACAACGTGGCGCTTTCAAACTTGAAACATATGTTTTATAGACTACGTACTTTCAACCAATTACCAACATGTCATAGTCAGGCCGAGTACTTCTGGGACCACACTCGTTCATATATAGCGATCTAATGTTACCTGGAATAGTCTGGTGAGGAACTCGATTCACTAACTGCCTTTAAGGCCCAACTAGGCTGGATACTTATGGGTAGAATGAGACATTCAGGACAAGTTCGAAGTTTCGTTAATATTAATATTAGCATCTCTTAGTACTCATCTCCAAACATTTAGACAGATCGAAGAAGCACCTTTTTAAAGCCCGCAAAGTGCTGAAGTTCTGTACTAAGAAGAACAGTTTTAAAAAAAAAAAACTTTTTTACATTTACATTTACAGCTGATATAGAAAATTGTACCGGCGTGATTCTCCAACGGAGAGAATAAAGACATACCGCTTAAAAACGGTTTCCTTTGGTTTGGTTTCCATCCGGACTCTTTTGAAACTGGTATCAGAGGAAGAAACCAAGTATCCAGTAGCTGCTTATATGGTAGGACAGGAAATGTATGTTGATGACCTCATTTCAGGAGCTGAGTCCATAGACGTAGCGGTAAGTAAGATAAGGTAAGTAACAGATCTACTTAGTTTAGCGGGCTTAAACCTACGCGAGTGGACCAGTGACAGTGAGGAGATCATCAAACATATACCAGTGGATCAACGTGAAACTGCATTCTTAGTCCCCTTTGGCACATCCGAGTCTGTTAATAGCCTTGGGCATACAATATATGCACCTACATACGTCATGTCAGCCATGCGACGACTCAAAGAGGACAATTCTATTTGCAATAACCAAGTTATTTGGCCCCTTAGGATGGGGTCAAAAATGATTATGCAGCAGCTGTGGCGTGATGGTTCGGACTGGGTCAAGCTAATATCACTAGAACTCAGGCACGAATGGCTCATTTTTCGCCAAGAATTAACTTTTGTTCAGAAGCTGAAGATACCACGGTGGGTTCATCTCCGCAGTTCAATGAAAAGCGTGGAGAAACATGACTTTTCTGATGAACGTCAACGAGCGTATGAGACCAGAAAGAGAATACCAAAGTCTCGTTGCTGATGGAGGACAATCGTCCTACTGCGTTTGGAGTTCTGCGGTGCTGTCATTTTAGCAATGCTAATGGAATTCGCAACAGAAACTCAAAAATGTCAAACGATTTGCTTGGACAGATTCCACTATTACATTGACGTGGATTTGTGCACCAGCCACAAAATGAGCCATATTTGTCAGCAATCGTGTGTCAGAAATACAACGAATCTCAAAAGGCGTCATGTGGAAACACATATTTACAAAAATGAACCCAGCTGATTTGGCTTCGCGAGGTGTTTTACCATCGGTATTGGAAAACCACCATCTTTGGTGGAAGGGTCCAAAAATTCTCCAATATGAGAGGAACTTTTGCTGTCAACAGCAGCCTTCAGTATTGAAGACCGATACAGAACAACGTGCAATGAGGATTCAAAGCTGGAAAATTAAATCAACATTTTGATAAATAAACACTCAAATCTATTCAAATTATTAAAGACAATCTCATTTTGTAGCAGAAGCAACAAGGGCATCACAAATAGAATCATTTTCCTACGAAATCGTGAAGCTGAAAGCAAGGGAGAAGACAAAAGGGCGTAATGCATTGTGTTCATTCCTGGATGTGGAGCGAATATTACGAGCGGGTGGTCGTCTTCACAACTCTGGCTTTACTTTTGACCAGAAGCACGCAAGAGTTTTGAATCTAAAAGGTCATTGGACTAAACTGGTAATTCGCGATGCCCACGATAAGACTCTACATGGCGGATTACCACAAATGAAACCGTACCTTCATCACCGATTTTGGATTTTAAAAATTAAAGACACTGTAAAACATTTTATTTACAATTGTGTTATATGTTTTAGGTACAGAGCCAAAACCAAAACCACACCACAGGGTTACTACATATGTTTCATCCCTTTACAAATACTGGTGTTGACTATGCTGGCCCAATGAACGTGAAATCTTGGAATGGAAGAGGAGCGAAGTAATTCAAAGCCTATGTAGCAATCTTCGTTTGCCTGGCCACCAAGACCACTCACGTGGAATTTGTCAGTAAAATGACCATGCAGGCATTCAAGGCTGCCTACAGAAGATCCCCAGCGTGACGAGGTATTTACTCCAATTTGTATGGCGACAATGGAACCAACTTCATTGTAGCTAGTCAGGAACTGCAATATGCACAAATGAATTACAAGAAAGAAGCAACGTCTCTGTCGATGGAAACGACAAAATGGCTTTTTATCCCACTACAATTTCCACACTTTGGAGGACTATGGAAGGCTGGTGAAAAGTCGATAAAATATCACCTGAAACAAATAATGGAACAAGTTGAAGCTTGTTTAAGTTCAAGACCGCTGTGTCCAATTTCGGAAAACATCGACGACTTTTCAATCTTAATACCTGCACATTTTTTAATGGGGCAACCGCGTACTCTAGTTCCTCAACCCGACCTGTCGGATAAAACTGTAAAGTATTTAGATCGATGGCAGAGGATCCTGAAACGGTATCAAAAGTTTTGGCATCAATGGAGCACCGAGCATCTATACCAGTTATAACAGAGACCAAAATGGCTTCAGATGGAGAACGAACCGAATTTGGTTCTGAAAGATGATCGTTTACCACCAGCAAAATGGAAACTAGCACGGATCATCTATAACCACCTTGGAGCAGATAATATAACACAGGTAGTGACTTTAAAAACACCGACAGGGGAGCTAAAACGTCCAATCTCCAAAGTCTCTCCCTTACTACTAAGTCGCCAATTTAACATCATGCTACCAACGGCAATTGAAAACAAACCCCCAGCAAACTAATTGAATTTATCGCTCAAACAAAACATATTAAAACACACGTTTGTACACTTCAAAACACTTTATTAATAATCAATTTCAATTTCTTAATATTTCTCTTTCTTCTAATACTTTTCAAATCACTAATCACCAAATTATTAAGTTTTATCATCAGGTACATTTCAGAATAGCACACCACGTCACAAGCCAGAAAAAGGAGAATGTAAACAAAAACAGTTTGAAGAAATGACGGCCATCAATCACTTTCCATAACTTGCGATCAAGATCATAGGAAGTGTTCAAGAAGATATGATGTACATTGCGAAAAAAGTTCACGGCGGGGAGAATGTTCAACATCTCAATATATTATTATACTTACATTGTAATAAATTTAAATGTTTAACCTTTCAATTTTAAATTATGTGTATAACAATAACAACATAACTTAACACTAACGTAAGAATTTAGCCATATTAAGTATTCTTGAGTAGCTGGCAATGATGGTAAGTGCCATGGGGCATTGTTAATAAAGCTGGTAAATTGAATTCTAATTGGAAAAAGTCATAATTTGAGACATTGTATTAAAAAGGTGCGATTCTAATAAAGTTTAAAAATTCTATCTTGCAATTTTTTTTAATTAAATTTAGCTTTTTATACTACGTACTATGCATACAGTAAAAACCAAAGGGAGACACCCAAAATTAATGTGTTTGCGATTTTTAAAAAGGAAGGTTTGGGACATCGAAGGAAACTTTTAATGGAAAACAAACCTGACAGCAACATTAACAGTAACCAATTTTAGAAACAGACAACGGCTGTGAATAATATGGTTGTATGCGAAAACTGTCCAGCGTACAATCACACAAGCCAACAATGTTCAAGACAGACATCATATTAATAAAAGCAATAGAAAAGGTCAGGGTTTAGCAGAAAAATTAATTCAATAAAGCAAGTAGGCTTTGTCAAAGCTGAGGAAGATCACAACTATATTAGGAGACTGGTACCCAGTCATTAATCTTTTCATTGCTAACTGGGCTTGGCCCGCCCACAGAAGTGAAAATAAAGTGATGGAGTCATACAGACCCAGAGACCCTTCGATGAAGCATTGATATCTATCGCACAAGATACAATGTTCAGCTGGATTTTAATGGGAAAAGTGGATCGAGGTGGCCGGGTTTAAGGAGCCCTTATCAAGTGATTAATAAAGGTCCGCAACTACAAAGGTTCTGTAAAGACAAGGCAAGTAAAAAATTCCTTCAGGAAACAACAAATATTTTGTATAGTGGACGGAATAAGGTATCGTTACACGCTAAAGGAGGAAGCAGACCTGGGATTCGATCCTAAGGCTTTGTTAAATAAACATACATAGACTTACAACATAAACATACATTAAAGATATTGTACTAAGACCCAGAAGTTACAAATATACATTTGCGCAGACATTGGAAAATTGTATCGCCAAATTTGTGCTAGTGTGCTAGATGTTCTGGCGTTATTGTGGCAAAGATTCAATCCCGGTGTATCTTCTGCAAACTGTAGCACTCAACCTTGCTATTTGAACTCCTAATCAACTAGCTACTGATAAAGCGCACACGTGGACGCATATTTAGTAAGGGAAGATGGTGATGACCTATTAGCCAGTATACGTTTTTCACACCTCGATATCCATAAAGCGACCTGACTGACTCCTACCTAACAAATCGTCAACTAAATTGGTCAAATTGCCATCGATGCAAGGCAGAAATCCAGTGTCGTGGTTGTCCAAACATTCCGAGAAAGTAACATCGAGATGGATTATCCTGTTATAACCAAGATACATATGCAGATATCCGTATCAACCTAAAGGCAGCGAACTATTGTGAGGAAGTTCGGCATCGAACGCCTACAATCGCAACTTTAATCTATCCAGGAACCCGATGCCACCAGCATTAAATATAGAAGACCAGTAGCATTACTGAAAAAGAACAAACAGAGCGGAAGAGTGGACCATTCACTCTACACGAAGATGGAATATATTTCCGTGCGCTCGATTAAGTTGGAGTCAGGACAGCCATTCTCAAGCTGCATTCTCCAGGAAAAACATAGCGAGCTATCAATGGAGCTTTTGCGACTACTGAAACAGGTGTACAAGCTGTCGCAAAATTAATCATCCAATTTTGTTTTTGAATTACTTTTTTACTAAATTAAAAAAAAAGATTTTGAATAATAAATATTTTTCTTTGGACCTTTACAATTGTTTCTGTTAAGTGCAAAAGTGATATCCGCTGTAGGGTGGTGATCCAATGTCTAATGATGTCCACTTGGATGGCCCTTCGTCTGGTTTATGTTAATTCGTTCTCATGGGCTTCAGCAGCCACAACCGCGATATTCTCGGCCGAACGACCAGTCCGGTGGCGGCCACGCTTTGCGTAGTCTCCTGTGGTTAGAGTCAGTTAGAGTCGAGTAGCTAAGCATCGGAATGTTTGCCCAGTTGGTGCGACACGATTAGGAATTCGACGTCGGAATTCATGCTGCGCTAACACCCAACCGATTATTGGTCAATAACATCGACACAATTATTTCACGCTCTTTATGAGTATAGCGCTCCATTGCTTATCTGTTTGTATACTGCAGCCTACTTCACAAGTGTCAAATATGATTGAAGTACGACGCCTTTTGCAAAAATTATACCGTTTTGCGACAGGGTGAATAATTTTGCGCCATATTGTGTAAAACGTCACGATAGACAGCTAGAATTTTGAGTAGTAAGAGACTTTAGCTATGTTACTTCAGCTGCGCTTTCAATTCCGCAGAAATCATGCTAAGAATCACGACTTATTTGTGTTTGCGTTCTAAACAATTGAGGAGTAAGGCCCAGTTTTGAAAGACCCAAAAAGCTTAATATAAGACGCATGTTGTAAATCTTAGGCTTTGCTTGAAATATAGTCCTCGCCAAGTAAAGTTCGAGGTCTTTGTATAAATAATTACTGTCAACAACTGTCTCGTCATTTTGGTGGCAGAAATTTCTTGATGATCAGTCCAAAGATGTTATGCTCATTTTGTAAAACAAAGCCATTTTGCTTCAAATGACACGCCATTGCATCAATTCCACTCTTTACTCTTAGTATCGAGCTCCCATCCAAGTATGGTTTTTATGCTTTACTTGTACTATCAATTACAGATTACTTTTTGTTCGCGTTTTTCTTGTTATTAAACAAAGCTGTGTTTTTTTTTTTGGAAAAGACCTGATTTTGACACATTTTGAAGGAATTTATTAAATCTTGTGAAGTCTAGATTTTTCCAAAGGATAACCTATGTTCTCTCATATGATGGTCTTCGAATGAACAGAAGACCTGTGTCTTCATATAAAGGAGTAAGCCGAGAAGCTTGGTCAATGGACTTTGTAACGTGATGCATGTGGCTATGTCTTGTTTCTTCAGATGATATGTGTATTTTCACCGGGTCACCGGTCGATGGGCTTATAGAAAACTTAGTCCTCGGTACCATCGGCTATTGAATCGGAAGTATTTATTGCATTGTCGATTGGTGTCTTCATCGCCTATATTCAGCTTGATAGAAATCCACCTTCAGTTCTTTGCTTTAGTCTCTTCGAGTATTTATCCTACCCGTAACGCGACAAACTGTTTGTCTTTCCTATTGGCTGAGTTGATCCAGCTCAAGAGAGTTCTCGAGCGAGACCAGAATTACTTCTGCAAAATTTTGGTTAAATGTCCAATTGTTATAGTTTTTTCTAACTTAACTCTTAACATCGTTGCTCCTTTTATATTTTGTTAATTGCGAAATACTTTGACCTTAAAGATAGTTTGTACCATTTAGTCAGAACTATAGTAGGCTTACTACTTTCCGAATGAAGTTAATAACACTACTAGCAGAAGAATTGTTGGAGCCGAATTGTTTCGTAAAGTAAATCTTTTGTCTTATTCCTTTGAGAGTTGGACATTCACTATGGAGAGTCGACTAGATTCATTCTGTTGAGGTTATATCTTAAACCGTTGTGTCCTGTGAGGTAACCTACTTAGTCTGATCTGTTCTCCCAGTATGAGATGCATCTCGAATGTTCCCAGCTCTTAATACCTAAGTTGACTGCTTATTTTGGTTTACAGCAGAAGAGTTCAGGTTCATTAAAAGAAGTTTCTGAGCCCTTTATGGCCAGTTCGTCAGCCTTTTCATTCCCTAAAATGCCCTCATGACTAGGAATCCACCACAGTTTGGTTTTATTCCTGGAGCTTAGTTTTTACATTTGGAGTTAATGGTGTGCGAGCCAAGGAAATTTATAGCTGCGTGTATATATAAATGCTAGCGCTTTTGATACCATAGTTGTAAATATGGTTGGCACATACTTGAAAGGCATGGAGTTCTGCCTGAAGTACACTGAGACTTTTGCCTATAGTTATGGTTATATTTAGGTTTGGTTAGTGTATTCTAGCACCAGATTCTACTCCTGATTCCATTTTAAAACCCTTCGTATACCACTTTATACCATTTTCCGTGGATAAAACTTTATTGAAGACTAATGTTTTTTGAAGGCGGTATGTTGCCACGCAGATCATATCAAGTTCTGGTATTTCGGAGAGTAGGGTCCTTAAGTCAGGGTGTTCACTAAATCTTAACTCTTAAATTTGTATCACTCTTGTTGTACTGCATAATGCCACTTTGCTTATATGTATATAGCTGTAGAGGGGGTAAGTCGTATTATTGCTCCTATCGCATCTGTGAAACAAGTCCGGAAGTCTCCAGAGATGTTCAGATATGCAAGAGGTTGTAATCTGTTGAGAGCTTTAGTCCACCATATTATTAAGCATATGTTATGATGGGTCTGACCACCATTGTACATATACATATATCCAGTGAGTAATCTGCGGAGAGATCCAAGAATTCCGAAGGCAGGTCCATAAAGCATTGGTTGCTTTAGTTATTTTCTTGTTTAAGTGAGAGTTCCAGTTGAGATTTTATCTAGGATTAATCCCTGATATTTGACCTTGTTGGAGTATTCAACTATGTTTCTTCTTTTAGGGAAAGGAACTACGACGGCATTATTTGGGTTTATGGAGAGTTACAAAAATTGAATTTGAGAGCCCTTGTTTCATAAATAAAAAGGATTTCTGGTTGAATTGTTGTACCCCGTTGAAAAGAAAATTTATCTAGCTTTCCAAAAACATTTAACAGATCAAATTTCGTTTGTTCTGTAGAGCGCTAACTACTTTAAGTGATTTATGGCAAAAAACAATTAAACCCCCTATAACTTTGTAACTGGTTGATAAGACCGCATCCTTTTTTTTGTATCACTAGCTTATTACCCCCTGGAGTCTTGTTTTTAGGTTTTAAATCACACTGATCTTACATTACATTTAAATCAATAATAACAACAAATAAATAAAATTGAATTAAATTATACACAAAACTTCGAAGTTATTTATTGTGTTTCGATTCATATGTATTATTTTGTATTTTTGTGTTACTTTAATACTGAATGCATCAGCTCAGTGTTCTACGGCAGCAAAGTAATCGGTACCATATGCGTCAATGCCGGTGATAGATGAAGAAATTCAATGCCAGAAAAATAATGGTATTATAAAAGAAGTGGATTTAGCCCAAAGAACAGCACCCATAGTGACAGTTAAAAAAAGAAAGTGAAGCGGTGTTTATCTGTGGAGATTCCTCGATAAGTCTAAATAATGTGTTGGAATCCAATGAATATCCACTGCGATTACATATTCGCATCTTTTATATGTTTCCACAATCGAGCTGTCCGATGCTTATTTGCAGACGAAAATTAAAGAAGATTCCCAACAAATTAGCAGTGAACTCACACCGATATTTGTCGCAATATTGGCGTCTACAGTTTAGAGTAAAGTAAAGTCAGCATCGGGAGTTTTTCAGAAAATTACAAGTACGATGCTGGCAGGTTTAATTCGGGTAGTGTGCTACCTCGATGATGTAATCATGGTGACAGAGACGATACAGGAATACAGGAATAATCCGGATCAAGCTATAAAGCACATAAAAGAATGGGGATTTCAAAGAAAGCGGCAGCAGTTGCAAACGCGCCGTTGTTGTGTTCGTTGTCGCCGCTTCAAAATCGAGAATGAAGTCAATTAAGTACTTTCAGACATCCCTGAACACTTGCTAGTAACGTTCCAGGTAATGCAGAGGGCGACGAACCCAATTTAAAAACAAGTTCGAAGTTATGTGCAAGCAAGGATGTCAATCTAAAATGGTTTTATCACCGCCGATAATGCTATTGGCGAAGCAAAAATTTGTACCATATTACAGAATAAGCTAAGAACTCCGGTTTCTTAGAAGAAACAAGTTCCAAACTGCATACCGGACATCCAGGTATTGCGCGGATGAAAGCATGAGTACATAGCTAGTAACGTTCCAGGTAATGCAGAGGGCGACGAACCCAATTTAAAAACAAGTTCGAAGTTATGTGCAAGCAAGGATGTCAATCTAAAATGGTTTTATCACCGCCGATAATGCTATTGGCGAAGCAAAAATTTGTACCATATTACAGAATAAGCTAAGAACTCCGGTTTCTTAGAAGAAACAAGTTCCAAACTGCATACCGGACATCCAGGTATTGCGCGGATGAAAGCATGAGTACATAGCGATGTCTATTGGTCAAATATTGACAAGGATATAGATCGAGCTGTCCTGGACTATTGTGCATCTGTAGTAATGACACCCGCACCTAGCAAAGCATGTTTTGGCATCTTGGCCCTTGCTAATAAAACCTTGGTCACGAATCCATCTGGATTATGCGGAGCCGTCCAGAAGCAAATATCATCGTGGCCCAGAAATTTTAGCTCGTAGCGCCGTCTTGTTGATACGAGACTATATGCTTGAATTTCAAAAAGCACACAGTCCGTTCACATGGCGGGATAACGATTTTGTTTATTAAAGTATCCATTGACCCAGAAATCGACTTTATCACTGAACGAATATCATTCATTGATATAAACTGAGGCTCAAGTTTCAGTAGGTCGAGGCTTCAGATGTTCCTCGAATCGCACGAAAAACATTTTTCACAGGACGTTGATTTTCGTAATACAGCGTGATCTTTCAAAAAAGCCTATGAAAAATAAAGCCTCACGATGAATCACCCCTTATAACGAAGAAGTTATAAATTAAACCCAAAGGCTCGAAAACCATCAATAGTATATTGGATATTTGCCGTTTTGTAGGTCGCGCTTCTTTGGCCAGAACATTTGGAAAACGAATAGAGTTGAGGTGGCCAGCACATGCCGAAAATTTTCTCTGGTTCCGATACAATACTCCAATTACTTACACTTTTCTCTTTGCTTAGCTATTAACTACGGCTTGTGAGTTAGACAAAAAAATTCCGAATATTAAACCTTGTATAAATATACCTCATTGACCAACTAGATTACATCTTCCGTCATCTAAATATTGACCATTCGTATTGGTCATAGAAATTTATTCTAATAAGCTTTGCACTTCAATTTTTACCGAACAGAAAGCAAGTTGACCCAAAAGTATGACTTTTTAAATCATCGATTATATCGTTTTGCTGCTTTCGCTAGAAGAAACATTCTGCTTCTGACCTGATTTTTCTATTTTAACCTGGTGAAACATTCTTTATTATCGGCATATGTGACAACCTTACGCTCTTTTTCTAATGAAACAGAATCGAAATGAGAGTTGGAACGATGTCAGCAGAGCAATATTTAATTCGGAGAAATGCCGTATACAGCTGCAGCCGTATCCTCACTAATTAAATTTTTTTCGGTTTCTTGGGAGTTTTCTAAATAAAATTTAACTTTTTTCTGTTGGATTGTAGCTCACTTAGGAATTTGTAGCCCTGCTGGGAAAGTTTGTGAACTAGTTTATTTAGCCTGTAGGTCCACCCATCGACACTGCACTCCTTTTCAAGTTCGTCCATGTTGGAATATGCACGTGCATATTGACAGACAAAATATTTCCAATCATCTAGAAATTCAGGAAGAAAATACACACAACTCAATTAACAACATAAACGATCAAATTAAAATAAACCAATATTTTAGTAAAACAATATATTTCTTGAAAACCGTCATAATGAACGCAGACAAAAATCCTAGATATTTACAATGGAGTGGATATCACTATAAATTACATTTTGAAACAACAACTATTTCTAGATCAGATCACTACATTAGATTCTATAGAAAATAAAATAAATCAAACACAGGATTACATTGTATCAGCAAAACATAATATTGTTCACCCAAATATCCTCATTATGGAAGAAATAAATGAATATTCAATTGATTTCTATAAGCTTAAACTGTTAAAAGTAGGTGTAACTGAATATCGAAATAATATCATTGTAATCGCAATAAAAGTTCCAGGAAATTATGAATCAGTCGAAAAAAGACTTATTACCCCATTAGCAAATATATGTAAAAAATTTTGAAATAGATAGTAAGGATGAATATGTTGTATAAATAGAAAACAAAACTTATACTTATCAACTTGATATAACTATAAGAAAATTAAAATCTGCATTATAACAAAAAATTGCAAGTTAGTATACAATAATAAGACTCAAATATTTCCTTTAGATGATATTACGATTGTTATTAAAAATGCTTATAAGAATAGTCTTATGCAAAACTGTGACGAACGAAAAAAAGTACTAAATAAAAATAATTTAATAAATTTTTACAACTGACGAATTACTTTGCTAAATGACTCATTCATAGTAAACAAAAAGAATTTCAAGTTAAATACTTCCATCCCGTTAATAGCATTAAGTCAGCCTTTGGCAATGCAATTACATTGGATGATATGTATAATTTCCAGTAACTTGATTAATTCAAAATCAAATTTTGAAATATTCAAAAAATAAAAGAATTAAGCCTACACAAAAATATATCACACAATTTAAATCTAAACTTGTTAATAAGTTTTATCATTGTATTGTAGCTTTTTTTGTACTAAGCCATATAAAATACGAACAGTTAAAAACAAAATTCAGGAGAATTCTAACTCAAGCCAAGGAGGAGTAACATATGCAAGTGCAATGCCACAATTCACGGTCGGTCCCCTCAAACCTATAAGAATTGGGTCACCAACAGCGATGGTCATTTCCCTTACATCAGCAGAAGAGGGAAAAACCAATATATATTAACTTATTCATCAATACTAGAACATGAAAGGGAAGAATAAATTAAAGGCACCATTAAGTTATTAGTTCATTGTAAAATTAATATAGGCTGATTCATCGTGAAGTTTAATTTTCAATTGGCTTTATTGGACCGATCACGCATAATTCCTATCAAACTGCTTTGTCACTTTTGTTAAGCATCATTTGGCAAATCATTACGAAAAGACTCATACTACAACCGCATCTCTAAGTTGTTCAGCTGTATTACGAAAATCAGCGTTCTGTAAGAATTGTTTTTCGTGCGATTCGAGGATTTACGGTGCACATAATTGACCTACTGAAGCCACTATTTCTAAAATCATTCGCAAGTTTGAGTCCCAGTTTACATTAGTGGATGATACTTGACCGGTTAGACCACATCGAACACGTGGTGAAGAGACTATAGCATCTGTAGTTGAGAGTATAAGTGAAGACCGTGACGAATCGATTCGTCGTCGTTTTCATTAGCTTGGTTTGGCGTATTCGCCAACTTGGCGTATTTTACGTGAGGATCTCAGCCTAAAAGCGTACAAAATTCAACTTGTGCAAGAATTGAAGCTAGGCGACTTGAATTTGCGTCATATTTTCAGTGATTGGGCTCTGGAAAAACTTAATGAAAATCCGGTGTTTTATCGTGGAATTTTGTTCAGCGATGAAGCCTATTTCTGGCTCAATGGATACGTTAATAATCAAAATTGCCATATTTGGGCTGATAAGCAACCCGAAGAGTACTAAGAGCTTCCATTACATCCATTCAAAACAACGGTATGTTGTGGTTTCTGGGCTGGTGGAATCATTGGTCCATATTTCTTCGAAAATGAGCCAAATCAGAATGTTACCGTCAATAGTAACCTTTATCGCGCCATGCTAACTGACTATGTGCTTCCTAAAATTCAAGCACATTATCTCGGTGAGCTCTGGTTTCAACAAGATGGCGCTACGAGCCATACAGCGCGTGAAACAATAGACTTGTTGAGAAATCATTTTGGTGAGCACTTAATTTAACGTTTTGCTATGGTAAAATGGATGCCTAGATCGCACCTTTGGACTATTTTCTCTGGGGATATATAAGGTTTCAGGTCTTCGAGAATAAGCCAGCTACGACTGACGCTTTGGAAGCCAACACTACGCCCAAAATTTAGACAAATTTCAAATTCAATAAATGATATCGTTTCCTCAATTCGCCTAGGAGCCGGATTAGTTGCATGTTTTGGCAAGGGATTATTAAGGATTACAGTGTTAGCGGAATTGAAGTTCGAGCAAAAGTTTGAATCGTGAGAGAATTGGGCAAAAAAGTTATAGATTTGATGTGGGTCTGTAATTATGTTGTCTGGTGATTTGATATTTATTATGTTCAAAGACGTAGGGTTTCCTGTCAAGCGACGAATATTTTGCCAGGAGAGTTTGGATATATACCATATACTGCCTGTGAATTCAGCAAAGCTTTTGCATTCTGCGAAATTTGTCGTTTGTTTTTTTTTTTATTTTGTATTAGGTCGTAATTGATCTAGCATTTTATCTTTGCGGATTGAAGAGAGTTGGGGGTTCCACCAAGGAATAAATAGCTTGTTTTTTTCTTTGATCATTGGGAGTGTTTGGGGGATCGAAGCGTTAACGGCTGTTCTTATTGCTTTTTGATCAAAATGTTGCGCTTATCGAAGTTGTTCATCAAACCTTTTATATTACACTGTAGAATACCAAAAGCTATATTTTGATGGGGCTGGCTACATGAGCTTTTATTGCGTGAAGCACTGTTTTTGGTTGAATCTATATCAGTATGCAATTAGGAGGTCGAGTTGTGTTATTTATGTTTTGTTGTATGAATAATGGGTTTGATATGATTAGGTTGTTAAGATAACGACTTTGATGTTAAACCATCCAGAATCTCTGAGGAGCAGGAGTGGAGTGGCTTGAAAGCTTGTTATATTTGACCGCCCGGTGTTGGAGCCTGTAAGTAGTTTTTGTAAATGGTGAATATTGTTGATTTCTATAAGTTTATTTTTTGTTGAGTTTTTCGTGACAGAGTTAGTTGTTGGAGATGGTACTTTTATAGTTGGATTTATTGGTGGAACTTAAGTGTTGGACTCCTTAGGTCCAAATGTAATGAGATTATTATGTTGTGCTTGATTATTATGTTTGACTTTAAGGGTCTATTAAGGGTTAATAGAGTTGGATCTTATTGGTTAGGGAGGGAAGTTGAGCAAAGAAGTAGAGTTTTGTTTTTGATTTTTATTTGGTTGGATCTCAAAAACAGGTTCTATGGCGAGATCCATGTATCGATTAGTTAAAGATAACTTGAATACAAGGTTAAAGAAAAGGTAGATTCACACTCTATGTAAGGAAGTGTTGAGCAAGATAGAAAAGTAGTGGTACCAGTTTGCGCACTTGTAGCAAAAAACAGATTAAAAACACAGTAAACCTAGAACGAAGCGTACTAATTAATTAAAATAATAATACCATAGTAATAATAATGAAAATAGTGCATAAAAAAAGAAGAAAAAAAAAACAATATTACTCAGTGCGGGTATCCCAACCTTCCCGCTCGTGTTCGAAGTATTGTTGTTTTCATACCCTCTGCCTTTACTATGTATACTTATCATACGGTACGGGCAGTGACTTAGTGTATCAACTGATGGATAGCGGGTTGTGAGTGTGTATTTTGTTGATCTGTAAATTCTCCGCTCATACTTCTCAGATCACTTTGACCTTACACTACCTGGCTAGTGGCAACGAACTAGTGCCATTATTCTTCTCTAATTACGGTCTCGGTATTTACATTCGTAGCGATGTAGCTTACCAAACTCCACTACAATGTAAACCGTGTTCCAGTCTAAAATTAAATTTCATGTAGTTAAAAAGCCATCTCCGTTAGCAAATTATCCACAAGCCCCAAACTGGACAGCGATTCAACTTTTAAAGAGGTTGATACGTTATTTGACTCCATTCAAAGAATTGTATTCATGTGTCCCCTTACTGGAATCGTTATTACGGGGAATTTTAATATACACAACTCTGAGCGGGTTTGACATTCGGGACAGATAAGACCAGATGGATGGTGTGTTGAGATCTTTGCAGCGGAAAATAACTTGACCCAGCTTGTATATGAACCTATTCATATACCTGACGTTGACGCCAACACCCAGAACTTATTTAAGTTCGATGTAATACGCCCTATATGCACGAAGGACCTCTATGTAATACCAGCTAATTTTTCATACATGGACAACACAGTTAGAGAAAAGATTCATTCATACGAGAAGGCCAGTTGAAGAAGACTTAACACCTTCTTAAGCAGTTTTAATTAGCCGTTATATTTCATAGAAAACGATGTGGATGTAGCTGCTGATATGATCACAGACACTATTCTCTTTGGAATGAGATGCTTAGTCCCTCATCGGATGAAGAGCATCAAGTTGAAGGAAAAGGCGTAGTACAACTTCAGCTACAAACAGGCTATGAAGAAGTATTTGTTCGATCCTTCTAGACCAACCCGACAAAAGAAAACCGAAAAAAGTTCAAACTAGATATAACTGCAACAGCGAGTGAAATTTCAAAACAACCACAAACTGAGGCAAAAGATATTACAATGCCACAAAGGTAGTAACAATTTTTAGTTGTTCGTCACAAATATTAGAGATTTTGCTTTATCCTTCATCTCAACGATCGTTCATAATAACATTCCAGCTGTCAGCTCCTTGAACAAGGCTATTCTGATTGCTGCTTACTCTGCGGGTAGATCAACACTTCCGGATTGTGTTTTGTCTCCGTCTACTTAAAGCCCTTGACATACGCAATTCTGGTGATCCATATGGTATATCTCCACTTCTTCTGATGAGGTGTTCTTCTACGTTGGTAAAACCACTGTGTAACCTTATTATTCAGTCCTACACTTTAGAACTCCTTCTGAGCGAATCATCTTCTCTCTTCTCAAATCGGTCGATTCCTTCTTTCTAAGGTCATGGAAATGGTGATAAACCGTCAGCTTATGAAATATCTTGAAACATGAAAACTTCTCAAAGATCGGAAGTACGGTTTTCGTATGTCTCACTGAAAACTGGATCCCAAGCGAACATCAATCTGGCGAAGTAAAGAGAGTTGCACTTAATATTTCTAAGGCATTTGAGAGAGTTTGGCATCAGGTTCCTTTGCCGAAAATGCGTGCATTTGGTTTCGATGACTTTCTTCTTTAATAGATTAGAAAACAAACTCGGGACTTTTAATTCAAGTTGTCTAGGATGGTTTCATGTTTGATAATTATAAAATAAAAGATACATAGTTAAGTACATAAATAGGGAGTAGACGTATCGATAGTATCGTCCGAAAATTTTTTCAATATCTCTTATCTCTTCTACGTTACTATTAAAGGGCGATTTATAAAACTCTTGCTTGCACAGTGCTAAATATTTTTAAACTTGTTTTATTCTCTACATAGTGTAATATTCAGTGTTATAAGAATTTTAATTTCACTATAAACTTGCAAGTGCGCTCTCGTTTTTCTTTCACACTTCTTACGAACATATCTGCAGGAAAAACACGGTGAACACATTTTGGAAAAAAGAAACAGACAACTGTACAAACGCCGAAGCTTAACAACATCCCCTCTGAGTGGAAAGGTGCTGTAAACAAAACAACAACTGCCAACAACTCCTCTACTGTCGTAACGACATTTGATTTGCAAAACTAATCGATGAAATCGTTAATCGCATTTCAGCGGAAATGAAACTTTATGCATTTCTGTTATCGAAGATAGGCTTTCTTTGCACATTAAAGAGGTTGACAGATCTTTTAATAAATTAAAAGAACGGCAAGAGAAAGTTGAGATTCCGTTTAAACTCTGCAAACACAGGAAGAAGAGATGAAAATGCAGATAGCTGAATCGCAGACCCTCACGTCTTTGAGAGACGTGAAATTGCAACCGATGCCATTATTATTGGTGTCCTAATGAAGAGGAAACCGCTTCAGCTCCTCTTTATACAGTCGGAAAACATGGTATAGTATTTGTGAACTAGGAATTGTTCTTACAATATTGATTTTAATGACCTAAACCACAAGCTTTTGTCAAATTCATTTTCAAGTACCTCAGTTGCTAATTTTTTATATAATGGTGCTGTTTCCCAAACTCAAACATCTTCTACGTTTAATAGGGTCGATGGTACCGATATATTGTAGTAGAAAGTTTTTTGTCTGTAAAGTCACATGCTATAGAAGTTGATAACATTCATTTCGTTTTTGTTAAGGCAATTTTGCTAACAAGGCTACCATTTATAACGCACGTCATTAATACAGTTATAATGACTGGTATTTTTAAGAAACAATGGAAATTTGCAAAAATAATTCCCATCCCTAAAAACTCAATAGGCGATAATTTTGACCTTTTCTCTTCTTTCCAAGATATGTGAAATGATCATGCATAAACAACCAAATGAGTTTTATATTCGTAATAATTTGCTGTGTGAAGTTCAGTCAGGTTTCCGGATAGACTGGATAATGACTATATTACGTTTTTGTATTTTTTGACTTTTTTTTTTTAAGCTTTTGATATGGTAAAGCACTCAATTGTTATCAAGAAACTAAGACACTACTTTTCCATACCTCCTTGTGCAATTCAACTAACCTCATATTATTTAAGTGAAAGAAGGCTAACTAAAGGTGTACCCCAAGGTTCGATTTTAGTGCCTCTCTAATTTTCAGTTTACATATTTACATAAATGACGTAGCTACCGTTATATTGAACTCATAGAAACACATTTATGGTGATGACATTCAGATTTATCGAAGTTGTATGTTAGGCTTCATTGATGATTGTGCCAATGACTTAAATAAAAGAGCTTCAACGAATTTCAGATTGGTCGTTAAAATGTGGCTTAGTAATGAATCTAGGAAAATGTAAATGTTAGATTACTTCTAAAACTAAATTTGATTTGTCATATTTTCCAGATATAATGTTGAATGGTTCAAATATTGAATTCGTTGATTCTTCAAAAAGCCTAGGTGTGTAGTCTTCAATAGAACACTAACTTTGAAGAACCATAAGAATTTTATAGTGGGTAAGACATATGGTGTTTTTCAAACTTTATGGATTGCCTTATTCCTATACTTATTTATGGGTGCGAATTTTTTTATAATTGCGACGCTGAGAGCAAAAGGAAGCTGCAAGTAGCGTTTAATACCACAATAAGATATGTTTATTGTCTCAGAAGATATGACCACGTTCCACACAAAACTTACCGAACATGTTATTCGAAACTTTATATATATAAAGGTAGGCAACCAACGTGTCTTTACGAAAAAATCCAGTTTCCGTCATCCAACAGATCTGCTTGTTTACATGCTTGTTTGCATGTTTAATATCTGAGAGACAGTTCTTTATTGCTGCTATCTGTCTTTGGAATTCACTCCCATGCAACCTCCGAGAGTTAGATAGCGCACGACGGCTTAAAAGCGAACGTCAACATTTTTCTAAACAGAACAACTAACCTTAATCTCACTCTCACTCTCCCTCCCCCTTTAAAAATTAAATATAAATAAAATTGATGTAGTTATAGTATATTTAATTTAATGTAACTCTCTTTTGAAATACAATATAATAATTTTGATAAAATCAAACTTAAGTTATAACTAAATGTTTTGTTTTCACATTTTTATAAGTGAATTTTTATTGTGAATGCATGCACACAATATAAGTAAATAAATAACAAAAAGTAAATAAAATAAAATAAAAAAATTTGCTACAGTGATCCATTCTGTCTCCAAAAGTATTAATTTTCATTAATGATCTCTTCTCTGCTGCTTCTAATCCAATATATTGCTTTGCTGCGGACAGTACTCTCTGCTTTTCATACTCAGTCAAAATCTTCCCGTTTTTTTCCACTAAAGCTCGCATAATATTTCCAGGAAGGCCGTCCAGAAGGGGGTTTTTCAATTAAAGATGATATATAAATAAAAGTGATGTAGTTATAGTACAATATATTAAATTTAATGTAACTATCTTTTGAAATACAATAAAATAATTTTGATAAAATCAAACTTAAGTTATAACTAAATGTTTTCTTTTCACAACTTTAACCGTAAATTTTTATTGTGAATGCATGCACACAATATAAATAAATAAATAATAAAAAAAATTAACTAAATAAAATAAAAAAATTTGCTACAGTTATCCATTCTGTCTCCAACAGAATTAATTTTCATTAATGATCTCTTCTCTGCTGCTTCTAATCCAATATATTGCTTTGCTGCGGACAGTACTCTCTGCTTCTCATACTCAGTCAAAATCTTCCCGTTTTTTTTTTTTCACTAAAGCTCGCATAATGTTTCCAGGAAGACCGCCCATAAGGGTGTTGGTCCTCTAAGGTCATATCACCGTTCTGCAATTTACCAAATTACTTTTTAACGGTCTTTATAGCAACAGTACGATCCGAATAAACGCTCTGAATATTTCTTGTTGCTACTTCAATAAGGAGGAGTGACTTTTCGTTCTCCATTTTAAAGATATATGATAAAAGATATCATAATATGATAAAAAGACTTAAGATGGCACGACCTACACATTGGCTTACTGCAAGCCCATAAAACAAGCAATAGTTGCGTTACACATTAAACTTTTCACCAGGCATGAAAATCCTGTACGAAATTTTGCAAAATTCCAATAATAAGAATGGACAACTTACTTAAAGAGTTTCCACGAAGACATCCGCCAACATTCTTATCTGCCAACAGCCTTGTCTGCCAACATCTTTATCTGCCAACATCTTTATCTGCCAACATCCTTATCTACCAACACCCTTATCTGCCAACATTCTTATCTGCCAACAACCTTAGTGCTATGCTCTACCCCAATTATTTATTTGACGAGTATTTGTGTTCTAAGAGTTTCATTCTCACATAGGCGTTCTTTTACTTGGAAAATAGAAAGCTGGATCAGGAAAGATTAGCAGCCGTTAGTTTTCTACGTCACAGGCGAATTAACTATAAATACGATATAATAAAGACATTAGCTTAAGCTTATATACGTAAAGAGTTGCCACGAAGACCTCTGCCAACAACCTTAGTGTTTGTTGACTACCACAATTATTTATTTCACGAGAGTTTGCGTTCTTTGTTACATAGGCGTCTTCTACTTGGATAATAGAAAGCTGGATCAGGAAAGATGAGCAGCCGTTAGTTTTCTAAGTCACAGGCGGCTTAACTACAATACAATATAATAAAGACATCAAAGTTAAGATTACATACTTAAAGAAGATTTGAAGTAGTAGTTAGATTATACACTAGAAATTTTTTTCTTACTTAGTCTTAAGTCTCATCATAAGAACAAAACAAAATTAATTTCAAATTACTAATTCCTTTATCATAAAAGTTAGGTTACGTCGAAACGCTTACATTAGGTATTAGCTGCATCAGTAGTCAGTAAATTATAAAAAGTTAGCAATCATAATTGAATGATGATTAATGGCCCTTTTTTGTGTGTCGCATTAAGGTACTAGTGAAATAAGATAATGAAAATGTGTGTACGATGAAATGAAATCCTGAAGTTCACCTGCGTATGGTTTTAAAAATATCGTGATTCCTTTCCATGCTCTATAATTCTGGTGTAATAAATTGAACACAAATATTAGGACTTCCAAATTTAAAAGCTGTTTAACATATAGCCTCAATAACACTTCCAACATGCAGGAAGTAGGAGTGTATTGCATTTTAATATTACACGGATTTGCAAAATGATCTTTCATCCAGTTGCTAACATAACAGCTTAAGGATTTTGCATTAAATTATAATATTGTACGATTGATTGTCGATTCTTTATGACGGGTCTTTTTTAGTTTTCTCTATTAAGTCATCAATAATTCCTGGACTATCGTAGAGTTGCTAAAAGTCATTCAGGCTATCGGGAACTTACTCAGAAAGGTATTCTCTGAAAGCAACTGTTTTATGTGCATCATCTTTTCAGGAACTTTGCAGCCGACGCAATTTACCGGATTTTAGTCTTTCATGCTGCTAAACCAACTTATTAATTCACATATTGGTTTGATATGATTTGTCTAGCCGACAACTGCTATTCATGCCGGAGGGTTGCTTCTATCGCCGTGCTCATATTGGACGTATTTGTTGAAGATCTTACGTCAAAGTAGGGGTTTTGGGTGGACGCATTGACTTTGCTTACGTTACCCAGTGAATTCGTAAATTTTATTATGAAAAAAAAACTAACCACTTAACGCACGGCGGTACAGATAATATATTGCAGAATAAAACAATAAAAAAAAACAATATTACTCAGTGCGGTATCTCAACTTTCCCGCTCCTGGTCGAAGTACTGTTGCTTGCGTACGCTCACTGTCATTACTATACATATTTATAATACAATACGGGCAGTGACTGAGTGCAACAAGTGATTTATAGCTGGTTGTATGTGTGAATTTTGTTTATGCTTTGTTTCTTATTTGTGAAAGGTCATAACACCTTACAACATTAAACTGACGTCAGAATTTTCATTTGGCAGCTTTGCTTAGCAGCGTCAGTGTTTGTGCGTTTGTGTTTTCTTGTGATTATGACTCAGGAATTCAGGGTGGACATAGCCAATATACGCGGACTATTTTTCGCGTACTTCCAGGTCTGCAAATACAAGACAATTGTTTTGGCTACCTGTACAGGTAAATTCTCCGTCCATACCTCTCAGAGAACTCTGACCTTATACTACATACTTAACTACTACTCACCTTACTGACCTTATTCTTCTCTCACCTCGGTCTTGCTATTAACGTGCGTAGCGATGTAGCTTACCAAACTCTACCACAATGTAATCCGTGTTCCAGTCCGAAATTAAATTTCATGTGGTTTATATATCATCTCCGTTAGCAAATTGTCCACTACTGCATTATTTACAGAAGCCCCAAATTAGACAGTGATTCGAATTGTATTCATGTGTCCATATACTGGAATCGTTGTAACGTGGAATTTTAATATACACGTTTGAGCTGGTTCGACATTCGGGATAGATAAGAACAGATGGATGGTGTCTTGAAATCTTCGCAGCGGAAAACAACTTGACCCAGCTAATATATGAGCCCATGCGAATACCTGAAGCTGATGTCAACACCTTGCACTCATTTAAGTTCAATTTAAGTTCTATATGCACGTCGGACAGCTGTTATTTCAGCTAATTTTTCGTACATGGACCACAGAGTTAGGGAAAAGATTCCTAAAAGAACCGTATGACCATTCGAGAAATTCAATTGGAGAAGAGTTAACACCTTCTTTAGAAATTTTAATTAGCCTTCATATTTTATTGCTAACGACGTGGATGCCGCTGCTGGTATGATCACATACACTATTCTCTTTGGAATGAGATGCTTAATTCTTCATCGGATGAAGAGTATAAAACCAAAGAATTAATTTTCATAAATGATCTCTAGTCTACTGCTTCTAATCCAATATATTGCTTTGCTGACGACGGTATTCTCTGCTTTTCATACTCGTTCCCGAACTCATATTAACTGTATGACCGAGTGTGGAACTATCAACAGAGTGTAATTTAAAGCTTCGGAAAACAAAGTTTTGTCTGCTGTCATTAAAGAAAAGTTTAAATACTCAGCCATTATACATAAATGGCACTTGCATCGTCGAAACCGAAATACTTTTCATTCTCGGTATGCGTGTCAGTGATAACCTACGTTTAAGTGACCACATATTCAATGCCGCCAAAAATGCTGCGAAATGTCTAGCGACGTCCGAATTATTTCACCCCCTCTGATCTGACCTCAATATATGATTGCCTTCTATATCCGCCAAAAATTGGACTACAATTCCAACATCTATTCAGGTGCACGTGCGATAAGACCGATATATGACACTAATTTCAGCCAATCAACTAACACCCTCGAACACCGACGTAATGACTCTTGTCTCACTTTTTCTTTTTCGTTATTTTCACCATCAGTGTTTCATTCAAATCGCAGTAGCATTGCGCCCCTTTAAGCCTTAGGGCCGTACCCGTACGGCCGCCTTGCTATGAATGCTCATCAGCATACCAGCCAGCCCATTTTACTTCAAGCCCCTGTTAAGACTTGACCCAAAAAAGGTTCGTTTCCATGGTGTCTAAGAAAAGATATGACCACGGAGACGTGGTTCACCCCTTTTTTCCATCAAACAATGCGGCACCCACGGGTCGAGCTTGTAAGTGAATCCAAGTTACTTTAAATGGTGAAATGTTGACGAAAGTTTGATTAGCAATTCCTTCAATCAAAATCTTCCCGTTTTTTTTTTTCGCTGAGGCTCGCATAATGTTTCTATCAATTTTGAAAGGCAGTCTAGAACGGGGTTTAACGGTTTTAAGAGTAACAGTACGATCGGAATAAACGCTCGGAATATATATTTTTGCTGCTTCAACACTCACAGCTATTTGAAACTCGTTTAGCATTACATGGCGAAGGAATGACTTTTCGTTCTCCATTTTAGATTTTTTTTTTTCACACGCAGTCTAGCGATAAAAATTTAGGATGGTACGACCTATGGGTCGTTGGGTGACATAGTAAACATTTCGCCACGCATGAAGATCGAACACGAACTTTTGCAATGATCCAATAATAAAAATTGACAATTTACTTAAAGGGTTGCCACGAAGACCTCTGCCAACAGGCTTATCTGCCAAAAACCTTAGTGGTTATGTACTACCCCAATTATTTATTTCAAGATAATATAGCTTACGTTCTAAGGGCTTCATTCTCATATAGGCGTTCTTCTACTTGGATAATAGAAAGCTGGATCCGGAGAGACTAGCAGCCGTTAGTTTTCCACGTCACAGGGTATTAAATATAATATAATAGTATAATATAATAGAAACGTCATATTAAGCTCATAAGGGGTAGTTCATCGTGAGGTTTGATTTTCAATGGGCTTTTTTTTGGCAGATTACGCGTAACTCCAATCAAATCGCTTTGTCATTTTTGCTCACTATCGAATGGCAATCGTCATGAAAAAACTCACACCACAACAGCGTCTTTAAATTGTTCAGCTCTATTACGAAAATCAGCGTTCTGAGAGAATGGTTTTTCGTGCGATTCGAGGAAATTACGGTGCGCATAATCGACTTACTTAAACCACTATTGCTAATATCGTTCGCAAATTTGAGTCCCAGTTTACATTAGTGGATAATATTCAAAGGTTAGATCACATCCAGCACGTAGTGAAGACCGTGACGAATCGATTCGTCGTCGTTCTCAGCCGTGGCTTGGCGTATTCGACAACATGGCGTATTTACGTGAGGATCTCGGCCTAAAATCGTACAAAACTCAACTTGTATAGGGGGTTCATCGTAAGGTTTGATTTATAATGTAAAACAAACAAATTTGCAAGTGAAGTTAAAATTTGTATGACTAGGTAAAAATTTATGGCATTTACTCTTTGAAAATGACTTTATGTAAATTTTGGCCATGACTACGTCTGGCGGGGTCCATTCGGAAGATCCAATTTTGGGGGAATCGTTCGAGCATAGCGACTGGTATCTCGCAGATAACACAAGTAATGTTGGCTTCCAAAGCGTCAGTCGTAGCTGCCTTATTCCAGAAGACATGAAACTTTACATGTCCCCAGAGAAAATAGTCCAAAGATGTGATATCGCACGGTCTTGGCGGCCAATTTACCGTAGCAAGACGTGAAATTAAATGCTCACCGAAATAATCTCTCAACAAGTCCATTGTTTCACGCACTGAATGTCTCGTAGCGCCGTCTTGTTGAAACCAGAGCTCACCGAGACCATGTGCTTGGATTTCAGGAAGCACATAGTCCGTTAACATAGCGCGGTAACGGTTACCATTGACGGTAACATTCTGATTTGCCTCGTTTTTGAAGAAATATGGAAAAGTGATTCCACCAGCCCATAAACGACAATATACCGTTGTTTTTAATGGATGTAATGGTAGCTCTTGGTACTCTTCGTGTTGCTCATCTAAATACGGTCTTCGCCTACATTCTCCGCTACAGCTGCTATAGTCTCTTTACATCGTGCTGGATGTGGTTTAACCGGTCGAGTATCACCCACTAATATAAACTGGGACTCAAATTTTCGAATGGTATTAGCAATAGCGGTTTCAGTAGGTCGATAATGCGCACCGTTAGTTCCTCGAATCGCACTAAAAACATTTGTCACAGAACGCTGATTTTCGTAATACAGCTGAACATCTTTCCGTGATGACTTGCCATTCGATAGTGAGCAAAAATGACAAAGCGATTTGATAGGAATCATGTGTGATCTGTCAAAAAAGGCTTATTGCAAATCAAACCTCACGATGTATCACCCTATATAACAAATGGTCGTCAGCAAATAACACAATTTTACTCCATTATAGCACTGAGTTTATATTATTTATCTACACTATGTGGCACACAGACATTAATCAGTTTTTCTGTATAAAAAAAATACTGGTCACCTGTAAATGTCAACTATGATGTGATTCAGCACTTCGTACTCCATATTTTTTCAGTTTGTCAATTAGAATCTTCATAATAGTTGTCTCTAATGCACATTTAAAATCTAAAAAGACTGCACAGTGTGTTATTTCACACATCTAGCGGAATGTGCAATAATGCAAAATTAAAAGTTGATCAAATTATGATATTTTGGTATTATATGAAAGGTAGAACGTAACACAACAATATGAAAATAAAAAAAATTTAAAACTGTATTTACCATTCACTGATATGATGAACAGAAACTTAACTTGAACAAAATTAATGTTGTAAATTTACTATAGTTCGGGTCGAATTGATCTTTCGGTGTTTAGTGAAATAATAAAGTTAGCTCACGTGACTTTTTCTTTTGGTACATTCCCAGTTTTCAAGGTGAGAAAGAATTATTTATGAAATTTAAAAAGTGAAGAAACCTTCGTTTTGTTTGGAGATCTTACGCCTGTTGTCTTTTAAAAATGTATCCACATGTAATAGTGCACAAAAAAGTGTTCTTTGTCAGAATCCATTTTTGCTCTTCAGTGTTCACCCAATACAATTTTTTTTTTTGCATAATCCTATTATATAAATTACTTTATAATCAAGTAATTTTTGATGTTTCGAAAAATTCAAAGAAAGAAATAAGGATATTACCGTTTTTTTTAATGAAGAGCTTTGGTTTTGTAGACACGGACTACAAATTTATGTTAGATCTCTCAACTGCAATATTTCAGCAAAGTGGGATCGAAGTGTCCAAGATATAAAAAGATTCAAAAAGGACAATGAAAAATGGATAAATGAGGAGATTCAATTCCCGGATGAGCTCTACAATCACGTTCCAACATGGAGTACTAAACCGAATCGTGGAAGACTTTCAAAATTGTTTGAGGATTGTGCACCCAAAGTTCAGAAACGAAAAATTACTGAATTGGTAAGCACTGCTGTTGCTGAAAAAATGGATACAGCAAATCTGGTTAAAGAGCTTGCTGTTAGTTCTCCTGCAAAAGCTATCAATCTTAAAAAGGCTAGGTTAAATCAGCATGAGCCAAATAAAATCATCTCTCCAGAGGAAGCGCTTTTTCTGATGATAAACACTAAATTAAATATTTTTCAGTACACAATTATGCGCCAGCAGCTTAAAATCTTTAGTGCGAATGTATAGCCGTTCAAATGTTTCATCCTTACGCCTTATATCCAGATGGGGTTGCGATGGTAGCTTAACACAAAGTCGGTATAAAATTAACATGGATGATGCGTAATACAGTGACGAGAATTTGTTTTCTGTAAATAAACTTATCCCAACAAAAATAGTTTTAAACGATACCCAAATGGAGTGCAATCACGAACTTCTGTTAGACGGAAAAGTGTGCAGTGCGTTGTCACAATATGATTCATCCCAGAAATGTTATATTTGTGGTGCAACTGCGAAAGAAATGAACAGCGAGAGAAGTGCTATAAAAAAAAAAAAAACAGATGAAAAAATGTTCAACTTTAAATTGCAGTCTTGAATAAGAGCATTTGAGTGTTTATTACATATTGCTTACAAATTAGACATAAAGAAGTAGCAAGCAAGATCGAAAGAAGAAAAAAAAATAGTTTTAGGTAGAAAAAAGATTATGCAATCCAAATTTCGGGAGTAATTGGGACTTTTGGTAGACATTCCAAAACAAATAGCTGGGAATACCAATGATGGTAACACAGCTCGAAAGTTTTTTAGAAACGCTGAAATAAGCACAGAAAAAAACGGGCTTTAATATTGATCTAATCAAACGTTTCCGAATTTTACTAGAGATAATATCAAGTGATTGATGCCGACAAGTTTGTAACTTATGCGAACGAAACAAAAAACTTATATCTTCAACATTATGCCTGGTACTACATGCCAACAAGCATACATAAGCTTCTTATGCATTTAAAAGACATAATTCAAGCTTGCTTATTGCCACTTAAACATTTGTCCGAAGAGGCCCAAAAAGCCAGCAATAAAGAATATAGGCGATTCCGGGAACACTTCAGTAGAAAGTCTTCAAGAACAAATTAAAAAAAGTGTTAGTAACATGTTTATGGGTTTAAAGTCAGTGGCAACTTTGCTACTGGAACTATAATTCTTTAAAAATTTCGGAAATACCCCATATATAATAGATATATTAATGATAGTTAAAAAGTCCCCTCCTTATACCTATTTCTAATCAGTCGTTATATAAATTTCAGATATAAGAATAATGTCGATTTCATTATTCAAGACTAACGCCTTTATTTCGGCAAAGTTACTTAAACGTCTTGTATACTTAAATACGTACACTGTATGACCCATTTTGATTTTAAGTTAAATTTAAACAACTTCATCAAGATACTGCTTACCGAAGTGACTCATCCTAAGCTGTTTTAAAATTGGGCAGATTGCAATGAATTGTTTGATGTCTTTACGTTCATTTAGATTGCACACAGTACAGATTAAAGCTAGATCTGCCCGATGCGGTATAAAATTCAAGGGTAGCAATTCAACTCGTGTTTTGAAAATAATATTAATTTTATTTATTTGATTCGAATTGAGGAGATATGTTTTATCAACAAGATCGAAGTTCAAAGTGCTATTATAACACCTATACGATGACGCACGTGCTTCAGATGTTTACCTTTAAGAGAGGACATTTCCAGATTTTTCTCTTCAGCAGGGAAGGTTGTTCGTTTTGTGTTACATTCAGATTCAAACTACAAATGACACCCAGATTTCTCCATCCATTTGCTGTATCTTCCGAGGATTGCATTAGTTTTTTGCGGTTAATTTTTGACAATCTTTCATCTTTCATTTCCAAGATCTTAACAATATAATTGAAATGCATATTCAATGTTGCCATAATCAAGCCTGTTTCAAGGTACAGCATAATTTGGAATGGTCTGCGGGAGACAAATGATTCTTTTGATGAATTATCTAAGACATTTTTAAACTGGTTTGAAAGAATTGTATCTCCAAACCTGTGCATTATACAGTAGGATAGACGATTCTGTAGCTTCGAAAGGTTTATACTTCGCCCTGTGTTCAATGTATTTATTTTTGATGCATACAGCCATGATTGCTCTCTTAGATTTCTTCAACCTTGCTTCAAGATTTTTTTTCATGCGAAGGTTAGACGTAAATAGCACACCGAGATATTTATACTCCCGAACTACTTCAACTGCCTCTCTATCAAATGTCTACATTTCGTTCCTCGCATGCCTGCCATCACCCCCTTTGAATATCATAAACTTCGATTTTGTTAAATTGACTTCCAAGTTCCATTGCCTGTTCATTATAAGCTGCATACCGTCAACTGTTTCCGAGAAGAAAACTATGTTGTTTGCATAAATAAGGGCTGGTATCTTAGCTCCTCCAAATGTCATACCACCTCCTACGAACTCTGTGATGACCTTTATGAATAAGAAAAAAGCTAAGCGTTTAGTATACACCCTTGTTTAAGCCCTACTTCAGTTTCAAGTTCATCGGAGAAAGACATTCCCTTCCAGACATATGCTATATTATTTGTGTATAATTCTCTTATGATGTTTATCATTTTGTTTGACAGACCAATCACGGATAGCTTGTAGAAGAGAGTTTCACGTACAATAGAATCGAAAGCTGCGCGAAAGTCAACAAAGTATAGTTATGTTTTCGTATAGTTTTTTCCTTTTCTGTATATAATGATCTGCTATGTTGTATAGTGAGAATATATGGTCTATTGTTGTGTAGCTTCTCCTGAAACCAGCCTGAAACTCTGACAAAATGTTTTTTCTACGCACCCATTCAGACAGCCTGTTTTCGATAATTCAAGCGAATATTTTGGCATTAGTATTAAGAAAAGAGATTACCCTGTAATTTGAAGTTTCTTCAAAGTTTCCTTTTTTAAAGAGTGGAAAAATTAATGATTTTTGAAACATTCTGGAACTGCTGAGTTTTGGAAAATTCGATTAAATTAGTCTGTTATTAGCAGAGTCACCGATGAATTCGGTGACATTTTTGTAAAATTTTATTGGAACATGTTCATCACCCGGAGCTTTATTTGCTTCGCAGTGATATCTTGAACTTCACAAAACGAGAAGGGTGCATCTAGAAAATCATCTTCTGTTAGCGGTACTGCATACTGTACCAGAGGTGAATTTATTGATGAATTTAGAAGGCATTTAAAATGCTCCTTAAGTTTTTGTGCATCAAGGCCTAGCGATATCATATTTTTATTTTCACATACCGATTTTACTGCCTTCTAGAATTGGGCTGAATTTCGGGTGTTATTAATTATATTAACTGTTTGTTGCTCAAGTGCTGTTTTTTTGGCGACACAAATTCTCTTATATTCGATGTTTGCTTCTGCATATAGCTTTCTAAAAATTGGTAAATAGCGGTTACGAAAAAGTTTTAAATATTGGAGGGATTGGTCCTTCGCTTTAAGACACACTGAGTCTAACCACTCCTGCTTATAAAAAATTTTTATACTTGTATGCTAGTTTTTAAGGTTAGCTTTTTTGATTATTTGCGTTTAAACCTTGATGTCAACCGGTATGTTTGATTCTTGAAGATCCTCCATCTCGTTTATCAAGTTATTTTGAAATTTATTCTTGTTTCTTTCAAACCAGTGAAGTTTTGGAATTAAATTAAATTTGTTTGTCCCATGTGGTGTTTGAGTTTGAGAACAGCTGATAGACACTTCCAAGGGCATGTGATCTGAAAAGGTTTGAGCCCTTACTCTGAAATCGCTCACAGCACTATTCCACAAACCTGATATAAAGCAACAGTCTATTACTGAACTAGCTGAGCCTCTTATAAATGTAAGCTAGTCCCCAGAATCTCCCGTACAGCTACTGTTCAGTACATGGCAGTTGTAATCACCTGCAAGTTCTAGTATAAGTCCTCCTTTTTTATCGCAGACTATATCATTTAAAGTCCCCGATTAGCACTAAATTTGTTGAATCCAGCTCTTGTAAGGTTTCGCTTAGTTACAATTTACGTAAATAGGGACCATGTACAAAATCTTACGACAAAGTCTGAAATCTATTACATAAGTGTTGGTTATTTTATTGAAGTTAACACTGTCGGTTAAATTACTGCGATAGCCAAATAATAATCATCTGCTTCCTTTACCATATTTCGCTTCTTTAATTGCCGGTACCCATCTTGTTTTATAGTTACTAAATATTTTTAAAAATTGATCTATTTTATTTTCTAATAAATGTGTTTCAGACAGCACAAAGATATCTAAATTTTTTATATAATTAAAAGAGTTTACAAATAATAACTTATTTTTAGTCCTGCCACATTCTAACTTAAAATACTAATATTTAAAAGATAATTATCTTGATTCTGGTAGAGAGCAGATTCACATGCTTTGCTGGTACCACCAAGCAAACTACGTGTGCTTGCACCCGAGGTTAAGACAGGTACTTGTGTTGTGACCTTAAAGTTAGGACTATCACTAGCTTCATCATTCTTTGACAGATTTGACGTATGATACACATTGTTTTGGTTTATTAATTCATTCACGATTAAGTTTAAAAAAACTCCATCAAAATAGACCAGTGGTTGGTTAAAGTACTACTTCTGACGGCTTGTCTCAGAAAATCGAAGAGGTGGAAAGGTCTCCAGAAGATAAAAAAACATTGAGGGACTACGCACGGTGCAAAGAGATGGCAAGTGCCGTTGAAGGCGCGAGTGCCAAAGGTCTCACTCAGAGAAACAGGTCAGTGTAAATGACATCAACCTCTCGGATGTGAAGCTGCGCCCTCTTCCTCTATCCTTAACAGGGCCAAGAGGAAGAATGTCTCCGATACTCCTGTCGATGAACTCGCTCTTACCAAGTGTTTCTAAATGGCAATCCTGCAAATTGGCGGTTCCTGCCAGAGTGCGCTTCAAAATCTGGTAGGCAGAGCTGAAGACCCAATCGAGAAGAAGGAAGACGCCTTGGGCATTTCCATTAATGTTGAGAGGACTTATGACAACGCATATTCTGACGGCATGTGTAACTCGGCCAGACAACACGGCGTAAATGAATTACTAGTTTTGTGAGTAAAAGCAATGCTGGTCAATAGGACATTGATTGCGGATGCTGGCTGCAGTCGATATGTGATGGCGAGTGTCAATAGGGGTTACCTGCAAGGCGGCGTTCTCCACTGCTATGGTGCTCAATAGTTCTAATGTCTTTGCACAAGCATACTCGGATAATGAAGTTGTACTGTCTGTTGGATAGTGTCTGGCGACTGTCTGCTCCAAAGCGCATGCAGCCATAGACATTCAGTCAATCCTCTCAAAACTAATTTTGTTGCTTTTACGAGAAGGAGGAATCTGCATGGTATGACTCATCTAGTTCTTAAAAGCATCACCATCCAATACTTCAAAGAAGATAAGTATTTAGGTGTTATCCTAGATAACAACCTTCTCTGGACTAAGCATCGGGGAAACATGGAAACTGTCAACGATAAGGCCAATTATATCCTATCCGTCGGTTGTCTGTTGAAATAAGCTCTCGGGTAAATACGTGATTCCTGCTTTTACCAGATTCCAAAGAACGATTTGTCTCGGATCCATGGGGGCTATCCCTAGCACTCCTGGCTCCGCTCTAGGCGCATTGATGAATCTCCCTTCCCATCACATTCATATCACGGGCTTCAGTCTCAAAGCCATCTTCCGTCTAAAAAGAAGTGGTCTAAGAAGAAAGTGGTACAACACACACTGGAGCTTTGATGACCTTGCGCGCCGGCTGTCTTATGACTGCCGTACGATGCAATGTCACCACAACTTCTGTTTTGGAAAAAAATACGAAAGCAACTTTCCTTGTGCCCAGGACTGGCTTCGGCCAGTTGAGTCTTCACGGACGGATCATAATCAATATAGAATGTGGTACAAGTGTCTTTCTGGGGGACGACAACGTTAGATTTAACTTCACGTTAGGAAAGCTTGTATCTGTTCGTTTTTAGCAGAAATTTAAGCAATCTTGATGGCAGTGAACTATATTGCGGAGAACCGATGGAAGAAGCGAAGCATTTGCATCTGTAACGACAGCAAAGCTGCGATTAGAGCCTTTCTGAAGCCCGTTTCGACTTCAAAGCTAGTTCAAGAATGGAAAAGATCACTGACCGCGGTCGGAAGTCTAAGTTCAATGACCCTTGTCTGGGTTCCAGGTCACAATGGGATAACGGGAAATGAGATGGCCGATACTCTTGTTAAGCATGGTTCAGATGAGTATTTTTCAGGACACAAATCTACCTTTTCGGTTAAGGCTTCCATTGATATTTTTGCTTTTCATATAAGCACAAATGCAGATGGCACAGCTCACCGGGATGCAGGCAAACCAAACGAATTGTTCCCAGCGTCTTAAGAAAGTAACTGGATTTTCTGCTGTCCCTCAACACGAAAAACTGCATTCTGCCTACTGGCGTCGGGACAGGTCATTAAACTTTTACAAAGCACTTAAATGTGCTGGGCATAAGTGACACAATATCTATTTGGCATCATGTTGAGTATGGACAAAAACGATTTTCGTTCTCTCACAAAACATTATTTTTTAAGAGGAAAGTTGAATAAATATTAAGGGGCTATAGCTCCGTCAGATTACATCGTCAAATATTGGTTTCGAGAGTTTCGTGGTAGCCGCAACTACCGATCAAGTCCGCAGCGACAGGCCCTCCGATACGGTTACATGAAATGGTGGTTTCTGACCGGAAAGTGAGGCCGCGCGGGCTAGCAGATACCACAAAGATTAGTACTGGGAGCACAATCCATATTTTGGGCAATATTCTGCATATGAAAAAGTTATCCTGCCGCTGGGTGCCGCGCATACTCACTCCTGACCTAAAACACGAACGCGAGAGCATTTCGAAAAAGTGTTTGGACTTGCTGATGCGGGATCAGGCAGACTTTTGGCGTCGATTGGTAACTGTTGAACACCGGAGAACAGAATAAGTGCCCGTAAATGGACTAAAGCCGGCACGAGTGCTCCGAAGCGACCGAGGGAGGCTCGATGGCTCGGAAAGTTTATGTCATCGGTTTTCTGGAATTGTCATAGCATTTTCTTCGTAGACTACCTCAAAAAAGGAAAAACCATCAACAACGAGTATTACTGTGCATTAGTGGAGTGATTGAAGGCCGAAGTCGGTGCAAAACTGCCTCACATGAGGCGAAAAAAATTTTATTTTTGCAAGACAATGCACCGGCGCACAAGAGCATCGCAACCATGACTAAAATCAATGACTTACGGCTCCAATTGCTGTCGCATCCACTGTATTCGACTGATTTGGCTTCCTCAGACTATTTTCTCTTCTCAAACCTCAAAAAATGGCTCTTTAATAAAAAATTCAACTCACGCGAGGAAATCATCGACGCCACGGAGGAGTATTTTGCAGACCTTCCGAAAAATTACTTTTCGGATGGGATCAAAAAGTTGGAAAATCGCTAAAATAAGTGAATCAAACTAAAAGGGGACTATATTAAATAAAATAAAAAAAAGACATTTAAAAAAAAAAAATTATGTCATTCCCAAGGAGGTTACTTTTCACCCCACCTAGTATATATTTTCTTATTTTCTTACTTTGAAATTTCGTATTTTAGGTAATTGAACTTCATATTTTTCACTTAATTCTTTTTCAAATTCAGATTTAAGTTTTTGAATAGATTGATCATCATCACACGCCAGTTCAACTGCACCATTTTTATGTGCTGTCATTCTTAAAACTTGTATTTCAATCAGATTGATTTCGTTCATTATTTAAATTTTTGTTATCTTCATGTTATATTTTTTGGTTTCAGTATTGATCTTTGATCGAATTTTTTTTTTGAGCATTTTAGCATTATATAGCTTATGTTATCTAATACTTTGTGTAGAAACAGGTTGACTATTAACATTTTCAATGATTTTTTTATTGCTTCACTTTGTTTAAGCTATCACTTAAACACTTGAGTGGATTATCGACACAATACATTGACAATTTTATCTATTTTCACCATTTTAATCAAATATTCATCACCGTGATTTCAATGTTGAAATTCGCCAAATGTAGACACTTTATGCTTTGGATATGAATCGTTTACTAAATTACAATTACATTAAAACTTTTTCCGCTAAAAATTTGATTTTCTACGGAACGTTCACAGTACAATCTCTATGCTCACAGATACAGAAGTAGACGTAATAATCTCGTCCGGATAAACTTTTTATACCTTTTATTTCTCTCTTTAAATCTAATATCATATTTCTAATGCGTTTTGAACATCAAAAAGCAAGTGGGTATTGAGCTCATATTTTTGTTGGTTAGTTCAATAACAGGTTAAAAAAAGTACCAATAGACAACATATCAAGATAAAGGGATACAATTCTTTATATGGAGTCATTTAAAATCGAATTGCTGCATATTTTGGGGCTTCTGTAAATAAAGCAGTAGTTACTGGAGATTAAATTTTAACCGCATGAAGTCGAGTTCTGGATTTGAATATATATTACATCTAGTGGAATTTAGTAAACTACCTCATTACGCGCATAAATAGCGAGAATGAAATGAGAAAAGCATAATGGCGCTAGTTCGTGGTTAGGTAGCTTCAAATTTGAGTGATCTGAGGGGTATGGTGGCGGATCTACCTGGGTTTCAATAAGTTCGAAAGTGGGCGTTTGCTGAGAAGTGATTGGTTTTTGGTCCACGTATATTTGCTGTATAAGCTCTGAATTACTGATCCAATATGTTAAACAAGCCCAAAACTACAAATATCGCTGATGATAAGCAGAACTATTATTATATTCATTTCAAAAATGTTCCAATATATTTACAAAATAATGTTTGTTTATCGTAATCGAATCTATAAAATAAGCAGTTATGATTACAAATCTATTTCAAGGTTGTGGTGTTTAAAGTTAATAAATATTATCTTTAGATAAGAACGTTTGCTTATTTTGTTAAATCTCAAATTATTATTAATTTGAATATATTGAAAGCAAAACAACCATTTTTAAATTTTCTGCGAAATAAAAAGGGTTGTTCAATACAGCGAAATTCAGATTGAAACGTGTTGAATAGCCTTGATGCTACTATAGAATGAAAGTATACAAATTTATGAGTGCTTTTGGGGTGTGTAGGGTTAATCTTTGTGTAAACTGTGTGTAGGGTAATTTAGGGGTCGAAAAATGTGGTTTTAATAAAACACGTCTTTTCTTCTTGATGTTACAGCAAAGAGTAATTTATTGTTCCGGAAATTACATTCATTTTTCACTTTAATGTGTCATACAATACATACGTATTACAATCCTAGGCTTACGTTACGTTTATTCGGTTACATTTAAATAAATGTCACATTTGTTACATTAGCTTCGTTTCAAGCCTAGTTTAATTAAATTCATTAATTAGTAAAATTTAAAATGGTATTCAATATCTGTAGCGTCAGCTTTTTAAGCAAAAAAATAGTAATCAATGCATTTATCTGCGGTGTTCACTGTGGAGTCACTGTTCCAAGCCCACTGGATTGACCCCTTCTTTTAAACACATCTTCTTCTCCCAATAATTCAATTGACTCTAATAATTTCTCTTTCCAACCCATCATAGAGCCTGATCCTATCAATCATCACTCTATTTTTAAGTTCCCTCATTCCACTTTCTTCGTAAGCCCCTCTCCACCTGTGTTCTTGTTCCTATGGTGAATTTGTCTCCTTTGTCCTAGAGAGTGTTCAGTAGTCCGAACTCTGGTAGAAGAGGTGGAAAGTACCATATTGTTAAAGGATACAAATAGTGTGGGAATAATATACTTTAGATATGAATGTTTATACCATATGTAGGCTATGTATCGTGATGAGAGAGTTTACCTGCGGGTAACCAGAAACAAACTTCCATAGCTGCATTGTCTGCAAAAGGCGCGTCGAGGGACATTCCACATCAAAAAAAAAAAAAAAAAAAAAAAAAAAAAAAAAAAAAAAATAGCAATAATAAAAAAAAAAAAAATAATTAAAATAAAATAACTAAAGTCAGAAATGACAAAGAGTGAATAAAAAAAAGAATTGAATTGTGAATTCTAGTAGACAATGTCTATTCAATTAGATAAGCAAGATTTAGATTTGCGTTTTTTTTTTTTTTTTTTTTTGAATTTGATGTGTAGTGTAGTCTAAGTTATTTTTTTCGTTTGAATTTTATTTTATTATTTTTTTTTTGTGCGGGAACAAAATTATTTTAGTGTATTTCATATAGAAAAGATTTTTCCAAGTGCTGGCGCCAGGACGACGAGGGATCCGCAAAACCCGTAAGTTGTAGTTATAAGTTTTTTTTTTGTGGCTAAATTAAGAGTAGCCACAGAGTTAAAAATAAAAATATTTTTAAAAATAAAATAAAATTCAATACTCGTATTTAGAACTTTCATTGGTGAATAACTGCATCACCAACAATCAAATTTTTTAGGTTCTTTTTTTTTCATTTAATTAACATTCAAGTTTTACATAAGTCTTGTTTTTTTAAGTACATTGTGTTTATTTATATATCTTTTATTTTGCAATACATTCTTAATTTTAATTTTTGTTTTTTTTCGGGAATTATAGTATATTTAATTTAAATTTTTATCGAGTCTTACTTTATTAAAAAAAAAAAACGGTTTGGAAAACAAGGTTAAGGGTACGCCGTATCGAAGGTTTTTTGTTTTTTTGCTGACCACTTTTGGTTTTCTGCGACCATAATGGATAAAGAAACGGGGGCAGTCCCTAGGGACACTTCTTCAGGTGATGTAGCTACTGGAGGTTTTGAATTTGAGGACGAAAGAAGGACGCCGAGGAACTGTTCGGACGCCAGCCTCCTAGGAGTCGCAACACAATCTCACAACGACGTGTTTAGAACGGGCCATCGACACATGCAGCCAAAAACAAATGCCGAACTAGGAGAGGATGTCCTGGACCTCACGACGTTCTACTATAACTTCAGTCCAGATAGACAAAGTCACAGACCTGGTAGTAAAGCCTTTCGGCCTAAGGTTTTAGAGGAGATCCCAGAAGTCTCCGGCAAGAACGAGCCTCGACAAGCAAACCGGCCCCGATGAAAAGACAAGACGCGTACGATCAACACACTCTACAGTACGAAGATTACGAACATGGCGAGAGACAACCAGGAGAGTGGCGCAGAACAGAGGACGAAGACGAAGACTAAAACATACGTGGACAGAAAAAACAGAGGACATTCAAAGGACATGCAAAGGACAAGACGCATACCTAAGGAAGAAAGAGAGAAGGACAATTTAATGTCAAAGATCGATGACAAAATGAGAGCAATAATGGCAACGTTTCAAAATAGCTTTGCCACTATGAGCGAGAAAATTAGCTGTCTCGAACTTTTAGCTGTAACGTCTTCTAAGGGCAACATGATGATGGGTAACAGACGGTTAAGCGAACCCATGGAACAACAAGACAGACCTGAATTGCCTTCATACGATAACATGACTTACTCAAACAGACAAAACCGAAATACTCACTCGACAAGGACGGACGATGCTCGGAGGGTGAATACGGCGATCCATAAGTGGGGGATTAAATTCGAGGGTACGTCCAAGTCAATGCCGGTAGAGAGTTTCTTATGCCGTATTGAAACTCTGAAAAGAAAGAATGGATTGGGTTCTGATCAGCTGCTAGATAAGTTCCATCGCTTATGAGGAGTTGAAGAAGATCGGAACAGAAAATCAGGACCGACTTCCAGACACATGCGTCTCAGACGGATTTGTGTATACACGAATTGATATACGTACAGAAGACCCGGTACAAGACGAATTAGTCTGGAAACTCTGGATTCCGGGGGAGCTGCGTGAGAGAATGGTGGTGGCAGCATATGGTGCACCGGACGCTGGACATGGCGGGACTCTGCCTCACCTGAGGTTGATGTACTTCTGCCCCGGTATGGTATCTGATGTCCAGAATCTCTTTAAGATTTGCGAGGTCTGCAAGTGCTGCAAGCCACTCAATATGGTATCTATACCGCCGATAAGACAGCAAGTTGCTACGAAGCGACCTTTCCAGCGGCTTTATATTGACTTCTTAGGACCCCATCCCATCACTGGTTTTGAAACCAGTGAGGAAGGCAAAAGCAGTAGAGGTAGTAAACTATTTAGAGAAAGGCGTATTTCATATTGTTGCCGTAAAATAATTGACACAACTTTGATGTTTTAGTGTTTATTTCTATAAATTAAAGTTAAGTAAAATGAGTATTTCAATAGAAAGTTCTTTCTAGAACGTTAAAAAAATTACAAAAGAGAAAAAGAGAGACTAAATTATTCGTTTTTAACCGTCTTTTACGGCAAGCAAATTGGCCTCCTGGAAATTAAGTGAAGGTAAATATTCATTCAGCCAACGTCTCAGGAAATGGTGTGCATATTGTCCACACAACAACCAATTTTTTCGAGTAGCCATCCCATCATCGCAAATTTGTCCAAAAAGTTTCACCCCACTGGAAGATCCCATCAAAAATGATTAGATGTCAGAGCTTCACTGTCTGCTTCTATGGGTACATATGTAACTTAGTGGAATTTATTATATGTTCCACCTCTGACATTATTATTAGTAAAGTCTCGTCCCTTGGATTACGAATAAGTTTTATGTTTGCTAGCGTTTGTTTAACAGATCGCACTAGTCTCTCCCAACTGCCCCAAATATGCGGTGCCGCTGGAATAAAATTCCATCTCATTTTACTGTCTACAAGTCGCTCCGCTATCTTATCTATGCTTAACTGCTCTAAAGAATCCTTGAGTTCTTCGCTCGCCCCTCAAAAATAAGTGCCATTATCACACCATATTACTATCGTCTAATAAAGGAATCACTAGTTAGACTATGTGCTATTTCGATCTGTATCGCCCTTACTGTCAAGCAAGTGAAGCGAACTCTCCATCTGTTCTGTGTATGTCTGTCAACTGTAACCAACATAGGGCCAACATAATCCATACCTACATATGAGAATGGCCTAGTAAGGGATTTTAGACGTGCTGGAGGAAGGTCAGCGATTAAAGGTGGTCCTGGATCTACTCTTTTATTCTTACACATTTAGCAATTTTTCTATACTTTCTTTAATACTACGCTCAATGTTAATATATAATACATTTGACGAAGTTCATTTATTGCAGTTTCATTTTATAGATGTTTCTACATATTTTAGGTGGACGTCTTGAGCTATTAGTATGGTGATGTAATGTGTCTTTGGTAAGATGACTGGTCGCTTGTAAATAAAAGATGCATTAAGAAATGCATCAATACGCCCTTTTATTCGCATTACACCATTCGTAAATATGTATGGACTTAGTTTATAAACTGGATTAGATGGTTTTATTGTCAACACCTCTGCAGTGTTGTTTAAAATTAACGAAGTTTGTACAAGTAATTTTCGGTTCTAATAATATCATCTAAAGTCAGACTGTGTCGTTCTTTTTGTCTCCTTTTCTTTGTAATTTTGTCCATAAACAGAAAACAGAAAAACATAAAAATGTTCTGCACAGTTTTTTCCAAGAAGAAAAACGCTTATACTACACTACTGGTGACGTGTCGAGCGTGGTACAGGTAAATCACAAACTCACAAACTTTGGTTTCTCATTTTGGTGAGCACTTATTTTCACGTTTTTCTACTGTAAATTGGCCTCTTAGATCGTGCGATTCACACCTTTGGACTATTTTCTCTTGGGTATGTAAAGTCTCAGGTCTTGAGGACTAAGCCAGCTACGATTGACGCTTTGGAAGCCAACATTACTCGTGTTATCCGCGAGATACCAGGCGCTATGCTCGAAAGAGTCGCCCAAAATTGGACCTTTCGAATAGAAACCAACAGGAGTAGTTCTAGCCAAAATTGACATAATATCATTTTTAAAGTGTAAATGGCATGAATTTTTTTTTTAACAATAATAAAAATTTTAAGTTAACTTTCAAATTTATGTGTTTTATTTTACATTATAAATAAAACCCCACGATGAATCACCCTTTATTTGAATGTTGTTGTCTTTAAAATATTTTAAAAATTTAATACCTGCTGGTAGGCTAAAATGTTGTGTTGTGTTTTCAGTGGATAACGTTGATAGTTTTACTGAACGTTCGAATAGAGTCGGGGGAATTCTCCAATTCCCATCCGCATTTTGGAATTTCGAAACTCCGCAACGTTGTCCGGGATGAATTATTTTCTGTAATTGAGTGAACTGTATGTGTGTATGTTGTGTTGTGTAGAAAAATCTATAATTAAGAAATCGTAATTATTTGCATTTAGTTAAACTACAATAATAAACCATTCTAACAAGATTCTTATAGAATCTTAATATTTTATTTATATTTATATTTATATATATTTTTTTTATTTTATTCAATATAGTCCACTTTTAGTTTGACACACTTATTCTAGCGATTTTTCATTTTCTTGATATCGTCCGAAAAGTAATTTTCCGGAAGGTCTGTAAAATACTCCTCCGTGGCGTCGATGATTTTTTTATTGATGTGCCATCTTTTAAGGTTTGGGAAGAGATAATAGTTCGAGGGAGTCAAATCGGGAGAATACGTTGGATGCGACAGCAATTGGAGCCGTAATTCATTGCTTTAGCCATGGTTGCGATGCTCTTGTGCGCCTAGCATTGTCTTGCAAAAACAAAATTTTTTTTCGCTTCATGTGAGGCTGTTTTGCAGAGATTTTGGCCTTTAATCGCTCCAATAATGCACCGTAATACTCGCGTTGATGGTTTTTCCTTTTTCGAGATAGTCCACGAAGAGTACGCCATGACAATCCCAGAAAACCGACACCATAACCTTTCCGACCCATCGAGCCCCTGTCGGTCGCTTCGGAGCACTCGTGGCGGCTTTAGTCCATTGACGGGCACTTATTCTGTTCTCTGGTGTTCAACAGTTACTAATCGATGCCAAAAGTCCGCCCGATTCCGCATCAGCAAGTACAAACACCCTTTCGAAATGCTCTTGCGTTCCTGTTTTTGGTCAGGAGTGAGTATGCGCGGCACCCAGCAGCAGGATAACTTTTTCATATGCAGAATATTGCCCCAAATATGGATTGTGCTCCCAGTACTAATCTTTGTGGTATCTGCTAGCCCGCGCGGCCTCACTTTCCGGTCAGCCAACACCATTTCATGTATTTTTTTGACATTGTCCTCTGTAACCGCATCGGAGAGCCTGCTGCTACGGACTTGATCGGTAGTGGAGTTGAGGCCACAACGAAACTCTCGAAACCAATATTTGACGGTGTAATCTGACGGAGTATTAGCCCCACTATATTTTTACAACTTTTCTTCTGTTTCCTTCAACAAAAATAATGTTTTATGAGAGTATGGAAATCGTTTTTGACCATAGTCAACATGAACGTCAAAAACAATCAGCTCTCAAAACAAAACTAAACACAGTATCGCACTAAAATTTGGCATGTCTGCCTAAATATTAATGGACTTCAAGGCACCGTAACCTTTTTTGCAAGAGCAGCGCATTCTGGCGGTCAAGGGGGTTACTTTTCACTTCATCTAGTATTTAAAGTGCATTTCTTATAAATTTTGTGTTATGTTGCTTAAATGTCTTCCTTTTTGTTTACAATATTTGATGACAAATATTGTAGAAACTTTTCCCAAGTGATTGGTTAAGTTCTCCGGTTTCGGTTTGTAACGTAGCCACTCAAGCAAGTCCGTCTATTTTTGAATGTGTGTCGATAATCCGTCTGAACCGCTATTGCAATGGAGGCAGTCCCTCATCTTTAATAAGAAACAAATCTCTGCGTCTAAGTTCCGGCTTCCGTCTTGTCCACTTCGAGCGCTGTTTCATCGTGGATGGGTATCCTTCGCTCCACTCGCGCGCAAAGCAGTTAATCATCGATTGGTAGATCCATTGGTCTCCACGGCAGTGTTTCCGTAAGAAATTTACCTTTAGTGGATATCTTTCTCTTTTTCTAGCTTGTGCCCGGCAGTTGTGCAAGAAGTTTGCAAACTTCTGCCATCTGGCGAAACTCCTTGCATTCCTATATACTCTTGGATTGATCCTTGTGCTGCGTGGAGTTTGCCAGGAATTTTCTTTCCAGTTGATGGAACCTACGTAAGGCACCTAACTTTGAGGCACCAAACATTCGGTTTTAAGTGATAGCGATAAATGTATAACAGCCAATCTTCTTGTTGTACAATGCTTTTTACAATTTTTTTTCCGCAGTTCCCTAAGTGTTGATAGGCAACTTCTCCAGTTCCCAGGACCTTCGCAGCTGAGTGTCGTTATCGAGAGCCCGTAAGGAGCTTTAGACAGGCTCTTTATTTTGCGAAATTGTCTTCCAAAGGAGAAGCCAACCTAATTCTGAGTTCTGTGCAATTGGCGATCTTTCATAATCACAGCGTATAATGGATCCTAAAATAAGTTCAGAACTCGGCTCCCAGGAGAATATCACCAGTCGCAGATTTATCGAATTGTAGATCAGTTAACCTTAAACCTTGGATGTGTTCCCAATTTTGAAGAGCTAAAGGCTTGGATGGCAAAAGACTAGGCAGGGATTTGAACACATAGGCTGGGGTATTTGTCCCGAAAGGTGTTACCAGCGGCCCAAAAGTAAGACTTATATACTGCTGAAATAATTCACTGCAATTTTCTTTCAATCCAGATACCTTAATGTGTGTTCGCCGCTGATAAAGCTGATTCAGAAATAAGCATTGCTTTAGGTCCAGGATCGACTTATGCCCTAAGATGAAAATAGTTTTCGCTTGCAGACCTGACTCGAACCACTGCTATTGATAAAAATCACTTGGCTGATGAACTTCAGAAAAAACAACTTAAGGTTGATTTGTATTAATTTTTGTACGAAAAGTTTGTGTACCTACGAGTATAGTTGTGTTTGTATAATTTGTTTGGCTTGTGTCTGTATACCAAACAGTTTCAACAAACGCCGATTCTATCCACTGCCTTGATTCGTTCGCAGATCTCCATGTCAATAAACTTTTGACAAGTCCGAAGGGAGTGTTGACCTTTACCACATACCTGGCATACAAACTGCTTCTTCCTGATGTGCAACAACGTTTTCATACACTAACCGTTTTGTGTGAAGAAATATGTACCTCTGGCCTTTATGCAAATCGTTTCAGCTACTGCTTTCCAAGAACCCTATAAATTGTGTAAGTGTTATCAACTCCTTCAAAGTACCTCATTTCTCCTCTCACAAACGCCCACAAACGTTGAGTAACACCAGGTAACTTTTGCAG
This sequence comes from Volucella inanis, assembly GCA_907269105.1. Lineage (NCBI taxonomy): Eukaryota > Metazoa > Arthropoda > Insecta > Diptera > Syrphidae > Volucella > Volucella inanis. Next base: position 112,185,721 of record OU026153.1, on the reverse strand, counting down.
CAATGTATAAATTAACATGTGATCCCAAGAAGTAACCGGCAATCCCAAATTTTGCAAGGCATAAAAACACTTGGAGTCTCCTTTGTCAACTGCTGATGTTCAAAAAAAAGTTGGAAGTGAATTTGTGGTCATACCTGGAGACAAGCAGTTCACATGCTTTTTCATAATTGTCAGAATATAGCCCTTAAAGCTGCAACAAACGAGCAGCTTCACCTGTAAAGGAGAATTTAAAGTAGTGAAGGTTTTTGGATTTTACCCACCTTTTATTTGAGTGGATTAAAGGAAAGAAGACATCATGGAAAGTCCGCCATTTTGTGTACGAGCTCTCAAAATGTGGAATTTGAATTTGGGGTAATGAAACTCATTACAAAAAGCACCTTAGATTCTTTTTTCATAATCTTCTGCTTAGATTCTGACTTGGCTGTATGAATAGCATCAACTAATTCAACACGGCATGTGCAATACGTTTCTTGCAACCTATCACATATGTCATCATAATGTTCTTCTTTCAGACCTTATTCTTCTTCTCTCCGTCGAGTCTTCGCTTGGAGACGCACATACGGATAAAGGAAATAAAGAAAAAATAATTTTCGGGGGAAACGGAGAAGGAAGACAAAACAGATATTTAAATAAAATACACCTACCTTTTATTATCAGCAAACTAGTAAACTTTAAAAAAAAGGGGGAAAACACAACACAAGCTGAACAACATCACGCGAATTGAATTAGTTTTTGTCAACGACGTAAACAAACAATTGCACTTATGCAAAACGAAGCAAATACACGAATGTCATCTCCATCTCTTTCCCGTATTTCCATGTCGCTATCCTCGTCACCTACATGTAATATAATGTTCAATATTATTAGCTTACACGATTTTGTCTCATTTACAGGTAGATAGTCAACACACAACCATTGTGTAAAAAGAAGTACAACGTACTCCAACTGCAATTGGGTACATTAAGGTGCATAATTGGGTACACTTATGGACGAAAGTCGTCCACCATGCCGGAGCATGTTGGGATATGTAAGAAGTGTAGTAAGCCACGGAGGCATCCATTATGCAGGAGTAGTTATCAGTGGCACGCTCGTGGTTGCTCGGTTCTAGCTCGTCGGATTGGGATGGTTCTTGCCACTTCTCCGTGCACTTCTACTCACTTACCCTTTTATTTCGTGACAAAATATCAAAAAAAAAAAAAAAAAAAAATCAAAAGAAACAAAAATAGTGTAGAGAAAGTTACGTTACTTAACGTAAATTAAACGGACGGACTTAAAATAAAGAAGAAGAGAAAGGTGAAAGAAAGAGAGAGGAAAGAAAGAAAGAGGAAAGGAAACAGGAAGATCACATCTGTGTGCCATCACCACTGACTAACTTAATCCTATGTACCCCCTACGAATAATATGTCCCGGGATCACACAGCGGTGACAGGTCGTTTCGACATGTAAATGGTAGCCCCTAGTCGAACTCCTCTCTGTCGTCACCTGCAAAAAAAAAAAAAGGAAATAGTGAAAGTCCGTTGCGTCATTTCCTGTCATGTCGTCATCGTTTGTGTGTTACGTTATGTTACAGTCCACCCCATCGAAGGACGGTCGATCCGCCCATCCACACAACACTAGCGCTAAGTTTAAACCATCATGATAAAACAACTACCATATTTCACTATACAATATCCATTAGTTTATTAAAAGAACAAAAAATTAACAACAATGAAAGTTAATATTCTAACTACGATAATTGAATTTCATTTTATTTTTAAAACTATTCTTATTTTTAAGTCTGTGGGTACTCTTAATCTAGCCAAAAAAAGAGAAACAACTTATAACTACTTATGCGGATCTCTCGTCGTCCTGGCGCCAGCACTTGGAAGAATCCTTTCTATATGAAATCTACTAAAATAATTCTCTTCCCGTACAAAAAAAAAAAATAATAATAATAATAAAATAAAATTTAAACGAAGAAAATAACTTAGACTTAAATCTTAGACCTTACTCTACACATCAAATTCAAAAAAAAAAAAAAAAAAAAAAAAAAAAAAACAAACGCAAATCTAAACCTTCCTTATCTAATTGAAAAGATATGTACATACTACATTGGTTAATAAAATTTACAATCCACTTTTTTTAATCACTCTTTTTCATTTCTAACTTTAGTTATTTTATTTTAATTTATTATTATTACAATATTATTATTATTATATTTTTTTTGATGTGGAATGTCCCTCGAAGCACCTTTTGCAGACGATGCACTATGGAGGTTTGTTTTTGGTAACCCGGAGGATTTTTGATCACCAGGCTTACGTAATGTCCTGGGTATACGCAACACATCCAAGCACACGGGCTTTCAGAAAAGAAATTGGTTTTTTTATGATACACGATTAAAGTATAAAAAAAAACAATATCCTCGTGTATATTCCAAATAAGGAAATTGTTTTTTCTTCGCGCACAGTGTCTCGAACCATCACGGAATAATAGGGAACGTCCTTTTTTTTAGTAGACTATTTTTTTTTTCTACGTGTACAAGAAAACAAAGATACGACCTTGTCACTTGGATATTTCGAAACTATCCGTCCTATCGAACACCATCTTCGAAGCGAAAAAAACTCAAGAAAAAAAGAATGCCACTAGCTTCCTTGATGACGTCTCGACTCCCAAAAATCATCTCGAGCAAAAAAAAAAAACATGCCACAACCTTGCACGCCGATATCTTGAACCACAGAAAAAACCTTGTCAACCCCAAATGCAACCAGGACTCCCATCCAATCCGACCTTGCCGCTATGACACCAGACACTCAAAAAAAAATCCCGTCTGCTGATTCGATCAGTTGACCAAAACCCGTAAAGTCTATTGACTTCTCTTCTTGGTCTCGTTCTCTTAAAAAAAAAAATCCATTTTTTTCCTATTTTGCTTCCTACCTCCTTCGCTTCAACAAAAGGTTCCTGCCTAAAATATATATCTCATCACGATACATAGCCTACATATAAGCATCCATTTTTAAAGTATATTATTCCCACACTATTTGTAACCTTTAGCAAGGCTTTCCACCTCTTCCACTAGAGTTCGGACTACTCAACACTCTCTAGGACAAAAGAGACAAATTCACCATAGGAACAAGAGCACAGTAGGAGAGGGGCGTACGACGAATATGGAATGAGGGAACACAAAAATAGAGTAATGATTGATAAGATCAGGCTCTGTGGTGGGTTGGAAAGAGAGATTATTAGGGTCAATTGAATTATTGGGAGGGGAAGATGTGTTTAAAAGAAGGGGTCAATCCATTGGGCTTGGAACAGTGACTCAAACATGAACACGACAGATAAATGCATTGATTACTATACTCTTTGTTTACTGTATAGCCTTCTGGCAAAAAATCATGAAGCACTACACCGTTGTAACCTATAAAAAACGTGAGCATTGCCTTCTTTTTTGACTCCAAACGACGTGGTTCGACTCACGACCACTTTGAACCGCTCGTGCCACTGGTAAACGACCGTTTTCTTTAGAGAATCGTTGCCGAAACACTTTTCAAACATTTCCAACGTTTGCGCACCATCCGTTTTTACGCTAAATTTAATACAAGTTCGTTGTTGGAAATTTAAATCCATTTCTAAATTTGTAAAAAATCGCCTACGCACACGATTTAGATGTACTCCTGGCTACGTAACTTTTGCAAATGTCAAGCTATGACGCTAAGATTTAGAGGGAATGTCACCAATAGATGTACCAACTTAACAAAAAAAAAAAAAAACTCAAAATGGAACAATGGGAGCGCCACACGGTGACGCAACCGGGAACATTTTGATCAAGGTGGTATATATATTACATATATAAATAAGTAATATAATAAATAAAATATAAATAATAAAGTAAATAAATAAAATAAATATGCATATGAAATACATAAATAAATAAATAAACGACAGATAAATAAATTAAACAAAAACATCCAGCAACAACAGATAGAGTGCGTCAAGTTTTAAGTTTCTCTTTATGAAGCTAGGAATGGAGATCATTTGCATGGAAAATGCCCACGCTCTCTCCATTTTGGGTACCAACATCATAAAGAGAATTGCCTGTCACCCTTAATATCAAAGACTTTAAATTTGTAGGTCCTAATTTGGCATAGTAATTTTCAGCTAGACTACTTTGCTTAAAGTTGCGTCTTTAAACCGTTTGCCCTACTTTATACCTTATATCCTTACTCCTAGTATTGTACGATCGCGTCGCCTTGTCTTGTGCTAGCCTTATATTGTCATAAATTTTCATTCGCATAAGCTCTGACTTGTCATTCTTTTCTAATAACTCAGTGTTCAGATATTTCATATGGTTTTGCATGTTGAATATTATGTGTCTCGAAAATGACATAGTACGGTTCAAAACTGATCGAATCGTGTTCTACGCTCTTCAAAAAAAATGCCGCGTCGCTCACATGGAGGTCCCAGTTTTTCTGGTCATTCTGTATGTATGACCCAATTATGGCCAGTACAGACCGGTTGACCCTTTCTGACGCATTAGCTTGAAGAGAATAGAGCGCGGTTCGAACATGCTTGTTGCCATACTTTCCTAGAAAATTGGCAAACAACTCGGAGACGAATTGTTTGCCGTTATCCGAACTTGGGCACACCAACCATATGTGTTGTCAAACCTAGCAACACCACATATTTGAAAAAACAGGATAGAAACTGAACGAAGGCGGCTATGTATTGGAATGAATTAAACCAACGGAACTAAACGAATAGTTTAGTCTCTCATTTTTCTTTTGTAAATTTCTTCATTTTACTTAAATTTAATTTAATGAAATAAACACTAAAATATCAAAGTTGTGTTTTTTTTTTTGGCAACATTCTAACACTATCTATGTCGCTCATATTTAATTCGTCACCACAATCGCAAGTGCATTTCGAATAAAAAATGTGGTATAAATATCTGCTTATTCAGACATCATAAACTTTCACATAAACCATTAGAACCATTGAACGAAATTGTTACGAGTTCAGATAGATACAATTGCAATATATTGTATAGTAAAACAGAAATAATTTGCTCTTTAAAGGTTTTCCAGTTACACTTCACAACAAGAACATTCAAGTGAGAACTTACGCATTTCTTGATGATGGTTCTTCCATAACTTTAATGGATCAAGAGTTAGCGAATATGCTTCAATTAGATGGTCAAACACAAGAACTATTTGTAAGATGGACATCCAACACATGCAGGATAGAACAAAAATCGAGAAATATTAGTTTAAGAATCTCGGCCACAAATAGTAGACCGCAATATCTACTCTCGAACATCCGAACAGTTGAGTCACTAAATCTCTCAATGCAATCTATGGACTTTGATATGCTGAAATCAAACTTTCGACATTTGAAAGGTATTCCAGGTGAATCATATTTTGATGCAAAACCTGCAATTTTAATTGGACTTGATCATATTCGTTTGTCGAATATATTAAAAAATCGAGAAGAAAGTGTTGATCACCCGGTAGCTATCAAAACAAGACTGGAGTGGACTATTTTCGGCCCAGTTACAAGAGGGAGACAAAAAGGGCAAAAAGAGGACCAGCCGCAGAACGTGGACTGAATTGTTTCGAAAAACGACTAAAAATGAAACCACTATTAGCAGAGAATCTCCATCAACAAATTTTGGATAATATTGGAAAAGGTTATGCTCGAAAGCTTCTGAAGAAGAGTTAATCGAAAGTAAAGAGAAGAGAATTTGGTATTTGAGAGTCTTTCCTGTCGTAAATCTTAACAAACCATCCAAAATACGCATTGTGTGGGATGCATAGGTAAATGTCAATGGAATTTCTTTGAATTTAATGCTCCAATCAGGTCCCGATAACTTACCAGCACTTGCGAACATTTTATTTCGTTTTCGACAACGAAAATTTGCAATTTGTGGGGACATAAAAGAAATGTTCCATCAGGTAATTGTAACGGATAAGGATTAAGATGCACAAAGATTTTTGTGGAGAAATAAGAAAACTGAACTAATAGAAGAGTATAAGATGTTAGTGTTAACGTTCACAAAGAACAAAAACGCTTTAGAATTTTCAGATATATTTCCTAGACTAGTGGAAGCAATCACAAAAAAACCATTATGTTGACGACTTTCTTGATATCTTGGATACTGAAGATGAGATTTTGAAACTAGCCAATGAAGTTATATACATGCACCAACAAGGCGGTTTTGAAATTAGAAACTTTATAAGTAACTCGAGGAAAGTGGTAAGAGCGCTCGGTAACAAGGCAGCTAACTGTGACAAGAAATTTGAAACACGTTCAGGTCTTATCGCTGAAAAGGTACTTGGCATATGGTGGTCAACTGGTTCTGATCAGTTTGCATTCTTGTATAATATCAACAAATTTACCGTAAATATACTAAATGGAGAAGTCGCACCGATCAAAAGAGAGGTTTTCAAACTTTTAATGAGTATTTTCGATTCACTTGGCCACACACACACTTCTTAATTTTACTAAAAACCCTTTTACAAGAAATATAAGTGATTAAAATTAAAAGACCGCATTTCGCAGACCTGAAATTTGAAAATAATTGTACTGTGGAACTCCATGTATTTGTTGATGCAAGCATTTCGGCGAACGCTGCATCAGCTTATTTCCGAATGGCTCCAAAATTCTCATACAGAAGACGACCCGATAAATCATATTTCAGTGCTAATAATGGAACTGGGGGCAGCTATTCGAGTTGCCAGAATAACAACGACTATGGAAAAGGGACCCTCTGTAAAAATTGACAGACGGTACTTTTAGTCTGATTCACAATCAGTTTTATGTTGGATAAAAGCGATCATCGAAAAGTTAAACAGTTTGTCATGTTCCGAGTGGAATGAAAGTGAATGGAGATGGGTGCCAAGCGAAGACAATGTTGCAGATTATGCCACAAAGTGGAATCATTAAAATTGATTTATTTTCTGAAAGTCGATGGTATCATGGTCCCACATTTCTACACCATGTTTTTAGTGTAGATTTATATTTGATTTCAAGTAGGAGACAACAGAGCGTTGATGTAAGTTAAAAGGAAGTGTCGGTGATAAAACGAAACTCTGCGGTACACCAGCATGACTTGACACCATCTAAGACAACTAGAATTTAACGTTCCCAAAGCACCCATTTCCGACAAACGAGATTGATGCCAAACTCTGTCAACCTTGCTTTCAGAAGATTGATGTACACTTTGGTTCCACTTTTCGGTGAGATATGAGACATCATTTTGCCGCTCGCTGCTCGCGTGGAAAAAATTTCGTGGCAACAAAAAAAAAAAAAAAAAACAACAACAAAACTGGGTGCAAATGAAGAAATCAAAAAAAAAAAAAAAACATCACTTGTACGAAAGAAAAAAAACAATTTTTATTGGTTCGGTAAACCAACTTTGAATTTTTACTTTACAGCTGTGCTTTATATTGTCAGTGTTTGTGTTTTTTGGTTTTGCCTTTTTAAGTATGAATCAGGAATTCGCGGGCTATAGTGTAATCACTTTTCTGCAAACGTCCACATGTGTAAATACAGACCACCTATTTTGGCACTTAGTGCAACACAGGTAGATTACCACACGCCGCAGTATGCAGTGTGCTGTATGCTGGTACACTGTAGGATACCAAACTCCACCACAATGTAATCCTTGTTCCAATCCCGAATTCTATTTCATGTGGTTAAAATTCCATCTCCGTAAGTAAATTATCCACAATTGCTTTATTTACAGAAGCCACAAGCTGGACAGCAATTCGGCCTTTAACCAGTTTGATGCACTATCTGATTTCATACAAAGAATTGTATCCCTGTATCCTTACACTGATATCGTTTTAACGGGCAATTGAAAAAGAGTCCACGAATACCGGGCGCTTTTAACTTCACACCCTGATAAGCACACCGTTGATGTGCTCTTCCTTCTAGGGTCGTTGGGCCGTTATGTCGTGTAAGCTCATTTCTGGTACTCAAACCACGCAGTTATTATTGGAAATTAATCCAAAAAGAACCGTATGCCAACACGAGAAAGCCAATTGAAGCGGTCTTAGCACCTGTTTTAGTAATTTTAGCTGGTCGTTATGGTCCCTCAATAACGACGTGGATGCCGCTGCTGATATGAACACAGACATTCTTCTCTTTGGAATAAGATTCTTTATCCCTCATCGAATGAAAAGTAATAAGTCAAAAGAAAAGGCGTGGAAGGACTCGACCTGTAAAGAGACTATCAGAGTTAGAGAAATATTTTTTCGGTCCTTCAGGACCAACCTGACAGAGGAAAACCTAAAAAATATATAAAATACTGCCTCATCCTCCATCCCAACTCTCATTTACAATGACATTCCAGATTCCAGCTCTTTGGTTAAAGCTAATATGTTTGCTGAACACTTTTCGGCCAGTTTAACTGCTCGTCTCCGCCCACACTTGAGTGCGTCGAATCTGCAATGGGACAAATCCACTTTTGTAGTAGTAGCTAGAGCTCTTACAAATCTTAGCGTTTACAAATTTGTTGATCTAGATGACATATCTGCCCTTGTTCTGAACATGTGTTCCTCCGCGACAGATAAACCATTGTGTAAGCTTTTTCATCAATCCTACTTCCAATGGAAAACAACATTTGCCCAGCCCGTCCCTTAAAAAAACAATTCCTCTTCTCTCTCCTTCTACAGACCCATTGCTCTTACGTCTTTTCTTTCCAAGGTCATGGAAATGTTCATAAACCATCAGCTCACGGCATACCTCGAAAGTCGAAAACTCTTCAATGACATGCAGTATGGTTTTCGTAGGGCTGGACAAATGCTGTCTTCCGTTTGCTCGGAGAGATTCCTAGAAAGTAGGGTTGATAAAAAAGCTTAGGCAGTGGTTTTGTCAGCGAGGAAGAGCACCTCTTTAGAAGAAGAGGAGATATACTATCTGGGCCAGTGGATTTCTGACCGCTTAGATCTTTAAGAACTCTTGCTACTGTGGATTTGTCACATTGAAGATTCGACGCATTCAAGTGTAGGCGGAAGCAAAGCATAAGCTGGGAGTATTATAGTGGTCGCAAATTGTGCAGCGAGTAGATTGGGCTTATCCAAAGAGCTGATAGCAGGAATTTCATTGTGGATGAGCATTGGAATGGAGAAGAAGGCAGAATTTCTAATATTTTTGACGAACGATCAAAAATGTTTACTAACTTCGGTACACTGTAATATGTACGTATTGTAATTTCACACGCTTCAGAAAGACCTTTTAGTCATTCCTCGCTCGTTTATGTTTCTTTTTTCTGTTTTACTAAACTGTGGTGGAGTTTAGTAAGCTGGATCATTACGCACATAGGTGGTGAGACCGCGGTGAGAAAAAAAAAAAATTATGGCACTAGTTCATAGCCAGGTAACTTCAGGTCAGAGTGATCTGAGGTGGGGACATACCTGTGTTTCACTTAATGCCCCAACAACTGGTCTGTATTTACGGATGTGGACGTATGAAGAAAAGTGTTTACTTTTTAGCCGGTAAGTATTGGCTATGTCCACTCAAAATTCCCGAGTAAATAGAAAAAAAAAAAAACAATCTCAAAAACCACAAACATTGACGATACTTAGCACAGCTGTGAAATAAAAATTTAGAGTTGGCTTACCTAATCAAATTGTCGTACGAGTATATCTTATGCCCTTACAGGAAGAGAAAACAGCATACCAACAAAATGTATACCCACAACACGCTATCTATCGGTAGTTATTGTACATGCACTCAGTCAGTGCCTTATTTTAGAGAAATTTTTTAGTAATAATAAAAAAATAGTTATATTGGAAATTAACTTATTTAGCCGTATTGTATATCTGGTAAACTGTAAGCCCAATAAAAAATTTTGTATGGTGAATTGTAGGTAACATTATGGCCCACCATAAAAAAAAAAATTATAAGCAATCTATCAGACCAGTATTTTAGAAAGGAAAGAATGTATGGCAATATATATTTAAGTATGAACTAACCTCTAATCAATTGATTACCAAAAGGGGTCAACTTAGTTGCTCTAGTTTTAATACACCAGAAGCTATCACTAAATAGTTGATCATTAGAAATTATAAAAGGGTACTTAACTGGGTTTCTGCCTACTGGTTTACTCCTTTCTCTATGTCGGGGAACGTTCATATTCGTTATTAATGGTAATGGTAACATAAAGGGTTGTTAATTTTTATCTTTTGTTCTCTGGGATGTGGGTGGAAGTTGCTCAACTAATAGTGGACTGCTTTCCAAATCAGAAGGTTCGTGTTCATATCCCAATCGCGCCCGAAAGACATTAATTTTTTTTTCTTTAGTTAACAAAAATCAGGTAATATGAGTAGTTAACTAAAAATTAACAAAAAGTCAACTTCCGCTAAGAACTTAGTCCCTCATTTAATGTTGGATGCCACCCGTGGAGTGAAATAATCACTAAATACAAACATATTTCTCTCTCTCTCTCTCTCTATCCTATTTTCGAAAAAACTGAACACATGCCGAAACTGTTCTCATACTTACTTGAGTATTAATTGCTTTAAAAAGCTGAAAAAGGGAAGATGTTATTGAAGATTACTTAAAATATTCGCGAAATGAAGTAGACATTACTAATACATGCGATGTATTAATAATTACAATATAGTCGACACAGTAGCTTAATCGAATTATTTATATGTAGACTTGTGAAATAGTCACGCTAAAGAAATCAAAACCTGCAACACCAGGTAGACTCAGTGTTATGTCGAAATAAATATAATATTTCGAAAAATTTTTTCTTTTTTTTAATTTTTCTTTAATTTCTTAATTCTTAAAAAAAATATATACATATAGAGGTTAAATCAGAAGAGCACATCCGTGAATTTCTCGATCTTAAAGCTTATTTAAATGGAACCAACGTTATACTCCATATCAAAATCCTAGAAATTTCAACCGAAACCTCTTCGCTTTTCCACGTAACACCTTTTGATGTACATTAACAATATAAAATGATTATCAAAAAACAGTTTATTACAATACTTTTAATCTCGAAAAACTTCTTTACTTTTACAAAAAAAAAAGTATGATAATGATGATGCCCATATTCCAAATCTACTAAGTAACTTATCAGGTAAGAATAACTTAATTCTGAACAGTAACACAGAAAAAATCATCCAGCCAAACTATGGACACCAACACAACAATCAGATTAATTCAACATCAGTACCATAGACCCCTAATCTAAAGAAACTGTAAGGCTACAATATAATTCAAGAAATATGAAACTAACTGACACACTTCAAACTCCTTAAGCTAGCATAGAAACGCTCAATTCCATGGCGTCTTCAGTTTAATTGTTATCATCATACTAGTCTGCCTTGTGAAACAGCATCAACCTTAAAAAAAACTATTCAGGGCGTTTCAACAAACAATAGAACTCATATCCCGCAATGTCATCACTCCTACTGCAGAAAAAATAGGAATACAGCTCTTTTGACCACCATTAATTTCCAGGGGCGGAATTGCATATCCAGTCACATAGTTGTTTTCCATCTTGACAATGCTAGGTCACATACATCTTTGATGATCCGGAAAAAATTGACGGAGCTTGGTTCGGAAGTTTTGATACATTCACCGTGTATCCCTGACCTTACACCCTCTCTCTACCATTTGTTTCGGTCTTTGCAAAAACGCGGAGACTTTTTACAATATATGACCCGTATTTTACCACCATATAGCGTTATCGTAAGTATTCGGTAGAAAACAATTTACCACACATCAAATTCAACGTAAGATTTTCATAGAATTATTTTTACCACTCGTCCGTTTTGTTGTTGGTAAAAAACTATTTATTTTGAAAACGTTATATAATATATTACATTTTTTATGTAACATGATATACAATTTATTTTTTCATGTCATTTCAAATTCAAGAAAACTAAACTCAGTTTTTTGAAATTAGTGAAGTCCATGAAGAAATTGTCAATCCGGATTTCTGCAATGAAGAAAGTGACATAAGTGAGAAATATGTTTAGAAGATGATGCCTGACTGAATCCGATGGGACTGATGACAAGATTGTTGAACAAATGAAGGGCAATGATGAAGAAGAACGTGTTGTTGAAGCAAATGAAGAAAATAAAAAAAACGGGTTCAGGTGGTCAGCATTGGAACCAACACACTGCATAAATACTTAAACTTCTCTACATAACATTGTGCGGTTACTAGTGAATTTACAAGAAAAATCGGAGGATACCACCTTGATCAAATAGTTCCCGGTGGCGTCACCGTGTTCTGAGTTCTGTTCTTTTTTTTGTTAAGTTGGTACATCAGTTGTTGACATTCCCTTTAAATCTTAGTGTCATAGCTTGACATTTGCAAAAGTCATACATCTATTTTTGTATGTGTTGGCGATTTTTTAAAATTTTAGAAATGGGTTTAAATTTGCAACTACGAACTTGTATTAAATTTTACGTAAAAAACGGATTTAATGGTGCACGTACGTTGGAAATGTTGGAAAAGTGTTTCGGCAACGATTTTCTAAAGAAAACGGTCGTTAACCAGTTGCACGAGCGGTTCAAAAGTGGTCGTAAGTCAATCGAAGATGATGAACGCAGTGGCAGACCATCGACATCGAAAACCGACGAAAACATTGATGAAATAAAAGAAATTTTGGTCAATAACCGCAAATCAACCACTAGAGAGATAGCGAAGAATTTGAACATTACCTATGGATCCGTCCACGACATTTGGCTGGCACCAAAATAAGAGGGCAATGCTCACAGTTTTCATGGATTACAATGGTGTAGTGCATCATGAATTTTTGCAAGATGACCAGACAGTAAACAAAGAGTATTATTTGGACGTTATGAGACGTTTGCGTGAATCAATTCGCCGAAAGAGACCAGATATGTGGACAAAAAACTCGTGGATTTTATACCATGATAACGCACCGTCGCACAGTGCCATCATTGTTTGAAATTTTTTGACGAAAAATGCAACAAATACCATCCAAGAGCCACCGAATTCACTTGATTTGGCTCCCTGTGACTTTTTTCTGTTCAATGAGTTAAAAAACCACTACGGGGAACTCGTTTCAGCAGCCGAGAGGAAGTAATATAAAAATCGCAGGAAACACTGATGGACATACGGAAAACCGAATATAAAAAATGTTTCGAGGATTGGATCAAGCACTGGCATAAGTGTGTTGCAGTCGATGGGGCTTATTTTAAAGAGGATAATATAAATATAGATGAATAAACTCGTATTTTTAATTTTCTGGCATAAATTCCGTTGGTATGTGTGAATATTGGTCAAGAATTTTTGATAGCGATGTGGAAAACATGATTTAAGAGCATACAAACACAAAATTAAAAGCAAAATTTGATCTATCAGCAAAATCTGAAGCGTAACCTCGTAATATAATTGAACTGTGCGAATTTTTCGGTATCCTTATTTATATATCTGTATTCAAGTCCAACTACAAAAATTATTTTTGCAACTGATGGAACGGGTAGAGAAATTTCTGGAGCTACCATGTCTGAGACACGATTCCTTTATATTTTTAGTTGCTTACTAATTGATTTCTCTTATTAAGCAAAGGATTATTAACCGACACATTAGCTGCAGTTTTAGAAATATTTAACATATTTATAAAAAACTGCAGAAGACGTTATTCAAATTTTGATGAAATGTTGATACCATTTCGAGGTAGATGCAAGTTCAAAGTTTACTTGCTAAAGAAACTCGCAAAATATGGCATTAAGATAGTGTCATTGACTGATGCACGCACACAGTATCTTGCGAATGCTTATATTTACATTGGAAAAAACTCTGATGGAGTTGGTCTAACAAATGAAGAAAAACGACTTGCAGTACCAACATATCAGTAATAAGATTATGCAAAATATAAGAAGGTAGTAGAAGAAATATTACTGCTGACAACTGATTTTCCTAACTCCAGCTGGTGGAAGAACTAAAAAACAACAAATTTCTTACTTAAGGATACTGAAAAAGAACAAAAGAAAGATTTCACCAGAATTTTAGCCAATGATGTAACATTTTTATACTTTGTGCCTCGTCAAAACTGTGCTCTTATATTATTATTCCCATGCATCATAAAAAAGAAACTGACCAACTCACTTTAAAACATGCAATAATAGTTGATTACAACAATACAAAAGGTGGAGTGGATGAGCTTGATAAGAAATGCTTTGACCTTGAAAATGGGGCTCAAGGTCAAACTCGTGGTCACCATCTTATGTCCCCTTCAGAACCTTGCGACTTTTGTCTAAAACATTTTTCGCGATATCGCGTATTTTTCGAGTAATTTGGATGTCTCAAGTTAAAAAACTCACCCTGTAGAATTTTAGATATTAGTGCTGTGAACGCGTACATTATTTTTCCTTCTTCAAAGGATTTTGATAACAGCTCAAGGGGATACTTTTTAAAAAAGCTGGCAAGACAAAAAAAACTTTGCAAAAAAAAACCTCCATAAAAGTTGACCTGTATATTCTACAATTGATTTTTTTTCAATGATCACGTTAAAATCCAGATGAAATTACTAAATTCATCGCAGGCCTCAAATGAATAAATGAATACACCAAACAATTTTGCCGTTTATAAAAAAAAAAAAAAAAAAAAAAAAAGAATCGCTTCATTAAGATTTGGAAAGTTGCAGTAATACGAACGGTAATCAGTAATGCAGAAAGCAGGAAGGACTAAGGAGATGCTACAACACAAGAGGAGATACGCTTGACTATTGAGGGGAAAGGTTATCAGATTGGGTGACAAACCGTAAAGTGGGCTATTTTTTCAGAAATTTCTACAGAAACAGTGAACATTTCAAATGCAAATCAAATTAAGTAAACAGTGTTGGGTGATATATAATGTATATATAGAAGCAAATCTAAGGTGAATTTTTACCCTTTACAAATTGTATACTACTAAACATGGGAATGTGCTTTTCAGGGTTAGGTTAAGTGAGAGTGGCGGTTGGGAAACCAACCCACTAAGGCTTCTTGGCCCGTTGTACTGCAACGTGGATATATGATCTTCTTTATCATGGAGCTAATTTGAGCTTATGATGAATCGCAGTAAAGTGTTGACGTTTATATTCTTTTGATCGTTTAAGTCATTCTAGAAGAAAGCTTCTATGTGGAGTTTTCTTCTCTGAGAGAGAGCTGGGCATGTACAGAAAAGGTGGAGGAATGTCTCCTCTTTCTTTTTGTTCTTGCAGCTTCTACGGAAATCGTTTTTAAAAGCGTCAAACCTTCTTGCATGCTTGCCTATAAGGCAGTGTCCAGTGAAGATACCTATAATGGCGCTGAGGTGTTTCCTATTTAGAAGAATCAGACTCTTAAGGCGATTCAGATCCAGATTTGGCCAGATCAGTTTAGTCGATAGACGTGTTGGCCCACCATCTAAGGTCTGTTCTTTTGTTAGCATCCAGCTTAAACAATAAATTGCACGTAGCGATTGGTATACTTATGCTACCCCTTTCCTACAATTCCCTGAAATGTCCCTGTGGCCCGCACCCAACAAATGTAAAGATTGAACTGTTCTGCCACCTCCGTAAGTGTTTAAGAATTTAGTGAGACCTCGTCCAGAGACTTGATAGCGGCCTGACTATCCGAAAAGATGTGGATATGCTTTGCAAATATCACGTTCTTCTTCTGACAGGACAAAGCTTCCTTAGTCGCCAAAATTTCCGCTTGGAACACACTACAGTGATTTGAAAGACGGAAGGAGAAGATTAGATTTAGCTTATCTGAGAAAAAACCACCACTAACCCGCTATCGGTTCTAGATCCATCTGTATAGAAGTGGATACACTCGTCCTCCATGAAAGCATCTTTCACCTAAAAGGATCTAGAGAGAAGGCGCGCAGGAAAGTCTTTGTCAAACCGAAGTTTAGGTATGGTGTAATCGATGTTATCTCTGTGGATTACTAAAATATACTATACTCCCGTGGAGGGAGTTGAGTGTTGAGCTCCGCTTATGCATAGACATCCTGTTCTTTAGATTCGGCTTAGTTTTTTGCAGTCGGCTACAATGTCTAAGGCCGTCCAGCAGACAAACACCCCGTAGGGGAGTACCGGCCTTATGACCGAGATGTATAGCCAGTGGGTTATTCGAGGTTGAAGGCCCCATTTGTTTCAAATGGCTTTCTTGTAAGAGAATAAAGATACTGTAGCTTTCTTGACGCTTTAGTGGACGTTAGGTTTCTAGTTTAGTTTCCTATCAAAAATGAGACCTAGGAATATAATAAACTCTGGATTTTTGGTGAGCCGAATCGCTCCTTGGTTGTCTATTTTCAGCATAACATCGCCAATACCTCCCGAAATCATCTCAGATAGCAGCTGCTGTAGCCATATCATGTCTTTTACTGCTTGTGATGCGGCTACATATTCTGACTCAGTAGTTGACAAAGAAATACATTTTTGCCTCTGTGATGAAAAAATAAACCCAGTGGTAGAGCGCCTTGTTCCAGAATCCCCTGAATAATCAACGTCCGTGAAACAAACTAACGAATAACATTAAGTTCTTTTAAAGAATATACCCATTCGTCTGGTTCCACTGATATATCTCAAAATTCTCTTCACAGCGTTGACGTCATGATTACTTGGTGAATCCAAATATCAGGAAATCACCCTATTGCAAAGGCAATATCTGGACGAGTCGCCACTGCAAAATACATGAGAGAGCCTACGGCTTCTCTGTAGGGAAATTTCACTACTTCCGAAGATAGAGTATCTGGCAAAGAACATTGCTCCGCTGGAGTTGACACCGGCTTGCAACAACTCATGTTGAATCGTTTCAACAACCGTTCAGTGTAGTTCGATTGGCCCACATGAATTCCATCCCCTGGTTGAACTGCGATTTTCATCCCGAGAAAGCAACTAGCTTCCAAAATTGTGACTTCGAAATTCTTCTGCAGAATTTCATCAACTGAGTCGCATCATCTTTGTTCTTCGAAGCCACGAGCTGCTTTTATTCTATCTGCTGATAGAAAAATGCAAGGATCCATTTTGCTAGGCCTTAGCCTGAGCTCCTGTCAGCTTTTGATTCCAGCCTGTTTGAGTCCATATAAGCTCTTTCGCAATTTGCAAACCTTATCTGTGCCATCACCGAAACTCTCTGGCTTATGCATATAGATTTCCTCAGTCATATCGCCATGCAAAAATGCAGTTTTGACATCAAATGGGGTCAAAACAAGTCCTTCGTTGGCTGCAATGGCAAGAATGGAACGAATCGAGGTGAACTAAGCCACTGGACTGTACGTTTCTCCATAGTCGATGCCATATTCCTGGGTGTAACCCTGTGCAACCAATCTCGCCTTATTCTTTTGTTTTCCAGCGCCTAGATCCTTAAGTATATAAACCCATTTGTTACCAATAACTTTCCTACCCCCAGGTCGAGATACCAAATCCCATGTGCGCTTTTTGTAAAGACTACTTATCTCGTCGCAGGAAATAGCTTCTTTGTAACATTGTGGATCTCCTTGCATGAAATACGCATGCTTTTCCATAAAACTACAAGCCCCTGGTGCAGTATCTTCAAAGAAATAGACTCGTTGGGGTCATATACCATGTCTATAGCGTCCTTCTCATCACATTGGTAATCCTCCTTTTCCACTTATTCTTTTGTCCCTACATCAACATCGTCTTGTTTTTCGTATCAATAATAACATTTTTCTTGTGAAAGATAATCGCGCTTGCTCATATGGATAACATATGTACTTGGAGATTCGTCGAAAACACTATTTGGATCTTTCTTGTTCGCTGTGCTGCTCCACTTCCCTAAAAATGACATCTCTGACGATCACCACTTTATTTGTTGCAGGTGTCCAGATCCGATAGCCTTTGAATGTGTCCGAGTATCCCATGAACAGACCCTTTTCAGCCTTTCTGTCCCGTTTTTGGCGTTTTTGCTTGGGAACATGTATAAATGCCTCAATACCAAACGTTTTAAACTCCTTGACCCTAAGCTTTCCTTCACACCACATTTGGAAGGGATTTCTACCTGCTAAAGCGTTGTCCTCAGTGCGGTTCAAATCGTATACAGCAGTGTCAACTGCTTCTGCCCAAAACTGTTTACTTAAATCCTTTGCACTAAGCATAGTCCGAGCAGCTTCGACGACTGTGCGATTTTCTCGTTCGACGCTCCCATTTTGCTCGGGGGTGTAAGGAACACTGGTTTCATGCCGAATGGAATGTTTCCTTAGAAGCAATTCAACGCCTTTGTTGACAAATTCCAAACCATTGTCAGTACGGAGTGAGTCTAGGTTTGACTGTCAACCTGTGCGGATGTGTTTTCTCTTGTATACCGAATTCTGTTACTTTTCCGCTTTCCTTCAAAGCCCCGTAAACTGCTGAATCAGTAAATTTCAGTATATCTCCCGTCTTTGTTCGTCGACCTAGTTTCACCTGTGCCAGTTTTGTACCCCCTCAAAAAAAAAAATAAATAAATAAATAACCCTAACAAAAATTAATTGTGTCAATAAGTGTTGGTAGCCCAAATAAAAAAAAAAAAAAAAATAAAAACAAAAACAATGGAAAAGTGCTGTGCTAGTGTTGACCCCAACACGGAATGGGTAGCCTGCAATGGTCTCTGCGGAAAATCTTTCCATGCCATATGCATCGGACTTACCCGGAGATCCATTACCTACCTCAAGGAGTATTGCAGTCTCTTCAATTTTTACTGCGACGAGTGCAAAGAGATCACCTTGGCTCACGTTATGCTGGCAATTAAATACAATAACGAGTCTATCAGTGCGATGCTAACCGAAAACAATCATATTAGCAGAACTATTCTCGACAGAATAGAGAAGATTGAAGACTCAGTAAACTGCATTGACAGTAATGTGGAAGCTTACAAGTCCACAGGAAGAATGATAGAAAAGCAACTGACAGCGATCCACAATCTGTCCAAAAATCAATCTCATCAAGACAACGAGAGCGAAGTGATCAAATATCACTTGGATGGATTAAAAACATTCCTCAAAACAAATTTTGCCAACCTCCTTAAATCCAAAGTACTCACACACATAAACGACTCTATCAATCTTCTCCGTACTGATCTCGACATGCTTTTTCAATCCTCCTCCAAAACAATACATCCCACCCCGCATCCAGCAGGCTCTACGCTCGATGACTTAGCCCTAAAAATAATAGACGTCAGCTAGGAACTCATAGCAACTCGGTTGACTGTTGCCGAAATCCGTAAAGAAGTGAGATTGGCTTCCCACAAAATCGATGGAAGAGGGAAACCATACAGCATTCTACGTTGAAGGGGCTCTTCAACACGCTGATGTTAGTTGGGTGCGGAAATTCTTTCACCGAAATTATGCCATCACCATTAGCGAGTGCGAGATGATTTCCCCTGCTGACTCCAATAGTTCCTGCAGCTTCAAAATCAGCATCCCAACTTTGAATATACGTAACGATAAGCTTAAAAAAAGACCGCTCCCAAACCCCCTTCCAACTAAAAAGCACGCTAACAAAAAACGAAGCTCTAATCCCGATCCCAACTGGAGCTTCAAAACGAACTTGTTCCCCGATTTTAGTCCCCCTCCTCACTTATCCGACACAAAGACCTTACACACCAATCCTCTAATCCGCTAATTTCCAATGTTCTACCCAAGCCCCCGCGCCAACGCGTCTCTTTCAACTTAACCCCAACCACCCATATTATCCCTTCTCAATCTTCTACGCCACCGATCCCAGCAAACAACTCATTTCTTAACTTCGACCTACAAACTGGAGCTAAGTACCCTAATTTTATTAACCCCCATACGCTAAGCCCAACATCTCATCCGGCGCCCAACTCCATATCCAACCACGAATCTCCATCTCCTTCCTCCACTGCCCCTATTCTTGATCCTCTTTTTCCTCCCACAGTTAAACTAATCCAGCAAACCAATGCAGCTATATGATATATGAAAACATTCGTCTATTTCTCGCCTATCTAACACGACAAATCGGGCTCGGTCTTCTACGAAGGAAAGAACAAAACCAGCGTCATGGTATCCACCCAGCAGGAAGGCCTCCCTACCGACCCTATCAATCTC
This sequence comes from Volucella inanis, assembly GCA_907269105.1. Lineage (NCBI taxonomy): Eukaryota > Metazoa > Arthropoda > Insecta > Diptera > Syrphidae > Volucella > Volucella inanis. The sequence continues at coordinate 112,165,716 of OU026153.1, read as the reverse complement.
AGGAACCTTTATGTCAGGTATCACGAGATTTTTAGCATTTCCCCTCAGAGTCTCACACCCACAGCGAAGCCGAGCTGACCACGATAAATTTTTTCGTCCATAACGTGCCTTCCTCGTCAGCACTTAAACCATCCCGCCATACATCTCCACCCCACAACATCCCTCTTACATTTTACTACCAGAATGTAAGAGGTCTTCGCTCTAAAACCAATGCTGTCCTACGTCAATCGCATTCTCTTCCCTTTGATATTTACGCCTAGACTAAAACCAATTTGATTCCCGATATAAAGAACCAGGAATAGTTCCCCCCTACTTTTAACGTTTTTCGCGACGACGATCCTACCTGCCCACATGATGATTCCCCCTGTCGAGGCGTCTTACTGGCGATCCACAACAGCCTTAACTCTTCTCCCATTAGCATCGCTTCATCCTCTAAATTCGACTTTGTCGCTATAAAAATATCACTCCCCTTCAAGTCCCTTTACGTTTTATGTATGGGCTGTTTTCCTGCTTGCCAGATCCTTGTCCGACTATTCCAACTATCTTGGTGCTTATCTTCATTTCGCCGAACTTTATTCAATTCACTCCTCAGTATCACTTTGTCCCCTATCTCTCTCTACAATCAACAACTACCCCTCCCCCTTCTACTTTCATTTTTTCATAACTCTTCTTTCCAGTCCACTCCTCCCACAACTATTTCTTCCTAACCAACCTTAGTTTTAAGTTTAATTTTAAGATATAGCTTGTATTAAGCCGAATAAATGGGGCTTTCGCCCCCACCAAAATTAAATTAAAATTTTTTACTGAGTAGTGGCTTTCTGAGTTAGCAAGATGTAAGAATTCTTCAATGGACGAACAAACTTCTGATTTCTTCTCCAAAAATTGTACGACTCTGTAATGTGGAAAATAATCATTGAAGAGGGCAAAGTATTTAGCTCCTCCTAATGATATCTCTTCCATTGGTCCACATACGTCGGCATGCACAAGTTCCCCTGGTTGACTTGCCTCAAAAGAACTCCTTGAGAACGGGATTCTATGCATTTTTCTAAAGACACAAGCATCACACATAAAATCTTAATCATCTATGATACTGATCCCATTCCTTTTAAGATGATCACGCACTTTATTGATGTTTTGGTGAGCCAGTCTCTCGTGCCATACCTTCAGTGGCAACGCATTGATAGTTGCCAAATTTGCCGTCGGCTTAACCAACGAAAACACGAAAACACATTCTAAATAGCTGAGCCTCACGTTCTCCCACTGCCACGGTAGCTCCATCTACATTAAAAATTCGCATCTTATCTTATCAGAAACAAATTTTAACCATTTATCCAATGCACGACTGTGGGAAAAAATATGAATGGAGATTTTGGGTACATACAAGACATTAGATGAATGCTTTTTACACCACCCTTTTCCATAAAACGACAAGATGTTAATGTCGCCCGTACCTAACGCTAATATTTTTTGACCGCTTCCAACTCTAATCTCAATGGAGTTCGAAAATGTTTTATAATTTATGAACCAATCTTTTCGAATAATCATATGATCACTAGCACCTAAATCAAGAAACCAACAATCATTGAACTCACCATCATCAACCAGCAGTGCATTGCACACCTTTTATCCTTTCTCTTCTACCGTGCCTGCAATTCCACTCGTTTTAGCTTCAGTTGAATTGAATTTTCTTCCTATTGGTACTTCGCCCCTGCTTCCAGTCCTCACACGATCATCGTTCTTTGAATTTGGCTTCCTCACCACTATTACCTCGCCCTTGCTTACAGTACTCACACGATCATCATTCTTTGAACTTGGCTTCCTCACAACTATTACCTCACCCCTGCTTCCAGGCCTCAAACGATCATCATTCTTTGAATTAAGCTTCCTCACCACTATTACCTCGCCTTTGCTTCCAGTCCTCACACAATCATCACTGCACACTGCACATCAGTTCTTCTCTTTTTCTCATTCCACCTTTGATGCCATTGTTTTTATATTCAGTTAGCTTTTTGGGATATTCTCTTTTCCAGTGTCCCACTTCAATGCATCTGAAACACTTACCGGGTTGGAAAGTTTTGTTTTTGGGTTGTTTCCAATGTCTTCGTTTCGCAATTAGTGCCGAGGTGCTTGTGTCTGGAAAGCATTCTTGTTTCTTCCATAATTAACCGTGACGTTAAGTTCTCCAAAGTTTGCTGATCTTACGTTGTTGACTCCCACGCAGAGAAAAAGTGCTTTAAGCTTTCGGGAATTGTCATCAAAATTTTTGTGATTACCATGCTTTGCGTAATCTCCTCCCCTACGTCCCTCAGATGCCGTACTATGTTTTCTAATTTTGATATGTGAGTTGCAACGTCATCCTCAGGTTCCATCTTAAATGTATAAAACTGCTACAGCAGCATATGAACATTTGCATTTGATGATTGCTCGTATACCGACCGAAGTTTTTCCCACATTTCTTTTGCAGTGATGCAATTTACAATATGGCGAAGTGGTGTCGGGCTAACACTTATTGCAATTATACGTTGCGCCTTACAATCATCTTTCGCCCACCCAGCTAATCGTTTTTCATAAGCTACCTCAGTCTCAGACTCTGCCTTAAATGGTCGGTTAATAGCACCATTAACAAATTTGTATAGATCTGAGGCACTGAGTAATATTCTAACCTAAAACTTCCATACAGAATAGTGTTCAGAGTTCTGCAATTTATCAATCTTGAAAATTTCGTTTTCAATTTTCACTTTACTTGGCAAAAAAAAAATTAATTTATTTAAATGTACAATATTATTAAGCAATTTCCGAATATATGTAAATATATAGGTTTATATGAATATGGATACTCGTATATATGAATATAAAACGAAAGGCAATAAAACTAAGTATTTTAACGGACTACCGAATTTAAAACTGTTTCAAAAACTTTTCTCTTAAAAAAAACAACCGCGCGATCTGGGCCCATAACCTGTTAAATTTAAGAGTCAAAACAACCGACTTAAGGGGAAGTCCAAACAAAAAAGGCATTTATTAGGGGTTTTGTGGTTCTACAATATATATACCCGGAAAGTGTTATACATTTGCAAGCAGAGTTGCCATGTTAAATTATATGAACTGACAGAGTATTAACTTATATTTTTCTTAACAATTTTGTCAAGCCCACGATAATGTTAATATTCCACTTATTTCCTCAAAAAAAATTGTTTTCTTCATCGACATCATCATCATCACTTCCATCATTCCATTTGCATCACGAATGATGAAATGATGAAAAAACAAAATTTTTTGTAGTGTTGCAGTCAGCATATAGAAGCATGTAGCTAAACCTTAGTATGCTATATGTGACCCAAATGGTAAGGTAGGAAAGAGTCATTTGGGGTTTAGATGTTCAAAATATATAGGAAAACGAAATTTGAGAAACAGCTTCTGTCCCTAACTGAGTTAAGCGGGACTAAAAGTTGGTTTGGAATGGGCGACTCGCAAGCGGTAGCTACTTTTTCAGTTGGATGAATTGAAGGAAAAAGCGGTTCAAACTCTTTCAGTTAGATGAACTTAAGCAAGTTAAATAAAAGAATAAAAAACTCGTTACCTTTGGTTTTAACATTAGATATTTATTGTTAGACTGTTGGCTGAAGAGTGTTTCAACATATCAATTTTTTTTCCCTGAAGTTGCTGATAGCTTATGTACCACTTAGCTGTTTCTTTTAAGGCCAATCTCCCTGGCTTATTTATTATTTGTATAATACGTGTTGTTATACACCATCACCAACAATGCCTCCATTGTGTTGTACAGTGCATCTCACTCACATGCCATTCGGCCATACTGGATTTTTTCTGCTGTTAGTCTGAGATTATGACCATGCTCTTTAAGTGAAGTTGAAATATGTCAAAGCGAGAATGATATTTCCTTCGTAACTCGGCATGATTGAAAGTTCGAAAGTTCTCATTTTTAAAAAAACTTTTGTGGTGCGTTGGCTTGTGTTAATTATTCGCTATGTTTTCCATTTTAATTTCATGCTATGAATTAGCTTCTTGCAAACACGCAAGTAACAGCTACAAAATTATATAGTGCGCGCATTCCAACCTCAACAAATACAAAGCCTTACAAGTTTTTTTCCTAAAGCAGTTATCGACAAAAAAGCAGACGTAGAAAAATTTGTGCTTAATTTAAGATATTGCACTGAAATCTAAAATGGATGGATGATTCTACCCATTCAGCAGCAATACAGACGAGCGAGGAACACGCCGTGGAAATCAAACTTCAAATATGCAGAAATAAAATACATTTCTTCAGCTGTTATTCTTTACTAAGCAAAAGCATGTCAGATTTTTAGCAGATGCTTTGCAATTAATAGCAATATAGGCAAGAAATCATAACGTATGAGTAGACAAATTGGGTAGTGCAAAAATTAACCACCAAGGTGAGGCATTGCTGTTGACATAACCTTCTATGGCTACATTATTGAAACAACCTTCGAAAGAGAGCCCATAATGGGGAAGCCTCCGACTTATGCATATATGTTTCATATATGTTCCATCCTCTCCGATTTTCCTTCGCCCGCGCTGTGTATAAGCATTTTAATTGTACTTAAATAGATACTGGAAGAATATAAAAAATGTATATACGAGCATTAATTACCCTATCATCCTTCTCGAGATTACAGTTCAAAGAAAATTCCAGTACCGAAAAGAGCCGTTAAGACAAAAAATCGGGGTTTGAAAAGCAGTAATTTTAATAAAGGGATAGCAGCGTCTAGGTATTCAATCAACTTACGATACGTATCTCCCGAGAACAAATGACATCCGTCCTGCGAAGGGTAAGTGAAACGAGAGAATGCTGGTACACTGAAACATAGACTTTGTTACTAAACTGCGAGCGGTATTAATGCAAAAATGAATAAAATTTTATTTACAATATTTATCACATTTAATAGGTTTTTCAACATGAAATGTTCGATTTGCTTGGTCCGAAACAAAACGCTGTAGTACGATATGAGGAAATATTTATTCAAAAAATAGTCTCCATTTGCATGAGTGGTCTTTTGCCAACGTTTTGGTAAGAAAAACATGATATTTTGAAAGAAGTCCTTTGATTAATTCGCTAGAAATCCTTCAAAGATTGCCATGATATTCTCACGATTTCGAAAGCACTGGTTACTGAAGCTGTTACTGAAACTTATAAAAATGGAATACGGTGTATTCTGCGAAATTTCATAATCAAATTCTGTTAATTTTAAACGGTCAGTTGAGAGGCATGCATGGTATAGCGTTGTTGTTAAGGATAACTGGATCACTTCTCTTTACAAGCGCTGGTTGCTTACGCCGTAGTTTTTCATGCATTGTTTCCAGTTCTATGCAATGGAAATGTGCAGTTACTGTATCACCAAAAACGAATAAACTATTACCTTAACGAATAATGACCAAATACCTTTCTGGTTCAGAAAACTGTAAACTTACTTTTTTTTGGTTAGAGGTCCTGTTATTAATACCCTTACGGAGTATCCTCGCGATCAAACCTCTGAACAGTTCGCTTACGGTTGTCATAAGGAAACCATATTTCATCGCAAGTAACTATTTGGTGTCAATTGAGGTGAGACGATGTAACTTCGATACAACTTGTTCGCGTCCGTTAAGCAATGCGGAACCGACCTTTCAAATTTGCAGACCAGAAGCAAATTTATATGTATAAAAAACTAAAAACTAAAGCCCATAGTCTTCCTAAAAATAAAACTTAACCTACTTATAACTACTATCTTGTTGTATATATATTGTATAGTACAATTTCCTACTTTATTTAATTTTTTTTTTTTACACAGATAACCCTTTATTTTAGAGTAACCATCCATTTAGTTTTTTTTACTATATTTTATTTTATTTATTTTTATTTTTTTTTATTTATATTATATTCTAATCCTAACTAAAAACACGTAAACTAGCCACGGCTATTAAAATAGACTGACGACCGTATTAGAGGAATTCGACTAAGACGCTTACTCTCCTTTAACAAGCCACCAAAATTCTCGCGACTCCCTACCACACTACTGAACCGAAGACGCTCTGCACTGCCATGTGCGACTTCTTTGTCGTAGTTGAGTCGCCTGTCCGCAGCTGTTCGAGCGACATGGAAGATTAGTGGCACCGCTAATCTGCTCTGTATCAGACCTTTCATATCAAGGTAGGGGAACGTTTTTGGAGAAATAAAGCCGTCAAAGCGTACTCTCTCATGTTCGACGAGCTCATTGCTCTTGCACTTTAACTTTATGACGAAATTGTACACTCTTATTAGGTTCGCCCTATTGTACAAGACCTCATAAGAATAGAATTTTATGTATTCAGACCCTGGTGTTTTATATAAGCGAATCCAAGTCCTAAAATAAGCTCTCTCAAACACCCGAATCGTTTCCAATTAACTTGCTCTCGGGTTGAACCACAGGGGCCATATAGCAGATCACCTTCAATCTCGCATCGACTTGGATGCTCTTTTTAAAGGCAAAACCACCTTAGTCTCTGGCCAGAGCAAGGTCTATATGTTTGTTAAAATACAGATATTGATCTAAACTAGATGCCAAACTCTACTTAGGCATTTGCAAGCCTGGAACTTTCGCACAGACACACTATAAGTGAATTATGAATACATTCTCCATTTCTAGAACCTGTCAGAATGGCCAAATTGACAGAAAATTTCACGTAATTTTCACTAGGTATGTACATATAATAAAAGCAAAAGTAAAAGAAAAATATTTAAGCTGGTGAATATATATTTCAATGTGGTTAATAAGATAATAGAATATATGGAAAGAAACCTTTTGTTTTTGTTTCAAGTACACAAAAAGGGGATAGATAGATAGACAATAAAATTAATTAAAAAAGGACCTTAGAATCATATTTTGAAAGTTTCATTTGAAGACATAGGGTTTTCTAATAACGACTTGACAACTTTTTTTTAAATAAAAGGCAAACTATTTGAGATATTTCAAAAACTTTGTTATTGACTTGAAGTACAATCAAAACATTTATGAATGGAACTCGACTTCGTTCATATGGCCACCGCGGGCAAGTTTGCAGCGGTCGATTCGTTGGACCCAATTTTCAACAACTCGGCCACACATTTCGGCCGAAACGGCCGCTATTTCGCGTTCAATGTTGACTCTGAGCTCTTTGAACGTCGTCGGCGTGTTAGCAGAAACCAATGACTTAACGTAGCCCCACAGAAAATAGTCAAGCGGCGTTAAGTCGCACGAACGAGGCGGCCAAATATAGTCCAATAACGCCGCCTGCATGAAAACCGCACCTAACAGTTGCTTTTTGTAGATGAAGTGGTGATTCATGAAGCACATGTGGGTTTTCACCCGACCACTAACGCGTATTTTGCTTATTGACGAACCCATTGAGCCAAAAATGAGCTTCGTCACTGAAGATGATTTTGCGATAAGATTCATCATCTTGGCGCATCTTCTCCAGAACCCAATCGAAGAACGTACGTCGCTTCTAATGGTCCACCAGCTTCAATTCTTGAGTCAGCTTGATCTTGTATGGGTGTAAACCAAGATCCTTAAGCAAAATACGCCATAATGTGGTCTGAGCGATGCCAAATTTTTAAGAACGCCGTGGAATTGACTGATTTGGATCGTTTGCTGCGGACCTCTGAACGGCAGCGATATTTTCGACACTTCGACCAACCCGTTGTCTCACTGACACGGCAACATCACACAACGAATATGTAAACTCAAATTTTTGCACTAAACTTGTTATTGCCTGTCTACTAGGGCGAGAATTGCGACCGAAAATTGGAGTTAACGCTCTTAAAATTCAAAGTTGTCAAGTCCCTATTGGAAATCCCTATATAAATGGAGTGCAATTACCACAATTTTGAAATCAAATTTTAACTTGTATTGTTAATCATTTTTATTAGCATTTTTCACGTTTAGGCACAAAATTTGAGCTCTGGACATCAATGAAAAGGATTGTTAATTAAGGGCATTTTTTTAAATTCAATTTCCCTGTTGTACTTTTACTTAGGTAAAAAAGTGTTAAGTAAAAAAATTTATTAAATAATACTAATAACTAATAAACTAACATTTTTGATCATTTTTAGTTTTTTAGGAAAACATTTGTATTTTGCATTAAATTTAAGGGTTTTCCAAGAACTTGCATAATGTTTTCTTTACACACATTATAAAGTAAAAAGCAGTGGTAAAAGCAATTTTTTTTAAATATACTTCTTTTGTCATGATCTCAATAACTCTGGCCAAATTACCGATCTCAAGTATAATTGCGAAAGCCCTCACGTTTTAGTATTAATTAATAATGAGGTAAAAAAGTTACTTATAGATACAGGAGCCAAGATCTCCTTAATCAAAGCTAAATGTGTGTATGAGGTTAATTCAAAAGTAAAAATAAAATTTTGTGGAATAGGTCGAAAAATGCGTGAAACAATAGGTGAAACACAGGTTGAACTCAGCTTTTGGTCTTGTTGAAATTATGCTAAGTTAAGATAAATTGAACATTTGAATAAGAAAGAACAAGAAAGCTTGCTAGAAATAGTAAAAGAGTTCAGCGATATTTTTAGTGTCGACAATGAAAAACTTTCGTGCTCCTTGGAGTTCGCCTTTATGGATAGTCCCTAAAAAAGCTGGTGCAAGTGAAAAAAGGAAATGGCGCTTGGTAATTGATTACCAAAAGTTAAACGATTTAACTATATCGGACAACTACCCTCTGCTTTATATAAATAAACTTCTGGATCAGCTTGGAAAGGCAAAGTACTTTTCAACCCTGAACTTAACGTCCGGATTTCATCAGATCCCTATGGAAGAAGAAAGCATGGACAAAATGGCCTTCAGCACACCATATGTCCACTTTGAATATAATCGAATGCCATTCGGTCAGAAGACCTCTTCAGCCTGCTTCCAAAGGCTGATAAACACAGTTTTAACAGGACTTTAGGGACTTAAGTGTTTCGTTTATTTGGACGATATTGTGATATATATAAAAAATTTAATTGAGCATAATGAGAAATTAGTCGAAATTTTTCAGCAGATTAGAGAGGCAACATGATAAGTGCGAATTTTTGAGGAAAGAAGTGTCGTAATAAGGCCATATTATAACAGATAAGGGCGTTAAGTCCGACCCGGGCAAGATTGAGTGCATCTTAAAAATGAAAGCACCAAATAATCCAAAAGGAATTAAATCGTTTCTAGGGATGATTGGATATTACCAAAAATTTATTAAAGATTTCAGTAATATCGCAAAACTAATGAATCGGCTTGATTTTATCTGGGGTCCAGATCAACAGCAGGCGTTCGAAAAATTAAAAGAACGTATTACGAAAAATCCGATATTGCAATACCCAGATTTCAATAAGACCTTCATCATTACGACAGACGCTTAAAATCGAGGCATAGGAGCCGTGCTAAGTGAAGACCATAACGGGAAAGTTCTACCAATACATTTGCGATCCGTACGCTGAATAAAGCCGAAGTCAATAATACAATCACAGAAAAAGAATGTTTGGCTATTGTATGGGCTACAAAACAGTTTAGACCATATATTTATGGGACAAAATTTATAATGGCTGATAAATTAAGTAGAAACATTAGAATAACTGAAAAAAAAGAAGAAACTTGGCAGGATTTAATGATTCTAATTCAGGAGGAAGATTTTGAAATTAGAAACGAAAACAATCAAGAAGTAAATGATCAAAGTATAAACACCGAAAGTAACGAAGCGAATATTAGTAATCACGATAATACTTCTATCGAAAAGGAAAATTATCAGGTTAGTGACTTAGGTGAAAGTTCGGTAGGAATAAATGTAGAATTAGAGGAGAATGTAGAAATCGTAAATGACATGAATAAACATGAACAAAGAGCTTATTGCAGACTATTATAGTATTTAAAATCAACGGGACAGGAACTCAATCAACTTAAATATTGGCACAAACGTATGCCATACGCAGGGTTTCGTTATAATATCACAAGACATAACACAACCGTTTATACTCCTTATGAACATATATTCGGTTTTGAAGTCAACCGACCCAGCAGTGTTGATTCTTATAGCGAACAATCAGTGTTCGATATTATCGATGAACTCAAAAATACTAAAAAGAGAAGAGAGAAATCAAAGGTAAGATATGAAAACAAATTAGGCAAAACTATAGAGTATAAAGTTGGTCAAGAAGTTTAAGTTAGAAATGAAAGAAAGGGAAAATTGCGAAGTCAATATAAAGGTCCATTTAAAATAGTTGAAATAAATGAACATAACATAACTTTTTATTACAAGTGAATAATAAACAGCAAAAGTTCAATAAGTCTAACGTCAAAACATATGTTTCAGGATCGTATTCTCCACACAGATCACCACCGAAATGAATGTCGAAATTAGAGGCCTACAAGACCATAGTGGTCTCTACCTTAGCTATGTAGGACATGGAAAAGAAATTTTAAGTAACGTAGTATTAGTAATTAACTAAGATATAGTATAGCTGTATTAGAAGAATCTAGCTTGAAGATGAGAACCATGATAAATTCAATTGATAGTATTTATATTGAATCTGTTATAGGATGTAAAGAATTTCAACAGACTGCGAAACATGAAATTACAAAATTAGATCATAGGATTCAAATAATTTCAGGAATAGTTGGTAAACCAAAGGGACAAAAACGAGGTTTAATGAATGTAATAGGAACAGGTTTTAAAGTTCTTTTTGGAACTATGGACAACGAAGAAGCTCAGTATTATTACAAGGCTATTCATATATTCGGTTTTGAAGTCAACCGACCCAGCAGTGTTGATTCTTATAGCGAACAATCAGTGTTCGATATTATCGATGAACTCAAAAATACTAAAAAGAGAAGAGAGAAATCAAAGGTAAGATATGAAAACAAATTAGGCAAAACTATAGAGTATAAAGTTGGTCAAGAAGTTTAAGTTAGAAATGAAAGAAAGGGAAAATTGCGAAGTCAATATAAAGGTCCATTTAAAATAGTTGAAATAAATGAACATAACATAACTTTTTATTACAAGTGAATAATAAACAGCAAAAGTTCAATAAGTCTAACGTCAAAACATATGTTTCAGGATCGTATTCTCCACACAGATCACCACCGAAATGAATGTCGAAATTAGAGGCCTACAAGACCATAGTGGCCTCTACCTTAGCTATGTAGGACATGGAAAAGAAATTTTAAGTAACGTAGTATTAGTAATTAACTAAGATATAGTATAGCTGTATTAGAAGAATCTAGCTTGAAGATGAGAACCATGATAAATTCAATTGATAGTATTTATATTGAATCTGTTATAGGATGTAAAGAATTTCAACAGACTGCGAAACATGAAATTACAAAATTAGATCATAGGATTCAAATAATTTCAGGAATAGTTGGTAAACCAAAGGGACAAAAACGAGGTTTAATGAATGTAATAGGAACAGGTTTTAAAGTTCTTTTTGGAACTATGGACAACGAAGAAGCTCAGTATTATTACAAGGCTATTCAGAATGTTTCCAAGAACAAACAACGTTTCAAAAATGGTCTGAAAGAAAACGTTAGAGTCTTGAGTCAGTTAAATAAGCAAGTTCTAGACAGTGCTACAAATAACCAGGTGACAGCTAATAAAATTAATGAAGTCATAATTGAAATTAATAAAGTTAGGGATAACCAAGAAGGTTTTAATCAAACACTTCTTATCATTAAATACTTTGCGGATATTAAAAGCAAAATCGATCATAAATTTATGCATTTAGAATTAGAAATAGAGCATGTAATAGATAGCCTCTTACTCATACAAGCAGGTATCTTGCACCCAAGAATAATAGAACCACTGGACCTACTTAACGAAATCCGAGAACTCAAGGATACCAGATTATTTGCAATAGAACCTAGTGTAGAGAGTTACTCAGAAATCTTAAAAATGTTTGAATTAAAAGCATTTATAAAAGATCAAAAGATTATAATCCTTGTTTCTATTCCGACAGTAACAAGAGAGTTATTTGACATCTATGAAGTAATTACTATCCCAAAAGTTAAAAAAATGGAATTGTAATATTAGAAATAAGAGATAAATTTTTAATAATAGATAAAAATAAAGAAGAATATGTCTTAAAAGATAACTTAAAGGATTGTAAGATAGTTAGTAATGTTCACGTTTGTAAATCACTGTTATTAAGGAGTACTTTAAGTGATTTTAATTGTGAAATAAACATTTTTATGAGATATATTGCAGAAAATTGTAAGTCGGAAATTAAAAATTCCCAAATTGAAATTTTTTATAAAATTAACGAAAACACATTTTTATTTACCATAACAGAAGAGACAAATTACAATATAAATGTAAATGTAATAACAAACCAGAAAAAGGAAAACTTGTTGGATCAGGTTAAGTTATTTTTAAAAGTAGTTGGAAGTTAGAAACCTAAAAACGAAATTGATGCCAAAATTTCAATTCATGAAAAATATTCCTATGGAGACTTGGAACAATGCTGCATAAATATTAAGCTAAGAAATGTAAGAATACACCAAGAACCAATAGCAAACATTTCTGGCAAAGACATGCATGAACTGAAGGACTTATCTACAGATATTCAATATCAACGAAGCTTTTGGTCGAAAGCAATAGACAATATTCTAGAACGCTCGCAGGAAATGTCCTTAATTGGAGCCATTAGCCTATTCGGTATCGCCTACTCTATCTGGAAATGCAATTCTGGAAGACTATTTTCGCAATTTTCAAAAAATGCTTTAATAAAAAGCATTTATTTCCGAGTTAATCCGGAAATAACATTAGCGATACCTGAAGCCAGCATCTCAACGGAAGCCTTGAACCGTGTTAGCAAAATATCATTAAGTTTCAGAATCATTAGCAATAAGTAAGAGAACGTTAAATAAAAACTAAGTTTATAAGATCTTAAATACAATCTTTCAATTCATCTCTGTTTTGCTGTGTGTGTTGTTGTACAAAACTCTTGGGAAGTGAAATTCACTATCGACTTAAAAGTCAATAACTAACTTTAACCGTCTAAAGCACTGTTCTCAAGCAGAAGGAAATACCGGAGCCGAAATCCCAGGCAATAATCCGGCCTGACGCTAAAAGAAAATATTCGAATAAATTCATATAGTTGTGTCCAAGGCATAACAATATACATATATATAATTTTTTTTTCAATCCACTGATTTTAATTTTACGTTTGTAAGTTTAGTAGTTGGAAGTCTTTAAGAAAAATATTCCTTCTAATTTCAACATTTTTAAGATCTTGTGGTAATTCATTTATCATTGAAGGAGCCCCATATTTGAGCTGCCTTATACCATATTTCTTGTAGTTGTGGGGCATTTGCAACATAATAAGAGAACATCTTCTGGTGTTGAGATCATGTTCGATTGGCCTTTTAAACTGGTTGTCATCATAATATTCATGTACTCGTATCATCTTGGAGATATTTAGCACCTGAAGTACCTCAGAGCTCATTTCGCCAGCAAGGCTTCTGCAGTTAATTATTCTTAAGGCATTAATTTGTAGTTTTTAAAGTTTCTGGATGTGGGTTTTATAGACGTTGCCTTATGCCAGTATTCCACACATTAACTTGGATTCAATCAGGGCGTGGTTTAAAATTTTAAAATTTAAAATTTAAAAAATATTTTTAAAATTTGTGGTGTGACCTGATGTCTAAGATGCGCCAATACAAATAAAGCGTTCCTAAGTCTGAGCGTATCCTCTCATTTTGCTTGTCCCAGATGAAACAGTTATCAACGATGACTTGTAGATATTTGTAGCTTTCAATGACTTCAAGTAACTGTTAACTTTATTAAAGTGAGGCAACATACTCAAAATATTCTCGCTTTTGCGTGGCTTTATGCTGTGGTCTTGGGATGTGCATCATATTGGCTTTTGCCGAGTTGATCACCAAGCCGTTGTCACGACACCATTCACTTGCACTGTTAAGCTCTGTTCGCATTACTTTTATTGTAACCTCCAAAGATCTGTGGCACAAACCTATCTCGGTATCGTCAGTGTAAGCAAACGGAATGCTGTTTTTAACCGAAATAAAAAGTTCGTTTCTGTATGAGATGAAAAGAATTGGACATAGTTTTCACCCTTTGGGAGCTCCATAGTAAACCAGGTTTCTTTTGTTCTAATTATCCTTGATTTTAATACAAAATGACCTGTTGTGTAGAGAATCTCTTAGCCAATCGGCCATTACTCCTCGTATGCCAATACGTCCAAGTACATCCAGTAGCTTTGCATGATTTAGAGTATCAAATGCTTTATTTAAATCCTTAAATATCAAACTTAGGTTAATCAATTTGCATAAGACGGGGTATACATATCTGCGTGTTTCCTTATACCTACAAATCGCATTCCGTCAATTCCAGGAGATTTGTTTTCACCTAGAGGATTGATTGTACTGCGTGCCTCAGCGATATTGCTTTCCCTTGCAAAGATTTGCATTATTGAATTTGATTGAGTTACATTGATGCATTATTTGGAGCGTGTGTTCCGAAAAATGTTGCGCACATTCTTTAAAAGAACTGCTTATAAATTTCTTCTAGAAGTTCTTGGCAAGCACTTCATCAACGCTTAGCCGTTTTCTTCCCATTATCTCGTTGATTAAGCCCCAATTGTTAAAAGGGTCAGATTTAGTTTCATGTAACTTATTCATATAGAAATTTAACCTCTGTTTTTAGCTTATTTCGCAAGTTATTGTATATCGTTTCGTAAGTTCTGCTTAGTCTATTATTCTTCCACCTTCTCTAAAGCTCATTTCTTTTTTTACATTTTGCAGCTAAACTTGGAGACATCAAAGAGGTTTTAATGCATTTGCTATTTTTTGTATAGGATTTTCCAATAGGGACTTGAATTTAATTTGTGAACGCACTCTTTCACTAATCAACTCAACATTTTCATCATGGTAGAGTACACTAACGAGCAACGTCTGCAAATTATAAAAATTTTCTACAGATATTCGGAGTCGGTGACTGCAACTTTTAGAGCGTTAACTCTAATTTTCGGTCGTAATTCTCGCCCTAGTTGACAGGCAATAACAAGTTTAGTGCAAAAATTTGAGTCTACATATTCGTTGTGTGATGTTGCCGTGTCAGTGAGACAACGGGTTGGTCGAAATGTCGAAAATATCCGTTCAGACGTCCGTAGCAAACGATTCAAATCAGTCAATTCCACGGATTTCTCAAGAATCTCGCTCAGACCACATTATGGCGTATTTTGCGTAAGGATCTTGGCTTACACTCATACAAGATCAAGCTGACTCAAGAATTGAAGCCCATGGACCATTTGAAGCGACGTACGTTCTCAGATTGGGTTCTGGAGAAGATGCGCCAAGATTATGAATTTCATCGCAAAATCATCTTCAGTGACGAAGCTCGTTTTTGGCTCAATGGGTTCGTCAATAAGCGAAATATGCGTTATTGGTCGGGTGAAAACCCACATGTGCTTCATGAATCACCACTTCATCCACAAAAAATAACTGTTTGGTGAGGTTTGCATGCCGGCGACGTTATTAGGCCATATTTTTTGTCGACGATAACGATCGTCACGTTACTGTGAATGGTCAGCGTTATCGCGCAATAATCACCGATTAATTTTTGGCC
This sequence comes from Volucella inanis, assembly GCA_907269105.1. Classification (NCBI taxonomy): domain Eukaryota; kingdom Metazoa; phylum Arthropoda; class Insecta; order Diptera; family Syrphidae; genus Volucella; species Volucella inanis. Next base: position 112,150,122 of record OU026153.1, on the reverse strand, counting down.
CGAATTGGAATATATGGACTTGAACGACATGTGGTTTCAACAGGATGGTGCCACAAGCCACACGGCACACGCTACAATCGATTTATTGAAGAGTAAGTATGGTGAGCGTGTTATCTCAAGACATGGGCCAGTCGATTGGCCGCCTCGTTCGGCCACTGCATTTCAAGTTACAACCCACCAAATTGGGTGACCTCTAACTTGGAGGTATAACCACTTTAAACGCTAGAACTTCTAAACTAGTACTTGTTTAAAAATAGTTTTAGACATTTCGAAAAGATAATTTAGTAGTGCATGTAAGTCTTAAATGCTTTGGCTACATCTGTTTAGCAATAAAAAATTATGGGTCTTTAAACTCACAATTATCAAAATTTGCCGTTCCATTTATGTACTTAAAATGCATCTTTCTTAAAATTTTTACTTTATAAATTTTCAGAAATTTTATGAAATTTGCTATTCTTGCAAAATTTGCTAAAAATTATGCTTTGAAAATTTTTTTAAGTACGATCAACCAATTTTGTAGTAAAAGCCATTTTTGTCAGAAATAAATGGCCTTAAAGTGTACCTTCTGAATTAATTATCTCTTAGATATATTTTTTGTGGTCCTGAGAAGGATTTTTTTGAAGCAGTTTATGGAATGTTTATATCAATTGTTCGAAGTGTCTTACTTCTATTTGAATACACTTTTGGGCGTGTTTAACCATTTCGGATGGCAGATTAACAGGCAGAAAATTCTTTTCATCTCTTCTAAAGCGGCAATAATATTTTCTTAGAGCTTTACCAGACTCAATATTTCTCTAAAATAAACCTTTTATTTCATAGCACTATAGAAGAAAAAATACATATGTGTTAGGTCAGGAGATCTGGGTGGTCAAGTTTTGGGCCCAATCAGCCAATCCACTGTTCGTTAAAAGTATGGTTGAGGAACGAAGTTACCTCGCTGCTACTGTGACAAGGTGCTTTTTCTTGTTGATAGAACATCGCCCTTCTCTGAATAAGAGGAAAATCTTCAAGGAGCTCTGGAAATCGTTATCTAAGAAATTACATATAGTAAAGAGAACTAACTATATGTGGAGGAACGTGCGAGCCTACTGCATGTTTGCGCAGTAGCCATTGGCAAAATTCCACTCTTTTTTGCGCTTCACCTAGTGGTTAATCCTGTAACGGTGTCAAATGGAAAGGGTGTAATCTGTAACTCTATAGATTCCTGTAAATTCTGGTTCTGGGAAGATCCAACTGTACAGCTAGTCTGCGGACGCTGAACTTCCACAGCACGCAAAATCTCATCCTTAACTTCTGCCACCGCTGCGTCTGAACGTCCTTCTCTTTTTTTGGTGTAGCTGACCCAGTATAAACGAGGCGTTGATGCATATCAGCGAATAGCCGGATGCACGGTGTTCGATTGGGGTATCGTCGTTGGTACTCCAATCTTGCCAATGAAGCGTTTCCATTGCAGAACACATTGTACACAAGCACTTTTTCCGCGAATTAACGTTTTGAATACATTTTGTGTAGATCAACTTATCAATCTGATGTTCACTTAAAGAACAAAATGTCGATTATAGATGAGTTGAAACAAAATTGCGGTACCACAGCTTTGCAAATGTGCCTCAATTTCAAATTGAAAAAAAGAGTAACAAAATTATTTAGAAGTTATAGCGTTTAAAATGGTTCCACCTCCAAAATAGAAGTCACACAGTACATTTCTTTTTGGCCATTTTTTCTAACAAAAAGTTGCTTTTACTACAAAATCTGTAGTAAAAAAAATTTCAAAACATATTTTTTAGGAAATTTTGCAAGTATAAAAAAATCATAAAATTTCGGAAAATGTATTAAGTAAAAATTTTAAGAAAAATGCATTTTAAGTAAAAAATGAAACCGCAAATTTTCATAATTTTGAGTTTAACGAGCCATAACTTTTTTGTTGCTGCACAGATGTACCCCAAGCATTTAAGATTTGTATGCACTACTAAACTATTTTTTCGAAATTTCTAAAACTATTTTTATACCTGTGTTAGTTTAGAAGTTAGAGCGTTTAAAGTAGTTACACCTCCAAATGAGAGGTCACCCACTTTGATGGGCTGCAACTTGAAATGGAGTGAGAATAGACCCCCCTTTTTTCGGCGGAACTTTAGGAATATGCCCTTTAAGTTCTTTACTGCTAACACCCTGTATATATATTCATATCCCGCAATACAATCATTTCTTCTTTTAGTCTGAGTTATTGTTCTGAGTTATTTCTGACTTTTTCAATGAACGGCCTTTGACTGAAACCAGGTGGCCTGTATATTCCAAATACGTACTTTTTTTCTTCAATTGGATAATTTTTTATGTTTTCATAAGAAAATCTTTCTGACGGTATACGTTTGTATACCATGTTATTTCGTATAAACATTAAAACCCCTCCACCTCTTTGTTTGTATCTCTTTAAGAACTCACATTCGAAACTCCCCTATTTATAAAACCCTTTTTCCTTATCTTTATTTATTTCTCCAAAAACAATTAATTTCAGAGCACATAAAAATTTTATTATACTTAAACAGAAATTATTCCAATGTAAGCGCAACGTCATTAAAACAAAAGCAGTAGCAGTTATTATTTGTTATTTCATTTTCATTGATTCCGCTGAAGCCGTGTATCACCCTATTAACTTTTGAATTATCGTGTCCAATTTAGTTATCTAAGTATATTTATTTACAAACAATGCAGTCCTGGTGTGCGTACTATTTTGCTTATATCGTTAAGGTTGGATGTTCTAAGCTTGTCTTGCCAGCATGTGCTCCCAAACGAATTTCCAATTTTCTTGTGTTTTCTCCTTGGCCATCCAGACCAGATATTTGTTGTTTCTTGTCAGCTCATCATCGATTAAATAGAGGCAGCACTCGAATTAACATTGTTGTTATAAATGTTTCGCATTATTGATCGCAGTTTTACGGGTCGAGTTGTGTGGGCTTGATTCATGATTTATTATGACTTTTTGTTTTTGTTCTATGATATACAAGGTGTCCCAAAAATCAACGTCAAGCCCGAAACGGGTGATAGGTCAAATGGTACCGGTTATCACAAAATTATAAAAAAAAAAATTTAAGTCATGTACTTTTAAAATTAATGGCACTTAAAAAAAATCGAGAAATCTAACCACCTGTGATGATTTAAGAAGTACTGTGACAAGTACTTTTTTTTGTTACATAACCCTGAATAACTCTTCTGTAAACTACGGTCCAAAATTAAAACATAACTATATCGGTTTTAACTAAAACATGGCTTTTTTTGTCCAAAAAAAAATTTACTATGCCATTTTTGCAAGTAAGTTTAAAAGATTACGTGTTTAGTCTGGATTCTAAAATGGTATGACACTTCCTAGACAAACGATTATGGAGGACAGAACAAAATATTTTGTTAAAGAAACCCAAATCATAGTTAATTATTTTTAATAAGTTAAAATAAGTACCAAGTGTGAGCAAGACAGATAGTGACGCCGTGATTGAAACAGATAACTAATGTGAGTGAAACCGATAGAAATGCCACCCTTTTCAAGCAGTGACGCATAGGCACATCGTGCAATACGCAAATCTTACTATACCTTTTCTTTTGGTTTGATACTCTTCATCCAATGTGGGATATAAATAAGATATCATTGCAAATAGAATAGTGTCTTTAATCATATCAGCAGCGGCATCTACATCTTTGTCTAGGAAATATGACAACCAGTTAAAGTTCCTGAATATGGTGTCAAGTCTGCGCCATCTGACTTTTTCGAATTGCCATACGTTTTTCTTTTTACGGATCTATTTTCTATCTATTTGGTCGATTTATAAGAAATGACGTAGCGGTTCGCCTAGCCTAGAAGGAAAAGCACATAGAACTTATACTTATCATCGTGAGTGGTTTAAAACAAGTTCGTATAACTATCGATGTCTGATATTTATGTGGGCTCATTTTCAGTCAAGTCGCTCTTCTCAGCGAAGATTACTGCACACCGTTCATAAAGTATTATCTATCAACAATGTTGTTGATAATATACCCGAATTGTGTATATTAAAATTAACAATAATTTTGATTTCAGCAGAGGATACAATTTTTTGTATGAAGTCAGAAAGTGCATTAAGCTCGTTAAGGGTCGCATTGCTGACCAGTTTGGGGCTTCTGTAAACAAAGCAGGAGTGGATAGTTTGCTTACGGAGATGGAATTTTAATCACATAAAATTGAATTCTGCATTATAACAAGGATTACATGGTTGTGGAGTTTGATATCTGTAAGGAGTCTGTTGGCCAGAGGCATCCATTATGCAGAAATAGATGTTAGAGGCACGTTCGCAGTTTCTAGACCCTAGCTCGTCGGATGTGGTTGGTTAACTACCCCGTGCATCTCAACTCAACTAAACTTTTTGTTTCGTGCTGAAACTATCAAAAAACGAAAACAAGGATAGATTGTGGAATGCTGCGGTACTTTAAATACCTTAAGTACCTTAAAGGAAGATGGAGAGATGTTAGAAAAAGGGGAAAGAAAACAGCAAGATCACGTTGAGTGCAATCAGCACTGTAAAAAACCAGAAAAACGCGATGAAACTAACTAAACTTAAATTAACTTATTCCCTATTACCGAAACTTAAATAGTGCATTAAACTAAATCTTAAACTAATCTAACCTTATATACAAAAGGTGATTCATCGTTAGGTTTAATTTATAATGTAAAATAAAACACATAAGTTTAAATTGAACTTAAAATTTTTACTATCGGTTAAATGTTTACTTTTTAAAAACGATATCATGTAAATGTCGGCCACGACTACGTCTGAGGTGGTCCATTTGGAAGGTCCAATTTAGAGCGTAGTGTTGGATTCCAAAGCGTCAGTCGTAGGTGGCTTATTCTCAAAGACCTGAAACTTTACATACCGGAGAAAATAGTCCAAAGGTGTGATATCGCATGATCTAGGCATCCAATTTACCATAGCAAAATGTTAAATTAATTGCTCACCAAAATGATTTCTCAACAAGTCTATTGTTTCACGCGCTGTATGGCTCGTAGTGCCGTCTTGTTGAAACCAGAGCTCACCGAGATCATGCGCTTAAATTTTAGGAAGCACATAGTCAGTCAGTATGGCGCGATAACGATTACTATTGACGGTAAGATTCTGATTTGCCTCATTTTTGAAGAAACATGGACCAATGATTCCACCCGCCCAGAAACCACACCATACTGTTGCTTTAAATGGATGTAATGGTAGCTCTTGGTACTCTTGCTCTTGCTCAAATCTGGAAATTTTGGTGATTAACGTATCCACTGAGATAGAAATGGGCTTCATCACTGAACAAAATTTCACTATAAAACACCGGATCTTCACTGAGTTTTTCCAGAGCCCATTCACTGAAAATATGACGTAAATTTAAGTCACCTGGCTTCAGTTCTTGCACAAGTTAAATTTGTACGCTTTTTAAGCCGAGATCTTCACTTAAAATACGCCAGGCGAAGCTGCTGAGAAAGACTCTCCGTTGATTTGCCAACCGATACCGAACAAAAATAACAAAGAAATTTGATAGGGGAAACGTGTGATCTGTAAAAAAGAAGCCTATTGAAAATCAAACCTCATGATGAATCACCCCTTATTACAACGAATAAAATGTTCAAGTGTCACACAGCAATGAGGGCTCATCAAGACCTGTAATTAGCCGGTTGTTGTTGACTGAGGATTACCAACCTACCCTTATCACACGTAAACGCGACCAATTGCTACCATTCTGTCTCCAAAACTGTGAATGGTAGACCTTCCTAGTCTCCATTTGTAGAAAAACAATCAGTGGAAATGCGTCAGGACATTTTCGTTTCATCGTTTGTACGCACCGTTCACGGTCGGCCTCATCCAAGGACTCTCGGTCCGCCAACCCACGTAACACTTTCGCTGGATTTACTGCATCATTATAATAATACATATTTCAAATCATCACACAATTCATCATGGCTTTACCGGTTATAAAACTTACCCGTTTTTTACGGATCCCTCGTAGTTCTGGTGCCAGCACTTCAAAAAATCGCTTTATCAAATTTATTGTAATAAAAAATTTTTTTTTCTGAGCACAACAAAAATTAAAAAGTAAAATTAAAAAAAAGCTTTTTAGTATAACCTTAATCTAGACAATAAATTCAAAAACAAGAAAAAAAAAAAAGAACCCAATCATGTACATATGTATATTTTAACCAAAATTGTATATTATTATATTATATATATTATTATTATTGTCACTGAGGCACTAACCATCATCGTATTAACCATTGTCCTCGAACCAAAGAAAAATCCAGCGAACTTACGCTCCTGTTTCGAATCCAAAAAAAAATCCAACTATCGTGCTATTGTAATCTTCTGACAACAACTATCCACTACTATATTCTACTGAGCGATCAGCTGATTTGACTTCTTCAAAGGTAATTGATTGCCTTTCCTAAAATTGTCCCTTTCCTTTCATCCTCTTTGTTCTTTACTCCACAGTCTTTTTCCTAAAATATATTCCTTACGTACGTGCATACACATTCACACATAAGTTACTCACTCCCACATGATCTGCAACCTTTCCACCTCCTTTTCCTAAATTTTAAAATTGATGAAATTAAGTAGCATACGAATAAGTGAGAGAGGGAAGAAAAAAGTGGAATGAAGAAATTCGTAAACAAAAGGACAACAGATCGTAATTACTAGAGAGAGGTTTTGTAATGTGTGGAGGGCAGTGAGTTTAATAAGTTAATTGCTCAAAAAGTAAAAGGCTACATAACATAACTAATATATTCACGTTAATGGTGAGACCGCGGTGAGAGAAGAATAATGGCACTAGTTTGTAACCAGGTAGCTTCAGACCGGAATAAAAATGGACATACGCAGAAAAGTGAATAGTTTTCAGCCCCCAAATATTTGCCATGGCCACTCTAAAAAAAAAAAAAAAACAAATATAAACGTGCTAAGCAAGGCTACGAACTGAAAATCCTGATATTGGTTTACCGAATCAAAATGTTTGAAGTGGTATGCCCTTACATATTGTGCTTCTTTGACATTTAATTAGTTTATAAGTCTAAGAATTACGTCGGGTTGTCTCGTATGTTTTCTTTTTTTTCTCTTAGGATTGCATTCGGCTGATTTCTGACACAACACAAAAGTGATGCCATCAAAGCCGTCTCGGCGTAATAAGGGTAAGGAGCATATGTAGAGTAAGGGGTTCCTTCAGTTTTTTTTTTCAGTTTTAAATGCATTTTATTATCTTTATCATTAACTCTTACATACTAACAAAAAACCTTAAATGCTAGCTTAAAATTACTTAACAATCTTTTATTAACTTATTTTCCACACTGCCGTGTGCGACGTCTCTGTTGTAGTTGAGTCGCCTGTCCCCAGCTTTCCGAGCGACATGGAAAATTAACGGGACCTATTAGGTTCACTCTGTTGTAAAGGACCTCATTACGATAAAATTTTTTGTACTCCGACTCTGGTGTTCTCTACAAGCGAAGGCAAGTCCTAAGGCAAGCCCTCTCAAACACCCGAATCTTTTCCATTAAGCTTGCTCGCACATTGAACCACACGGGACACCAAAATACCAGCATGGGCCTGATAAGGGCCATAAAGCAGACTACCCTTACCCTCGCATCGAGTTGGCTGCTATAAAACAGTCCCTTTGTAAGAGCGAAAGCGCACTAAAGCTCTGGCCAGAGCAGCATCTACATTTTTGTCAAAATACAGAAACTGATCTAGCCAGATCCCAAGGTATCTGACTACATTTCGAAAGGCAAGAGGCTGTCCATGTTGTCCAATGATCGAGAACTTTCGCCAATTTCTTCTGGTGTCTCTAGTGGCTCCAGACAACGGCGTCCTAAAAAGAATGGTTTCCGACTTCTGAAAGTTGATTTTCAACTTCCAGTCATCGCAAAATCGTCTTATCTTATCGAAGTCACCCTGCAAGAGAGTATTAATGACCTCGATTTTTGAACCTGTTCTGTACGCTATCAAATCGTCTGCGTACGTAGTAGTATGAGAAAGGGAACCTATCAATTGGATTGACCGCGCCTTGCTGCAGACCATTTTAAATTTAAAATAATCCAACAAAAGCCACATCATTTTTTACGATGAACTGTCTGTTATTATATTATAAAGAATGTACAAGAGTGGTTTACTGATGCCCAGCCTAGTCAGCTTATAGAAAAGACCCTTTAACCATACGGTGTCGAAGGCCTTCTCCAAGTCAACAAGGCAGGCATCAGTATATTGGTTTTTGCCTTTATTCCAATGGATATTGGACACCAGTTTAGACGCGGCATGTGAGATATCATGTCGCGCCTTAAAACCGAATTCATTATCCGGTACTCTATATTTGTCCTCAACCCACCTAGGCAGAACTCTATTGAATACCTTTTCAAACACCTTACTGATATTCGGAAGGAGACTTATCGACCGGAGATTCGATGTAACCTATTCCCGTTTTGGGGATAGGTTGAACCACCGCCGTTTTCCAATGCGCTGAATAATGTGCATTATTCATTGCATTATTAAACAGGGTGGTGTAAATGTCCACCGCTTCTAGAGGAAGATGTCGAAGCACGATGTTCGGAATACCATCGGTCCCCACTGATTTTTTAGCCCTGATTGGAGTTTTTTTCTTTGAGATGAACGGGGGTAGGTCACCCTCTCTGGTAATGACATTATTTGCCATGTTTTCGTCGCTGAACTGGTTGAAACCAGAGCCCTCGGATCACCAGTTCACTGCTTCATTTCGAATGTAGAAGTCGTGCACCAAGACGCGATTGTACAGGTCATAATTAGTGCCAATAGTATCAGTGGCCTTAGAAAGGGGTTCCTACGTGATCTTGGGTGGATGTTATGTAAACATGCTTCCTGGTGATAGAGATGGCCAGGGTAGCTACAATGATAAAGATGATGAGTATTGTTGTTCTCGTTAAGGAATTATAGTTGTATATCTCGGTGGATGGATCTCAATTCTAGTATATTGGATTCTGTATTGAAGTTAAAGTCTTGTAGTTTTCGTAAGCTTAACATATTTAGTGTGGTGTTGGTATGAATGCTGCTGCTCAACGCAGGAATAATGTGTACAGTATATTAAAAGGTGTCCAGGTTACCTTGGTATGTTATCCCGTTAACCTCGATATTGCTGTTTTAGGACTGCAGGTAGAGTTTATTAATAATTCATATACTCGTACGTTAATATATGAGATAATATAAAGTTGATTTACGGTTACGTTAATGTGTCACCATGGTGTTCAAGAGTTTTTTGTGCCTTCTTTCAGGGTTCCTGTCAAGCAATAGTACCTTCCATTTTGGAGCAGGGTTTTTAGAAGTAATGTACATGCTTTTCATTATTGTTTATGATTTCACTGTTATTATATTTGTATTTATTATTAAAACTATAATACATCATCTATAGTATTTTTGATATTATAGGTATAAAGATGTTAATAATAGTATTTGATCTTTTTAATAAGTAAAATGAGTACCAATTGTGAGCATGACAGACAGTGACGCCGTGATTAACACAGATAAACACGCCATCTCGACATGTGTGAGTGAAATAGATAGAGATGCCACACTTGTTCCCTAAAACATACGGCACATTCTAACTTAGATAAGTGGGTCCATAAGTCCCTATGGTTTTCAGGAATATATAACTAAGCGTACTTTTAATTATTTGGTTAATGCGCTCCGCCGGATTGGCTTGTGGGCTATAATGCGCAGTGTATTGAAGACGTTCATTGAAGACTGACGCAACATCAAGTTCTTTACTGCGAAACTGTGGACCATTGTCACATACCGTCACCGATGATACTCCGAGCAAGATGTAAACATTGTCCTCAAGTTTCCTATACACAGCTTTTGCAGTAGCAGACTGCAGTGGGATAACAAGAGGGAATTTCGTGAAATAATTGAATACCGTTAAATTATAATTGAAACCCCTTAACGACTTATAAGCGGACAAGTGAAATCTACACAAATCATTTCCCACGGTGACATAATACCCACTTTCTCTGTTATTAGACCAGCTGGTTTCCCATTAGCCGGCTTCATATTTTAGCAAACTTTATTTTAAACCTAACAAATTTAGGTATGGTATATCAACCCTCAGTGATAGTGTTTGCCTCCTACTCTAGCGAAAAAAAAACTGCTAATGCACTATAATGGCATTGTCTTCAACATCTTACCTATTTGCTTTCCCTAATACGAGTTTCCTTTCGTCGTTGTGCTTGTGTACTTTAATCCTATTAGTTTTAACGAACTTGAACAATCGACCGCCCTCTGCTCTCCACGCTGGATACCCTAAGGGGTTCGACTTAATGCGATCATCTTCTCCACCCAAGGGCCTAGATTCTCAGCTGAGATCTCGGTCAGTGCATGTCTGGAACCACATGTTCCTTTCCCTTTTGGTGAACGATTTCAAAGTAAAATTGTTGAACCCGAACTCCCCAACGTGCTAAACTTCCCTGCTTATACTTCAGATTATTTAACCATACGAACGAAAGATTATCAATCTCGACCGTTAATGTATGCTCGCAACTCTCATGTACGCTTGCAGCTTCTCGCCCATAGCACGGCTAAACACTCCTTTTCCGTAGAAGAGTAGTTTTTCTCACACTTATTTAGCGATATACTAATGATAATAAACTACCATTTCCTCCTCCTCAAAACTCTGGGAGAGATCAGCTTTAATACGCGTCCGCTTGGACTACAAAATGAGCGTTTTCACTAGACATTCCTAGGAATTACGAGGCGTTCCTGCGTTTGCCCCCAAAGTAAAACTAAGCCATACTTGATCAACTAACTGGTCCCAGAAGGCGACCAATCTAACGGAGCCGGCGCCCTTGCCCTACTAACCCAGGAATGCGTTGCGCGTATCCCGAACACTTTCTACGTCTACATATTTCATCCAATAGTAAGTCATCGTAGTTTGGTGGTAGAAATTCTAATTTATGTTCCCTAACTAATTCGGACTAGTTACCTAGGTTTTCCTAATCGCACTGTACCATAGAGGTGCCTCTCTACTAAAGGGATTTACCGCTGAACTTAATAAGACTGATTCAGAGACCCCTCGCGAATCGCTGAGCTCCTTGATTTATTCTAGAAATGAGTTCGCTGAAGAAACCACATCAATCTCCAGTGAACTTGACATCCAACTTTTCAATTCGCTACGAGGAGGGCTCTATGACTTGAGGTTCCCGTACAAAAGTTAGCTGTGGCGGTTGTAGGGTGAGCGGAACTCCAACCGAAGATTTTGGTAAAAAAATGGGTGTCCTGAAAACTCCAACCGCGTTACGCTCCTTCATCTCTTCCTCGGCTTCATCTTCTTCTTCGTCCTCAGTGTCCTCTCGATCAATTCGTTAAGTAGCAGGATCAGCTCATTCTAAAGTAAGCCTTCCAACTTTTTTTTCTTTTTTTTTCGGCTTTTGGTCTGTCAAGTATTCCGATAATTTCCAGTTACGGCATCATAATCTTCGGCATATGAAAATGGGTTCGATTAATCCGTTCCTTGCATTGGGCCCCTCCGCTCAAACAACATTGCCGCTCTAAGCGATTTCCTCATCGCATATATCCTATGTATATCCTACCTTTTGCCGGAACAAACAGATCTCGAGCCAAGATCTCGTAGGTTAACTCCTCTGGAGACAGTCGGTTTATTTCTATCGTTGACGTCATAAAATAAAAAAAGATAAAAAAGTCACAATCGCGTTAGGATCTCACATTACCTGTAACACAATAAAGCAGCACACATTTAAGAAAACAAAACAAACTAATTATAAATAAAAAAGATGTCTAACACCGATGATAAAAGCTCCAAAAAAATACAACCTCTAAGATAAAAAAATAACAACACAAAGGAACTAACCTATACACCAAAATTATCAGCGTTTCAGCTGCTAAGTTATCTACCCAAACGTAAAAGGATAAATCAGAAGAACGAGATAAAATCGACACATATATGAAGAGATCAAAACTACACTCAGGAAATATGTATGTGTGTATGTATGTATATGTTTGTGTGTAACCGAACATAGCGAAACACAATAGATATTTTCACACCATCTGCCCTTTTTGGTACTTAGTACCTACTTTGTTTAATTTTAGCTGCATGGGAGTCCCACGGTCATAAAATCTATGCGTCCAGTTGCAATAATACAATAATATAATTTATAAGCAATATGCACATATGTATGTATTTAGAAGATAAGGCAAGTAAAATTTCTAAGTATAAGAGAATTTTTATATTATATTATATTATATTATTATATTTATATTTCATTGTATTCATTTTTAATATACGACGTGTGTTTACAAAATAAGGTGACTTTTGAAATTTCACGGACAACGTACATTCGATTATTGATTTATGTATTTTGCTATATTAGTACAGATGTCCTGAACATATGTATGAATGGTCACAGTTTCAAGTATATAGCATATTTAGATTGTTTTTGACAGATAGATAGGATTGACGTGTTTTGGCGTGATCGACGATTTTCAATTATTATTAAAAATGGAGCAAAGAACTTGCATAAAATTTAAATGCAATCAAGTGCTCTAAAAGACTTAAAATGTGGACAGTGGCATACGATAAGTCTGCTCTAAGTAAAAAGAGTTTTCACATTTCGTACACGCTTTTCCAAAATGGCCGAGTAGATACCAACGACGAACCTCGCTCTAGACGCCCCAGCACATCAATAAAAGATGATAAAGTCGAAGCTTCGAAAAAACTTCTTTTGAAAAATACTCGAATTGCCATAAGAGAAGTTGCTGAGGATGTTGGCATATCGGTTGGCTCATATCATGCAATTTTTTCGGATATTTTGGGCATGAAATATGTGTCAGCGAATTTTTTTCCGAAACTCCTTAATTTTGATAAGAAGAATTGTCACATGAGCATCGCTCAGGAGCTTTTAAACGACGTCAATGGTGACGAATAACTGGTTCTGTTCCTAAATTTGAAGGGACCTATAAAAGGACAGAGATTTGCAACGATTGAGGAAATTAAAACAGCATCGCTGTAAGAGTTCAAGGTTATACCAAAAAGTACTTATGATAAGTGCTTCGATGATTGAAAAAAGCGTTGGCACAAGTGTAATATATCTGAAGAGGATAACTTTGAGGACAACATTAATATTGATTAATAAAGTTGCGGTCGGGTCGATTTTGATTTGTATTTCCCCTCATTGAAGCACTCTGTGATGAACGATATTTTTCGTTTTGTTGTCAGGTGCGAAAAAGATCAAAGCAAGAACACGGGAATATGCGACATACAGTTGACCTTGTGAACAACATTCATTTTCCAGATTCAGGATACAAACACTCAATGATTGGCCTTGTGATTTATTGATTGTCATGGCGAATGCGAGACGAATTGGAAATTGGATTCACTTAAACTCGAATGGCATATCGGTTGGGATCTTTGGAATTCTCGGAATGAGAACTTCCTCACCTTTGAAATTTCCTTTTAGTACTCTCGCGTTCCGTTGCATAGTTTTTGTTGACTGAGATTGAGAAGCATGATGACGACTGAACCAACCTTCAATTGTAAATTGTGCGGTGGCAAGCCTGGTACGTCCAACGAATTCAAAACCTAGTTGGATAACTGGTTGCCGTGTTTTCGTTTGTTACACAGTCTGCAGGGAACCAACGATTTGATTTTGAATTGTGCAGTTTAAGTGATCCACTTCCTTGTTTTTTGTAGCTAAAATTGCTCTTTCACTTAATCAATCGTAGTTTTTGTGGTTAGCAATGATGTTCGGAAACACTTTGTTGATGAGCTTGTCTTTCGTTGAGATGAAATTGCAAAAACGAACGAAATCAATCCATTCGATGCGTCGGCAGGAACATGACCATTACCTATAGTTAGCAGTTGATTGGAGAACACTTCGGCAGATAGATTGTTTAGCAATGCAACTCGCATGTTTTTCGTCAGCTGAAGTTTCTTTACATGACGCCACAATGTCGATGATTTGAAGCAAGCATTGATCTCATCGGCAGCGGTCGATCGTGATATTACTGGTAGTGTTTGCCTGAAATCGTCTGAGAGTAAAATCAATGCACCCCCAAAACGTCATTAAGCAGATCTTTCATAGTGCGATTCAGAGCTTCTAATGCACGTTTATGCGACATTATGCATTCGATCCAGATAATGATTTTGCTTGCTACCAAAAGTTTGGCCATTGCTGAATGTTTCGCTATGTTGCATGTTGGTTCTTCAACCGCTTGTAGGTTAAATGGCAATTTCTATGCCGAATGAGCGGTTCGGCAACCTTCCAGCAGCGTAGCCGCTATTCCAGAAGAAGCAAATGCTAAAGCAATTTCTGATCTTACACGAAATGCAGCGAAAATCAATACTTGCCGTCAACAATGCACGGTGATTGTGGGTTAATGGCGCCACACGGTCCATGAACCATGTTTGTAAACACGACATCATGCAGGTCTGGATCGGGAATCTCGGCACATATTATATCATCAATTTGGTCTAGTTTCATTCTTCCGACTAACCAAATGCGAATGTGCACATGCGGCAAGTCTCGTTTTGCCATTCAATCGAATGCATCCAACAATGAGTATCCCCGAAGACACGATGCTTAACAATATATTCCACCAGCGACCGGATTTTTTGCTTGAATTCACGTGCGGTAATATCGTGCCGATGACTTGATGTTTAGCCAGGAAGCAGTAGTTGAACAATTTCTATCCACTTTGGATTGCACGTGAAGGTGATGAACAGGTCTGGACGGCCGTAATGACGTACGTACATCTTGCGCATATTCATGCATATGACGTGGGCTGCAAACGAACGTCGGCGGTAAAATGGTCAACCTTTTGCTTACATATCGATTCAAAGTTGCTGAAACAATCGGCGAAAACGAAGCAAATAAATATCGACATTTTTGCGAATCATCAAAGGATACGCATAAAAATTCATTGCGCTGACCTTCTTGGTGGTTTCCTCACCTAAAATGATATCCGCGACATTAGTGTCATATTGAAATGAAAGTTATTATAATATCGATACTCACCGGCCAATGGATTTGTCATTTTGATGTTGATATGATATCCATCGTCTCTTTTCCATAACATCAGTGATTATTGCAATGCATCGTATGAACGATGTGTTTCGGATACTCGTTGCATACCGAAGTATGAGCACAATATCGCGTAATTCCCGATTTTCGCGAACAATCACAATTGCAACCTCATCTATTGTAGGAGCGTTAAATTGGCATTCATGCGTTCCAGCAGGTCATTTATTCGCTCTAATCACGACTTTATAGTCACCCTTGGCATGCGATCCAACGTAGTTTTAAATAATTGAACCAATGCATGATGTTCAAGAAGTAGCTGCTGCAGATCTCGAAGAATTCTCTTCTCCTTCCCGTATTGATTGTTTGACGCTGATCAAGTTGATTTTCCACATTTCCCACGAAGTATATTTGGGGGAATTTATCTTTTGCGTCTTCAAGCGGTAGCAATGATCCAATTCGATGGTGAATTCGGCATTGGATCGGTAGAGTCGATGACGAAATTAGAATCTTAATTTCTTTAGTTTTTTTTTTATAATCCCGCGCACGCACCATGGGGATATGAATACCCTTTTACTGGCTTTTTCTCCAGGGCGCAGGCGGGTGGTGTAGTAGTTTGAAACTCAGGTGTATTAGGTTTCGATATTTTTCAAAGAGGTGGTTGTCAAGCTGGACGGGACGAGTAAGTGCAGCCTCAATCAGTGGGTCTCAGTACGTGCTAGTTGTTAGTTCGTTACAATTAGTCCAGCCAGCAACCACTCCAATATCAGTGTTATGCCTTCATGTCAGATTTGACGCTCGACAGGATTTTCATATAACTACATACAAATTCTACGAAAAGACTTTTGCAGAGAAATGCCTCGCACAGGATTCGAACCCGCGACCCTCTGCTTGAGGAGTTTATGCATATACCACTACACCACGGCCACCCCCTTATATATATATATGTTATAATTATATATATATGTTATATACATATATATGTTATATATATATATATGTGTTATATATATATATATATGTTATATATATATATATATGTGTTATATATATATATATATATATATATATATATATATATATATATGTTATATATATATACAAAAGGGAGTGGCGTTAGTTACCAAGCTAATAACTTGAAAACAAGAAAAATATCCAAGAAAAATCTTAATCTATACCATATATAGGATGATTCATCGAGGACCGTGACGAATCGATTCGTCGTCGTTCTCACCTGCTTGGCTTAACGTTTTCGACAACTTGGCGTATTTTATGTGGGATATCGGCCTAAAAGCGTACAAAATTCAACTTGTGCAAGAACAAAAATGATAAAGCAGTTTGAAAAGAGTAACGCGTAATCTGTAAAAAAAAGCATATTGAAAATAAAACCTTACGATAAATCACCCCTTATACTATACATATGTATAAAAGAGAGTGACGTTAGTTACTAAGCTTATAACTCAAGAGCACCTGGACCGATTTCGATGATTAGCACCAATTCGGACTGGCCTCCGGCCAAACAAGAAGAATGCCTAAGAAAATTCCTGACAAAATCTCGGAAAAAAACTTTAATAATATATGGTGTATATAGAAGGGAGTGACGTTAGTTACTATTCGGACTGGTCTCCGCCCAAACAAGAAGATTATCCAAAAAATATCGAAAAAAATCTTAATATTATAAATATAAAAGAGAGTGACGTTAGTTACTAAGCTTATAAATCAAGTCCGCCTGGACCGACTTCGATGACATATATATATATATGTTTATGTATATAAATGAATAAGTCGTCTTGGTTTGTGAACACATCCTGTATTGTATAATATATAGCATATTTAAAAAGTGAGAAATTTGAATATATGAATGTGGGACGCAAAACTGTCCGGATGTTTGCATCTCAATACGAACACTTTTGCACATTAACAATTTTTTTTAGATATGGTTGTCTAGTCGCCATCAATTTATAAAAACTAATATTTTGTCGAAAGTCTTTTATATTTTAACATGCTCTTAATTTGTTTAGGCATACTTTAAACCAGTTTTTTTTATGTTTTCGTATTCAATATTCTGCCATTCTTTTGCACTCTTTCCAAAAGTTCGTCGTCAGTTTTCGATGAATTTTCATATGCACTCAATTTCTTTTTAATGATTGCCCACACATTTTTAATTAGGTTAAAATCCAGGCTCTGTGCAGGCCATTGGATCAATTGAAAATGCTGGGTTTGGATCCGATTTCGAACGACTTTTGCTGTATGCCTCGGGTCTCCGTCTTTAATTGGATATGCGCACTCATCAACAAAATTCGATAAGTCCAATCTTTGTGATTCTTATAAGAATTCATTTTTTTTACGTTTGCGACCAAAACTATCCTTTTTAGCGCACGTCCAGCTGTCCATGTCCAATTATCGTTTTTATCGAGCAATTGCTCCATCAAACGAGCACCGACATCGGAAATGATCCTTGGTTGGCATCCAATAATATCATTAACCATTATTTTATTTATTCTTAACAGTTCATCAATTTTACGACATAAACAATTATAAACAATTCATTTTTAATAAATTTACAGCACTATTTTCTTTATCGATGGGAAGATTCTTAAATTTTTTTTTAAACAACTACATAGTAGAACAACAAACTATGCATTAAATACAAAAAAAAAACTGGAACACCAAAATGATAAATTCTTGCAGTATAATCAACAGTGGAAATACTGTTTCTAAATACCATAAGTGCAAAAGTTTCTGAATAGAGAATCTTTTGTTTTTTGTTAATTTTTTTTTTTTAAAATTGAATTTTTACTACTTTTATAACGGAGTTTTGAAAAAATGTTTAATTAATTAAACGAACTTAAAATGTTTTTCAAATTTCTATTGGCTTACTCATTTCGGTAACACTGTATGTGTATTTGTTACAATGTTATGTGGATATGTATGTGCATACCTCAAAAAAATTAAAAATTGCCGTGGCTTTTTTTTTTTTAATAAAAAGCAACGTAGACGAAAAACAAACAAATGTAACCTACTTGGAGCTCAGGATACTTACGATCTGGGGTTGATCCAATGTATTCCCAAGCTGATCCATGTTTTCCCTAATTCCTTAAATTCCACAAGACACTTTTCCCTCGTTGAATAAGAATTTACGAGTATATCCTGAACGATCTTCACTGAAACCTAACACTAAAACAGAAAATTTTCTAATTGGTAGCCGAGTTGCAGGCAGCTTTAAAAAAAACAATTTGCTTTTAAAAGAAAACAACGACACAAGCCACAGAGTTGATGGTTTTATCGATAATGGCGGTTTGCGATGCAAACAAAGAACACCTGAGGGAAGTTTGTACCAGGTACATTTAGGTTTCGGGTGACAGCCCTATAGCCTGTGACGGTTTTCCCCACATAGATTTCACGTGGTTGATCGATCGCCGGAGCTCCGCTGTCTTTGGGAGCTAACCTCGACCAAACCTTTTGCTGGGTTTTTGCGTATCGCGCTTTGATTTGCTTTCAGTTCAGAGTTTTTTTGTTTCTTAGCGATATGCGTCGGAGTGCTTTAAGTGACCGAACCCCCTAAGCCTCTATCGTAAGAGCTTCTAATATATTCCACTGGTTCTAACTTTGGCGGATTCGTCCACTTTTTCTTCGGGGTTGTAGCTTGCTCTTCAAGTTTGCCCTCTCTATTTCGTTTTTAGGTCTGTCGCCTTCGCTACTCGATTCAATTGCTGGAAATAGTTTATGCAACAGGTGGTTTTTGCATTTCTAATCTTCCAGCTATCTGCCGTTTGGGAGGACGCTGTTCGACTTTCTTTGCGCTCATTTTCACTGAGACTTAACCCTTGCTTTTCCACTTCGGAAACTCTGACTTGCAGACGTTAGACTTCTGTTTCAGCTTCTGCAAAAACAGTCTTTATGATGCTGCCCATGGTTTTTATTTCTTTTTAAGCTTATTCTTTTAAGCTTATCCCTAGATTATAAGATTTGATTGTTTTAATGAGAATAAATATATATTAATAAGGATAACTAGTTTTTCAATATAGTTTTGTATTTGCAGGCACAAGTGATCTACCAGGACGGTCGTCCATCACCCCACATCGAATCAAACAATCTCCCAGAAAGGCGATCAAATTCTGAATGAAATAAAAACTCAAAAAGCAGTACAACCGTCCTGAAGCCATTCGTATTCCCCGTGGTCTTCGTGCGTAAACAGGATGGGTCCTACAGATTCTGCGTGGAGATTAAATGATGCCATTAAGAAAGATTCTGACTCCCTTTTAACTGATCTATCTTACTTTGAAAGCTGTTGGAGGATTAAATTGATCTTCCAGGCTCAATCTTAAGTGTGGTTACTGGCAGGCTTTTCTTATTAGCACTAGCGTATATGCATTCGGCTTAACCAATGTACCTGCTACATTCTAGCGACTCAAATGAACATTTTCACTCACATAGAATTCGCAACATCTTTTCCCGAGCGGTAGCACTCACCTTCATACTTTCAGCGTGGCAAGGCCGGAATTTTAATTTTTTTCAATTACTTGTAATGGTGCAAGGCTCACTGAGTATAATAAATAACTGATTTTGGTATTTTCTTTCTTTTACTTATTTTACTATCATTCTTCTTCCTTATTTTTTTTTTTTTTCCAATGACTAATTTTTTTTCTATCCTAGTTGCTTCTTTTCCACTAACGCAAACATATATGTATAATTCGATAATTTGTTTCATAATCATTTTGCCAGGTTTCTCGCACCAAAGACCATTACCAAAACCTTAATTTTTAGTATTAATGGTATCATTTAAACATATGTAATGCAACATATTTTTCTCATATATCTAAGAATCATAATATTATTCTATAGATCGCTTATTTTTGAATTACTAAAGTGATTAAATTACATTTCTTTCTGTCTTTTTTCCGAACCTCGGCAGAACATTTTACTTTTTAGGTTCAAGGGTTTCAAATGGTAAGAAGGAAAAACCAATTAATTTGCTTGGTTTGAATTGTTTTTATTTAATTCTATTTATTATAATTTTCATTATATCTTGTTTTACTGTAAATGTTTTAAATAAATATTATCTTATTTATATACATATATTATATAGAAATATAAATGTCCTTATTTTAAAAATATAGCAAAATATAATAAATAAAATTAAATGGCACGCTTCAAATTAAAAAGGCACACGTTTGTCAGACGTAAGATTTAAGAGTGGACTATTCCTCCACTGGGACCCTTTTTCATTATCCCTTTAACCTCCAGATTTTCAAACAGACGAAAGATGTATATTTTTCTTGTTGCCAGCCCGTCGTTTATTTCGGACTCCTTTTTATTTTTAATAGGTCAAAAATATTAATATGAACAATACCTGAATATACATAACTTAATTTTACCCGTTGTAATAAAAAATTTCTCACGCTTCAAAATTTCGTCTTTTATTACAGAAACTTGTTTAGAGGATAAGAATAAGGGATTGAATTAAATATTCAAGCAAGGAAAAGATTAAAGTGGTATAACTTGTATTTTTTATTCACTTCAAGTATTTACTTCATTTGAGGCAATACATCTAACCCCATTTATGTATTGCTATATATTTTAAGCAATATTGAATGTTTTTAAGGATTTTTCTCACAAAATAACATAGTCAAGGTATGGATACCAGTTCTATTGGTATATAAATATGAATTCTAATTTATATGTAAATTTGTTAAAGGAGCATCAGTTCGTCTATGGTTGATACACATTTGCATCCATACTTAATTTAAATAGAATTGATTTGACTAGACTCTCATCTTAAACCTGATGAAACGAAAACACTAAAGTGCATAATTTTGTTTTTTCTTATGTTTAACACGTAAGAAATATAAACTTAGCTTATATTGGAGGGATTTTGATGAAAATGTATAACAAATAATTTTTATCATATTTGAAAAGATTCACAAAAAAGTCAGATCCAAACAATTATGGAATTGAGCGGTTAAGAGCGCTACTATGTATGGTATGCTGAATATTCCCTTACATTTAATATGTAACATTTTATTTTTCTAGAATATGCAAATGTAAAGTATCACATTTGTACAATATCTTAAAAATGTGCATATACTAGTATGTTTTAAATTTCAACTTGGAACTACTAATCATTTATGATCTTAGTTGCAGTTATTACCAATTAATTATATTTTAGTTTGTTTAAAATTGCCCGCACATATGTATGTGAAGTAATACAATATTATGAATTATGTGAACAGGAGTGGACAGTTTCATCACTAAGACATATTGAAAGAGAAATAACCTCGACGAATAGCCTGATCTACGAGGCGTACTACAGTCCCACTAATATTTAACAGCTGTACATAGGTTAGACTCAACCACAATAAAGACATCGCACAGAGCATTCCGTTTCAGTAGGGTGCTAGGATGTCGCTATAAAGGAAGTCTTAGTAGATGACTGAATGAGAGAAAACTTCTTGAAATTCTAGATGACTACAAAAGGTGACAAAGTCAGTTTCATAAAATTCATATGTCATGGCCGTCTTCTACGGAAGCAAGAATTAAGTAGTCTTAACGCAACATAGTTATGTACGTGTATGTATAATATCTGAAAAGCTCATACATAAAACAAACAAAATATAAAAATTTAAAAAAATAAGAATAAGAACGTAAATTAAATTTTCTGCATTTTTGGTAATGGCAGAGTTATAAACCAAGTGCCTCTGGTATAGTGCTCGGTGAACCTATTCCACGCTTCCCCAAAAGTTCATTTATGCGTCAAAATTGAAGAAATTCAATGTTTATGGGTTTCTTAAAGGAGACAATGCAAGTAATAGGCAAAATGATAAAATGAATTTTATCACAATTCTAACAATTCTATTCATACACATTACACATATGACTAAATAAAAAAGACAAAAATGAAGAAAAAATTATAACAAAATTAAAAAAAATATAAATTTAATAACATATGAGTATAAAAGATTGATATATCATTAAAATAGTTAAAAAATTAGTATCCCACGAAATGTGTGATTTCGTAATGCTATAATTATTTAAAAGCCAATTTAACTCTCTTCCAAAGTCAAACTTGCAAAATTCGCAGAAAAAATGAACTATACCATTAAACACAGATATTCCGTATTTATTTAGACAATATGTTTTTAAAGATCTAGTTAAAATTTGAAGTGAATTGGTTGAGCATTGTTTAGATTATGGGTGCAGCCAGGTTGAAAAATGCAGTTTTGAAATAATCGGGTTTAAAATTTTAAATAAAACTATACTTGTATACTTTGTACTTGTACTAGACTTTGGAAAACAAGTTATTCGAGAAATTTTCCGACCATAATCTTTTTGAATATCAGTTTTGAGGTCCTTAGGGACCAATGAAAGAAAAACTCGAGTTTTTTGAAAATCCTAGAGTGGTCAACTCTTTAAGTTTTATTATTAAAGTTCGTCGTTGTATCTCTTCCTCCACTCACCTTCTAGCACTCCATGCAAAGACCGTGCCTCTGAACTTTAGAGCAGAACTAGATCTATTAGGGTCTTATATTGGAGCACTTTTGTTGTTCGAGAGAGGGCTTTCCTATTCAATCGCTTTCTTAACCAAAAGAATTGGTTACTATGGCAAGGGTTATTCTTCGTTTGACCTCAACGTTGGTTATGTTGTTTGAATTGACAGCGGAGTAAAATTCATTAACCCTTTTGGAAATACTTACAACCCTGGGATGTGAGCGCTATCGTTGGTTCATTAAGGGCTCATCCGTAACCATCTCTTTTCCAAGACTTAGCCTCGGAAATCCTAACTGGCCTGATCTCAAAATATATCGGAGTAGTCAGATAAGCTTTTGTTTTCTTAATTTCACTGCTGATTCCATCTGGAGAATTCATCTGCTGCCCCATATATAGTGATGTACAGTGATGGGTTTAAAAAAACATTAAAGTAACAGAAAGGTAGGACTTTATTAGCACACAAAAGCCCCCCATCCTTACTTTATGTGATCACACATTTTTGTTTTTAACACAGCTACTAAACTCACAACTAGCCAAAGTCAACACAAAAGAATGAAGAGTGACAAAAGGGGAGACTAACACTTAAACTACGTATAAACATTAATATCCCAATCGGTTCTGGGATGCAAAAGAACATCGAGTACACCTACGTTTTCAGTACTTAATTGCGTAGTGGTCTCGGTTCGCAACGCGGCAAAAGTACTCTTGATGTACCTTACTCTCATCCTGTTAAGTCTTGAAGGCTTTTTCGTGCCATGTTCTCTAGTTCTTCGGTATGGTATCCTTCAAAATGTGTTCGCCTCAACCAAATGAATGCTTTCCCCTCGATGAGTTCTACCGTTGACATAAATTGCTTGGAAAGACTTTCCCCTTGGCTTCCAAAATTCCACCACTCGTTCCAAGAAGGAATGAAGAGGAGCCCCAAAACATTTGCCTGCAAATTTTAACCCTCACTTCCCAATGCGCTACTGTTATTCTTCCTGGACAGGGTCCTTCCCCCGTCTTTTTTCCTTTGATGTCTTCCGTCCGCTTAATCTGATGTGTAGTTGGTGATCGGTCAACTTTATTTATCTCTCGTAACCTATTTAACCTGCCAGTCGCTCATTTTATCTTCATGGGAATCTTCAGGCATTCAGACTTACAGCGCTGAGTGTCTTAGAAATATTTTATTGTCGTCTTCAATCTAGGAGCTACTGGAATAATATGATATTTAAGACCAAAAAAAAACCTTATCCTAACCTAATCTACTAACTAAAACCCATTCAGAAACCAGGCAATATTTATACTAAAAGAATGTAGCTATGTTTACGATTGAATACGTTAAAGAAAAATATAAAATTTTATGTATGTGTTTACATATCCCTATTTCGCCTTTTTTCTCCAGTAAAGTACTAGAAATAGTTCTATTTTTTTATTTATTTATTTATTTTTTTAAGTGCTAGTTTGACAAGTTGCTGTCAGAAGTAGCATTTTTATAAAGGCCAGACTTCTTAAGTAATGATATGTATTATTACACAAATGATGACAAATGTGCCAGTTTGTCGACGGAATACAAATGTGCCAGTTCCGTCGATTATACTGTAGATAAAATTTCTTTCTAGTTAATCTAAAACAACAATACGGATTGTCTGATACGACCGGTGAGGAAAAAAAAAACAAAGTATGTTACATAATACTTAGTAACAAAACGGAAGCCACCCAATTTTTGTATTAAGATTGAGAAAACAAGATCAAAACGAACACTTTATCTACTGTGGAAATTTAAAAGTATATATACTTTTTTTTATGACTGGATGGGGTGACAAAGCCTCTACAAGAAACAACCAAACCAAAATTTTTTGATACCCAAGGGGTTGCACACACCAGAAATTAATAGAATTACACACATAAGAAGCGGGTAGTGGTATACCCAGTATTCCATATCATTAGAAGTAAAACTCACCTGGATTCAACAAGGTCGCGAAATGTAAGTCACTATGGGGCTTAAACACTTTATGGGGCTTAAACACCTAACGGAAAGAAATCTTAGGATCACACAATACTGTATTTTTCTTATGTAATGCTACATATGCGTATACAAATAAATATATCCCAACTAGGGGAAGATTATAATGGTATACAAATCAGTAATAATTGTTTTTCTTCTCGTTTTTATTTTTATTTTTTATTCGTATCTGGGATATCTTCACTGTATCGATTATCGATACATTTCCAGAACTCTGACAGTTTTCCTGATCACATAAGTCGTTTGGTTGTCATGTCAAGACGATTTTCTTTTGCCCACTGAGGGAAGGTTAAAATATTTTTAAAGTGGTAGTGTCGGCGTTGAATCCTAACGGCGTCCAAAAGACATTCCAGAATACACAATTCCCATTCGGTGTTCTACGCAACTATGATATATACATACAAAAATAATAACCACTAAGCCCAAAAATCTTTCTCTCTCTCTGTCCAGTTTTTTAAAAAACTTAACACGTGCTCCGGCATTATAAGAGTAATCATACCCTCTTAAGTGTTAAATTATTAAAACAAAAAAAAAACTTAGTAGCTTATTTCTGCAACCAAGATTCGTATTATCCAGCCATTCTTCCATTATGATATACTGAAAGTTCCCGCATGTTCTGGTTTTAAGATATTTTACCTACTCTCAAAATTTTGAGTTTTTCCTTCTTTTGTAGGAATTCAAAATCGTTATTTCGTATTTATCGCAGTAAATTTCTCTCAGCTCTTTATTTTAAAATATTTGTCGAATAATGATTTTCTTTTCCTTGGCATAACTCCAGAACCTCCACCGACTTCAGCACACGCTTATACAAGAGCATCTTGTTCCCGATGCTTATCGTGGAACATTTTGAATGAACGTGAATGGAAGTGAATTAAAAGTGGTGATCAGTACGGCGTATATAATATATGAAAACTAAGAGAATGCTTTTCTTAGCAACATTTCAAGGATTTGTCCGGTTGTTCATCATTTAAAAACAAAATATCGAAACAAATGTAATAGAAGAAAATAGAGAATTTGTAATAACTTGCATTGTTATTGTTATAGTCATAAAATCATTCCTTTTTTTTCTATCTAAGCGTGTGGTTACATCACCCCTGTTCTTCTTTTTCAAGTTCCTCAACTTTAGACACCGATATAATTTTTGACAAACTTCAAAATTCTTTGGGGTCAATTCCTATATAGTTTTTATCAAGAAATGTTATCAAATATTGGTGAAGGCTTCTCAGTTACAAAATTTTTTTGAATAACAAGATGAACTTTTGAAAGTTATATCAAATTAGTTTCCAAGCTTAGGATCAGCACCACAATAACAAATCAACGTGTTCAGTCTCGATTACTTTGGGGTCAATTAAAGCTTCACTTAAAACTGAAGCTAACATGCTAAGAAGAGCCGTCTGTAACACCGTAGAAAAACCCAATATTTTTAAAAGCTATCTCACAGGCAAAGCAGCTTAATATCCTATAAGCATCCCACTTACGGTAGGTAATTTCAAGATTGCCTGGGATAATCTATCGCAGTACTATGACAGAAGAAGATTGTTAATCGAGTAGATTATTTCTTTGTGAAATCAATCGAAACACCTCTAAACAATGTAAATTAGACATTGGAATGGAATGAATTATTAGTCTCATGGGAGAAGAAGCTTGCATCGTCCAAAAAACCAGACACGCATCCTCTCTTTTTAAGCATTCGAAAGAACTGTACCTCAGCAACGAGGCACGAAAGTTGTATTCGTCTTCCACAAAACATACATCCTGGAAAGAAAAATCATATAGTGTTTCAGTACAATATGTCATCTGCTCATTCTCTAATTATACAGGATTACTATATCATCACTTATCCAAATTATCAACAAATGGTCACTGAATAATGTTATCAGTTTACCAAATAACTGAAATTTTACTACAATCATTAATAATCATCAAATCAGTTCTTGCTTTTCTTAAAAGCGATGTAATATCCTACCGAAAATAATCATACTTCTTTTCACCCATGCACAGAAAATAGTATTGTACTTCACATCAATCATATCCAATTTCACAAACCACGTGTTCTGTGAAGACCGCTTCAACAAACGTAACCAACATTTATCCATCTTATAGCTTAACTTTGCTGGAGATGTAACTCCACTAGTCACAATGCTATCTACCGGCAAACTTCATCTAGTATGAGCCTTTCTTCGACAGGGAGCTGAAGTAAATCTAATATCGAAGCATCTAAGTTAACGTCTCCAAGCGAAATGGTCTCATATATCGTTATCTATTGCCAGCATAGGAGCTGTACATTCACCTGTTAGTCAATCAAGATTAGGAGTAACTTTGAATTTAGTTTTTTTATAAATAACTTTACTAACAGCTTTTGTGCATATCTATTACAAAAGCTCACAAATTATCTTCCATCAATGGCCATCGCAATTCAAAGTTGTTCGCATCTATATATGAGGTTTTTAAGACAATGCGCTTTCGAAACTCCGATAAAAGTCGGACTTAAATTTAAATAAAATTTGGAGACTGCAGATCTCAAGCTTAAAGATCTCTTCATCGGTTCTTCAGAAAGCTAGATTTTACGCTGAGTATTCACAATTTATCAGGGAATGGAAAGACATGGGGCTTATGTGTCGTGCACATGCACAACCATTGTCAAAGGAACAAGCCTTTTACCTGCACCATCATTCAATAGTACGTAAATCATATGGTTCATTTGAGACTCATCATAGTACTTCGGCAAATAACTTGCTGCACGAAGGCCCTAAGTTTCATGTGGTTCTCTCAGATGTACCAACGCGGTGGCGTAAAAATCGATATGTTCTCTCTTGCGATGTGAAAAAGTATTCAGCCAAATTCTTATCCACCTTGATGACTGGGTGAAATTTGTTTTACTACAGTAACATGTGGAGCCTGCCCAGCTTCATATCTAGCCAATTAAGTATTGTTTCAACTTGAAGGTTATCAATATCTGATGCAAAAGAAATTATCGGGCAAAGCACTAACGTCGATGAGATTGTAGCAGTATAAAACATACGAAACAAAAAAAGAAACCAAGATAATGTCGGCTGCCTTTTACAGGAACAAAACAGAGGAAGGGAGGTCGCAGATGAAATACGGCAACCGAGACAGTAGTCTCAAAAATTATCCTCAACAAGCCGAACAACCACCTCACACATTATCAGCGGCAGCGGTGCAAAGTGCAGGCATCGGCACCTTGCAAGTTATCTGCTATCAGAGAGTATGTATGTGGAAAAAGATTTGGTACTGTAAGTTTTAAGTTTTCTTTAATTTTTCTTAAATAAATCTAAGCTACTACAATTTTGGTTCTCCAGACCACGGCGAGATAAGGTAACGATCTGCCTTCTTTCTTCATTTTAACTCAGCTCATCACCTTCGGTCCCTTCTCACAACAGCGACCAGATATTTAACCCGTTGAGTAGGGTATACCAGGCCCATGCCTTGGTTATCCATGACCATACCGCTCCAGCGACAAATATGCCAACGACCAGTAACGTGACCTTCCTCCAGTTGGTCATCTTCGCTTCATTGCTTTTAATTACTGCATGTTCCACTGTTTATATTCAAATGTACACTGGGTCAACTAGCTTCATGTTCAGAGGATCGTTACTCGGTCAAGTGGATTCGTGTTTGGCAGGTCGTTACTCATCGATTAATGGCCCATTTGTGTCATCTAGTTAGCGACATATTCTTCGTCATCGTATTGTTCTAATGGTTTTGCTTGGATCCAATAGATTGTACTTATTATTCTATTGGATTCCTTTGTGAATAAATATATAAAACATGTAGGAATCGAGTTGCAATAGAAGGTAATGAACCGAGGATGGTCAAACAAATATAAGCAATGATCATTATAAAAATTTGAAGTGATGAGTCCTCAACAGTCCGGAAATTAAATAATTACATGGAGAATAAGCTAATAAAAATATGATGTGTCGACTTGGCTTTTCTACATGTATATGTGCATGTGAGTGCGAGGTTTTTTTAATTTCCTCTTTTTTGTGAAATTTTAAAATAAAAAATTGGTGTACAGGTACTTATTTTAAAACAGATGCAATTTAAAAGTGGGTGCTTGGTTTCGTTTTATTCACCATTTTGTTTACTGCTGCACTTGCTGTCTCGTTTACACTAAATCATTTACCGTTTGCTCATTCTTTTTCTCAATCTATTTCGCATTCAATGTTGGGTCTGAGCTCTTCCAACGTCGTCGGCGTGTTGGCACAGGCCAGTTACTTAACGTAGCCCCACATAAAATAGTCAAGCGGTGTTTAATCGCACGAACGAGGCGGCCAATCGACTGGCCCATGTCTTAAGATAACACGCTCACAATTCTTACTCTTCAATAAATCGATTCTAGCATGTGCTGTGTGGCTTGTGGCACCATCCTGTTGGAACCACATGTCGCCCAAGTCCATATCTTCCAATTCGCGCCAAGAATAATCGGTGATAATGGCGCGATTACGCTGACCATTCACAGTGACGTGACGATCGTTATCATCGACGAAAAAATATGGCCCAATAACGCCGCCAGCATGCAAACTGCACCAAACAGTTAGTTTTTGTAGATGATGTGGTGATTCATGAAGCACATGTGGGTTTTCACCCGACCAATAACGCATATTCGAGCTTCGTCAAAAAAGATTTTGCGATGAATTTCATCATCTTCAAATGGTCCATCGGCTTCAATTCTTGAGTCAGCTTGAACTTGTATGGGTGTAAGCCGAGATCCTTACGCAAAATACGCCATATTGTGGTCTGAGCGATGCCGAATTCTTGAGAACACCGTCGAATTGACTGATTTGGATCGTTTGCTACGGACGTCTGAACGGCAGCGATATTTTCGACACACAACGAATATGTAGACTCAAATTTTTGCACTAAACTTGTTATTGCCTGTCTCTAATATCTGTCTCCGAATATCTGTAGAAAATTTTAATAATTTGCAGACGTTGCTCATTAGCGTACTTTACCATGATGAAAATGTTGAGTTTACTGAATAAATTGACAGTGACAGTTTGATGATTAGTGAAAGAGTGCGTTCACAAATTAAATTCAAAGTTGTCAAGTCCCTTTTGGAAAACTCTATATAAGTGATATATCTGGAGAAATACCTTTTGTGATTTTTTTTTATTATAAAAAAAAGAAAAACGCTGCAAAAACATGCCGAACAATTTGTGCAGTTTACGGTGAGAAGGCTGTGAGTGAACGCCGGACCCAGGAGTGGTTTGTGCGTTTCCGTTCCGAAAATTTCGATGTAAAAGATGCGCCTCACACTGGTCGGTTTGTCACTGAAAAAGTCGATTAAATTTTGCAACTAATGGAGCAAGGCCGACACAGAAGCTGTCTGAAGATAGCGGAGTCACTAAACATCAACCGCATGACAGTTTTGAATTATATAAAATGAGCAAGCTACTCAAAGAAACTTTATGTTTGAGTGCCAGATGAACGCAAAGCAATTTAATTGACCGAATAACCATAAAACGCTACTGAAACGTAACGAAATGGAACCATTTTTGAAGCGATTCATTACGGGCGGGTAAAAATGGATTAAATACGAGAGTATCCAACGCAAGCGATCTTCAAAGCTTGGATTGACGGAAAACAAGGTTATGTTGAATGTTTGCTGGGATTGGAAGGGAATTGTCAATTATGAGCTGCTAGAACGTGGCGATACGGTCAATTCGATTCTCTACTGTGTACAACTCGACCGTTTAAATGAAGCTTTCAAGAAAGAGCAACAAAAATTGGCCAACAGAAAAGGAGTTGTGTTCCAACATGACAATGCTAGGCCACACACATCTTTGATGACCCGAAAGAAATTCACGGAGCTCGATTGGGAAGCTTTTGATACATTCACCGTATAGCCTGGACCTTGTACCCTCTGGCTACCATTTGTTTCGGTTTTTTCAAAACTATCTCGATGGTAAAGAATTGACAAACCGAAGAGTCACTGAAAATCACTTGGCCAAATTTTTTCGCTGATAAACCACAGAAGTTCTACACCGATGGAATTATGAAGCTACCCCGAAAATGGCAAAAGATCATAGATAATAATGGCCAATATGTACTCGATTGAAACTGATTTTGAATAAAGAAATTTTTTTCGAAAATGTACCAAAAAACAGTGGAGACTTTTTATATGACCCAATATTTCGAAAAGTAAACGTTTAGAGCAATAAGTTAAGAAAGAGGATTTTGGTCAATGAAACGGCTGGCTGGTAGTGCCTTCGATCGGGACATGATAAAAAATCTGTGGATGTGATGAGAAAAGCATAGAGGAGCTCACTGTGTTAGCGGATAAGTTTTTGAAGCAGCTCCGAACCAAGGTTTGTATGGCATCTCCGCACCGAAAAATGTATGTTCCTCGGACGACTTAGACGCGAGACTTTGCTATATAGAATTCATTATAGAAACCCTGAGCTTGGGTTCAAGATCTCGTAGTAATGTAATGACAGACAATCGAACTCGAGCTTTCTTCTTTTGGCAGCGAATGGGAGCACTATACAAACATATGGTTCAAAGCCCTTAAAGCTAAACATCGGACTTAGACGTGATTTTATTACCCTTTACCATTGCATCAGTAGGTCGCCCAATTATAAGAGTCGATTTCTTTAATGAGTTTAGTCTTCTTGTTTATTTAAAAGGCAAAAGACTCATCGATCCAAGAACACAGTTATACACTTCAGCCACGGTTAAGTTAGAAAATTCACCAGCTCCCTTACATTTCATTCTAAATAGTAATTACGGGAAAATATTGTCTATATTTCCATCTCTAGTGCAGCCACCAAACTATTTCAAACAGGTTAATCATTCGGTGGTTCATCACATAGTAACGACAGGACAGTTACCATACGCTAGGCCGAGAAGACTCGACGCAGGTCATCGAGCAGCACAAACCGAATTTAAACATATGGTAGGGTTAGTTGCCATATATACCAAATATCAACTACACCAGCTTTCTCTCCCTTCCACATGGGAGACCATGTGAAGACAAAACAGAACATGAAATTCATTTGCACAAACTTTTTACCAGGATAGCGGAGTATGGTGTTTTAATTAATATACCAAAATGTATAATGGGAGTAAAAATTAGGATTCCTCGGACATACAATCAATGCAGACCGAATTTTCCCATCTTCCCCATACCATCTTCAATCAAATAGGCCTAACAGTTTGTGGGAATGATAAACATCTCTTCACTCGCAACATAGTCGCTTCAAAAAAGACATCAAAGGCAAACAAATGCATTTCGTGGTCTGATCCAAATACGCTATTTCAAATGCAACTCTTTTAGCTCATCCGAAAGAAAACAGAGAATATTGTATCAAGTCAGACGCATCTAACATAGCCGTAGGTGCCATGTTGCAGTAAAGACAAAGACACTTCATCCCCGGCCAAGACCAAATACTCTGCTTTTGATCGCAAACTTTTAGCCATCTTCTTAGCCATCAATCAATTCCGATTTTTCGTTGAAGGGATCATGGATCCCTAACGTATGCAAAAGCAGATAAAAGCATTTAGATTTCATTTCCCAATTTACCACAAATATTCAATACATTAAGGGTAAAGACAATGTTGTGGCCGATTGTTTGTCGCGAATCTCTGAGGGGGAAATAGCAAAGATTCAGGAAACAGGTAGAAGGCTGAGTTCTCTACTTAAAAACAGCAGCCAAAGCCTTTCCAAAATGTGTCTTAAAGAGTTAAAGTTTCCGGACATGACGATCATTTATGAAACTTCCACAGGCATCAACAGACCGAATACATCTTAGTATTCGAAACACTCGAAAACTAGTCTCGGAAGAAAAACATCACACTTTGGGTGAAGCCGTGCATGGCATGTCAAAAGTCAAAGCTCCATAGGCATACAAAATCCGGAAAAGGCAGGTTCGTTTCGATCATGTTCACATCGTCAATAGTCGGACCACTTCTACCATCGAATGGATTTTCATATATATTGATAGCCGTGGACAGATGCACGAGATGACCGGAAGCCACCTGTTGAAGGACATTACGGCTCATACCATTGCCAAGAAATTTGTCGAAAACTATGTGTCCAGGTTCGAAAACCCATCTCATATAACAACAGATCAAAGCACCCAATTTAAGTCCAAGCTCTTCGGAGAACTCACAAAATTACTGGATACACACAGAATCCGAGTATCTCCCTACCATCATCAGGCTAATGGCATTGTAGATCGTTTCCACCGCCAATTAAAAGCCTCTTTGAAAGCTACAGGCAACACTATACATTGGAGAGACGAATTGCCTATTGTGTTACTAGGCATTTGCTCAGATTTTTAAGAGGATTTGAAATGCTCTCCAGCCGAGATGGAATCAGTGCGAATTAGCGTTTGTTAGTTTTTGTTAGAGGGGGCAAAGTCAAAACAGGTTTCACTTCACCATATTAAGGCCCATTCAAAGTGATCCGTCGAACAAGAAAAAATCTCGTAATCGATAGGCTAAGAAGAAACGTGACCATTTCAATAGACAGACTCAAACCCACGCACAGCATCTTGTACCCGGAAAAAAACGATCTAAGAAATATGTGAAGATCTCCGATAAGGGGAAATCCACTTGAAGGGGGAGATGTTGATTTACAAAACGTAAACGCAGCATAAAATATACGAAACTAAAAAACGGGTGAGAAGGAGAATCGAAGCCAAGTAAAATCCTTAGCACTTAACAACCGGCAGCCAAAGGACGCGCACATCGCACTCATCCTTAAACAAAACAAGTATATTATTTTATATGAAGTGAAATGAATAAACGTAACTTATAAAAAAGAAGTGAATGCATGTGTGTCTTATTTAATACGGTACAATATCTACAGCGGAGCAAAACCCATAGTGAATGGTAAGCAGAAATTGAAACAAATCGCATTAGGGCAGGTGTCTCTCTACTTCAAATATGGGCTCCCAAGGACGAAAGTGCTATCCCATTCTGCAAAGGTCTGCACGATCTACTCAATTGACGCCACTAGCACTGTCTTGTCCTTGCGCCGTCCAATCTTTATTTTAAGGCCAACGATAGCTTTCTGAGTAGAAAAAGTTCGCCCCTGTGAACCAAATTGTATCCTTCATTACTTCTGTACATACTCCTCTCTAGATAATATCTGCCAGATTGTTTTTACCGGTAAAATTCCTCAAAATTGTTGTAGATTATACTGAATTTTGGAAACCTTATTTGCAATATATACACTTCCGAGGAAGAAGGATAGATTTGATCAACGCAAATATGTGACAAGTTTGGTAAAATGTGTTATAATAACGTCACCAATATTTTGGCTGTTCACAACTCCAAACAGTGTAAACTTTACGTTTTAATTGTTGAAACTTTCAATTTTGCTGCCAATAAGTTGCATGTTGCTTCATGCTTCACGTTGGTCGTTTGCATACATATGCATCTTCTATTGGTTTTAAGTGACGCATCCCCAAAACCAAGAATTTCAAATGTGTGGTAATTCGAAACATGCCTTGGGATCTTGATGCCATCTAACTCCTTTAAACGACTACGGAATGGTTGCCAATGGTTATATAAGTTAACGATAAATTATATGCTAACACATAAATACACTACCCACACTTTTCGCTGAGACAACAACTGGACAAATTCAAGGTAGACAAAATTTGCATTCCATTACGCAGTAGTAGATGTAAACCAATATCACCTGTATGAACATCGCGGGAGTAGTCTGCAT
Source organism: Volucella inanis (assembly GCA_907269105.1). Lineage (NCBI taxonomy): Eukaryota > Metazoa > Arthropoda > Insecta > Diptera > Syrphidae > Volucella > Volucella inanis. Next base: position 112,115,895 of record OU026153.1, on the reverse strand, counting down.
TCCATCACGTAGCGGATGTAAGCCTATACCACCTTTGGGAACATCGCGATAACGGCGGCAACGAAAACACATTTTAGAATATGATAAATGTAAATTAGTCTTAAGTTGGATTGGAAATAAAGAGATTAAACCTAAAAAAATATATTTTTTTAATTTCACCATTTAAGTCGTTTTTATTGGCGCCCGAGAAGGGACCACGGGATTAAGTACGCGGTATTTTCTTTTTAAGTAAAAGTAAGTCGGTAATAAAAAGCGTTCAAGGAGCCCTAAACCCCTCGAAAATAACAAAGATAAGCGCTGGAAAAATTCTGTGATTCCCCGAGATCGCGAGTGGTGAAAAAGTACGGTGACTTAAAAAAAAAAAATATTAATAAACGTAAAGGGCCCCGTAGTAGCCCTGTGAAGCAGGACAAACCGGAGGCTGTATAGCTAGCCGCACCGCCGGATCAACCTGGCAATAAAGAAGTGCAGTGAATTGCCAGCAATCATCACACTAGTGTAAGTTAGTGTTAAGTGAAATCAAAAAAAATAAATATATATATGTATTATAAAAAGTAAAAGAGAAAAAAGTGGGAAAATTGTTTTAAGTACTAACTGAAACCGTGAAAGCGAGATTTAGTAAATAAGAAAAAGGAAAATAAATAATAATAAAAAAGGAAAAAAGAATAAGAGATCCAATTGATAAATTAGAGGAAAAATAAAATAGCAAATATAGTTTACGAGTATATTGAAAAATCATTAAAGAGATAAATAGATAATAGTGAAGTAGAAAGGAAATTTAAAAGGAAAATATTAAGTAAAAAAAAATATTAAATCAAAAATTGTAAAATTAGTGAGAGGTGAATATTAGCATTTTATTTTCAATTTAAGTGCTTTAAAACAATCTTACAATACAAGATATCAGGAGCTAAGAGCGTTATTTTTTTGTTTTTGCAACCATATTTATATAAAACATGCCTTTAACACGAAGTCAGGCTGATGCTGCCGTGGCACCAGCGGCTCAAACAAATCCTGCTCTTACAAACTCAATAACTAACAATAACTGTACACGCCTATAACCTTCCAGCCACCTCCTAACCTAGTTTTAAGCCCCAATGCAAATCGCTTCTCTGGAATTGACCAGACAATTTTGCCAGAATATCAATATTGTTTGGAAGATTTTGAGAAAGTGCCCAACATCGTGCGTTGTCCAAGAAATTTTTCCGGTGAAGCCAGCGAGTTTTCTTCATGGAAAAAAAGCGTTGAGCGAGTGCTTGGAATCTACGAACACGCTAAGGGTTCCAAAATACTATGGAATCCTGAACGTGATTCGAAATAAAGTCATTGGACCAGCAGATGCGGCATTGAAAGCATTTACCACAGTCTGATTATGCATTACGCGGATAAACGCGATATAATAACTCTCGAATTCCAGATGTCTCGAATGGTTCAAGGCAATAAGAGTATACAGGAATTCTACCAATTGTCTGTTCACAACTAACCCTAATAATAAACAAGATCCTTGCATGAAAATCGGTCACAAGGCTATGCGACTTAACCCAAAAATATAGAGACAAGGCCCTAGACACCTTCATCAGTGGTCTTAGAGGCACTCTATCTGATTCATTAGGAATGAAAGAACCAACAGATTTGCCACCGGCATTGCATCTCTGTTTAAAACACGAGAATCAAAATTTCAGATCTAATCTAATCCAGACCAACTATAGCAGCAAGAAAAACTTCATTCCTCAGCCTCCTCGTCGTCAACATCCTATGCCACAGCTATCTCTTCAACCTAGACAAACAAATTGTCCTCCAAGAACACCACATATCAATTATCCTCCCTATGCGTCACAAGCGCGACCATCTCAACCAACCAACTTTCGGCCAGTATACAATTTTTTCCTGCAAAACCCAAATTTGCATTTTCGTCCCAGTTTTCCACATCAAAATAAACCCGTTGCCAACCAACTCGCTGTTAAGACAACCTGCTCATATTCTCCAAGCAAACAGCCAACCAAATTTTTTTGTTGAACCCCATTTAAATAACGACATGAATTCTTCGACATACCCTCAAGTTCCGAACGATAGTAACCCTGAATCTGACAATTTTAAGGAGACCTACGAGACGCCTGCTACCGAGTACGACGAACCTCAAGTAGCCAATATACATCAGTATGAGGAGCAATCGATAGACTTCAGCGATATCCATTTTTTAGGTTAGGCGATTCGTCGTTACCTTACTTTGAGTGCGAAACGGCGAATAGACACTGGGTCAAGTAAGAACTACATAAAACCTCTCTCGAACGAACAAAATTTTTATGCGAAATCTATAGCTGGCGATGTATGACTTACGCAATATATTTTGATAAATCTTTTCGGATAAAGCAATATAAAAATGAAATGTTTCCTTCTAACCACTTTAAGAAACTTCCACGGCATATTGGGCAATGATAGTTTGAAAGAATTGTCTGCCATCATCCGCGCTAAAGGAAACTACATGACAATTTTAAATAAGGAACGAATCAAAATCAAGCAGTTAAAATCAGAATCTGTAAATTCAATAGCCATTAAAATCGATCATTTAATGGCTATTGATTAAACCAAACAAAAGTATCTTCTCAACTTAATCGTAAACAGACATTCCCAACTTTTCTCTGAACCTGAGGAAAAGCACACGTGCACGACGAAAGTCATTGCGGAAATTAAAACTTCCGTATTCATCTAGGGCGAAGCATTATAGGATGGTTATAGATTACCGAAAATTGAACGCTATAACCATAGCCGATCGATACCCAATACCCGATATCAGTGAAGTAATACCGCAACTGGGTAGGAATAAGTTTTCCACAGTAATTGATTTGAAAAGCGGCTTCCATCAGATTCACTTAAAGATTCTGATATTCACACGGTTGCCATTTGGACTAAAAAACGCTCCGTAGATTTTCCAGAGAGCTTTAGACGACATTCTACCCGAGTGCATCGGAAAATCGTGGTATGTGTATATAGACGATATCATCGTCTTTAGCGAAAATGAGACACAATACGCTAAGTATATAGAGAAAGTTTTTAACATCTTAAACAAAGCCAACATGAAAGCCCAACTTGAAAAAATGCGATTTCTTCAAGTCTGAAGTAGAGTATCACGGTTATATTATTTCTCCGGAAGGGATAAAGACCAATCCAGCCAAGGTCTACTCCATCGTCAACTTCCTAGAGGAAGGCCGTGTTTATAAACATCAGTCTGCCAACATGCCTGTAAAATTCAATGAAGCACCCGTTGAATCCTTCAATAAACTAAAAAAACTCACTCATTTCTAAAGATTTAGTCTTGGCATACCCTGATTTTAATAAACCATTTGACCTAAGAACAGTCGCTTCGAACTTTTCCCTTTGTGCTGCACTAGAACAGGAAAACCGACCCATAACTTTTATAAGCAGAACGCTCAGTAAAACCGACCATCAACCCCTGACTAAAATAAAGAGATCGAAAGCTATACTCAGGAGTATAACCACGTATTGAAATATAAACCCGGAAGAACAAATGTAGTGCCCGACGCTTTATAAAGAGCCCCGCATCTGTCACATGTTAATGCCTTATCCACAACGCAACATAGCGTAGAAAGTTCCGCTCATAACCTTATTCACAGTATGGAAGTTCCAACAAACGTATTCAAAAACCAAATCTTCTTTCAGTAGGGTAACCCTCCTAACCATAGTTTTCATATAGTCTTCCCTACCTACCATAGATACCTTATAACTGAACCATATTTTAACCAGGACAATCTCTTGCAAATACTAATACGCTCAATCCTACAGTTATAAGCGACATTAAAGCCGAAGAACATATCGTGTGTATAATTCAGGAAATCTATAGCAAACATTTCAGTAATTACAAAGTCAGATTCACTCAAATATTAATATAAGACATAATCGACGAAACAGAACAAGAAGAGATAGTCATTACGACACACAAACGAGCTCATCGTAATGAGCGCGATAATAAAATACAGATTCTAGAAAGATTTTATTTTCCAGGAATATCTAATAAAATCAAGAGGGTAGTCAAGCATTGCAAGGTCTGTAATGAGAACAAATACGACAGACATCCGAGCCATCCAGAAATACAAGCTTTACCAATACCTCAGTATCCAGGACAAATTGTCCATCTTGATATATTTTCTACTGACAAAATATGCACAGGTAAAGATCCTCAAATCCAAAGCTATAGAGGATGTGCGTCAACCTTTATGAGAAATATTTTTCTCCTTTGGTCTTCCTGAGACAGTAGTAATAGATAATGAGAAGTCATTCAACTTAAAATGAAAATTTTCACAACACCTCCGTACTGCAGTACCAGCAACGGACAAGTCGAAAGGTTTCATTCAACACTCATCGAGATCATGAGATATTTAAAAACAGATAGCCCCTATCGATCCTTCACGAAATTATTAGAATGAGGCGTTCACGAATACTACTTTTCAATTAATTCAACTACGGCTAAACGAACAATAGAAGCATTCTTTGGTCGAAGAGTAAGCTCTAACCCCTTACTGCTAGATAAGGTACGGTAAGAAAATGTAAAAAAAATTCAGGAAAAGCAATCGGCTGATCTTGAATATCACAATAGAAAAAGACATCAAATAAAAGAATATAGTCCAGGTCAAATAATTTACGTCAGACGAAAAAAAAAAAAAAAAAAAAAAAAACGAATAGGATGCAAGTTAAATCGCCGCTATAAAAAAAAAATAGTTGACGTAAAGAAAACTACCACAATTTTAACAAAGCCAGCAAAAATAGTCTAGAAATCTCTAATTAAGAATTAAAATCCATTTAAGGTCATTGATCACTATCATACACTGCGAGGTCAAGATGCTCGATTACTCGAATGCCCAGTTAATAGAAATTGATACTGGAACCGCCAAATTACAAGCTGGCACATTTAAAATAGTACACGTTATTGACATCGAAGAATATCAAAAAGCTCTTATCGAATTAAGTGCTACGATGTCACAGATTAAACCCCATCCAGATTCCATTCTTCCCATCCTATCCAGCGATCTTAAACGAATCCAGTTGCAACTTGATAGACTAGTTCCCAAGGTCAGAAGAAAAAAATCATTAGATATCCTGGGTTCAACCTGAAAATGGATAGCGGGAACTCCTGACCGGCATGACATCACAATTATGAAAGACAAAATTAAAAACATTCTGGTAAACAACGACAAACAAAGAGTTAAAAACAATCTAGTAAGTATAAGAATAAACGAATTAAGTAATATAACTAATAATGTATAGTAATACAAGTACTAATATCTAATGAGAAATTGAATATAGAATACATGTTAGAATTAAAATTTAAATAAGAAATACTAATATTGAATATGCTACGCAATGGGCAAGAGCAGGAATAATAAACACTTATATTTTATCAAACCCAGAAATAAAAAGAAATTTGAACTAAGGAGAATTTGCCCTATAATAATGTAATAGAAGCTATAGAATTTTCAGAGGTTAAAATAGCCTAGAACAATAAATCACTCCTTTATATATATAAGCTTAATAACTACAGAAAAAATAATGTAAGAAAATTCTTATTAAACCCATAAAGAAGGGAAAAACTATTGTGAAAATTAATTTAAGCGAAATATTAAAATGTAAAACAAACTCATATGAAATAAGTAAAAATTGTAAAACCTTTAACACCTTAGCAGTATGTAGGCAAAATGATATAATAGAGATAAGTCAGGATAAATGAATTACTACTTACCACCGTAGAGGAGATCACCCCTGGATTGGTACTACTGAATCAATTTGGGGATAAAGTTTATATAAATGAAAACGAAGTCCCGCTCAACGGAACGTTTTTGATCCAGTTCCACAACGCCATCATAAAAGCGCAACAATACACGTTCGAAGAAACAGAGGTCACGGAACACAACCCGCTTCCTCCCATATTACAACCATCAGCTGTCAAGCCACGAGTCGAAGAATTGCTCTCTCTGGAAATGCTGAAAAAGATCGAAGATAAGAACACAAAATATGTCGATGAGTTCAAAACAGCTAACGAAAATAAATCCATGGCAATGTTACTCCTGCTGGCAGTGATCATAGTAGTCTTCCTTTCTTTTGGAGGAAAAGAATAATTCCATGTAACATCTGGAAGAAGAAAAGTGCCATCGAGGAAGTTTCTCTGGAAGAACAAGATACTAGGCCAGAAGTATTGAACAGCACCGCAATCAATCCTATTCCAACCCAAAGAACATTAGGGATAGAAGATCTTTGTCAACACCTAAAATTAAACCGATCGAACGAGGACGTTCAATTTCAAAGGGCGGAGGAGTTAATGCCAAATTATATGTAAACACCTAAATGCATTTTCCACACTTTTCGCTGACACAGCATCTAGACAAATTCAAGGTAAACAAAATCTGCATTCCATCACGCAGTAGTGGATGTAAACCAATATCACCTGTGGGAACATCGCGGGAGTAGTCTGCATTGCATCACGTGGGGGATGTAAGCCAATACCACCTGTGGGAACATCGCCATAACGGAATGCAACGAATGCACTGGGCCGAGTTAACATATTTTAAAATATGATAAATGTAAATAAGTCTTAAGTTGAATTGAAAATAAAGAAAAATATATTTTTTTAATTTCACCGGTTAAGGCGTTTTAATGTATATCCGCGCATGTACGGACTTATCCCAGTTTGCCATACATTTTTCTCATTCGTCCAACATTTCCGATGAACTTGTTTCCATAGGACACATTGATATTTTCGGTCATTATTATTAACAGGTACCTGTCTATACATTTTTAAGATATCTGCTGTTAAAGCGAACCCACAACAACGAAAACGGTGCCGGCTTGGCAGCCAAGAATGAATCAAGCCAATTTTAGATATTCCGCTCTGATGTAAACCGTATTTCAGTGAGGGCGTTCTGCATCGACCGGAACAAATGGTAGTCAAAGGGGCAAGGTCTGGGCTATAAGGCGGGTGGGGTAAGACTTCCCATTCACTGTTTTCCAAATAGTTCTTAACCGGAATAGCAACGTGGGGCCGAGCGTTGTCATGATGGAAAATTATTGCCTCGTGTCTGGTCTAATATTCCGGGCGTTTTTTGGCTACTGCTCTCTTCAAACGGATTAATTGTGTTCGGTAGCGTTGTCCATTGATGGTTTAACAAGGTCTTAGCAGCTCATAATACAGCACACCCATCTGATCCCACCAAATACAGAGCATTACCTTCGCGCCATGGATATTCGGCTTTGCCGTTGATTTGGCTGGTTGGCCGGGTTTCACATATAATTTTTTGCGCTTGGGGTTGTCGTTATGGATACATTTTTCATCACCAGTAACAATTCGATGCAAAAATGACTTCCTTTTGTGGCGTTCCAGCAGCATTTTGTACATGAAAAACCGCCTTTCGACGTCTCTCGGCTTGAGTTCATGTGAAACCCAATTTATTTGCTTTGAATATATCCAGCTGCTTCTAAACATTTTGAAATGGCTTCTTGAGTGACACCCAAAGATTCTGCGAGCTCTTCTTGTGTTTGGCAACAATCTTTATAGAGTAATGCTTCCAGTTCTTTATATTCAAACTTTTTTTGCTGCCCAGGAATTTCATCGTCTTTCAAGCCAAAATTACAACTTTTAAATCGTGCAAACCACTTTTGGCACGTTCGCTTAGTTAGCGCATGTTCTCCAAAAACCAAAATATTAAAGTAATGAAGAAGATCTCCCCGCAAAAACACTTTTTCAGGAACAAAGTTCAACATATTTGAGTGAAAAAAATTATTGTTGTTTACGCTTCAAAAGAATGACATATACTGAAATAACGTACAATGACAGTACGTAGCTTTCCAACGCATGTTGGAATAATACAAGTTACGCCATCTCTTAGCAAACCGCTAAGGGTTATAGACCCAATAATTGAAAAAAAGATGTTACTTGAGTAACTGGGCCTTCCAACAGCATATCCTTAAGCGAAAGTATGGTATTAGCACTGCAGTCGAATATGACGCGAATATTTGTTGTAGAAGAATCAGGCCTGGAGATGCATTAGTGAGGGCAAAAATAATCGACTTTGTCAATTTGGTATCTTCGCAGAAGACTCAGAACCAAGAGTGTCTATAAGACTACCAGAGGCAAGGAACGTCTTCCAATCGGAGGTTCTGGCTGTCCACAGGGCGGCTGAGCTAATGCAACTGAGGTCGGTATCTAAAAGAGATATCCCTATCTAAATCGATAGCCAGTCTGCCCTGAAGGCTATAGAATCGATCAATATCAATTTGAATATAGTCGGAGGCTGTCGCATAGTGCTCAAGGCATTATGCAGTCAGAAGCAGCTGTGACACTGTCGCCAAGACACTGCTAAAAAGAGGAGTCCTACTCCATTATAGTGAGGTCGCTAACATCAAACCGCCCATTTTGCATAGTAAGGGGCTGTATCGAGGACAAAATCATAAAGACAAAAATCATAAAGGTGGTCAAGTCTTGAACAACACAGGGTATCCAAGGCTGTCTGGCTACTTTCTGATGGCACAAGATATACGAAGTCAATAGAATTAAACAAGGATTAGCTTATAACAATAATAGGAATCCTGACAATCCTGCGAAATTACACAAAACGACTCAAATTATCAGATACGGATATTTGCAGGTCCTGCAGTGATCTGCAAGTTGTTGAGGGCATCACACACATAATGTGTGAATGCGAGTCAATATTGCGTAGTTGAAGAATATTTTAAAGGGGAAATACCTTTTCGAAAACTTAGAGGAAATGGACAGCATAAACTTCAAAGGCCTTCTTAGATTTTACAAACTTATTGGTTGTTTCACTATGAAGATTTTTGTAGGTTTTCGCCATTGGAATATAAATTGTACTGGTTCCACAAGAATCGAGATAAGCACGTTTCGGTGCCTAGGGTTTGTGTAATGGAATATCTATCACTCCCCTATTTTAACTTAACCAAACCTAGCCCTATATAAATTTCAAATCCTAAGATTCTCGACTTGCAAATAGCTTGTATTCTACTCCGTACTTTAGTTATATCTTTTCCAATATCAACAATTTCTAGATGTTCCTCTACTAGTGTACATTCAACCTTTGAGCCATTTGTTCCGTGAAGCCAAATTATGAAGAGCTTACACTGGGTCTGGGTTTTTTTTTTTTGCGTTTATTCCATTGCGGAACTACCGCTAAGTATTACTTCGCGAGGACGGATTTGAGCTTTTTGCTTCGTCACAGGGTGATTAGCGAATTCGTGTTCCGCTGCTGTTCTAAATACCTTAAATCGCACATTATTCGTAATGCTGCATAATTCATAGCAGCTCAAAGGTTTTTGGATTTTAACATATATTGAACTATGTTTTCTTGTATTGGCCGTTCACAAAATTCTCCAAACAATATAGGTCTTTCGTTTGCATACCGAGCACTATCGAAGAAAACGTGCTCCACGTTCTCTTCCGCGTTTACGTAGAGAGGACAGGACGGACTCTAATCACGATTTCGCCGGAAACAACCGTGACCCGTCAAGAACTATGTAAGATAGTTCGCTGTGTTTTCGTTTTACCCAACTTCCAATAATTGGGATTAGTCGGTACGTTCATCTCCCTTTTTGGGACTCGTTCCATTGTTTTTTCCACGCTTCTATACTGCGGCTTCTTTCTAATTTCTTCGTTTAATTTATGGATAGCCCGATTTGCACGCGATATTAAGCTAAGATATCGATTGGTACCATAGAGAATAGTACCAATATCACGTCGTGGTATACCATTCGAAATGTACTGCTAACTCGCAGTGCACATAATCTGTACACAGATTTGATTCCCTTCATATATGTCTTTTTATTCGCGACGTCAAAACGTATTTGTGCCCAGTACATTCGACATATGTCTTAACAGAGCGCCTATCGCTTTCGACGATTTCTTGCAACCGTATGCGAGGTGATGCTTGAAATTAAGCTGGGCTGGAAATAGATGTGTTTTCTCCAACTTTTATCGTTATCGTCTCTAGCACCCTTCTAATTCCGCCACGACTTAAACAGCAATATCGTCTGCAAAACCTATAATGGAGGCTTCCCTGTGGACTGGGAGTCGTAGTATGTAGTCATACATCACATTTCACTGTAAGGAACCTAACACTGATCCTTGAGGCACGCCGCCTGTAATCTTATACAATTCTTATGACTCCGTCGTCGGAGTCATAAAGGAGCAACCTATCGGTAAAGTAGCTCTTGATCAATCTTAATATGTACAATGCATTGTACGAAGCATTGTAAAATACGCGACCAGTTCGCCGCGTTTAAAGCATTTTTCACGTCAAGTGTAACCACGGCGTAGTACTTTTTACTGCCTTCTTTCCATCGTCTACCTTCTTTGGCCGATTGGGCTTTGCCTATTACGACTTTAAACGCGTCGATTGTCGATCGGCCCTTTCTAAAGCCGTACTGATGTTCAGCGAGTCCATCATTGATTTCAATGACAGGCTGTAGTCTGTTGCATATCATTCGCTCTACATTTTTCCCATTGTGTGGAGCATACAAAACGACCGGTAAGATGGGGGCTCTTCCGGTGGTTCATTTCCTTTCGGTAACTATACTAATTGTTGGTATTTTCATTGTTAAAGAAATATTCCCTCGCTTAAGCATGCTAACGAAAAAGTCTAGGTGGGCCTTCATCGCTATTTTTAAATCCCTATTAGGTATGCCGTCGAGACCAGGAGCTTTTCGATCTACCACCCTCTCGATTGCCGCAGTGAGTTCATCGGTTATAACGGCAGGAATATGTTAGTTCTCGGATATCGCTTAGTAGAACTTCTAAGTAATAGTGGGCAAGTTGGTTCCGGTCTCTGAGGCGTTTTGAACTTCACGGTTATAGTTTTGTACGCTTTACCCCATACATTTTCGTTCAATTGCGTACAAAGATGCTTGAAGCACTGCTTTTTGCTAGACTTAATAACGGATTTGAGTACGGCGCTTGCTTCTTAATACGCTGTCGCTTCTATCTATATTGCATCTAGACCATTGGTATTTTCTTCGTGCATTGAGACAGGCTGATCGAATTTCCTTAATATCGTCGTTCCACCAATATGTTGGACGCCGGCGGTTTTGTGACTCCGTTCGAGCCATTGATGTATCATTACTTAGCGTAAGATCTCATTCTCTGATCTCCCTTCAACTTTATCTTCAGCGATTGCATACTCTAAGAACTCCTTATCTAACGAACGTAATATCAACAAGCAAGCCTGCACCCGGTCTACTAAACGTGTTCTCATTTCCCACATTAGTTACGCCAACGTCCAAACTAAAGAGCGCTTCGTGTAGAACGGTTCCTTTTTTATTCGTTAGCACACTTCCCATTCTATAATAGGAGTATGATCCTTAGCATCGAGAACTACACTTTGGACGACTCGTTCATATTGCTCAATAGTAAGGCTTGAAGGGAAATAACAGCTGTATATGTATTAATTGTTTAACTTTGCTCGTATGAAGTAGTTTTTCTCACCGAAAAGTAGTATTTGAAACGTGGTATTTACACCTGCCCATATGGCGGCTTTTTTCGTCGCATCATGTTCCCAGTTAGCCGAATTAATGTTACAATATTGCTCCAAAAGTGTTGCAATGTCGACCTTTTGCTTGTGGACCGTTTGATGCAATAGATCCTGAGCTACCTCACAATTATTTAAATTTAGTTGCAAAATTTTCATGTGTAATGAAAATGGGAGCGTGGAGGCTCTCAATGCCTTTTTTATACTCTGGGCACCTAACACTTCCGGTTATATGTCCAAAGTCTACTCCGTTTGCATTGCATCGTAAGCATTTTGGTTTTGCCTTGCAGTCCTTCAATTTATGCACGTTTTCTCCGAATCCGAGCCATGCATTCGATCGATCGGTAGGGCTTTTGCACGTTCTTGCCATATGGCCAAACCCGAGGTATCTAAAGTAATCTGTTACCGATATCTGCAAGCAACCGTAGAATGTCCGCCTGAGTCCCACCAGAAGTTTTCCTCATTGTCTTTACTGCCGGCGGTTTAACTTCATAATCCTGGGTCTGGGGTTGCAGTGAAATCCATGCAAGAGTCAATGATGTGAAAACGAACGTATGTTGCAATGAGACTTCGCGCTTCGGCGAACTAAATGCCCCTTTTCCGAACAATTTATACAGAGCATCAATTTATTGTCTAATGAAACGATTTTGAAACTGAAAAACTTTGAAATTCTTTACAGTTTTCTATTCTATAACCTTCAGCGCTACAAGATGTGCATTGTACAATTTGCGCCGATAAAACTATTTGAGGAACACTTCTGTGACTGCGAAAGTAATTAGACTTCTGATAATTATAGCTAGTACGTTTCTTTGTTACGTGCATCTTCTCTTCCTTAACTTTTAACTTCTTACACTTACTATAGCATCTTGGGTCTCTCCATAAACTCTATCTAATGCCTACGATAATAAAAAGGCGTGCGTAATATCTTAATAGCCTCCATTCGATAACATAGCAGTTAAGTGGGTATTTTACATATCCTCTAAATTTTTCAACGACAAAGATGTTAGTTTTGAAACCTTAGAAATTTCTCACAATGAATTAATGTGCTCTCGGAACATCAGGCATTCAGTATCAAAGCGCTTAGCCAATGGTTCTAAAGCCTGGTTTATTCACGGGTTTCGGCACCAAAATATTTCCTGGTAGATTTCAGGAATAGAACTGTTGTAATTTTTTTTATAAAATTTTTGACAAGTATTTTAACTTCAACAATTACTTCATTTTTTACGCACTTCGATATAGCTTAACAACTTTCTATTTCGGCTGCTCGAGATCGAATGTTGGCATTGGCAAAGTTGCCGTTCGAACTTGGCGAAAAAATGTCATTAATAGGATATGCCAATACTGAGCAGAATTTCACCGCTTGCAGATTTTTGAAATAAATTCTGTTGCAACACATTGTAACGGAAATATATACCATACAATAATAAAGTACAAATTTGTTTATTTATTATTACTATTGTATGTTATAAATTTGGAGATATATAATTTCATCATAATAAACTTCATTTGACCATATGTCAAAACATTAATACGAAGAGGACCTACGATTTACAAGGTCTATTTAGTTTTATTTGCTTGCTTCGCTTCATCAGCAGTACACCTTGACCTCTCTTCCGATTACAATTCTGAGGGTTCCACACTTCTGAACATTCAAAAGATTCACTTGCCGGCGAGGAATTCGTCCTCTACTAACGAGCGATTGTGGAACCAAGTTATTTAATTCTTTATTTAATAATAACTTAGTAGGTTTACTCGCTAAAGACAAAGTACAAAGGGAATATTCAATACTTCTTCCTAGTCGAAAGCGGCTGTGAAATCTACCAAATTTCATACACATACGAAGAATTCTCCACATTCTTGGCAAAGTTGCAGCAGTTCTCAACTGACCTGTTTGCCCTTCTTCCGGCCCACGATCTAATACCAAAGCAGTGGAAACACATACACGGATAAGTCGATCTGCTATTGGGAAACGACATCTACTCCGAGATAGTACTTCCAGAAATCATCCGTGGCGAGGAAGCAAAGTCACCCATTGCGCAGAATACATGACTTGGGTGTATTTTGATGGGTAAAGTACATAAACCCGGTCGAACCATAAGGAACTTCCTTCAAGTACTTGATGTCAGCCGGCAACTCCAACGTTTCTGGGAGATGGAAGAAACACCCTATGAGGACAAAGTATGTGAGGAGTTCTACAAGGCAACGATGAAAAGGTTGGATAGCGGACGATACGAGGTATCGTTATCATTTAAGGAAGGGAGCAGACCTGGGCTCGGATCCTCGAAGGAAGGCCGCAGGAGGGTTCAATCTGCGGAAATGGGCAAGCAATTCCAACGAGGTTTTGGATCAAATACCTTTAGATCAGCGGGAAGTTGCCATTTTTTGCCCTAAGATACCCCAGATCACGTCAACACTCTAGGAATCAAGTGGTTTCCAGTAGACGAACATTCAACTCGACGGTGCTGACCCAACAAAAAGGACAATTCTGTCCACCACTGCTAAGCTCTTCGACCCTTTTGGATGGATTTCGTCATCTTGCGTCGTCAAGGGCAAAATTTTGATGCAGAAACTGTGGCGTAGCGAGCTGAAGTGGGACGAGCCTCTTCTATTAGAGTTGAAGAAGGAGCGGTCCGCTTTTCGTGAGGAATTGCCGCAAATTGAAAAGATACGTATCCCTCGATTTCAGTGACGCGTCCGAGAAGGCATACAGTGCCGCTATATACCTTCGAGTTCTCGATTCCAATGACGTCATTCAGTAAAAACCCAAACAATGCCACGACTAGAACTCTATGGAGCTGTTACTCTTACAACACTGCTGGACTATACTTCTAAGGTTTTAGGCTTTCAAGATGTGAAGCAATATGCTTGGACTGACTCAACCATTGCATTATCGTGGATTGCTGCTATTCCAATTAAGTGCGTCACCTTTGTTAACAACCGGGTAGTCGAAATACAACTACTGGTGAGACCAGAAAGCTGGAAACACATTCCCAGTGAAATGAATCCTGCGGATATAGCATCCAGAGGAACAACGCCTTCTGTCTTACATGCTAACAGACTCTGCTGGAATCATCCAGATTTTCTGCGAGAGTCTTGGGAGTTTCAATGTCCACAACAACCGACGAGCTTAACTACAAACGAGGAGAAACGGTCAATTAAAGCTCACATGGGGATTCAGGTAAAAAATGATTTTTATAGTCTGATATCAAAACACTCTAATCTTACAAAACTTATAAGGATCATTGCGTATTGTTAACGATTTATAACAAATTTACGAAACATACCTGAGTCGAGAAAAGGTAATTTACTCTCTCCAGTCGAAATTCATTCTGCCACACTGTTCGCCGTAAAGCTTGTACAGGCAGACATGTTTACTCCCGACGTGAAAGTCAAAGCCCCAAGCTCGCTCTGTCCTTATACGGACTCTGATGGAATCTTGCGAGTCGGAGGTAGATTGCAACTCAACGGAAATCATCATTTTACAAAGCTTTTGATTGCTGATGCTCATCTGCGAACGCTTCATGGAGGACTACAGCAAACAACAGCATACTTGCGCAACAGGTACTGGATTCTGAAATTTAAAAATTGCGTTAAGGGATATTTACATAGCTGCACCATCTGCTTTCGGTGTCGAGCTAAAATATCGCATCAACTGATGGGCAATCTACCGGCCCCTAGAGTGCGCATCTCCCAACCATTTACTCATTCCGGGGTCGACTACGCAGGTCCGATCGAAGTAAAGTCATGGAAATTACGGGGGGCCAAAACCTTCAAGGCGTACTTTGCCATTTTTTTTGTGTTTGGCTACCAAGGCCGAATTGGTGAGCGATCTTCATCGCAGCCCCACGACGATTCACAGCGAGAAGAGGAATATGTTCGAACTTACTTACTTACTTCCGACCAACAGCACATGGAAAGACGCCGAATTAATTTAATCGCTTATCATCTCTTACAAAACATACACAATCCAAATAAGCAATAACAAATGTTCATAAAATATATTTATACAATACCTTCAAAATGCCGACGGCAAATCACAAAACTCAGAATGCCGACGGCAAGTACAACACACAAAATTCTAAAATTTATTGTTTTGGTACAACAAAAACATACACCCATTTACACTCAAGAAAACACATTCGTAACCATTTCACTCGCACACAATTTCGCCGCGAATCGAAATATCAATGCCAAAAACGCGCCGTCGTTTTATTTTTTTTTTTTCATACTGTGCACTTATTTTTTCTCACAAAAAACAAGAAAAAATATATGTTCACTAATGCCCTTTTCTCAAGTTGTTTTTTTTTCAGGTACAAAATGTACATTTCGCAAATTGGAGTTCAAGGACAACACGACACTTCACGAGAATCTAAATCGTTTACAAATTTTCTACACGTACTACGAGCTCGAAAGAGAGGAGAAGAAGGATGAGCAACTTTCATTGAGAATTCGATGAAATGGCCATTGACCCCATAAGGCATACTCAAATATTTGTCAATTTACTTTAAATTTTCTGGTCAACACACCATACTTACAATTTTCAATATCGCCCTACTAGGAACTTCAGAGTTTGAGTGAAACCCTTTATTTCTTTTATTTTTTTTATTCGACGCACAACACAACACTTACACTACACATTATACCGGTTCGACAATCAACACAATAAACATCAATAACGAACGAAGATGATCAAAACAAACGAAGAAGAAGATGGCTGTGGGTGATTGAAAAGGAAAGCACCAACATGAAAGCAGAGACACTTTACGAAATTAAGGGTCGAAACATGTTCACGAACTATGTTCACGGCCGCGGAGGATGTTCGAGAATACAATTGGATTAACTAATTATATGTAATAAAATATATGATAATGTAAAATAAACTATATGTAAAAGAGGTAAATGTAAAACATTAGTAATAATAGCATTACCAAAAATAATGATATGCAAAAAATTCCCAGTATAATGGATTGTAATTAAGATCCAGTATATTGCATACCTTTTGGGGATAAGCCACACATTAAAAATTATAACCAAGTGAATAGGAGTTGTTTCATTTTTCTCCGCTTTTTTTTTTGCTTCGTGTGGTGATCATTTATAAAGGATTTAACATTCCTTTTATCGATTTTCATGCTGGGAAAAAAGTGCTGAGTTTACATTAGTTCCCAACAGGCTGATTTGCGTACAAGTTTTAAGCACGTCATTACGAATGCTTTATTAAAAGTCCCCATCAATCCTTGTGAAAAAAATTGTGAAAAAAACTGAACTAGTTTCAAAAGTTTTTACTGCTACTCGTATTGTATATAAATTTCTTCATTTCAAAGACGATACAAATTTTGATAATATAAATCCACCCACTAGCAAAAGTTTAAATCAAAAAATTCTAGAAAAATATAAAAACTTATATACTCGTATGTTTTCCCGAAATGGATATTTGTGTTGACAAACAATACTAATGTGGAAGGGTCCTCTATCGCGAAAAGAGTACACACCGTCAAAAATAAGTCGGTTTAGTATTAGATTAGATTTTATGTGTTGTGTGAAAGTGAATCTAGATATACATGGAATTTCTGTATACACATAAGTATACAGAAAAGAATAACGACTATGGTCCACATACAAAACTTCTGTATGCATTCTTTTTGATTTAGTATGCCATGATCTTTTAGACTTTGTGTATACGAGTAGATTACATTTAGACAGTTGGTACACTTGTATACTACTTGAAGAAAAACTCTGCACACATAAAGTAGATGTAATTTACACAATACGAAAAAACAAAATTGGCATTCTTACGCAACTAACAAGATTAACTATAAAGAGGAGAGAAATGGCAGGATAGAAGGGAAGGGAAGGGAAGTTAGTACAGTTCATAACGACAATATGGTAGACACAGAGTAATGTAGGGTATGAACAGAAAAACCTGAAGTAGTTGTTGACAACAACCAGAAATTGGTGGAGCGGACATGATTGCATATTCAACAGCAAGAAAGATACATAAAAAATATTATAAAAAAAATGTTTCTTAAATTTTTAGATATTGTTTACCTAAATTGCTTTATATTATATTGTATAAAAATAATGAAGCAAATTTTACGCGAGTAAATTTTTTATTGGAATGTATTGAAGAAATAATTGCATCATATCCAATTCAGAGTGTAACACCAACAGCATGTCGACGAGCTAAGCCTGACTCTACCCGCCTAATCGGGAAACATTGCCCGGAATTTGTACCCCCAACTTCAGACGCTAATCCTATACGAAGGTGTGCACATTATTTCAATAATAATATTCGGAAAAAAACTTACAAAGTTTCATTATACATTGTACAAAACTTTGCTCAATACCGTTTTCTTACAGCAAATTAAAGTAAGAAATTGATTTCTCATTTTTAGTTATTATTTTTTTGTTAATAAGAAAACTATTTATGTTAATTTAAGTAAAAAATAAATGTGGATGTTGAAAGAAAAGAACAAAACTCATTTTACTACAACCTAATTCCATAGTACACATACTCTATGTATGACGAGTATACTCGTCATCGGTAAATTTGTGCGACGCAATTCAGATACGCATTTTCCTAAGAGGTCGAAATAGTTAACTGATGAAACGGTACGCTAAATTTGACTTTCACTTTGTGTTCTTTCTTGAAGCCTTCCTGTTTAGTTTTATGGGTAGTTAGTCTTTCTGGTTCTTGGTTTTTAAAAAGTCTTTTACTTATTGTGAAAATGACTTCAGAATACTCAGAGGGAAGGTTAAAGCTCTTACCATTTTTTATAAAATTGGTGGATACAACTTTTAAAACGAAGAAACCGATAACTTCGAATAGTTTTTTTTTTTAACGATCGTCACGTTACTGTGAATGGTCAGTGTTATCGTGCCATGATCACCGATTATTCTTGGCTTAAATTGGAAGACGTGGACTTGGACTACATGTAGTTTCAATAGGATGGTGCCACAAGCCACACAGCACACGCTACAATCGATTTATTAAAGAGTAAGTATGGTAAGCGTGTTATCTCAAGACACGGGCCAGTCGATTGGCGGCCTCGTTTGTGCGATTTAACGCCGCTTGACTGTTTTCTGTGGGGCTACGTTAAGTCGTTGGTTTATGCCAACACGCCGACGACGTTGGAAGAGCTCAGAGCCAACATTGAACGCGAAATAGTGGCCGAGTCGTTGAAAATTGGGTCCAACGAATCGACCGCTGCAAACGTTCCCGCGGTGGCCATCAGCTGGACTAGAAATCGATAAATTAGGATTAGAGGAGAAATCAAATGAACTAGTCATCTTATCAGTATCCAAAACGTGGTCATTGAGTACATTTGGATAAAATTCATACTAAGTACTAATTCTATTTCCACTAAATCCATTTATTATTTGTAGTCCTAAGTAAAAATGTAAGCTCTTGAATTTAAAAAGCAGGCGAATACCCCAATACATTCATGCAATGCAGAAAATGCTGACAATGTCTGAAAAAAAGGTAGAGCATAGCAGCAATAGCAATATTAGGTTTATACCAAGTTTTGCTCACACACACTATATACATCAATGCCAAAATTATCTAATAAGTAGTTCAAATAATCTAATTTATTTATATTAAGATTGTGTGTCTTAAGAAGACTTATTTTCAGTCTTTCTCTCTGTGTTACCAATTTCTATTCATAGTGGATAATATCAAAAGTAATACCACAAATTAAAATATGCAATTTCCCAACATAATAATACGAAACGGAAATTGAGGAGAAAAATGAGAGAAAAAGAAGGAATGGAAAGTAATGAGATAAAGGAGGAAAATTCAATCATTCTGAGAGAAAAAGTAAATAAATTTAATAAATAATAATAATTATTAACAAAAAAGAGTAATAATCGATATTTGTGGTATTAGTCACCAGTATGCCGGTTTGTCCGTCGAGTGGTAGTCACAATTTTTTGTTTACTTAAAGACACTTCTAATACTGAAACTCGATTTAAGCAAATTAAATAATTGTACAAATACTCGTAATAACTAAAAGCACACAGACTGAATGAAAAGGCACACTCAATACATTGGTTGTTGTTTTTGAAACTACAAAAAAAAAAACAAAGTTGTTGCCAAAATAAGCTAGACCGTGTGATCTGGCATGTGCACTAGTCATGCAAATTGCATATTACTTACACCCGTATTTCCTTTTCTAACATACTTCTCACGTTTGAAGGCTCTTAACTTCATATCTAAAAACTAACTTTATGCAAATTATTTCTTACTTCGAAGCGTGAAATTCTACGTCCAAGTGCGGATGTTATCATAATACCAATCACGTCAGCAAATAAGAACTGTGTCCACCCATAGTGGTGGTTTGCCTCATAGCCTCCTCAATTCTTGTTTTTATATAATTTAATCATTTTTATCAATGTCATACTCGTATTTCTGTTAAAAATGCAGTTGCTGATCTTTGCGCTCGGAGTAAATGATTTCCTTATAGTGTTATTGTATCCGGGTTGACCGTTGAGGATCGTGTACGGTAACTTTAGTATACATTGTTTCCGGAATTCTATTGAGTCTATTCGTGCGTTTTCTAAGAGATGGCGTAACTTGTATTATTCCATTGTTATTATTCCATTGGAACATTCGTTGGAAAACTACTGTCATTGTACGTCATTTCAGTATATGTCATTCATTTGAAGCGTAAACAACAATAATTTTTTTTCACTCAAATATGTCGAACTTTGTGCCTGAAAAGTGTTTTTGCGGGGAGTTCTTCTTCATTACTTTAATATGAAGAAAACTGCTGCCGATAGTCATCGTATTTTGGTGGAAGTTTATGGTGAACATGCGCTAGCTGAGCAAACGTGCCAAAAGCGGTTTGAACGATTTAAAACTGGTGATTTTGGCTTGGAAGACGATGAACGTCCTGGGCAGCCAAAAAAGTTTGAAGATGAAGAACTGAAAGCATTACTCTATGAAGATTGATGCCAAACACAAGATGAGCTCGCAGAATCTTTGGGAGTCACTCAAGCAGCCATTTCAAAACGTTTAAAAGCAGCTGGATATATTCAAAAGCAAGGAAATTGGGTTCCACATGAACTCAAGCCGAGAGACGTCGAAAGGCGGTTTTACATGTGCGAAATGCTGCTGGAACGCCAAAAAAAGAAAGTCATTTTTGCATCGGATTGTTACTGGTGATAAAAAATGGATCCATTACGATAACCCCAAGCGCAAAAAATCATATGTAAAACCCGACCAACCAGCCAAATCAACGGCAAAGCCGAATAACCATGACGCGAAGGTAATGCTCTGTATTTGGGGTGATCAGATGGGTGTGCTGTATTATGAGCTGCTAAAACCGGGTGAAACCATCAATGGACAACTCTACCGAACACAATTAATCCGTTTGAAGAGAGCATAAGCCGAAAAACGCCCGGAATATGCGACCAGACACGAGGCAATAATTTTCCATCATGACAACGCTCGGCCCCACGTTGCTATTCCGTTTAAGAACTATTTAGAAGACAGTGGATGGGAAGTCTTACACCACCCGCCTTATAGCTCAGACCTTGCCCCTTCTGACTACCTTTTTTTTGGTCGATGCAGAACGCCCTCACTGAAATACGGTTCACATCAGAGCAGAATATCAAAAATTGGTTTGATTCATTCAATTTTAATATATAGTATGTATGCAGATGTTCGAAAAGGTATTTATCACTTTCATTGCCCCAATTTCTCCGAAGTATTGTAAATAATTTCAAGTCTCTCTCTCAGGTCTCAGGTCTCTGACTGTTGACCTGTGCGGTTATGTTTATTTAATTTTTTTTAGCGAAAATGGTTACCAAGTTTTGTACGCTTGGTACGCTGTAATCAAATTCTTAATGAAGGAATCAAGTGCGGCTTATTTTGTGGCAACTCGTTTCATAAGATTTGTGTCGACATATAAGAATCAGCATTTAGAGATCTAGAAAAGTGAGACAGTTACATTGTCTTTCACTATACACAATGCTCTAAATTCCCCATAAGACAGCTGTTTATTAAGGTGAATGACCTTGTCTCTGTAGTCGACATGCTTACAAAAAAATGACTGACGTCGACTCTTTGCATCACAGTGTTCATGAACTTTGAAATAACATTCGAGAGAAATAAACAAATTTGTTGGATAAAGCTAATAATATGTGTGCCATTGAGTCCATGTCTGGCCTATAAGTGATGTGCCTCCAATTTTCTCCACTTCTAAATTAATTACTAATCATATGGAAAGTTAATTCCGTGAAGTGAAAAGCAGGCGTAATATAAAACGTCCTATAAAAATTGTGAGTGTTGATTCTCAACATATTGGCGTTAAAGTAATCACATAACTAAATCTTCAATAAAAAACTATGTTGCGTCTAAACTTAATATAGACGTTAATGTAATTCAATGTTATAGATTAGTAAAGAGGACCAGTCGTCGTTTCGCTCTCATATGTGTAAGACGTATTTTCCCTTCTCTAACGAGTAAAATCGATTAAAAAAAAAGAAAAAAAAACGAAGCGAGTACGGAACCTAAGCAAGGAAGATCTTAGATCTTCAATGGCGGAAGTGCAAAAAAAAAAAATAAAATAATGTCAAAGCAAGGTGATTTGTCCAGTAGCAATTACTGGCAACCTCTGCAAGTTTTAAGTTCTAATGACTCCGGTGGAAATGATGATGACATGTCCACGACAGAAAATGTCACTAAAGCCATTGCTCTTCCCATTAAATTAATTCAGAAATCAGCAGAGTTTGTTCATAATTTGATGCAAGAACTTAAAATTAAAAATTATTCAATTAAAAAAATATCCATTGAGATAAAAATTTTTTGTGAGTGCATAACCTTATATGATTTATTGTGCTCGGCATTAAAAGTCAAAATGTTTCAAAATATTTCACCCACGACCTCAGAAGTGAAAGAGCGTTTAAAGTTGTTCTCTTTGGATTAGACGAACTAAAAATTAATCAAAGGCAAACTATCTAAACTCGAATTACAATGCAAAGACATTAAAATGATAAAAAAGAACTATGATAACTACTCTGAAGTTTTCTATATAGTTTTCCTTGAAAAAAAAGCATTAAAATTTCGGACTTAAGAAAAAACATTCGGTACGTTTTCCATACTCAAGTGCGTTGGGATTTTCAACGACGACTAAAAAATAAAATAACCCAATGTCATAACTCCCAAATGTATGAGCATGGTGAGAGAAACTGCAGTGTCAAAACCTATTGTGCAAATTGCTCCCAACCCCATAAAACTGCCGATTGCACTGCCGAAGGCATTTCCAAATGCGCAAATTGCTGGGAAATCACAAATCAACTGATACCAACTGTCCTCGAAGAGTAAAATACCTCGAGATAAGAGATAAAACAAATCATAAGAAAAATCCAGCGACGATACACGTTTAGTCAAAACATCATAAAAGAACTGTACCTAACTAATTAGCACAAGTGACTTTCCTACTCTCCCGAGGCAAAACAGACCTTCTGGGCCTACACCATCAACATCGCCAGCCGCTCTCCAAGGACGTGAACCGAAACAGCAATGGACCCAAAATGCAACTGCAAACAATCAAAATGCTACCGTCAATGAGAGTAATTTCTTCACTCAAGACGAACTTCGCTCTCTTACCATGAATATAATAACTAAATTAAGTACATGCAAATCTAAACATGACCAATTTAATGTTATAACGCAGCTTGCGACAAAATACTTATAAAACCATGTCAAGTTAGCCAAATTCTCTTAATGTGTTATGTTGGAATGCCAGGAGCATTCGTTATAAATGCACAGAGTTTTTAAATTTTCTCTGTGATAATGATATCGATGTGTGTCTTGTGTGTGAAACGTGGCTTAATAGTAGCATCTCCGTCTCGCACAATGATTATAACTGTCATAGATTTGATCTTAGTCAAAAAGAAATTAGTATATAATTTAGTACCAAATGTAAAAACTGTGGTTTTGAAACAATTAACATTGAATGATAATACTAAATTTAAAATAGCTTCCGTTTACTTTCCTGGGGGTGTTTAAAATGCTGAAGTGATTGGCTTTTATAAGAGTGATCTTAGAAAATTTTTACTCGGGGGTGATTTCAACAGCAGGCATCGTAATTGGGGTTGTAAAAGAGCAAACAAGTGGGGAAATTTGCTACTGGACATCATTATGAGGTATCCAGTAACCTTATTCTATCCAAATGTGCGAAAATATTTCCCAACCAACAAAATGTCTTCGCCATCAACTTTGGACATGATAATAAGGAAATCGCCTGAAATCGTTACCCAGCCTTTGGCAATCAATGCTTTGAGTTCAGATCATATTCCAATAAATTGTGATATTCTCCTTAGTAGCAAAATAAAATATGTGCAATACCTAGATTTGAAAAACGCAAATTGGGATAGATATAGAACAAAAATTAAACAAATCCTTAAAAAAGCACCCTGTGATATAGATAATATAAGTAATTCCCATCAAATTGATGAAAAAATTTAAATTTTTACAAATTTCTTACTGGAAAGTGTTGATGAGTCCATTCTCAAAAAATTAAAAGTAATAGATTTAGAAGTCAGTGGAAAAGATATAGGCAGGTTTATGATTTTAATGAAATGAACATATACACAAAACAAATAGCTTTCGAAATTTCAAAGTTCAGAAACAAAACATGGAACGAAAAACTTTGCACTCTTGATCCAAATTCAAAACCATTTTGGAATATTGCAAAGGTGCTTAAAAACAAAAACAAATTTATTCCTCACTTAGAACATAATAATTCCTTGTTAATAACTAGCGAAGAAATGGCAGAAGTTTTTGCAGATTCCTTTGAAAAAAAATTTCAATAATCCATTAAAAATTAAACCAGCTCAATTGACAGCGTAGTAGATGAGACTAAAAATGTTATAAATCATACTAATAAATCTTTATCAGCAGCCGTTTTCGTTTGCAATGAAGACAACAAAGACATTATTCAAAATTTACGTAGTAATAAAGCACCAGGAATAGATTCTCTTAAAAATATATACTTCAACACGCCGACGACGTTGGAAGAGCTCAGAGCCAACATTGAACGCGAAATAGTGGCCGAGTCGTTGAAAATTGGGTCCAACGAATCGACCGCTGCAAACGTTCCCGCGGTGGCCATCAGCTGGACTAGAAATCGATAAATTAGGATTAGAGGAGAAATCAAATGAACTAGTCATCTTATCAGTATCCAAAACGTGGTCATTGAGTACATTTGGATAAAATTCATACTAAGTACTAATTCTATTTCCACTAAATCCATTTATTATTTGTAGTCCTAAGTAAAAATGTAAGCTCTTGAATTTAAAAAGCAGGCGAATACCCCAATACATTCATGCAATGCAGAAAATGCTGACAATGTCTGAAAAAAAGGTAGAGCATAGCAGCAATAGCAATATTAGGTTTATACCAAGTTTTGCTCACACACACTATATACATCAATGCCAAAATTATCTAATAAGTAGTTCAAATAATCTAATTTATTTATATTAAGATTGTGTGTCTTAAGAAGACTTATTTTCAGTCTTTCTCTCTGTGTTACCAATTTCTATTCATAGTGGATAATATCAAAAGTAATACCACAAATTAAAATATGCAATTTCCCAACATAATAATACGAAACGGAAATTGAGGAGAAAAAAGAGAGAAAAAGAAGGAATGGGAAGTAATGAGATAAAGGAGGAAAATTCAATCATTCTGAGAGAAAAAGTAAATAAATTTAATAAATAATAATAATTATTAACAAAAAAAAGTAATAATCGATATTTGTGGTATTAGTCACCAGTATGCCGGTTTGTCCGTCGAGTGGTAGTCACAATTTTTTGTTTACTTAAAGACACTTCTAATACTGAAACTCGATTTAAGCAAATTAAATAATTGTACAAATACTCGTAATAACTAAAAGCACACAGACTGAATGAAAAGGCACACTCAATACATTGGTTGTTGTTTTTGAAACTACAAAAAAAAAACAAAGTTGTTGCCAAAATAAGCTAGACCGTGTGATCTGGCATGTGCACTAGTCATGCAAATTGCATATTACTTACACCCGTATTTCCTTTTCTAACATACTTCTCACGTTTGAAGGCTCTTAACTTCATATCTAAAAACTAACTTTATGCAAATTATTTCTTACTTCGAAGCGTGAAATTCTACGTCCAAGTGCGGATGTTATCATAATACCAATCACGTCAGCAAATAAGAACTGTGTCCACCCATAGTGGTGGTTTGCCTCATAGCCTCCTCAATTCTTGTTTTTATATAATTTAATCATTTTTATCAATGTCATACTCGTATTTCTGTTAAAAATGCAGTTGCTGATCTTTGCGCTCGGAGTAAATGATTTCCTTATAGTGTTATTGTATCCGGGTTGACCGTTGAGGATCGTGTACGGTAACTTTAGTATACATTGTTTCCGGAATTCTATTGAGTCTATTCGTGCGTTTTCTAAGAGATGGCGTAACTTGTATTATTCCATTGTTATTATTCCATTGGAACATTCGTTGGAAAACTACTGTCATTGTACGTCATTTCAGTATATGTCATTCATTTGAAGCGTAAACAACAATAATTTTTTTTCACTCAAATATGTCGAACTTTGTGCCTGAAAAGTGTTTTTGCGGGGAGTTCTTCTTCATTACTTTAATATGAAGAAAACTGCTGCCGATAGTCATCGTATTTTGGTGGAAGTTTAGGGTGAACATGCGCTAGCTGAGCGAACGTGCCAAAAGCGGTTTGAACGATTTAAAACTGGTGATTTTGGCTTGGAAGACGATGAACGTCCTGGGCAGCCAAAAAAGTTTGAAGATGAAGAACTGAAAGCATTACTCTATGAAGATTGATGCCAAACACAAGATGAGCTCGCAGAATCTTTGGGAGTCACTCAAGCAGCCATTTCAAAACGTTTAAAAGCAGCTGGATATATTCAAAAGCAAGGAAATTGGGTTCCACATGAACTCAAGCCGAGAGACGTCGAAAGGCGGTTTTACATGTGCGAAATGCTGCTGGAACGCCAAAAAAAGAAAGTCATTTTTGCATCGGATTGTTACTGGTGATAAAAAATGGATCCATTACGATAACCCCAAGCGCAAAAAATCATATGTAAAACCCGACCAACCAGCCAAATCAACGGCAAAGCCGAATAACCATGACGCGAAGGTAATGCTCTGTATTTGGGGTGATCAGATGGGTGTGCTGTATTATGAGCTGCTAAAACCGGGTGAAACCATCAATGGACAACTCTACCGAACACAATTAATCCGTTTGAAGAGAGCATAAGCCGAAAAACGCCCGGAATATGCGACCAGACACGAGGCAATAATTTTCCATCATGACAACGCTCGGCCCCACGTTGCTATTCCGTTTAAGAACTATTTAGAAGACAGTGGATGGGAAGTCTGACTACCATTTTTTCCGGTCGATGCAGAACGCCCTCACTGAAATACGGTTCACATCAGAGCAGAATATCAAAAATTGGCTTGATTCATTCAATTTTAATATATAGTATGTATGCAGATATTCGAAAAGGTATTTATCACTTTCATTGCCCCAATTTCTCCGAAGTATTGTAAATAATTTCAAGTCTCTCTCTCAGGTCTCAGATCTCTGACTGTTGACCTGTGCGGTTATGTTTATTTAATTTTTTTTAGCGAAAATGGTTACCAAGCTTTGTACGCTTGGTACGCTGTAATCAAATTCTTAATGAAAGAATCAAGTGCGGCTTATTTTGTGGCAACTCGTTTCATAAGATTTGTGTCGACATATAAGAATCAGCATTTAGAGATCTAGAAAAGTAAGACAGTTACATTGTCTTTCACTATACACAATGCTCTAAATTCCCCATAAGACAACTGTTTATTAAGGTGAATGACCTTGTCTCTGTAGTCGACATGCTTACAAAAAAATGACTGACGTCGACTCTTTGCATCACAGTGTTCATGAACTTTGAAATAACATTCGAGAGAAATAAACAAATTTGTTGGATAAAGCCAATAATATGTGTGCCATTGAGTCCATGTCTGGCCTATAAGTGATGTGCCTCCAATTTTCTCCACTTCTAGATTAATTACTAATCATATGGAAAGTTAATTCCGTGAAGTGAAAAGCAGGCGTAATATAAAACGTCCTATAAAAATTGTGAGTGTTGATTCTCAACATATTGGCGTTAAAGTAATCACATCTATGAAATGGCTACATGTTGGCTATAACTAAATATAACTAAATCTTCAATAAAAAACTATGTTGCGTCTAAACTTAATATAGACGTTAATGAAATTCAATGTTATAAATTAGTAAAGAGGACCAGTCGTCGTTTCGCTCTCATATGTGTAAGACGTATTTTCCCTTCTCTAACGAGTAAAATCGATTAAAAAAAAAAGAAAAAAAAAACGAAGCGAGTACGGAGCCTAAGCAAGGAAGATCTTAGATCTTCAATGGCGAAAGTGCAAAAAAAAAAAATAAAATAATGTCAAAGCAAGGTGATTTGTCCAGTAGCAATTACTGGCAACCTCTGCAAGTTTTAAGTTCTAATGACTCCGGTGGAAATGATGATGACATGTCCACGACAGAAAATGTGTCACTAAAGCCATTGCTCTTCCCATTAAATTAATTCAGAAATCAGCAGAGTTTGTTCATAATTTGATGCAAGAACTTAAAATTAAAAATTATTCAATTAAAAAAAAATCCATTGAGATAAAAATTTTTTGTGAGTGTATAACCTTATATGATTTATTGTGCTCGGCATTAAAAGTCAAAATGTGTCAATATTTCACCCACGACCTCAGAAGTGAAAGAGCGTTTAAAGTTGTTCTCTTTGGATTAGACGAACTAAAAATTAATCAAAGGCAAACTATCTAAACTCGAATTACAATGCAAAGACATTAAAATGATAAAAAAGAACTATGATAACTACTCTGAAGTTTTCTATATAGTTTTCCTTGAAAAAAAAGCATTAAAATTTCGGACTTAAGAAAAAACATTCGGTACGTTTTCCATACTCAAGTGCGTTGGGATTTTCAACGACGACTAAAAAATAAAATAACCCAATGTCATAACTCCCAAATGTATGAGCATGGTGAGAGAAACTGCAGTGTCAAAACCTATTGTGCAAATTGCTCCCAACCCCATAAAACTGCCGATTGCACTGCCGAAGGCATTTCCAAATGCGCAAATTGCTGGGAAATCACAAATCAACTGATACCAACTGTCCTCGAAGAGTAAAATACCTCGAGATAAGAGATAAAACAAATCATAAGAAAAATCCAGCGACGATACACGTTTAGTCAAAACATCATAAAAGAACTGTACCTAACTAATTAGCACAAGTGACTTTCCTACTCTCCCGAGGCAAAACAGATCTTCTGGGCCTACACCATCAACATCGCCAGCCGCTCTCCAAGGACGTGAACCGAAACAGCAATGGACCCAAAATGCAACTGCAAACAATCAAAATGCTACCGTCAATGAGAGTAATTTCTTCACTCAAGACGAACTTTGCTCTCTTACCATGAATATAATAACTAAATTAAGTACATGCAAATCTAAACATGACCAATTTAATGTTATAACGCAGCTTGCGACAAAATACTTATAAAACCATGTCAAGTAAGCCAAATTCTCTTAATGTGTTATGTTGGAATGCCAGGAGCATTCGTTATAAATGCACAGAGTTTTTAAATTTTCTCT
Organism: Volucella inanis; assembly: GCA_907269105.1. NCBI lineage: Eukaryota > Metazoa > Arthropoda > Insecta > Diptera > Syrphidae > Volucella > Volucella inanis. The sequence continues at coordinate 112,086,678 of OU026153.1, read as the reverse complement.
GTGATAATGATATCGATGTGTATCTTGTGTGTGAAACGTGGCTTAATAGTAGCATCTCCGTCTCGCACAATGATTATAACTGTCATAGATTTGATCTTAGTCAAAAAGAAATTAGTATATAATTTAGTACCAAATGTAAAAACTGTGGTTTTGAAACAATTAACATTGAATGATAATACTAAATTTAAAATAGCTTCCGTTTACTTTCCTGGGGGTGTTTAAAATGCTGAAGTGATTGGCTTTTATAAGAGTGATCTTAGAAAATTTTTACTCGGGGGTGATTTCAACAGCAGGCATCGTAATTGGGGTTGTAAAAGAGCAAACAAGTGGGAAAATTTGCTACTGGACATCATTATGAGGTATCCAGTAACCTTATTCTATCCTAATGTGCGAAAATATTTCCCAACCAACAAAATGTCTTCGCCATCAACTTTGGACATGATAATAAGGAAATCGCCTGAAATCGTTACCTAGCCTTTGGCAATCAATGCTTTGAGTTCAGATCATATTCCAATAAATTGTGATATTCTCCTTAGTAGCAAAATAAAATATGTGCAATACCTAGATTTGAAAAACGCAAATTGGGATAGATATAGAACAAAAATTAAACAAATCCTTAAAAAAGCACCCTGTGATATAGATAATATAAGTAATTCCCATCAAATTGATGAAAAAATTTAAATTTTTACAAATTTCTTACTGGAAAGTGTTGATGAGTCCATTCTCAAAAAATTAAAAGTAATAGATTTAGAAGTCAGTGGAAAAGATATAGGCAGGTTTATGATTTTAATGAAATGAACATATACACAAAACAAATAGCTTTCGAAATTTCAAAGTTCAGAAACAAAACATGGAACGAAAAACTTTGCACTCTTGATCCAAATTCAAAACCATTTTGGAATATTGCAAAGGTGCTTAAAAACAAAAACAAATTTATTCCTCACTTAGAACATAATAATTCCTTGTTAATAACTAGCGAAGAAATGGCAGAAGTTTTTGCAGATTCCTTTGAAAAAAAATTTCAATAATCCATTAAAAATTAAACCAGCTCAATTGACAGCGTAGTAGATGAGACTAAAAATGTTATAAATCATACTAATAAATCTTTATCAGCAGCCGTTTTCGTTTGGAATGAAGACAACAAAGACATTATTCAAAATTTACGTAGTAATAAAGCACCAGGAATAGATTCTCTTAAAAATATATACTTCAAACAGCTATCAATCATTGGAGTAACTTTTCTATGCTTTATTATTAACGCTTGTATCAAGCTACAATACTTTCCAAGCAAATGGAAAACGGCGAAGATTATATAAATTCCCAAACCAGGAAAATCACCTAAAAATCCCAACAGTTATCGCCCAATAAGCCTGCTCAGTAACTTAAGAAAAATCTTAGAAAAAGTAATAAAAATAAAACTTCTATATTTACTTGAGTCCTCAAATGTCATGCCAGATCAACAATTTGGTTTCAGACAGGGTCATAGCACAACACACCAGGCTTTAAGAACCTGCAAACATAATAAGGAGAAAATGAGCGTAAAACAGTCTACGGGTCTTGTCTTTTTGGATGTTGAAATGGCTTTTGATAGCATTTAGCATAAAGGTATTCTGCATAAATTGAAGTTATTTGGTTGTCCTTTATATCTCATAAAATTGATACAAAGTTTTCTCGGTAACAGAAAATTTCAAGTAAATTTGAATAACATAAATTCATCTTTAAAAAATATAACATCGGGTGTACCTCAAGGATCAGTATTGGCTCCATTGTTGTACATAATCTACGTCGCTGATATTCCGGAAATATGAAACTGTGAAATAGCAATGTTTGCGGATGACACCACCATTTACAGCTCAAATAACTTTGGCCATGAAATTGAGAACGATTTACAACATGCGTTAAATAAAATCTAAGATTATTTTAAATCGTGGAAAGTTAAACTCAACGCTGACAAAACACAGGCCATATTTTTCACTAGAAAAAGGAAAGCCTGTGCCTTACCACTTGATCAGATTAAAATAAACAATTGTGATGTCCCGTGGGTTAATTCTGTCAAATTTCTAGGTATATATTTACACAAGACGTTAACTTCCCGAGACCATATTATAAATACCCTCAACAAAATAAGCATTGCTACTAAAATGCTATACCCCCTTATATGTAGGAAATCACCCCTGAGTAAATTTAATAAGATTATAATTTGTAAAGTAATTTTCCAAGCTATAATCGTGTATGCATGTCCAGTATGCGGAACTTGTGCTAAATCACACATTAAAAAACTACAATATTCTCAAAATAAAACTTTGAAAATGATGACAGATCTACCTTCGCTTTTTTCAACCCAACTCTTACATGAGCAAACCGGAGTACATCAAGTTGCAAGAAAAATTGAAATTCTGAACAAAAGATTTAATCTAAAATGTAGTGATTCCAAGAATGTATTAATACAAAATTTAATGGATCAATAAAAATGTTCCTTATATAATTTCTTTATTCTCACGAATTTTTGTACACAATACGAGTATATATAACACACATTTTTTACATATTTATTTATTTATTCAAATATTAAGTTAAGTATTATTTAGATCATATTAGATAAAGGTTTTAATCATAATTTTCCTTCAAATTCAAATTATTAAATTATGTTTATAAAATTTTTCAGTTGTAAGATATAGTTTAAAAAAAAATCAAATCTCTGTAGCAAGATTAGTATATAGTATTAAGCCTTTATCATAGCTTTGGCTGAAACTTGGCTTAGGAAAGAAATACAATAAAAGATGAGGAGTTCTATGACGTGAATTTGTACTTTGTTTTTCGTCATTATCGTGTTGATGTTAACAAAGAAAGTGGTGGCGGTATATTGTTTCCTGCTCGCTGACTGCTTGGTCCCGACCGTTGATATGTATGAAACACATGGAAAATATTGACAGAGTTGTCGAGTTCCCGCATTTTCAAAATTATAATATTCGCATTCTCCGAGACATTAATTGCGACAATATATTTTGGTCCCTGACTGATAATACAGCTCTTTTCACGGTTAAATTATTAACTGAAGCTGAGGTGGTATGAGTTGATTGCTTATTTTCTCATATTTTAATCCAAGTCAAAAATGTTCCTAACTCATTAAACAGATTTGTTGACTTAGTTTTTGTTTCAGAAATTTTAAATGTAAATGTTTCAAATGTTGTCTATTTTTTAGAATCTCTTTTCACCACACAGCAATACACATATGTATTAAAAATTATAGTTTTAAAAACCATAAAAACTTTCATAATGTTATTTGTTCATATTTATTCACATTTGTCTGAAATGCCTGAAACATTTTTCGCGATATCGCGTATTTTTCGAGTAATTTGGACGTCTCAAGTTAAAAAACTCACCCAGTATATACTACGGCGATCTTTTCCAAACCAATAAAATGTTTGAGTCTGTGTAGTGATTTTAATCATTAATTTCATAAGGTTGAGAGATTTAACATAAAAAATAACCTCATTGGGAATGAAAAAACATCTTTTTTTTAAATATTTTTTTTTTTTTTATTCAATATAGTCCCCTTTTATTGTAGTTTGATACACATATTCTAGCGATTTTCCAACTTCTTGATCCCGTCCGAAAAGTAATTTTCCGGAAGCTCTGCAAAATACTCCTCCGTGGCGTTGATGATTTCCTCGTGTGAGCTAAATATTTTATTGATGAGCCATCTTTTGAGGTTTGGGTAAAGACAATAGTCTGAGGGAGCCAAATCGACCGAATACGTTGGATGCGACAGCAATTGGAGCCGTAAGTCACTGATTTTAGCCATGTGCGCCGGTGCATTGTCTGGCAAAAACAAAATTTTTTTCGCTTAATGTGAGGTCGTTTCGCAGCGATTTCGGCCTACAATTATTCCAATAATGAACAGTAATACTCGCTGTTGATGGCTTTTCCTTTTTCGAGGTAGTCCCTGAAGAGTATGCCATGATAATCCCAGAAAACCGACGCCATAATCTTACCGACCCATCGAGCCTCAATCAACCGCTTCGGAGCACTCATGCCGGCTTCAGTCCGGGCACTCATTCTGTTCTCTGGTGTTCAACAGTTACCAATTGACGCCAAAAGACCTCCCGATTCCGCATCAGCAAGTCCAAACACTCTTTCGAAGTGCTCTCGCGTTCGTGTTTTTGGTCAGGAGTGAGTATGCGTGTCACCTAGCGGCAGTATAACTTTTTCATATGCAAAATATTGCCCAAAATATGACGTATGCACTCAGAACTAATATTTGTGGTATCTGCTAGCTCGCGCACCTTCACTTTTCGGTCAGCCAACACCATTTCATGTATATTTTTTGACGTTGTCCTCTGTAACCGCATCGAATGGCCTGCCGCTGCAGACTTGATCGGTAGTTGAGTTGTGGCGACCACGAAACTCTCGAAACCAATATTTGACAGTGTAATCTGATGGAGCATTAGCTCCACAATATTTATCAAACTTTTTTCTTATTTCCTTCGCCGTTTTGCCCTCAAAAAATAATGTTTTTCGAGAGAAAAAATCGTTTTTGTCCATACTCAACATGATGCCAAACCCGTCAACAACTATCAGCTGTCAAAACAAAACTAAAAGCATTATCGCACTGAAATTTGTCATGTCAGCCTAAATATGAATGGACTTCATGGACTTTGCAGTTGCAGCGCATTCTGGTGGTCAAGGAGGTTACTTTTTGCCCCCACCACACGGTAGTTGGGAGCAAATTTGGCCATCTTCTTAAAGAGAGCTGATATACGTTTTTTTTAGGAACTTAACACTTAAGCGGATATGAATATACTTAAAATGATTCAGTATGTGTTACGTCAAAGAAAGCAATAAAGATGTTTGGGCTCAGTGGTTATTTTGCTCCACGGTTGGCATCCAACACTTAACGGCTAGACCAAAACCTTAGTTTTAGTTGCCATGTTGTTGATTTCTAGTCAACAACTAGATTACTTAATTTTTGTTAACTGAAATATGAGTGTCTTTCGGGCGCAGTTCGGATTCATTCACTGCTGGAAACAATAAAAGATACTTCTTCCAATTATGAGCCTGGTCAGGTAAGAGCTCGTCGTGCCAAAATAATTTGGTTTTCCACAGTTCTTGCAAAAATGGCTTTCCAAGAACTATTACAGAATAAATTAATTCCAAAAGATCAAATAATTTTACGAAGTCAACGGCAACTATCTTTTCATTTATTTTGCCAGTTATTTTGGATGTATATTACAATTTTAATCTGGTACCCAGATTAGTCCTAATATTATATTTACTTCTGATTGATAAAAAGTAACTAGTTTTTTCTGGTGTTATGAACGAAATCCCATCAAGGATTCTTTTTTTTTTTTTTTTTAATTAGTGCGCGCTTTAGGGATTCGTGTACCCTTAAAATGTTTGTACACAGCGCAGGTGAAGAAAGTTTAGGGAAGAAGCAAAAAGACTTACCGATACACATTCTTTTTAAATGTCTAAAAGTTATAACAACCAGGAAATAGAGAGCTCGGCAGTGCATTCCATAAGCGAGTTATACGGATTAGGAACGTATCACAATATATAAGAGTACGTCCGAAAGTGGGCTTGAGGGTATACTGATGGGAATTCATAGCGAGACGGGTGTTACTGTTAAAAGTTTGAAGGATATATTTCGTCGGTGTTCAAAAGTCTCAATTGACTGACTGATATTAGTATCACCTATGAATTTTATCGAACGGCTTTTAATCCTATCTAGCAGGTACTGAGATGTATTGTGTTAAAAGCACCTGACCAGATGTGGGCATTGTACTCCGATTTTGGGCGGCTGAATGCCTTATATCGGGTTTTCCAATAACGACTTGACAACTTTTTTTTTAAATAAAAGGCAAACCATTTGAGATATTTCAAAAACTTTATTATTGACTTGAAGTACAATCAAAACATTTATGAATAGAACTCGACTTCGTTCATATGGCCACCGCGGGCACGTTTGCAGCGGTCGATTCGTTGGACCTAATTTTCAAATTTCGGCCGAAACGGCCGCTATTTCGCGTTCAGTGTTGGCTCTAAGCTCTTAAAACGTCGTTGGCGTGTTGGCATAAACCAATGACTTAACGTAGCCTCACAGAAAATAGTCAAGCAGCATTAAATCGCACGAACGAGGCGGCTAATCGACTGGCCAATGTCTTGAGATAACACGCTCACCATACTTACTCTTCAATAAATCGATTATAGTGTATGCTGTGTGACTTCTGGCACCATCCTGTTGAAACCACATGTCGTCCAAGTCCATATCTTCTAATTCGGGCCAAAAATAATCTGTGACCATGGCGGGATAACGCTGACCATTCACAGTAACGTGACGATCGTTATCGTTGACGAAAAAATATGGTCCAATTAAGCCGCCGGCATGCAAGCCGTACCAAATAGTTATTTTTTATGGATGAAGTGGCGATTCATAAAGCACATGTGGGTTTTCACCCGACCAATAACGCATATTTTGCTTATTGACGAACCCATTGAGCCAAAAATGAAATTCATAATCTTGGCGCATATTCTCCAGAATCCAATCGGAGAACTTACGTTGCTTCAAATGGTCCATAGGCTTCAATTCTTAAATAAGCTTGATCTTCTATGTTATAATGTTATCTGGGCGATGCCGAATTCTTGAGAACGCCGTGGAATTGACTGATTTGGATCGTTTGCTACGGACGTCTGAACAACAGCGATATTTTCGACACTTCGGCCAACCCGTTGTCTCACTGACACGGCAACATCACAAAACGAATATGTAGACTCAAATTTTTGCATTAAACTTGTTATTCCCTGTCTACTAGGGCGAGAATTACGACCCAAAATTGGAGTTAACGCTCTTAAAGTTGCAGTCACCGACTCCGAATATCTGTAGAATATTTTTATAATTTTCAGACATTGCTCGTTAGTGTTCTTTACCATGATGAAAATGTTGAGTTTACTGAATAAATTGACAGTGACAGTTTGATGATTAGTGAAAGAATGCGTTCACAAATTAGTTTCAAAGTTGTCAAGTACCTATTTGAAAACCCTTTATATTGTGGCCACCTCAGAGGGGGTTATATATTTCCTACATCGCTTGAGAAAACCTAGATATTTCGCAGCATTTTTAACAGTGTCGAGTATGTGGTCATTCCAACTTAAGTTGTCGGTGACACACATCCCGAAAATGGAAAGTTTTTCGGTTTCGACGATTTAAGTGCCATTCATGGATAATGGCTGGGTATTTAAATTTCTATTTAATGACAGCGAACTGCATTCAGTTTTAATTAAGTTCCACCATGTCGATAGTTCCCCTATTTGTTATGTTGTTATTATCAGAATTGAATGAACTTAACATACGATGCCGTTCGCGTTCTACAGCCGAAAAGTCCGGAAACGAATATGAAAAACAGAAAGTACTACCATCTGCAAAAGAATACCATATATTGGATTAGAAGTAGCAGATAAGAGATCAATAATGAAAACTAAATATAATGTCGGGGTCAGATTAGAACATTGGAGCACACCAGCGTTTGTTTTGTGAATATCGGACTTGAAACCATCTAAGACAACTTGAATTGAACCTTTCGAAAGTAATTTCTAACCCATTGAAAAAGAGAGTTACCGACCTCAAAAGCACGGATTTTCCACAAAGGAGCTTGATGCCAAAATCTGTCAAATGCTAAAAATATCAAATTCAACTACCTTGCTTACATCAGACTGAAGTACGCTTTGGTTCCATTTTTCGGCTAGATATGCCTTCAAATCACCGGTGAATCTGTTGCTACGAAAACCGTACTGCCGGTCATTGCGAAATTTTCGTGTTTCGAGATATTTCACAGTTTCTCTACGTTTCTATTACCTTGGGATGAAGGTACGTTAGTGCAAGTGCGTATAGAAAGAAAGAGAGAGGGACGGGCTGGACAAATGGTGTTTTCCATATTTCTTTTTATATAGCGAGCGCTCTAGGGGTTAAGGTACCATAAAAATGTTTGCACACAGCGCGGGCGAAAGGAAATTATGGAGGAAAGACAGATAGGTACTAATTTACCTTGATTTTGAATGTCTGATTGTGGAATGGTATTCCACAAGCGAGTTCGGCTGAGGAATGAACCACTATATTTCAGTGTACGTCCGAAAGTGAGATAAGGAGCATACTGATGAGCATTCATAGTATAGTTTTTCATAGATCTTCGTTATATTTGAAGGAGTGGAATGCTTCAGGCGATTTCTATTGAGCACTGTTGTTGGAAGTAGCGATAAAACAAAGTGAACAAGACAAGGAACGGACATTTCGTCGGTAGTCAAGGGTGTCCATTGATAGAGTGATATTAGCATCACTCATGATCTTTTTCGCTTTTGAATCCTGTCTAGCAGTTGCAGATATGCTTCAGGAGCACTTGACAAGATGCGGGCATTTTACTAAAACTTTTGGTCGAATAAATGACTTATATATTGAAGCTAGATCAGATAGGAAAAACGTAGTCACTTCGCAGCATTATTGGCGATATCGAATATGTGGTCCATCAATGTTAGTTGGTATTGGTACACATACTCATAGATACCAAAATTTCGCTTTAACGACATCAGACACCAATTTTTTTTATAATCCCTAGCGCATACCAAGCGGATATGAATACCCTTTTACTGGCTTTACTCCAGGGCGCTGGCGGATGGTGTAGTAGCTTGAATCTCAGGTGTATTAGGTTTCTCGATATTTTTCCCAGAGGTGGTTGTCAAACTGGAGCCAGTGCATTCTCTACCAGTGGGTCTTAGTACGTGCTAGTTGCTAGTTCGTTACATTTAGCATAGCCAGCAACCACTCCAACATCAGTGTTAAGCCTTCATGTCAGAGTTGACGCCGACGGGATTTTCATATAACTACATACAAATTCTATGAAAAGACTTTTTCAGAGAATTGCCTCGAACGGGGTTCGAACCCGCGACCCTCTGCTTGAGGAGTCTATGCATATAACACTACACCACGGCCACCCCCATTATATTAAGCAAGAATTAAATTCCACCTTGTTGATAGTTTCCAATTGGTTATGTCTTTAATACAAAAATTTAATGAACCTTACATATGCTACCGTTCCTGTTCTACAGCTGAAGACCAGAAACCTGAGTGCAGGAACAAATATAAAAAGCAGAAAGTACTGTCGTCGGCAAATAAATATATTGGATTAGCAGTAGCAAACAAGAGATCATTGGTAACAATTAAAAAAAGTGTCACTGGGGCACACCAGCTGTTATTTAATAAATATCTTAAAACCATCCAAGGCAACTTGAGTTGAACGTTTGTGAAGGTAATTTCTGATCTGTTAAAAAAGAGAATTGTCGATGCCAATTGTACGCATTTCCGTCAAAAGAGCGTGTTGCCAAACTCTGTCAACACCTTCGAAATCTCAAATGCAACTATCTTGCTTTTGTTAGATTGATGTTTGCTTTGGTTTCACTTTTCAGTTAGACATGCTATTAAATCCCCAGTGGACCTGTTGCTGTGGAAACCGTTCTTTCGGTCATTGAGGAATTTTCATGTTTCGAGATATTTTAGCGTTTCCATGACTTTCGAAAGAAGGGACGTCTGTAAGAAGAAAGAGAAAATGATTGGCCTTTCTAAAAGAACGGCTGGTTTTCGTCTACTCGAAAAGAGTAATGAAGTGAAGAATTGATGAAAATGTTTTGTGCATGTTAAAGTCTTTAAGTTCTTTTTCTACTATACGAGTGCGAAAGTCAATTCGTCCCACTGAAGAATCGAAATACTCTGGCATATGTGGGGAAAAAACAGAATATGGAATTGTTAAGCTGGCCGCAAGGTTTGCAGCAAGTATAGTAAACTAGCTTTGTCTTAAGAGATGATTAGTCATATTGAAATTGCATACGCTTCAGAAAGTCGTTGCATTCATTCTTGGCTCGCTTTTCTCGGTTTTCTTCTGTCGACCCAGGTCTTGTAGGACCGAAAAAACCTTTTTCTGATGCTGATAGCCTATTTGCAGCTTAAGTCTTACTACGCCTTTTACTTTGGTTTGATACTCTTCATCCAATGTGTGATATAAATAAGATATCATTCCAAAGAGAATAGTGTCTATAAGCAGCGGCATCTACATCGTTGTCAAGGAAATATAACGACCAGTTAAAATTCCTGAATATAGTGTTAAGTCTGCGCCATCTGACTTTTTCGAATTGCTATACTTTTTTTTTTTCATCTATTTGGTCGATTTATAAGAAATAAGCTTATATGACGTAGTGGTCCGACTAGCCCAGAGGGAAAAGCACATCAAACTTATACTTATCAGGGTAAGAGGTTTAAAACAAATCCGTATAACTATCGATGTCTGATATTTATGTGGGCTTATTTTCAAGCTTAGTCAAGTTGCTCTTCACATGCGAAGATCTCTACAAATCGTTCATAAAGTATTGTCTATCAAGAATGTCGAAGCCAACCTGAATTGGTACATTAAAATCAGCAATAATATCGATTTCAGCAGAGGATACAATTTTTTGTATGAAGTCAGAAAGTGCATTAAACTCGTAAGTCGCATTGCTGACTAGTTTGGGACTTCTGTAAATAAAGCAGGAGTAGATAGTTTCCTTACGGAGATGAAATTTTAATCAAATGAAATTGAATTCCGGATTGTAACAGGGATTTCATGGTTGTGGAGTTTGAAATCTGTAAGGAGTCTGTTAACCATGGAGGCATCCATTATGCAGAAATTGATGTTAGAGACGGGTCCGCGGTTACCAGACCCTAGCTCGTCGAATGGGGTTGTTTCACTACCCCGTGCATCACAACTCAACTAACCTTTTTGTTTCATGCCGAGATTATCAAAAAAAGGAAAACAAGGATAGATTATAGAATGCTGCGGTACTTTACGTTCACTAAACGGACGGACCTTAAAGAGAGGTGGAGAGATGATAGAAAAAGGTGAAAGGAAACAGTGAGATCACGTTAAGTGCAATCACCACTGTGCAAGACCAGGACTAACGCGATTAAACCAAGTAAACTTATATTAACTTATTCCCTATTAGCGAAACTTGAATAGCGCATTAAATTAAACTTAGAGTTATATATCTTACAACGAATAAGATGTCCCAGTATCACACAACGATGATCATCACGATCTGTAATAAGCCGGGTGTTTTTGGCCTACCAACCTACCCTTTTCACACGTAAACGCGACCAATTGCTACCATTCTGGCTAAAACTGTGAATGGTAGATCCTCCCAGTCTCCACTTATAGAAAAATAAACAGTGGAAATCCGTCAGGTCCTTTTCGTGTCATTGTTTGTACGCACCATCCAGTCACAGTCGGCCCGATCGAAGGACTGTCGGTCCGCCGACATTCATTATAATAATAGATCTACATATGGTATTTCAAATCACACAATTCATCATGGCTTTACCGGTTATAAAACTTATCCGTTTTTTACGGATCCTTTGTAATTCTGGTGCCAGCACTTCAAAGAATCGCTTTATCAAATTTAATAAGAAATTATTTTTTCTTTCTGCGCACAACAAAAATTTAAAAAAAAAAAACTTTTTAGTATAGCCTTACTCTACACAAGAAATTCAAAAAAAGAAAAAAAGAAAAAAGAACCCAACCATGTACATATGTATATCTTAACAAAAATTGTATTATATTATTATTATTGTCACTGGGACACTAACCATCATCGTATTAACCACTGTCCTCGAACCAAAGAAAAATCCAACAAACTTCCGCGCCGACTGTTTCGAACTAAAAAAAAAAAAGTCACTTTCCTTCCATCTCCTTTGTTCTTTACTCCTCAGTCTTTTCCTTAAAATTTATTCCTTATCAAAGCCAATAACGTACGTGCATACACACATTCATACATACCTTACTTACTCCCACATGGCCTGCAACCTTTGCACCTTATTTATCTAAATTTTAAGATTGATGAAATTATGTAGCATACGAATAAGTGAGAGATTGAAGGGGGAAGACTAAAGTGGAATGCAGAAATTCGGATACAAAAGGACAATAGATCGTAGTCACTAGAGAAGGATTTTCTAATGTATTGAGACGGGTGGGTAGTGAGTTTATAATATTCATTGCTAAAAAGTCAAAACGATGTCCCTATAGTACATAACCTACTATACATAACTATTCACGTAAATATTGAGACCGCGGTGAGAGAAGAATAATGGCACTAATTCGTAGCCAGGTAGCTTCAGATCTCAACACAAACAGGCTAAACAATCCTGCGAACAGAAAATCCTGATATTGGTTTACCGCATCAAATGTTGGAAGTGGTATGCCCTTACATATTTTACTTGTTTGACATTTAATTAGTTTATAAGACTGAGAATTACGTCGGGTTATCTCGTATGTTTTCTTCTTTTCTCTTAGGATTGCATTCGGCTGATTTTTGATCTAACTCGGAGCCTGCTCCCTCTTAGAGCAAAGCGGTCACCAAAGTGATAATAAGGGGAAGGAGCGTGTGTTTCTAGGTTCCTACGTGATTTTGGGTGGATGTTTTGTAAACATACTTCCAGGTGATAGAGCTGGCCAGGGTAGCTGATAAAGATGATGAGTATTGTTGTTTCAGTTAAGGTATTATATTTGTATATCTCGGTGGGCGGATCTCAATTCTAGTATATTGGATTCTGTTTTGAAGTTAAAATCGTGCGGTTTCCATACATATAGCGTAACTTGTATTGTTCTATTGTAATTATTCCATTGAAACATGCGTTGGAAAGCTACTATCATTGTACGTCATTTCAGTATATGTCATTCATTTGAAGCGTAATCAACAATAATTTTTTTTCACTCAAATATGTCGAACTTTGTGCCTGAAAAAGTGTTTTTGCATACCCAATAAGTTTAACATATTTGTTGAAGTGTTGGTATGGATGCAGAAAGAATGTGTATTTTAAAATGTGTTGAGGTTACCTAGGTGTGTTATCCCGTTAACCTCGATATTGCTGTTTAAGGACTGCAGGTAGAGTTTATTAATAATTCATATACTCGTACTTAAATATATTAGATAATATAAAATTGAGTTATCCAAGAGTTATCCAATGTATTTGAAGTTTTTTGTGCCTTCTTTCCGGGTTGTTGTCGAGCAATAATAGGTACATGCTTTTCATTATGGCTTATGTTTGATTTTACTGTTATTATATTTGTATTTATTATATTATTTATAATACAATATCATATACAGAGTGAGTTTTTTAACATGAGACATCCAAATTACTCGAAAAATACGCGATATCGCGAAAAATGTTTTAGACAAAAGTCACAAGGTTCTGAAGGGTACATAAGATGGTGACTACGAGTCTAACTTTGAGACCCATTTTCAAGGTCAAATGAAGGTTACTTTTGATTTTTTAAATGATAATTCCTGATTTTCATTGCTCAGTCGTATTGCTCTTTGGCTTGTCATTTGTTTTTACATACTGCGTTAAGCATAAGCCAGAAACAACGACGTGGACGTAGCAGTATTTTGTTTCCTTCGAGGTGAATAATTAGAGTGAGTCCGCTTGCCTCCCACTATTGCATCATTGAATTCTTTCCGTTTATTTCCCGAGACTATTTCAACAAATGCTCAAAAATGTGAGCCATCCGCGCTCTAAATGAACCAACAGAACTGAGAAGTATTTCTGGCGTAATCTTCCGGCAAGCTTCAGTTATTCGTCTTTTCATGTCCTCACGTGTTGTTGGCTTTTTTCTGGAAACCTCACTTTTTAAGTAGCCCCACAAGAAGAAATCAAGTGACGTAAGATCAAGTGATCTAGCATGCCACGAGTAATTTTGATTTCTTAAGTTTTATGGCGCCCTCTGACGGGAAAACAACGCATTTTTGGAAAAAATGTTTCATGTAAGAGAATTGTAATTTTTCACACAGATTACGAATATGTCAAAAAATAGGGGTTCTCATTAAAAAATCAAATGTCACCTTCGTTTGACATTGAAAATAGGGCTCAAGGTCAAACTCGTGGTCACCATCTTATGTCCCCTTCAGAACCTCGTGACTTTTTTCTGAAACATTTTTCGCGGTATCGCGTATTTTTCGAGTAATTTGGATGTCTCAAGTTAAAAAACTCACACAGTATAGTATTTTTCTTTTATTATAGGTATACAGATGTTAAAAATAGTATTTGATCCATTATACAAGGTGTCCCAAAAATGAATTGTTAAAGATACCCGATTCATAGTTAATTCCTTTTAATAAGAAAAATGAGTAAAAAGTGTGAGCGAGACAGACAGTGAAGCCGTGATTGAGACGGATTAACACGCTATCTCGACTAGTGTGAGTGAAATAGATAGAGATGCCACACTTGTCATTTCATTTCATTTTTTTCCCATCACAAATCAGATGAACGGGCTGGCCACGAAATTGTACCAGTCCGCCCTATCCAAGTGTTGGAGTATTTCTGATCGAGGAACTCTCGTACTGTGCAAGCATAATGCGCTGGCAACCATCTTGTTGATACTACATGCATGCATAAATATTTAGTGGCACGTCTTCCAATAAATTAGGTAAATGGTTCTCCAAAAAATCTGTATAAACCTCGGCATTCAATTTCTACGCCAGCTCGAATGGGTTAATAATTCTGCCATTCAAAATTCCTGTCGACATGTTTACTTTAAAACGGTACTGTAAACTGTCTTCCCTCATCAAATATGGATTTTCCACCTCCAAAATGTGGAGGTTCATATAACCGTCCCTCTTAAAAGTTAATTCGTCGTCTGCAACATCGTTTGACAAAATTGCACTCTTTCTGGAAAATCTCGGATAGCAGACCTTGGGCTCGTTGTAGGTGGTACGCATGGAGCTAGTTTTTTCCTTAGAATTCGGTGTGCTGTGTTTTTGGGTACTCTTATGCTTTCTTCAATTGCACGTACTGAGGTACTAGGGTCTTATGCTTGTCTCTTGGGTCTCTTGCTTGTAAGACTTTGTCGTCGTAGGGCATGACGGGTCTTCCCTCACTAATCTTAGATTTGGAAAGCGGCCTCTGAGAATGATGATGACGGATGACGCTGAGCAATTGGATATATTTTTATATTATGATAAGATCCGGCTGCAGCACAAGCTTTACACCTGCATTCCCCATACATAGTATGTATGTCAGCATATTCCTGAGCAGTATATCGAGACGGCATGATGGCATTCAAACTACACAATCACGGGATCAACGATCAACACTAGTCCAGAAGAAATCCAGGTTCGACAAAAACTGCAGGGTAGCGAATTAAAGTCGCAATGCAATGAAGTCCAATAAAGAAAGCTAAAGTTGTAAGCACAAAATCAACACGAATAATGAATAATACGCTGTAAGCGAAGGAGCGTGACGTAGTGCAGTATTGTACGATGTGCCTATGCTTCACTGCTTGACAAGGGTGGCATTCACCCTTGGGTGGGTTTCACTCACACAAGTCGAAATGGTGTGCTTATCTGTCTCAATCACGGCGTCATTGCCTGTCTCGCTCATACTTGGTATTTATTTTAATTTATTAAAAAGAATGAACCGGGTTTCTTTAAGAAAATAATTTTTTTTTTTTTAAATTAAACGCTAGTCTAGCAAGTGTCATACCATTTTGGAATGACTAAAAAACGCTATAATTAAAAAGAATACTGCAATACTGTGTGCATATAATGCATGGCCAAGGAGACCAGGCATAGTTTTATTTTCGTCATCACAGTCAATCAGTTTTGTTTTAAGTACTTTTTAGTTTTAAATAAATAAAGTTTTTTTTAAAAAGAAAATTTAAAATCCGAATAAATAATTTACATATGTAGGTACAAATTTTAAACACTTTTGCGAATAGGAAAATGTAGCGTCAGGAAATATTCCTGTTAGGTCAGGAAATATTTTTTTTAATAGATTATCTGAACTATATATACATGAACTGGTATGTAGCTTTGATAATAATTCTATATAATAATAATTCAACAGAAGATTGTGCATGTAATTGGTAATGGTATATGGTATATCAATATAAATTATAAATATATAACAAGTAATTCAATAAATAAATAGGTTAAATAATCGCTGATATATTGGGTATATATTTTATTTCTTGCGGTTTTTTTTCCAAAATTTGAACGTTTATTTAAGAAAAACATGTACAATAGTATTATTCAAAGTATTGCCCGTCTGAAGCTATGATTTTTTCTCATCTTTCTGGAAATTTTTGGATCCCATCCCAAAAGAACGGCCCCGGCTTGGCAGCCAAGAATGAATCAAGCCAATTTTTGATACTCTGCTCTGATGTGAACCGTATTTCAGTGAGGGTGTTCTGCATCGACCGGAACAAATGATAGTCAGAAGCGGCAAGGTCTGGGCTATAAGGCAGGTGGGGTAAAACTTCCCATCCACTGTTTCCCAAATAGTTCTTAACTGGAATAGCAACGTGGGGCCGAACGTTGTCATGATGAAAAATTATTGCCTCGTGTCTGGTCACATATTCCGGGCGTTTTTCGACTACTACTCCCTTCAAACGGATTAATTGTGCTTGGTAGAGTTGTCCATTGATGATTTCACCCGGTTTTAGTAGCTTATAATACAGCACAATCATCTGATCCCACCCAATACAGAGCATTACATAGATATTCGGTTTCGCACTTGATTTGGCTGGTTGGCCGGGTTTCACATATGATTTTTTGCGCTTGGGGTTGTCGTAATGGATCCATTTTTCATCACCAGTAACAATCGGGCAATCGGGCAAGCCACTTTTGGCACGTTCGCTCAGCTAGCACATGTTCACCATAAACTTCCACCAAAATATGATGACTTTCGGCAGCAGTTTTCTTCATATTAAAGTAATAAAGAAGAACTTCTCGCAAAAACACTTTTTCAGGCACAAAGTTCGACATATTTGAGTGAAAAAATATTATTGTTGTTTACACTTCAAATGAATGACATATACTGAAATGACGTACAGTGACAGTAGCTTTCCAACGCATGTTCCAATAGAATAATAACAATGGAATAATACAAGTAACGCCATCTCTTAGCAAACCGCACGAGATATGTTATAGACCCAGCCAAGTGTCGTATTTAAAAAAGTATCTTATCTTACAAAGGTGGTGCAACATCAAATTTGATTAAACATCTCAAAACTAAGCACCCTGCGGTATTGAGAGAAAGCTCTGCTTCGCGATCATCGCTTCAGAATGCTGTTTCCTCCTTTTCATACACATGTGGGACAAATACTACAGTCAGATCTGTCCCAACGAAAACATAAGAAATTTTGAAAATGAAAGCGATCTTTCCACGTCAGAGCAAGAGAGGGCCAGATTGATATCGCGTATGGCTAGCGTCGTGCGAAATCAACCAAAGATAAGTTCATGCACCAAGCGGCAGAAAATATGAAAAATAAAATAATTAAAATTGTTTTAAGTTGGGATATTTCTGAAAAGATAAACGCCATTATAATAGACAACGCTTCAAATATAAAGGCCGTAGTACGATTAACAAGATGGCATCATTTACCTTGTTTTGCCCACACCTAAAATCTTACTGTCCAAAGTGCTTTTCAAGTTGTTGAAACTATTCAAAAGAATATAAAGCAAAAAGTTGAATTTTTTCATCGTAGCACCAAAGCCGCAGAGAAATTTCAATCGCTGCAAGCAGAAATTGGAGAGAATGAACAACCGCTGAAGCTTGTTAATGATGTCATGACAAGATGGAATCTATTGAAGCTGATCTTGGAGTTTTACACAACCCTATTGAATCACTTCAACAGGAAGAATGAAGTTATTAGCATTCTGCATTATTCTCAAAATTTTCGAGCTGATGACTGCAGAACTAAGTGCCAAGAAAGTAGTTACAATTTCGAAAGTCATTTCGCTGATAATTGCACTACGAAGAGCAATAAATAAAAACACATCTTTACATTCCGATATGGCAATTAGATTGAAAGAATCCCTTTTAGATGGTTTACAAAGTCGATTTGAACGCTTGGAGTCTAATCAAATTTTAGCAAAGGCAACGTATCTGGATCCACGCTTTAAAAGAAGGGATTCGATAATTCCACTGCTATTGCGTTAATCCAAGAAACTCTTCGTCAAGAAATTTCCCAGGTCATTGACAGCTGTCGTAAAAAAACCATGTTTCTGCTACCATACAAGTCGATGCTTTCTCTGGCCAAGAAAAGGAGCCACATCTTGTATAGTTAGATTTCGATAATGATGCGGGCTGCGTCCAACCTACTCAATTGTGTGCAGGGATAATAGAAATGAAACAATATATTAAACAACTGATTATTTCTAGACAAGAGAACGCGTTGGCATAGTGGAAATCCAAATCTGGCAAAATTAGCTTAAAAATACTTAGATATTGTAACTACATCAGTTCCTAGCGAAAGGATTTTTTCTAAGGCTGGGTTGGTAATTTCAGATAAAAGAAGCAGACTGAAATTTCGAAATGTCCAAAAAATGTTATTTTTAAACGTTAATTCAAAGAATTTGAGAATTATTTGTTAATATTATTACTACTATTTCTATAATTTTTATTATTAACTGTGAGTTTATTAATTCTATTATTTTACAATTTGCCAGAAATAAAATTTCTTTTAAGCTTATTTCCCATTTGCCTAGTGCTTATTATATGAGACGAAATGAAAATTAATTATGACTAGGAGATCAAGTACTAGGTATCGAATATTAAATACCGAATACTGAAATTTAAGTAATCAGTAATCATTCGTTACTCAAAAGTAATCAAATTGTACATCACTAATTGTAACTTTTATTTTTAAATATTTCAATCATGTTCCTCATCTAATAAATGTGCTAAATCGATAATGTTGATATTGATATTCTGTTCTTGGTTATAAATTTTGATTGAGTCTTATTCATCCACGCTCCCCGTTATTAACTTAATTGCAGAACCTAATCCGTTTATCAGTCTGCGTTTATTTCCTTTAAAGGGATGAAGCGTTTGGAGCTTTATATTAAGTTCTTCGATATTAAGTTTTGTTATTTGAATAGAACAATTAATAGTTATAAGTTTTTGGAAAAAATTTAGTGGATTAGTGATTTTCTGTATGTTGTTTTTGTAGTTCTCGAGATTTTTGATGTGCTAAAGATAAATCTAGATCTTCCTTTTTGGAGCCACAATATAAAATATAATATGCTCTTTAGGAATGTTGAAAATTCAACTTGGTGGCATACTGAAGGTTAGAAAGTGAGAGAAGATGGTTGAATGTTTTAGTATAAGTATTTTGGTAGGGGGTAAGTGGACGGGTATCAGTGTTAAATGAGTGTAGTAGCTTAATTTATGCTCAAGACTTATAATTGTTATTGTTTTTTTTTTATTAACTTTTTTCTACACTTATAGATCTTTTTGTTTTCATTGGTAATGATTGTTTTTCTTTTATTTTTTTGCTATATGTTTTCTTTTCTAAAGACTAGTTTGCTTTCAAGTCCTCTACGCTGATCATCGAACTTGTCAAGGTATAGAGGCTGAGTAAGGTCAATTAAACACCAGAAGTTCTCCAGATGAGTTCTGAAACTAAAGGATGCCCCTGTCTGCCTCCCTCTCCACACCTTTTTAACAACTCCTTTTCCCCTGAGCTGGATCAAGGCGTCATATAACCCATGCCGATGATCAACCTGGCTGAGGACACAGCATCTTAGTAGCTTAGTCAGGAACTGGCATATTAGCTTGTCTTATCTGTATACAGGGGTTATCTGTACATATGGACCATCTGCTCTATTAGGACTGCTTAGAAACATTTGCAGAAAACTTTTCAAACTAGCAAAAAGCACAAGAAAAGTGACTGACTGGGACTCATACAAAAAATCCCTCAAAAATAAAAAAACTGAGGAAGTAAAGATCCTGGAGATCATTCGCATTGCGGCTAAATGAAATTATCTCTACAAATCCTATGATGCCTAGTTGTTTGAAAAAACCGATGGCTCTTGGACAGCCTCGAATCATGAATTACTCAACCTGCTACTGGACCCCCACTTTCGAGGTAGCTCATTATTGTCGGCTACAACAGGACTACTGCAACCGTGACTAAAATTTATGGTCTAATTACAAGCGAACAATGTTTGCTACTTTGCGTAGCGTACAAGTCTGCTGGTCTGTACGGTATAATACCTGCCTAGCTACAAAAGTCTTCACAAAAGAGTACACAATGATTGCTTTCCTGAAGATATAGGGCGCCTTCAACAATATCAATAAATCCGCAATTACGACTGCGCGGTCAAATCTGCAGGTAGACGACTTACTTGGGGAGTTGATCAGTCTTATGGCAAATAGCAGGATAATAAACGCAACCGCCGCAAGGTGTCCTTGCCCCCCTTCTCTAGGACTCAGTGGTTAATGGACTGCTGATATACCTAGAAGCGGTTGGTAGATAGGTGATTGCCTATGCGGATGACGCCGTTAAACATCTTAATACGATTAAAGAACTCTTTCAGCTAAGTCTTAACAGATTTGGCCAGATTGCTGTGCATTTGGAGTAAACCCCCATAAAACTGATCATGTCCTCTTTCCCAGGAAATAAGAAACAACATTTATAGACCCTCCCTCAATAAACGGCACCAGTTTAGTATTTCCGATACAGCATAATATCTGGGTTTCACTTTTGACAGGAAACTAAACTGGAAACCTGACGTTTAAGAAAGAGTCAAGAAAGTTACAGTGCAAAAAAAGCCATTGGGAACAAATCGGGCCTTTAACATAAACCACTGGTTATCGTATTAAAGCTGGATGCTAACCAAAGACAGACCTTAGGTGGACTGTTGGATCAACACGTCTAGCGACCAAACAGATATGACCAAAGCTGGATCTGATTCGTTCGTAGAAACTAATAATTCAAAATAGGAAATATCTCAGCGTTGGTTGGCGCCTTTACAAACGATGCCTGTAGAAGCTGCATAGACGAGGAGGAAGAGGAGACAATCCTTCACCTTCTCTGTACATGTACAGCTCTCTCCCAGAAAGAAAGAAAACTTCACTTATGAGCCATCTTCTACAAGGACTTAAAAGATCTAAAGAATATCGATGTTAACTGGCTCCTTCGCTTCACCATAAGCTCAATTTTTTTCCATGAATAAGAAGAGCAGGGCAAAGAAGAGTTCATAAGGGGTGTGCTCTTCTGAGGAGTGTATAGAATTGTAAAAAGTAATGAAGGTTTCCGTTAGTATGAATTCGTGTTCAGTAGTGAGTAATTGTTCTCGTATTTTTGATTGAATCATTCTATATATATCTGTAAGAGCTGAGTGTAATCTTTCTACTGGATCATTGCTGCTGGTTTGTTGGAAAGACGTGTAGTGCAAGGTTATTTCAATTGCCTACAGAAATTAAAAATATTGGCTACAAATCGTTAACCTTGATTACATACAATCCTTGATAGGATGTCATAAAAACTGATGTATTTTGTTATCTAACTTAAGATGGGTATGCTGCTTCTACAACTTAGAGTGTATCCGAAGAGAATGAGGCTTAGCTGGGTTCTATCTTATTTAAAGATTTTTTATATGGTGTCATCATTTGAATGTACTGCGCTGAGTACATTCAGTACAGGGAATTTTTTTTTTGGTAATGTCTTTCATTGTTTCCTTGCCGAATTATGGTCTTCGAATCGTCCTTCCTTATATATTTTAAGAAATTATTTTTGTAGTCATTGGTGATTTTGTGTCACTTACTTCAAGAATTATTTGCATGTTGAATTCGTTAAGTGGTTTTCCCAAAATTGGGATTGCATCATTCAAGTTTTCTTCGTCACTTTTCACCGTGCTCAGAATTTCTTCATTATTATTAAAGATTTCTTGGTTATTGCTATTAATTTTTATACGACTAGGAGCGTCTGCATTTGTTTTGAGTTGGCCCTTCTTAAAAATGTCTAGTAATCTAATTTTTCAAGCTTGAATCACCATATAACAAGCTTGGAGTTCGGTTCGTTCGGGCTTTAAGTCAAGTTAAAGGCATGTGGTTAGTTATTATTTAAAATTTAAATCCGAAGAGGTATGGGCGAAAGTATTTCGCGTCCCATATAATACTTAAGAGTTCCTTCTCTATGGTGGAGTAATATTGTAATATTTACTTTCAGAGAGGGTGTGGCTAGCGAAACAATAAGGCCTTTGTTACCTATGTGGCCTTGAGATAGGACGGCTCTCATGGTGAGGTTACAAGCGTCTGTAGTGAGTATTAATGGTTGTTTACAGTCTTGGTGGTGCAACCACTGGGCCATTCAGCAACATGTTTTTACTTGTTTTGAATGCTTAATTGTATTTGTTGTCTATTATAATTTGGCGCCCGGTTTTAAGCAGCTAGTAAGGGGTTAAGTTATTTTTGTAAGGTCTTTAATAAACTTTCTATAACAACCTATTAGCCCTAAGAAAAGCTGTATTTCTTTTCGATTTATTGTTATGTGAAAGTTTTTTATGGCATTGATTTTTAATAGGTTAGATTTACACCTTCTGGGTTGATGAAGTTTTCTAAGAAGGCTATTTCCTTTTTTGAGATAGTCAAATTTATATAACTAAGTTTTAAAGTTAGTTTCTTTTAATTTTTGAATACCTGTTCTATGGGCTTTAGGTGT
This sequence comes from Volucella inanis, assembly GCA_907269105.1. NCBI lineage: Eukaryota > Metazoa > Arthropoda > Insecta > Diptera > Syrphidae > Volucella > Volucella inanis. The sequence continues at coordinate 112,064,161 of OU026153.1, read as the reverse complement.
TCTGGCAGGGATGTGGAGTTCCGTTTTAAGAACATTTTCCATTTCACTTTGAAAATCCGGAGGAGGATTCTTACGGTCAAATGACATTCTTACAAATTCTTAATGGCCTCCTTCCACTGTGAATACCTTTTTTTCTGTGTGTTTTGGATTCATTTCTATTTGGTGAAATCCGCTTCCGTAAAATATAAACATTTGCCTAGTTTATCCAGGATTTCTGACATGACAATGGGATATTAAAATCTAATATTGTTTTATCATTGACTTTTCGATAGTCAATGACTAATATTCGTTTTCTAAGTTCACTGGCATCTTGTTTCTTCGGAACATTTCAGACTGTAGAGTTCCAAGGAGAGTAATCAATCAATCAATCAATCTAGTGATTGTTTGATCTATTGTCACATGTTAGTGATTCGCTATTTTACTTCTCCCTTAAGTTTGTTTGTGAAATTTGGTATTGATTGCTACTTCGTTTGTGATTTTTATGTCATATTTGATCTCATTCGTAAACGGGAGATGAAAGAACTTTTGCCGTTCTTCTATATTTCTGTATTTAGATGCGTACGTACTTACATATTGGTACAATCATGGTGCTCTGTTTCGCTATTGAAGTGAAGAAATAGACGCATTCTTTGGCCTCCAAGATCTCCGGACTTGACTCTTATTTATGGAGGCGGATAAAGAGCATTGTCTACTAATCAGAGATAACAACATTGGATGACTTGAAAAATAAGAATTAAAAGGAAGTTGAGAAAGGTCAAGGTGGATTTGAAAGAATTAGTATTTTTAGAGCATTTAATGCAATGGCTGGGACTGTGGGCAATTGATATGATACAAGACTTGATAAAAAAAAAAACAAAAATAAAAATGTATAGTCAATATTTGTATTTATGAACCTAAAATTTTTAACAATCTTTAATTTTTAACTTTAAGAAACATTTACATTGAAATAATTAAAGTGCACATAATTATGAGTTTAACAATACCCTACTTGTTACCATACACGCATGAATTTAAAACAGTTAATTTACCACCGTAGCCAAAACAGCGCAGTAAAGGGCTTTTCGTAAAAACTTTGTATTTCTGAACGCATGCATTTCCGACATGCATCGACATCGAGATAATAGTAGGGAGGGGGGGGGGCCTTGTGGACCTTGTTCTAAGGAAGAGCTTTGTTGCTGCATAGTTTTACGATAGAAGGAACGGCAAAAACTGAGCAAGCAAATACAACGAATGTGGGTAACTTTGATCTGCTAAAAGCGTTTGTGTATTATGTATAATCTAGAGTGAATTCACATTTTTAGCAAGAAATTGAGGAAATCGAATAAATGGATTGTATTTATCGTAATAATATACTAGAACGCGCTAAAATATAGTATATGAGATATACTGGGAATTATTCAGTCCTAATAAGGCAGGGCTTTTATACGCCATAGATAATTTCTGTGGGCATTTCTATATATCGTATATGAATATGTTGAATTGACAAAGTATTGACGAACATATAGGCCAAATCATGACACAAGATCCAGCTTCTAATATAAACATAATAAGTAATGCACTGTAGAGTGTATGCTATGCAAAACATTGATGACACCTTGTTATGTAAATTCACTGCAACCCTGGTAGTATAAGTTGTGATAAAACATTGACTTGGATTAATAACTTTGGCAGTTATTTCAGGCCAAATCGGATTACATTACAATTTGTGACGTATCTGAGTGGGAGCTGGTACTTATCTACCCACATATACCAGTACTTATCCCCTGGCTTAGCAATTTAAGTTTGAATTTCTTTGCGCTTCTTTGACTTCTGTTTCTGGGGACATATGTATGTACATATATATATGTCTATATATATGTATATGCAATTGAACTCACGGAACCAACAACGGAAATGCGATTCACTTCAGAATCATATGCAAATATTTGTGAACATCTTTTTGAATTCGTTTTAAGGCTTTTTTGTCTTTTGTTTTTAATTTTTTATTTCCGATTATTACATATGCATTTGGGCGTCAGAAATATACGCTCTTAGCGTTTTCACAATGTCAAATTTCTACTTGTTGCAAGAAATAGTTGAATCTTTGTTGTTCCGAACGACGTCCGAAATTCGACAAATAAAAGGTTTTGTACTCTTCAAAAGTGTTATGGAGTGTATAGAGTCTATGGTGTGAGGATGCGTCAATACATACACATCTAATTAGGATGGTGGGCTTCCCTTGGTTGCCAACCAAAAAGAAGCATTTAAGATTTTTCTGAGTGAAGCTGTTCACTTAGAATATAGCAGTTTTTGCTTTGACTAGCTCTTGGAGCTTAATAACACTTCTGCTGCGTACATAAGTACTAAGCTTTTACCTCCAGCAAGATGGAATCTTTTATTGTGTTATGACCTTGCAGTTATACTCATCAGCGTAGTAAATGCACTTACAGATTTCGACGATTTCTCGCATATCTGCTCTAGGTGATAACTAAAACTTAGAAAATACTCAGTACTGACTCTGAGATACTTCAGAAATGCTTAAGGAGCAAAATCATGCCTTCCAACACTAACCGTTATCGTACAGTTGCAATTTGTTCGTTGCTGCAGAGTTAAACTAATTCCAGTATTTTCACTATAAACACCATGGAAACGTCATCAGCAAATCCATTTGGAATATGTGAGAAAATTGTGTAGGAGATATATATTGTATGTTCCATAGTAGACCCCCTTAATTCGAGTGACACATCTCCAGTAACTTCGTATTCGAGATAGTTTGATATCTTAATTCGAAGAAGGCATTAATTGGGACTTAAGAACCCGCATTGATGTTTCAATTGCTGGAAAGAGTATATATGATCCGATCAAGATTATTGACCGCGTCAAACAAAAAAACCGAGGCGAAAGTATGAAGAATCGTTTAAGTTTTCTTTGGAAGTAGAAATGGCCGATGGCACACCGAAATCTTAGGGGAAAAAACATCTTAAATTCCTGTCTTAAATATTTCGGTAAATAAGTTCAGTCGTATTCGTTATCTGTAACACTTTTATCGTGCACCTTTAAACATACTTCGAACAATTATCCGCTTTGCGTATAATAATCACTAATGCACCAGTAATTATCTCTAAGCAGGAAACTCTTTGTAAAAATAATATCAACGATAGAACTTCATCTTACACATATTTGTAGTTCTAATACTAGTTAAAATAGTATGCAAACAAGGAAGTGCTTCAAGTAGAGCCGATTCTCTGCGATTTGTTTATGAACTGCGCCATTCAGAGGCTTATATATTATATTAAAATCGCCTGCGATTATGATAGGACTCTTGCTAGTACCGTCGGCGACAAGTCTATCTAAGATCATTTTGAAGCTTTCGACATTACCTTTCCTATTACCCGTACATGTTCAGATTCGATGCTTTTGACATTATATAGTAAACAATTTACTTTACTTTTACCATTCGGAGCACCAAAAACAGAGTCCACGGTAAGGATTATGGTAGGTGTTTGCATTTCACCACAAGTTTTTCTCACGTTCCTAATCATTCCAAACATGTCCGATGGGACAACATACAAAACTCCACACAAGAGAAAGAGGAGAATTTTCCAGACTTGTGCTATATATCTTCTATTAAAATTTGCCCTAGTTAAGAGAAAAGATTGTTAAAAAGATATCATTTTCACTAAGACCGAGAGGACTATAGTTTCACCTGGAGGCTAATTGCTTAATAAATGAGCCGATTGAACATTTGGATTTGTATGTGATGAAAAGGTTGCTATGTTTAATGATGAATTTACTCCAGATGTTACGATCACATCAACAAAAGTGAAATAGTTTAGAAAACGGTACATATTAGAGTCTGGAAAATACGTAAAGGATTCCCTCCGATTGGTGGTAAAACTATCAGTCTTTTCTAACAATGGATTGATACCAATTTAATGTTTTGGAGAAAATTATCTACAGACAGACCGAGTCTGACAGAGAATCAATATGTTCACAGATTTTCTTCTGAGACAGGCTTTTGGATTTCCTTAACCTAGGTTATACCTTGCTGCTGAAAATCATTAATAATATCATATAATCATAATTAAGCGCATAGCCTTGAGAGCGCTTTGGTTTGTTAAATAAGGATCTTATATCGTTCTTAAGATTTGCATAATCTCTATTTTTACATTACGCAAAGTTTTGCCATATTCGCATGGGATTTGTGTATTACTCCTCATGTGAGATATCTGGTTCATTGGCCTTATTAAGCATTGCATTATATTGAAAGGAATAAAGGAATAAAAATAACGAAACTTTATTAAAAGACTTTTACTGCAAATTTAACCCAGCTTGCTAAATTAAAACTTCGTTCTCTTTTTAATCTTTCATACTTCAGCAATTTTAAAAATTTTAAGTGCTAAAAAAGAAACAAAAAGGGTTTTGTTTATCTTCATAATTTTTTCGTAATATTTGATATCAAATAAGATTTTTATATCAACCTTAAAACTGTATAATATCTATCAAGAATATTTTATTTTTACTACATGTAATTTTATTATTTTATTAATAAACTTTTAGAAAATATCAATAAAGACGTATATTATAATTTTTGGTTTTTCAAACAGGAAAAAATAGTAAACAGTAAAAACATTCTAATAGCAGATCATGAGCATGAATGCCTATAGCTGGTAAACTAACTCGGTGAACCCACAGTGTATTTTTCTTATAACATCTTTTAACAAAGAAATTCAAATCAAGACAGCTAATAGTATGTATTATGAGACGGAATTTTTTCCTTTCGAACCAGAAAAAAGTTAAAAACACCCCAAATGGCGAACTTTTGATGCTTTGCGGTATTCCGCTGATATTGAATAATTTACTAAATAAATTCATATAGTCTGTTTTTGATAAAGTTTCCAAGACTTTAAAAGGAGATTCCATGACATACGGTATTTTGAGAAAAAAAATCGAGATAATAGTAGGGAGCCCCCCCCCCCCCCACCCCCAGACTATATGAATTTATTTAGTAAATTATTCAATATCAGCGGAATACAGCAAAGCATCAAAAGTTCGCCATTTTGGGTGTTTTTAACGTTTTTCTGGTTCGAAAAGAAAAAATTCCGTCTCATAATACATACTATTAGCTGTCTTGATTTGAATTTCTTTGTTAAAAGATGTTATAAGAAAAATACACTGTGGGTTCACCGCGTTAGTTTACCAGCTATAGGCATTCATGCTCATGATCTGCTATTAGAATGTTTTTACTGTTTACTATTTTTTCCTGTTTGAAAAACCAAAAATTATAATATACGTCTTTATTGATATTTTCTAAAAGTTTATTAATAAAATAATAAAATTACATGTAGTAAAAATAAAATATTCTTGATAGATATTATACAGTTTTAAGGTTGATATAAAAATCTTATTTGATATCAAATATTACGAAAAAATTATGAAGATAAACAAAACCCTTTTTGTTTCTTTTTTAGCACTTAAAATTTTTAAAATTGCTGAAGTATGAAAGATTAAAAAGAGAACGAAGTTTTAATTTAGCAAGCTGGGTTAAATTTGCAGTAAAAGTCTTTTAATAAAGTTTCGTTATTTTTATTCCTTTATTCCTTTCAATATAATGCAATGCTTAATAAGGCCAATGAACCAGATATCTCACATGAGGAGTAATACACAAATCCCATGCGAATATGGCAAAACTTTGCGTAATGTAAAAATAGAGATTATGCAAATCTTAAGAACGATATAAGATCCTTATTTAACAAACCAAAGCGCTCTCAAGGCTATGCGCTTAATTATGATTATATGATATTATTAATGATTTTCAGCAGCAAGGTATAACCTAGGTTAAGGAAATCCAAAAGCCTGTCTCAGAAGAAAATCTGTGAACATATTGATTCTCTGTCAGACTCGGTCTGTCTGTAGATAATTTTCTCCAAAACATTAAATTGGTATCAATCCATTGTTAGAAAAGACTGATAGTTTTACCACCAATCGGAGGGAATCCTTTACGTATTTTCCAGACTCTAATATGTACCGTTTTCTAAACTATTTCACTTTTGTTGATGTGATCGTAACATCTGGAGTAAATTCATCATTAAACATAGCAACCTTTTCATCACATACAAATCCAAATGTTCAATCGGCTCATTTATTAAGCAATTAGCCTCCAGGTGAAACTATAGTCCTCTCGGTCTTAGTGAAAATGATATCTTTTTAACAATCTTTTCTCTTAACTAGGGCAAATTTTAATAGAAGATATATAGCACAAGTCTGGAAAATTCTCCTCTTTCTCTTGTGTGGAGTTTTGTATGTTGTCCCATCGGACATGTTTGGAATGATTAGGAACGTGAGAAAAACTTGTGGTGAAATGCAAACACCTACCATAATCCTTACCGTGAACTCTGTTTTTGATGCTCCGAATGGTAAAAGTAAAGTAAATTGTTTACTATATAATGTCAAAAGCATCGAATCTGAACATGTACGGGTAATAGGAAAGGTAATGTCGAAAGCTTCAAAATGATCTTAGATAGACTTGTCGCCGACGGTACTAGCAAGAGTCCTATCATAATCGCAGGCGATTTTAATATAATATATAAGCCTCTGAATGGCGCAGTTCATAAACAAATCGCAGAGAATCGGCTCTACTTGAAGCACTTCCTTGTTTGCATACTATTTTAACTAGTATTAGAACTACAAATATGTGTAAGATGAAGCTCTATCGTTGATATTATTTTTACAAAGAGTTTCCTGCTTAGAGATAATTACTGGTGCATTAGTGATTATTATACGCAAAGCGGATAATTGTTCGAAGTATGTTTAAAGGTGCACGATAAAAGTGTTACAGATAACGAATACGACTGAACTTATTTACCGAAATATTTAAGACAGGAATTTAAGATGTTTTTTCCCCTAAGATTTGGGTGTGCCATCGGCCATTTCTACTTCCAAAGAAAACTTAAACGATACTTCATACTTTGGCCTCGGTTTTTTTGTTTGACGCGGTCAATAATCTTGATCGGATTATATATACTCTTTCCAGCAATTGAAACATCAATGCGGGTTCTTAAGTCCCAATTAATGCCTTCTTCGAATTAAGATATCAAACTATCTCGAATACGAAGTTACTGGAGATGTGTCACTCGAATTAAGGGGGTCTACTATGGAACATACAATATATATCTCCTACACAACTTTCTCACATATTCCAAATGGATTTGCTGATGACGTTTCCATGGTGTTTATAGTGAAAATACTGGAATTAGTTTAACTCTGCAGCAACGAACAAATTGCAACTGTACGATAACGGTTAGTGTTGGAAGGCATGATTTTGCTCCTTAAGCATTTCTGAAGTATCTCAGAGTCAGTACTGAGTATTTTCTAAGTTTTAGTTATCACCTAGAGCAGATATGCGAGAAATCGTCGAAATCTGTAAGTGCATTTACTACGCTGATGAGTATAACTGCAAGGTCATAACACAATAAAAGATTCCATCTTGCTGGAGGTAAAAGCTTAGTACTTATGTACGCAGCAGAAGTGTTATTAAGCTCCAAGAGCTAGTCAAAGCAAAAACTGCTATATTCTAAGTGAACAGCTTCACTCAGCAAAATCTTAAATGCTTCTTTTTGGGTGGCAACCAAGGGAAGCCCACCATCCTAATTAGATGTGTATGTGTTGACGCATTCTCACACCATAGACTCTATACACTCCATAACACTTTTGAAGAGTACAAAACCTTTTATTTGTCGAATTTCGGACGTCGTTCGGAACAACAAAGATTCAACTATTTCTTGCAACAAGTAGAAATTTGACATTTTGAAAACGCTAAGAGCGTATATTTCTGACGCCCAAATGCATATGTAATAATCGGAAATAAAAAATTAAAAACAAAAGACAAAAAAAGCCTTAAAACGAATTCAAAAAGATGTTCACAAATATTTGCATATGATTCTGAAGTGAATCGCATTTCCGTTGTTGGTTCCGTGAGTTCAATTGCATATACATATATATAGACATATATATATGTACATACATATGTCCCCAGAAACAGAAGTCAAAGAAGCGCAAAGAAATTCAAACTTAAATTGCTAAGCCAGGGGATAAGTACTGGTATATGTGGGTAGATAAGTACCAGCTCCCACTCAGATACGTCACAAATTGTAATGTAATCGAATTTGGGCTGAAATAACTGCCAAAGTTATTAATCCAAGTCAGTGTTTTATCACAACTTATACTACCAGGGTTGCAGTGAATTTACATAACAAGGTGTCATCAATGTTTTGCATAGCATACACTCTACAGTGCATTACTTATTATGTTTATATTAGAAGCTGGATCTTGTGTCATGATTTGGCCTATATGTTCATCAATACTTTGTCAATTCAACATATTCATATACGATATATAGAAATGCCCACAGAAATTATCTATGGCGTATAAAAGCCCTGCCTTATTAGGACTGAATAATTCCCAGTATATCTCATATACTATATTTTAGCGCGTTCTAGTATATTATTACGATATATACAATCCATTTAATCGATTTCCTCAATTTCTTGCTAAAAATGTGAATTCACTCTAGATTATACATAATACACAAACGCTTTTAGCAGATCAAAGTTACCCACATTCGTTGTATTTGCTTGCTCAGTTTTTGCCGTTCCTTCTATCGTAAAACTATGCAGCAACAAAGCTCTTCCTTAGAACAAGGTCCACAATTAACTACAAATTCATTGCATAGGTCTTCATTTCACCCATACCTATAGTACTCTACTTATTGCAGCCTTTTTTTTTTCTCGTCGGTGCCGGAGTGGATGCTACATATATTGATCATGTGCATTGAATTTCGATTGCACACATATGTCGCAACATAAATATTTTTCAAACACATGCTGCGGACAACTTGTTTTTATCTAGCACCGCAGTATGTAGCCATTTAATAGTTTGCCGAATCTTAAACTACCGAAGTTTGACGGAAAATACTCCGATTATTAGAATTTTATCAATTCAAATAAAGTTTGTAGATGGTAAACACAATATCAACATTTATTTTGATTTTTTGGTCATCCAGAAGTTTATATTTTAATTTTACCAGGATTTGGAATAATTTCACATATTATTAGACAAGAATCTGGTAAAAAAGAAACATTTGGATCATTAGGTATAATCTATGCCATATTAGCTATTAAGCACAGTAAATAACCTCGAAGTGTTTGAAGATTATTATATAAAGGCTCTTGCAGGGCTCAAGGAACGATATGATAATGATTGTCGGGCAGGGCTGATATTGAATCCCGAACCATACGAGTCAATTACACACAATTGCTAAACGATAAGGATATACGTGCAATGGTTTTCGAATGTAAACAACTAGGGATTTGTTTGAATTGCTTTAAGTTCAAAATTGGTCCGTTCAAATTCCAGCGCATTTTTTAATTGAATCATCCCTGGTTGCATTACCGGAACCAGACTACACTAGCCAATAGGTCACTTGACTTACGAAATCATCCAACAAAAGTTCTGTAACAACTGGAGCAGGGAATATGTGAGTATTTTGCAACAGCGATATAAGTGGCATTCTACATCAAAGGACATCGCAGTGGGAACTCTCTCAAGACAACAAAGTTAAACGCGCTTTATAAAAAATATGAGTACTTCACTTCGATAATAATTCTTAGAAGCATACACTATAGTTTTGAAAGAACATGCTTCTAACCGGAAGAATATGTTCAATATTATCTTTTACTTTAATTGTTATATCTAATATTTATTATATATTTACTTTATTTACGTTATTTTATCATGATTCGTTGCTTTCGATCACCACTGTACTTGTACTAAAATTTATTTTTATTTACTTTTGTTTTGATCACATTCCTATTTATAAAAGACTTAACGTAAAAATCTGCTGATTATCACACGATAAATCTGTGCTGTACCATGCTACGGTTTTTCTTTTGATTATATAATAGACCTAGAAGTGGTTCTTTGTAATTCTTTATATTCAGTTGCTCGTTAACCATCAATGGTGATCTTTCATATCTAACTAGCGGTAAAATATATTTTTTTTCTTTTAATAGTCGTCAAAATTGTCAAAATTCGAGCATTTCTTTTATTTTTATACAATTCAAAAAATATTGAATTGTCAAACACTGTTTTTATTTTTTACGAATTAAAACTGATCCTTGCACTAAACTTATTTGGATGGGCAAGTGGCTATCGAAAGCATCACAACCGTGCGGTAACATTTAAAAATATGGAGGAGGGAAATTATTTGGAAATATGAATGTACAGAACCTCATTTTATTTAGTTCCAATTTTTCAACTGTAATAAGTGATTATTGAATTATCTATCCTGTCGAACTTATATTAATTGGTGGCTTTAAAGGGAGAATAAATTAAACGTAAAATAATCTTGTGAACGAAGCGAGTTCAGCGCTAATCAATACTAACTAATCAATCGAAACTATAAGGATGGTTTGTGCGATGCCTAAGGCGAACAGATTCTAGAGTTCATTTAGTAATTAACTACTGCTTTCTATCAAAGAAGTATGCATCAAATCTTACTATCTTACTCTGACCATTTTACTTCAGAAGTTACATTCAAGGTTTTCGGTGCCCACATCAATGAAAATATAACTCAGGCAAGACTCCTCCCAAAGTTGCTATGAAAAGATTGTAACAAAGATGCTTACAACAAAACCCCTAACATGGAGCTCGAAAAATTGCATGAAATGGAGATCTAACGAGAATTATCAAAAATGCTGAACGCTATACAGCTATACTTTCCACCAAACTCCTTGAAGAATTATGCATCCGCGAATGATGTAGTGTTAGATAAGTCCAAGTGTATTAAACATTGTCATGATGGTCCTTAGTATTTCCCTCTTGTTAATTCAAAAATTGGGAGAAATATTTTGTCAAATAGTTCATATCTGATAGCACCTAGCTGAAGTGTTCGAGTGATGAGGGCCAAAACATATCCAGAAACTTGGAGATAAAGCTTTCCTACTCGTTTGACCTATGCCCATTAGTTTCTGTCTGCCTGCTACATAGTGTCATGGCTGTTGAAGTAGTCATTAACGTAGTTTTTCTAGACAAACCTCCTACTGCTTAGGAAATTCATCTTGAAAAATGTTAGCGCGATAATTCTTCATAAACTGCGAACAAGTTGACGAGCAGCTGGGACCAAAAAGATCTTTTAGAGCCGCAACATTGACTTTCTGACTTGGTAAACCCAAACTCTTGACTGTGTTTACCCACAGGCAAACTGGTCCGAATCTCATCCACCAGGCTGAAAACACCTTTTGTCCATTAAAGAGCTAACTCCTCAAGTGTACCATCCAAATCAAGTTCGTCAAAGCATAATAAGACACGATCTGCTATCGAGGAAAGTGTATGTACTGGCGAATTTGTCGTTGTTACCAAGTATCCAAGTATCCAAGCATCACCACCATAAACAAAACCGAATTGCCCTGCGGAAATTTTCAACACTGTGTTGTTCTTTGGAAGTGCAGATTGATCCAAGCATGTGAAACAGATCGGTTTTTGTATTACGTACTCCAACCGTTGTTCAGCTGTAAGATACTTAAAGTCCCCGCAATGCGTCAACGTATGCTGTTTTCAGCCAGACTTAAGACAATTGGCACTTTTTGATGCAGACAAATATGGTTGATGTGTTTACACTCTATGTGATGCCTTAGATCGCCCTTGGGGTTTTTTACCTAAGGCGGAATCCAAAGGACTGACAAACTCCGGTGGTGAATCTGTTACTTTGCCAGTATGCAACTCTGCAAAGTTTTAAAGATGGGCGCGGGGGAGTGAATTTTGAATCTTCTTCAACTCCTGGTACAAACCTGAACATAATTTGTAGGCCAGATCGTTCATCACGTAATTTTTAAGATCCCCTTCTCTCTTCATTCACTTAAGAGCAGTCACGAATCCATTGATTCTTCAATGGCCAGCTTATAAGCACGTTCAAAGACAGCATAACAGGGAATCCATTATCGCTACAACGTCAGATATTTCAGACGGTCACTCACCGACTTAGTGCCTTGCGTAGTCGAGCTACATATTTCTTATCAGAAAAGTTACTTTTGATGGTAATAGATCTAACAATATCCTCGAAGTAGGGTCATTCCCTCTTATTAGATTCAGAAAAAATCGGTAGCTCTTAAACATTGGCCTGTTTAAGATGGTCAGCAGGGCCGCTATACCTGACTGCTGGATAGAGCAGTCCTGAAAACTGACTCAGCGGTTACGAGCTCGACTAATAGGCGTAGATTGAAAATACCTCACAGGATTCTTCGCTGATTCTTCCAACAATGCATAGTGAATAACTTAGAATCTTCGGATCAAATCCAACCTGCCATTCTACAGCTTAAACGAATGCTGGTTCTGACCTGGCTTTCCCACCTAAGAAACAACAACAGCAGAAACAGGTTGCACGGAATCCGCCAATTTCAATCCGAACTTATCCATCTGTTTCTGCATTGCGGCGAGTTCGGCAACCTTCTCAGCAGCTGTTTTACTACAGCTGTTGTACTACATCAACCCATCTGGAGTAACTTCCAATTCGTCTTCCTCTAGTGGACAGAATTCGATGATGTTTTTCTCGTTCTGCAGCTTTACAACGGTAGGGCTTTTCGCAACTTCAGTTGCTGTCCGACATGAGCTTTCGCTCAGGTACCAAGGAGTGGCTGCGTCGTAAGGATATGGGTTGAAATTGGCACATGAAAAATTCCACCACCGCTTACAGGTAACACAGTTCCCCATCGATGTTGGATCTACCTTACGACATTTAGTGCCGTTACAGCATTTGCTTATTTGGTGCCATTTGTCCTTCTTAAATTCACAAAAAAAAAAAAACAGAGTGAAATCATGTTGCTGCACGCCGTATAAATTTTCACTCGTACCTGCTTCAAAAAAATATCGACTATCTTCAAACAAAGTGAAGAAAAATCGTACTTACTTTATAAACGTTCATAGGTATCGTGAACATTGCCCTTCAAATCCAAAAAAAAAAAAAAAAAAAAAAACAGAAGTTTTAATTGCACTTTCAAATTCTCCGAAGATAGAGACAAAGCTATTTAAAGGTTAGAGCGCCTCGCAGCAGAGTGTGAAATAAACATTTATTTTACTAATGGGCACATCCAATCCAAATCCAAATTAAAAAAGTTTCGCAACATGTTTCTTAAAATATTCCCCAGAAATTTTGCAATTTTGTTATACTAATGCTGGCATAAATTTTCATTTCATACCTCCCAGGGTACTTTGACGTAATTAAGAAGGCAACCGTTAAGGTCGTAAAGGGTCATCTGCACCAAACTTCAGGCTGAACAAAGCTGACGTTTGAAGTTGGAACCTCTAGACCTATCACCCCGTCATGTAACCGTAACGACCTAGAAGCTCTTACACCCACACATCTAATGGTATGGTCGTCTCTGACAACTATTATAGAATAAGCCACTGCAGTTATGGAAATAAAATACATTTACTGGTGGCACAGGATCGACGCCTTCAAAACCCATTTCTGACGCAGATATGGAATAGTTGCATGAGTTACAAGTTAGAAGAAAACCGACATCGCCTTTTTTTATCATTGAGAAGCGAGTTAATCTGCACAGATTGTATTAAATCCAAAAATGTAAATATTTTCTGCCCCGTAAACGTGCTTCTTTTATTGATACAAATTTAACCCGAACTGTCACAGAACTTTTTTTCTTTTTTTTTTGACTAATATGAAAAAAAAAATCGTTGGTGAAGTTATAAATTAACTTTTATAAAAATTTTGTCACAAGATAAGGAAGAATGTCCTGTTGTTATATGGCAACCGTGGGCCAATTTGGGTACGGGTCGTCTTATAAAGAAAAATTTGTAGTTTAAAGCAATAAAACAATGTTTGTTGGTTGGGTTTAGTGTTTTGAATTAAGATATCAGCATATTTTTTTAATAAAACAATAAAAGCAATAAAAATAAATATAATAATTATAATAAGCAATAATAGCTATAATAAGAATATTAATAATAACAGAGCAGAATTATTTAAATATTTCTGGTTGTGGTAGGAAACCACACATTTAACACACAAACAAACATTACATTTTACACAGGCTGTCCTACGGATTGTTTTGCATGTTTTATCTATGCATCTTCGCTTTTTCTCAATTGTTGTTATATAGTGTTCAATTTCATCAAATCGAAGTTGGAACTGTACAGTTGTTTCATCAAAAGCTCGTCGATGACTTCTTTCTGGACCAGTTCCTCTAGGTACTTCATCAAAATGGTTGCAGTAATATACAGCGATCTTGAAACGAAACTCTAACTATATCCCTGTGATTTTATATAAGACAATAATACAAGGAAACACGGCTCTGACAAGCAGAACAGTAATCGTATTTAGCGTGATTCATCGTTAGGTTTGATTTATAATTTAAAATAAAATAAATAAGTTTGAAAGCGAACTTAAAATTTTTACTATCGGTTAAAAGAACAATTCATGGCATCTACTTTTGAAAATGACAGCATGTAAATCTTGGCCGCGGCTATATGTAAGGTGGTCCATTCGGAAGATCCAAGCACATAGTCAGTTAACATGGCGCGATAACGGTTAACATTGACGGCAACATTCTGATTTGCCTCATTTTTGAAGCAATATGGACCAATGATTCCACCAGCCGATAAACCACACCTTATCGTTGTTTTTAATGGATGAAATGGTAGTTATTATTACTCTTCGGGTTGCTCATCAGCAATACGACGATTTTCTTTATTAACGTATCCATTGAGCCAGAAATAGGCTTCATCACTGAACAAAATTTCACGATAAAACACCGGATTTTCATTGAGTTTTTCCAGAGACCATTCACTAAAAATATGACACAAATTCAAGTCGCCTGGCTTCAATTCTTGTACATGTTGAATTTCCTACGGTTTTAGACCGAGATTCTCACGTAAAACACGCCAAGTTGTCGGATGCGCCAAGCTAAGCTGCTGAGAACGACGACGAATCGACGAATCAAGCTACAGCTGCTATAGTCTCTATATATTTGGAGACGCTGTTGTGGTGTGAGTCTTTCTGTGATGACATGTCAAACGATACTGAACAAAAATGACAAAGCAGTTTGATAGGAGTCACGCGTGATCTGTCAAAAAAAAGCCTATTGAAAATCAAACCTCACGATGAATCACCATATATTTTTGTTAAACTGCCTTTGTATTTCACACATCAAGTCATCAAAGTGCCGTGACAGGTCTAATATCAGTTTTATTTAAAGTTCTATAATTTCCCTAAAATTAACCTACTGTATACTACACAAATCCTCACAACAGATTATTCCAAATATTTCAAATTAACAAGTTTTTTGTGTTATTACATAAAGTTAGATTATACAGACGTTTTGTGCATAAAAATATAGCTAGTGATCAAAGAAGATGTAAAAATCCACTAAATAATTGTTGTTACGTGTGCGGATGTTATAGTAGAAAATCTAAAAAAAATTACGGAAAAGATAAAAGCAGCTTACTGCTCCTATTTTGGATTTACGATTGGAGATCTTGAAAAGTCGTGGACACCTCAAATATGTTGTATTTTTTGTTATATGGGATTTTCGAAGTGGATGAAAAGTGAACAAAAGAAAATGCTTTTCGCAGTTCCTATGCTGTCTCGAGAGCCTTCGAATCATGTAAATGATTGTTATGTTTGCACCACAAATGTCTCCGGATACTCGAAGAGTATCAGCACCGCAGCGTATGCTCCATGGAGAAAACTATCCTGAGCCAAGTGCAACATCCACTTCATCATCTTCAATTCCTGACACAGAAGAAACTTCTACGCCTATTTCAGATATACTTGAGGATCCACCATTTGAACTTTCAGGAACGGTAACACCCAACCTCATAAACCAGTTTGAACTGAATGATTTAGCTAAAGATTTAAGTTTATCAAAAGAAAAGGCCGAGTTATTGGGGTTTAGGCTTCAAAAATGGAATCTTTTAGCACAAGGTTTGACAGATCATTCCAAAATGGAAGGATCTTTATGTGTTTGTCACGATGTTGAGGGTTTCATGAATGAGATTGATATACTACACGATCTATCTGATTGGCGCCTTTTTATCGACTCATCAAAAAACAGTTTAAAAGCATTCCTTTTGCATAACCGTAACAAAAAACCCTCTATTCTAATAGCTCATTCCGTGGTCACGAAAGAAACATATGATACTATGGACTTGATTTTGCAGTTAATTAAGTACTTGTGGAGATTTTCCTTCAATTTCCTGGTTAGAACGAGGACTTTTGCCTTGATAAATTTCAAAATTAATTATGTACCCTGGTGGTGTACATAATGACCATATCTTGAATCCAAATCACAAGGGCTTTCCTTGCATCCGTACTTTCAAAAATAGTCTATCATGTTTTCATCATACGATAAATTTTGCTCAGGATGAAAGTTATCTATCATTTTTGCTTTTAAATGACCCGTCAAAGGGCGCAATTTCCACATTTTGTCTGAATTTGGATTTTCTCTGGTACCGTCTTTATTATTATCTTTAAAGTGCAAATATTGCACAATTCCTTGAAACTCATTTCGCCTCATACTTTTTCTAACTAATATATTCTTTAAAACTTCGTCTTGGCTCCATATATTTCGGATTGATGAAGGTTATGACCAGAAATAATTAAGATTGCAAGCGATATTCGAAGTTCGGCAATCGTGAAATTCAGGTGAGGTTTATTTCGATTTATAACATATCTATTTGATTCCTCAATGATATGTTGGAGTAAAATATCTCACAAAAAACTGTTTGTGAGGAGCTAAATTTCTGCAATCTTCATAATTTATAGAGGGAAATATTGGAATCAAACCAGATTGGTTGCACTTGGACTACTTGGAATCCGTATTTTTATTAGATTGGAATAGTGATACGTTAGAGCATGATGGCTGAAGACATCTCAATCGTTTTTCTGATTTTACCCCCGAAATCGATTTCAAATTCAAAGGTGTCACGGGTATATAAAAACAGACAAATCTTCGCTTCTTTCAACTAAAAAAATTTGTGTGAAATAAAGATAGAAGGGGTTTATTTAAATTAAAATCTTGTTTTAAATTAACACATGGGCTGAAAAGTCAGGCTTTATTGCGGTTGAAAAGCTTTAAACACTCCTCTGAATCATCAACACGTTGTTGTTTTTGGTCGACTGTGAGCAAACGCCGCACCCACTTTGAACAGAGCTTTCGCATGTCCAAATATTCGTGTATGATATATCCAACACGCTCTTTTGATATCTTCAGAGCATCAGCTATCACGATCAATTTCACTTTACGGTCATTCGTAATCATTTTGTAAACTTTTTTGATGTTTTCATCTGAAACAGCCTCTTTTGGACGTCCACTGCGTGCATCATCTTTTAAATTTTTCAATCCACTTGCGAATGGTTCGTTTGGCTGGTGCAGAGTCCGGGTAACACTTATCAAGCCATTTCTTTGCATCGGCTGCATTTTTTCCCATCAAAAAGCAATAATAAATCAACACACGAAATTGCTTTGAATCCATTTTTGTTCACAATAACGAAAGTTGCTTCACTCACAACGCTAAATCTCGTCCGACAGCTGTCAAATTTAAACAAGTATCTTTTGAAGGTTGGCACTAACTGAAAATGGTATGGATTTAATTCAAGTGGTGCCCTCTCTTAGAAACGGCACAGACTTTTCAGCTTTTAATTGTTCTGGGCATACGTGGTCTGGAGTGCCACCATCATCATCTGGTGCATCACCCTCACCAGACTCTACACCATCAAAAACAGGAGGTTCGATATAATTTTTTTTAGGCAAATCAAAATTTCCTTCATCTTCCTTAATCAGCTATTTTAAATAGTCGAGAGCTTTCCGCAAAGTTATTTTTCTTAAACAGAATAGATATCAAGATAGATAATTCTCTTAACCAGAAATAGTACAGAAAATAAAACAAAGTCCATTTTACGCAAATGACGAGAAAAACAATGAAAACTGAATACAAAGTGCTTCACACGGCCACTTACCCAAACTAGACCAAGATTGCCATACGGCAACGTCTAGACAAAACCTTAGAAATTTTGACCAAATGATATTATATTTTTATAATCTAAGGATTATTATGCTATAGATGCATTTTATTCGTTTTCAATGAGGTTAACATAACAAAAGTTGTAACTAATATCACTTGGTCATGTATTCCATTTTCCACTATTACTCGTAAATTATTTCACAAATTTCATAAATCTTAATATTGTATACATGTAAAGTTAAATAATATACGTGCATATGTTTATAAACATGTTGGTTCATTTGCAAAGTGAACTTGGTTTAAACACTAACTAATATTACCATATGGCAACCGTGAGGTAATTTGGATTGACTTATATATTATTACTATGCTTAGTGCTATTTATATAGGGTATTCTAATAACGACTTCACAACTTTTTTTTCAAATAAAAGGCAAACCATTTGAGATATTTCAAAAACTTTATTGTTGGCTTGAAGTACAATAAAACATTTATGAATGGAACTCGACTTCGTTCATATGGCCACCGCGGCCATGTTTCCAGCGGTCGATTCTTTGAACCCAATTTTCAACGACTCGGTCACACAATTCGGCCGAAACGCTCGCTATTTCGCTTTCAATGTTGGCTCTGAGCTCTTCCCACGTCGTCGACGTGTTGGCATAAGCCAATGACTTAACGTAGCCCCACAGTGCGCATCTTCTCTAGAACCCAATCGGAGAACGTACGTCGCTTCAAATGGTCCATCGGCTTCATTTTTTGAGTCAGCTTGATCTTGTAAGGGTGTTAGCCAAGATCCTTACGCAAAATACGCCGTAATGTGGTCTGAGCGATGCACAATTCTTGAGAACGCCGTGGAATTGACTGATTTGGATCGTTTGCTATGGACGTCTGAGAGGCAGCGATATTTTCGACACTTCGACCAACCCGTTGTCTCACTGACACGGCAACATCACACAACGAATATATAGACTCAAATTTTTGCACTAAACTTGTTATTGCGTATATTACATATACGTGCATATGTTTATAAACATGTTGGTTCATTTGCAAAGTAAACTTGGTTTAAACACTGACTAATATTACCATATGGCAACCGTGAGGTAATTTGGATTGACTTATATATTATTACTATGCTTAGTGCTATTTATATAGGGTATTCTAATAACGACTTCACAACTTTTTTTTCATATAAAAGGCAAACCATTTGAGATATTTCAAAAACTTTATTGTTGGCTTGAAGTACAATAAAACATTTATGAATGGAACTCGACTTCGTTCATATGGCCACCGCGGCCATGTTTCCAGCGGTCGATTCTTTGAACCCAATTTTCAACGACTCGGTCACACAATTCGGCCGAAACGCTCGCTATTTCGCTTTCAATGTTGGCTCTGAGCTCTTCCCACGTCGTCGACGTGTTGGCATAAGCCAATGACTTAACGTAGCCCCACAGGGCGCATCTTCTCTAGAACCCAATCGGAGAACGTACGTCGCTTCAAATGGTCCATCGGCTTCATTTTTTGAGTCAGCTTGATCTTGTAAGGGTGTTAGCCAAGATCCTTACGCAAAATACGCCGTAATGTGGTCTGAGCGATGCACAATTCTTGAGAACGCCGTGGAATTGACTGATTTGGATCGTTTGCTATGGACGTCTGAGAGGCAGCGATATATTCGACACTTCGACCAACCCGTTGTCTCACTGACACTTCAACATCACACAACGAATATATAGACTCAAATTTTTGCACTAAACTTGTTATTGCCTGTCTACTAGGGCGTCAGTCACCGACTCCGAATATCTGTAGCAAATTTTTATAAATTGCAGACGTTGCTCGTTAGTGTACTTTACCACGATGAAAATGTTGAGTTTACTGAATAAATCGACAGTGACAGTTTGATGATTAGTGAAAGAATGCGTTCGCAAATTAAATTCAAAGTTGTCAAGTCCCTATTGGAAAACCCTATACTAATTGCTGTCTGATCGATTTGTTTGTTTGATAGCTGACAAGATTGTTTTTCTTTTCGTCTACTGGCTGACTAATTTGTTTTTCTCTTCCTTTGTTTGTTGACTGATAAAATTGTGTTTCTTGTTGCTGGAAAAATGTTTTGGCTAATTTTGTTGATAGTTGATAAACATGTTTTGTTTACTGTTTAGTGATGTTGTTTTGATTTTGTCTTTCTTAACGCGTTCGTAAACTCTCCCCTGTATTAAGATGAAGTATCCTCATTCAAAAACATCCGAGTTTGGAATGTCCGAAGTTCCGTTTCATAAATTTAATTGAATAATAGTTCTCTTTTTGTTTCCTGATGTACTTGATAGCATATAAGTTAAATTTTTATTTAATAAAATGTCATTAATAAAACTTTTTTTGTGTGACGGCTAAATACCAACTTTATTTAGGTTAAACACTACGTGTTACACTATGAGTACTAATTACAACTCTGAAATACTTATTTCTAAATGCTCCTATTTATAAGGTGCGAAATGCTGTTTTCTCAGGTCAGCAATAATGCACCTTGGGAAATATTCTGTGCGATGATACTAGGTGCCTGGAAACGGCATGTGCAGTGCATCCGACACCAGCATGAATTCTGTGGGAATGGAATTTGGCAACGTAAACTTGTAAGGTGATAACTCTTCCCTCCTTAAATGGAAATGTCCTCATTTCTAGAAGAAGGGTATTTGACTGACCCTGAAGAATTCTTGTGATGACATTGGTGACCTTGCTTGGTAATCTGGTCTCACAACATCGATTATCGGAACTTCTTTTACTTCTATGACCGGAGTACTGCGTATTGATTGGTTTTTGCAGAGTGTCAACGACCTCATGATCATAAGTTCTATCAAGAGGATAATTGTCATGGTGGTAAGGCCAAAGTTTATGACGAAGCTAAATTGATTTTGATCTTCGATCAGTTTTATGTGTTCGGTATTGTTAAGGTGTAATTCCTTCATAGTTTGAAGCGTCAAGATTTCATCGTATGGTCCCGAGATGGAGTCTGGGTGCAAGATTGAAGGAAGTGGCTGAGTACTTGTAATTTCGTTAAAGATGTAGGATTGATGGTTGATGGTTATTGTTGCATTGCGAAATTGTATAATGAAGCTGCCAATCAGATTTTTTGGTTCACTAT
Source organism: Volucella inanis (assembly GCA_907269105.1). NCBI lineage: Eukaryota > Metazoa > Arthropoda > Insecta > Diptera > Syrphidae > Volucella > Volucella inanis. Next base: position 112,043,020 of record OU026153.1, on the reverse strand, counting down.
TGACAAATATCGTTAAATTGAATTGATTTAATCGTAATGTTCCAGGGGAAAGTTCTTCCACTGTTGCTATGTGTTGGTTATTTATTTCTGTACAGTTAGAGGTCGGCTCCTGAGCAAATTAGGTATACAATTAGATTAACTTAAGTCTACAATTTGATTTTTTACATATATTTATTTTGTTATTTGTATTACATTTATCTCTTATTCCATATAACTTAGTACTACATTGTAAAATGTTTTCATATATTATTTTTGAGGCAATTTTACCTCGTTTTGCAGGTGTTATTAATATATTTTTACATGATTCCTTTTCTGTATTCGGTAAACTTATAAAATTAAGTATAGTATAATTATTGGTTGCTATTTTTATTTCAGCAAAGTCAAGTGCATCTTCTATATTTATATAATCTACATCATTTTTTTCAAAAAGATTTTTTATTACATTTATATCGTTGAGTGATAAAATAATTTTTCCGGATTTAGCCCAGTGTAAGGCATATTCAATATTGACAATTTTTTCCTTAATTAGTTCTAGCTTAAATTTAATATGATTGACAATGTTATTTTTTTTTCGTTTATTTGATAATTTTTAACAATTTTATTCGTAACATTGGTAATTTCGTTTATTCTCTCAATTGTTGATTTATTTACTAATACTTTTTTATTACTGTTTCCTGGGATATTATTAATTTTTGATTTAATTATTTCGAAGTCACCGTGGTCGTGATTTCCTGCAACCCATTTCCTACAACTACACTTGGGTTGAGGTATTTTTTGAAAATTTGGATGAGTTACTGTAGTATATGTCTGTGGTAAGTGGGAAATGGAATGCTAAATCTATAGTTAGTTGTACCTGTATAGTAGTAATTATCAATTGATTTTTGAAAGCGTTGATGGGTATTTCAGTGGCATGGAAATTAATCTTGACCTGCGCTTTCGGCACTGTGTTGAGTACCGGTGAGTGAATTTATTGATGTTTTTGGGGCTCTAGAAAGAGCATCTGCTATGATATTCATCTTACCTGATAAAAATCGTTAAAAGGATTTTGGTCACCACACGAACAATGAAAATTAAAAAAGGCCGAGCAAAATGAAAAACGTCCTATTCATTTCCTTATCAATTTTATTGTATTTTATCCCCAAAAGGTATGCAATATACTGAGTCTTAATTATAATTATTTATACTGGGAATTTTCTGCACAGCATTATTATTGCTTATATAGTAGATTACTAATGTTTTACATTTCCCCTTTTACATATAATATATTTTACATTATCATATATTTTATTACATATAATCAATTATTCTAATTTTAATCTCGAACATCCTCCCCGGCCGTGAACATAGTTCTGAATGTGTCTCGACCCTTAATTTCGTAAAGTGTCTCTGCCTTCATGTTGGTGCTTTCCTTGTCGATCACCCACAGCCATCTTCTTTTTCGTTTATTCTGATCATCTTCGTTCGTAATTTCCAACATCCTCCCCGGCCGTGAACATAGTTCTGAATGTGTCTCGACCCTTAATTTCGTAAAGTGTCTCTGCCATTTTCTTTTTCGTGTGTGGTTGTGATGTTTATTGTGCTGATTGCCAAACCGGTATAATGTGTAGTGTAAGTGTTGTGTTGTTGTTGCGTCGAATAAAAAAAAAAAAAAATAAAAAAAAATAAAGGGTTTTACTCAAACTCTGAAGTATGGCGATATTGAAAATAGTAAGTATGGTGTGTAATTTAAAGTACAATAAATTGACAAATATTTGTGGCTAATGTTGTCTTGTGCAAAAAAGATTCTCAGCTGTGCATTAACAAGGACACGTTTATGGTCATAGCGAGATGTGAGAATGTCCCATGCTGGTTTATAGTTCCCGTTGTCAATGACTAAATGTTGAAGAAGACGCTCGGCTTCACCACCCAAATAATTAAATAATGCAATTTCTCAACCTCTGTTAGTGCTTTATTTGTATGTATTAAAGATACAAAAAGATCATGAAATGATCTCCAGGATTCATATTCCCCCAAAAAGACTGGTGAATTTATTTTCGGCAATCCAATGATGTTCTTATCGCTAGCTGTACTTATAGTATCACTTACCGGAGTCTGAACTGTTGCTTGAAGTTTATCCATGCTATCTAATAGCGTTGTTTTGTACTCCAGGTAATTGTATTTAATCCTCTAATTCATCCTCCTTCTCAGCTTCAATTCAGAATATTCCATCGGTGTTATGTTGGGTACTAATCTTGAAATTATCCTCCAGCACGGCAATCCTATTGGAGATGTACTTTTTTGTCCTATCCTTCGGGGATCTTTTTCCACAATTTTCCCAATCCTTTGTAATTTGCTTTAGCAAATTCTTTTAGAGCTTTAGAGCAGTGCTCATTTTTGAAATCAATTAAAATTAAAAAAAAATATACTCGTAGGAGAAAAAAATTTAAAATGGGGGTGTATTTCAACTTACGTATCTTTTAGATTATTTAAATTGCCGGAGATCTACAGAAAATTGATTTGAAATCGAAACGGTATCCCAGATGTGTGTCACACAGTTGTAGCGGATATCTCAATGGAGCCTTTGCGGTAGTAACGGACTCAAGGATGGATGTGCTGTTGCAAAGTAGTCCAACGGTAAGCAGAACTGTTCACTGGAACGGCAAAATGGTCGAACAACACAGTCGTTCATAGACCTCCGGGGAGTTTAAACGTGTTTCGACTTGCAAGTGAGAAGTGACGCTTACTTACAACAATTAAACTAATTGGATCTATGCTCCAATTAGCGCAGCGGTAGTGTGTTCGCTTGAGACTGCGAAAGTTGTGGGTTTGACTCCGAATAGTCGGCAGACAGTTTTTTTTTTTTTTTTTTACTATTATTATTATTATTATTTTTATAAATAAAAATAAGTATAAAGTGTTCGCATTAACATCACGTGATGGATTGTGGTGAACGGTCCGCTATGCCTATAGCGGGATCTGCTGAAATGTCAGGTGAGGCTTCGAGTGGTTCCAGCCAAACGCCAAAGACAAAGAGAAGGAGGAAGCTAACTACGACCACTGTAAAGCTGCTTGGCGGAGTGAGGGAAGGGAACACCTTCGCTTCATTGGCCGCAAGCGAATCTGATGATGAAGAGTAAGAAATGAAGGCCATTAGTAGCAGCTTAAAAATTCTACAACAAAGAGTGCTGACCATAAAAGAAAAGCAAATGGGAAGAAGGAAGAGGGAAGAGCTAAAGCAATCCCAACAACAGCAGCATGCTCAAAAGCAGAAACAACATCAGCACCAAACAAATAAAGTAGCGCAAGTGCTACAATAACAAAATGTTAAGAACCACCAGCAACAACAAGAGCAGTTACAACACCAGCAGCCACAAAAACGGCAACAGCAAAAACAGCAGCAGCAGCAGCAGCAGAAGAAAAAGAAGGAGAAGGTGCCTCCTATCAACACCTATAAATTGGAGGTAAATTCTACCAAGGACCTGTGTAGGCTGGTCATTGGTAATAATTTTAATATTAAGAGGTTGGGGAACGATCGTCATGCCATCCACTCTAATACAGTGGAGGGCTACGCGAGAGTGAAAGAGCTCCTAAAGGAAACGACGACGGAGCACTACTCATTCACACCGAAGTGTGAAAAGCGGCAATCGATGCTGCTGAAGGAGTTTGAACCGTCTTCTGATCCTAAGGAGATCCTGGCACTGCTCAAAGAGAAGGAGTGCGAAGAACTCAAGTTTGTGGCGGTAAAGCCATTTACCACAGCTAGAGCCAGGCGGGAGAAACGGAGTCTGCCGTTCTTCCTGGTGCAGCTCAGTCCCGAAGCCGTCTGGATAGTCTAAGGAGTATCAATGTCCTAGACTACTAGGTGGTTCACTGGAAAAAATTAAAAAGGAGCGAAGGTGTTATACAATGCGTTCGCTGCCAGAGGTTCAGGCACGCCGCGTCGAACTGCCAAATGCAGCCTCGATGCGTTAAGTGCGCAAAGAACCACAGTTCAGAGGAGTGTGCTCTGGGCAGGGACGGAGCGTCCGATAGGACGCAGCTCTCGTGCGTGTTATGTGGGAACGTGGGACACACAGCAAACTATCGGGGTTGTCCTAAGTTCGCTGACATTAAAAAATCAAAACTGGCTCAGCAGCAGAAGGTGGAGGTCAAACGTTCACCTGTAAGGTTTCAAACACGTCCCAAAGTTCCTACGCCGAAATGGCGGCAGGTAGGGAAGTTACGATACAGCAAGCGACTGTTGCTTCTCCGGCGCCAATGCCGAGAACAACGGAAGCTGCACCTAACATGCTGGCCATCTTGCTCGCAATCCAAGGGCAGATGGCTCAGCTGCAAAAGCAGGTGCAAGAACAGGCCAAGCGGGTGGACCAGATCTACGCGCTGCTGCCGGGCCTAACGCAACACATGTCGTAATGGGTACGCACATGAAGGAGCAAACTTTAAAGGTCCTTGCGGTGAATATTAATTCACTGATTAGGATTGAACGAAGAGCCGCGATGTTTAAATTGCTACAAGACCAAACTCCTGATGTGCTTTTCGCAAGCGAAACTAAGCTAACCGATAAGCACAAACTGGAGTACAATAATTATATTGTTACAAGAAGAAACCGGCCCCGATCCAAACGTGGAGGCGGTGTCGCGATCTTCATTAAACAAGGTACAAAATTTCGCAGAGTATACAAGGGAGTGTTGCGTAGGTTCCGGGTGTTGGAGGCAGTCGTCATTTATATCCCGCTCCGCAGTGAAAAGCGGCTGTACTTGGCCTCTGTTTATGTACCTGAGGCTCCACAATCCACTTTATTTATTACAGAGCTCGACACGCTTTTTCGACTTCTGAAGCTGGAATCGGGGGAGAATTATTTTGTAATCGGCGGGGACTTCAACGCTAGACTCAGAGATTGGGGAAATAATTTGCCAAATACTAGAGGGAACCTACTACTCGATTGGTGGGGTCAGCACGATGTCATGTACAGACTCGGTCTTAAAGCGATGGATAACCCGTCGTCTTAGTTGGATCTACTGCTGTTAGACGAACGTATACGACTAACAGGTACGAATTTACAAACGCTAAACTGTCTGCGCACATTCGTGTATGACAGTGACCATTGCGGTTTTAGCACCGAAATTACAGTTTTCAACGAAATTTCGGAATTGGAGGAGTTTGTCCAAAGGTATTCTTACAACTACAGTAAGATTCGATAGACACGCTTCTCCGCAACCATGACAAGTGCGCTCTTTTCGAATACGCTCCACCCACCGTCCAATAGGAATTTGTCAAACGAGGAGATCGACAATTACCTAAAACAAATGGACGAGATAATTAAACGAACTATGGACGCTACAATACCGCGGTGTCGACCTACGACTAACGAAGACCTGTTCCGCAATCCTACTATTGACGCACTGCACCGACAGAAAAGTAGACTTCTGTCAAGACTCAAAAACTTATACAGACAGTTAACTGACAGACAAGACCCGGAGATAAGGACACTGAAGGCGTAGATTAAAAATATTCAAACGTTAATAAAAGAGAATTACAGAATTTCTGTAAGTTTGTATTAGAACAACAGGGTTCGGGCTGTAAACACCAGCAACCCGAATATGTTCACGCAAATAAATAAACTATTTCGGAGAAAAAATCAAAACGACCTTCAGTGTCTTAAAATAGCCCGGACAACAGACAACGCACGGTTACTGACAATAGCAGGTATTGATCCAAATGAGGCCGCTGATAATGACGACTCCTTTGTGATCGAGGATCCACAGGAGAAGGTTGAAGCTATAGGGGCGACTTTCCAGGAAATATACAAGGCCACTGATACTATTGGCCTTAATTATGACCTAACTATCGGGTCTTGGTGCACGACTTCTACATTCGAAATGAAGTAGAGAACTGGCAATCCGAGGGCTCTGGTTTCACCCGGTTCAGCGACGAAAATATGGCAAATAATGTCATTACCAGAGAGGGTGACCTACCCCCGTTCATTTCGAAGGAAGAGCTCCATGACATCCTCGACACAATCAGGGTTAAGAAATCAGTGGGGGGGGACCGATGGTATTCCAAACATCGTACTTCGACATCTTCCTCTAGAAGCGGTGGACATTTACACCACCCTGTTTAATAATGCAATGAATAATGCACATTATCCAGCGCATTGAAAAACGGCGGTGGTTAAACCTATCCCCAAAAAGGGAAAGGATATATCCGATCCGGCGAATTTCCGGTGTATAAGTCTCCTTCCGAATATCAGTAAGCTGTTTAAAAAGGTAATCAATAGAGCTTTGTCTAGGTGGGTTGAGGACAAACATATAGTTCCAGATAATCAATTCGGTTTTAAGGCGGGGCATGATATCTCAGATGCCGCATCTAAACTGGTGTCCGATATCCAATGAAATAAAGGCAAAAGCAATGTACTGGTGACTGCCTTGTTGACTTGGAGAAGGCCTTCGACACCGTATGGTTAGAGGGTTGTGAGTTAAAATTCTCTGTTGAAATCAGGATAAATTAAAAGCAGGTCGTTTGATATAAGTGAGTTTTTAATTTTTAATTTCCTTCCCCTCTTAAAAAGGTTGTAAGGGGTTTCGCCAGATGTGCGTTTCCTTTAATGAAGCGGCGATAATACCCTGAAAGACCGAGAAAAGAGCGGAGGTCTTTCAACGTTTTTGGGCAAGGGAAATTCACTATCATTTTTACCTTTGCAGGTAAAATGAAGGTTTTGATTCCTTTCAAAAGAATAACGAATCTTAAAAATTCTACATCTTTTCTGAAAAATGAGCATTTATCTAACTGGACCTTTAAGTTCGCTTTTCTAGTGTTTCAAAAATGTCCTTAAGTTTTTAGATTGCGTTGCTTCATCTTCTCCGATGACTTCAATGTCATCAATATAAACAAAGCATATTTTGCCGAACATATCGCAAAATGTCGTCTAAGGCTTTTTGGAAAATGGCCGGTGCATTTTTGAGACCAAAAGGAAGTCATGTAAATTCATATATGCCATTATTTACTGAGAAAACTGTTTTCTCAATGTCTGACTCCTTCAGCGGTATTTGGTGGAATCCGCTTTTAAGGTCGTTTACTGAACATAATTTGCTTTGGCCTAATTGTGACAGCACTTCATTAATCTTGGGTATCGGATATTTATTTAAAATCGTAACAGTATTCAGTTTCCGATAGTCAACAACCATTCTGTATGTCTTCTCACCAGAGGAGTCAAGTTTTTTTGGTACTACCCATATAGGAGAGCTGTAGGGCGACCGTGAAGGTCTAATCGTAATAATGACATCTGTTAATAGCTGGCTGATTACTTTTCCTACTTCATCCTTTAGAGCCATTGGATAGGGATAAAAATTTTGAGTACACAAGAGTTTCTGAGGTTGTGCGAATCTCACCTTTTACAGGGGTAGTGAATGTTAGTTTATCATCGGGTTCTGTGAACAAATTCGGAAATTCCTTGAACTAACCGATTAATTTTGTTTTTTGCTCAACATTCATGTGGTTCGTTCTTATATAGATTTCGTTGACTGCCGTGTAGGCTTGCTGCTTTACTCTAATTTTAACCTTGTTTTTGTTATCATGAAATGTTCGTCGGTATGGATTATTTCAGAGAGTCGCTTTAAGCTATCATTTTCTAAGATAGCGTGGAAAAATTTAATGTTCGTATCTTTAAGACCAAATAAGTTCACCATTGCTTGGTGACTGATTTTAATATTACCGCCTATAGAATTGGCGTATAAGGGTTGTTCATTAGGAAGGGGTTTCGACATAAGTGCCGATTGAATATAGTTTTTGTTGGAGCCAGTGTCTATTAAGATTTTTAAAATTTCTCCACTCTTCGTCCTGCACTCGAAGTAGGGCAGTGAAGAGCGATTTAGTCTAAAAAATGGATGTCTATGTAGTCACATAGTGGTTCTTGAGTGTCATTAGGATTTCCATATGACGCCACGTACTGCATTAATATCTGGTTTTATTGGTTTTCGGTAATGTTGATAATTTGTTCATAATTCATGTTATCTTTTCTTTCTGGTTCGAAATGGAAGTTTCCTTGTTCTTGTTGATATATTATGTGTTGGGTGTTTGTGGGTATTGGTTTTGGGGTTGTTGAACTTCAGTCTCTTGGGGTTGGATATGGAAGTTTGCTTGTCATTGTTGATATGTATTGGGTGACTATTTATATTGCTTTTGGGGTTGTTGAACTTCAGTGTTTTGGGTTTGGATATGGAAGTTTCTCTGTAGTTTGTTAGGGGCCTGGACTTGTGTAGAAGGTGCATACCTTTTTCCTGTAATGTTACGATCTTGCTAGGGCCTTTTCATGTAATTAATTGCTCGTACTTGCACACTGATATCCATTGGAACTGGTCGTGGTTGTGACTTAGGTGCGATTGGACACGGTGGCATTGGTTGCTGAAAGTTATTATTAAATTAATTGAAGTGAGGTCCTTGTCGGTGACCGAAATGGTTTTGGTTAAATTGAGATTGCGGGATGTAGGCTAACTGGGGATAAAAAGAAGGTTTATTACATAGAGTATTTTTAGGAGAAAGATGCTTTTGTGGATGCATAGGAGGTTGCTGAGATCCCCGAGATGATCCGACGTGGGTTATCGCGTGATGAGTCCTAAAATTTTAGTTCTTAAGCTTCAGACAGAGGTGTACAGCTTGGGGAAGTTCAGTCAGTTCTCCTATGCCAAGAAGTCTTCTCAGATCACCTCTCAAACCTTTAACAAAGGTGTCAAACGCCTTGTTTCCGAGTCGTTTCCGATTCCCATACATAATATCTTATTTAAAATTAGAGATAAGTGTGAATAGACAACGTGTTAAATTCTAACGTCGAAAGGTTTCCTAAGACTAAGCATATCATCTGGTATTCGAGTGTAGATAAATCCCGTTTATCAGCGTAGTGCATTGTCGAACAGTGGGCTATGCATTGCCAATCTAACGGAGTATTGTACGATTCCAATACTACGTCAGCTTGACCTTATTGCGAATCAAGTTAAAGGTCTCAAAATTTTTGGGTGTTCCCCTAGTGCCTTCGTAGATTTGCAGAATTCGGTCTACGCTTTTCTTCCAGGAGTTAAATTCTCCTGGTTGAACATTGAACTCCTTAAGGAAACGAATAACATCGGTTATCTTATCTAAATCAGAAATAGTCTGCCTAAATTTTGGATTAAATGATCAGAGTACGGGTTTACAACAGATTGGATAAGTTGACGTCCCTCGTTTTGAAGAACGCGAGTTAACATACCTGTAATGAGGGACTAATGTTTTCATGCCAGCGGTTTGACATAAAAAAACACTTTTCTTTGTTTCTCTTTTTATTTCTTTATTAAAATATAAAAACTTAAAATTAGGACAGGAAACTTGAATTGAACTTAATTTTACTGCGGGTTGTCGAGAACAGAGCCACTGACTGAATTTGCTGCATGTTCTTAAAGCATAAAACTGTTGACACAGCTTTTCCGATGAGTACAGGTTCGTCTGTGGGAAAGGAATGCGAAGATGAATGCGAATGGTGAAGGTTTCATATTTACCAATGCAAAAGTAGAAGCGTATGTGAAAATGATCCGCGTACGGTTGATCATGCATTTTGTGCGTGGTTGGAGTATAGTACATGTGAAACGATGTTGATCATGAAATGGGATAGGGTTAGGGAGGAGAGCGGAAGTGAAATCTCCGACGTAACTCGCCCCCCTTAAGATTCTGCTCCGGAGAATCCAAATTTTTAATTTCGACTTTAACTTTAGTTTTACTGTTTTACTGTTTAGCATTTCTACAATATTTCTTTTGATGACAGAAAATCCCTTCCCAAGATTCCGAGTTGGCTTGCTAATACATTTAACTTTTCTAACTTTTTCTGTCAGTAGTTGTATGTTGTATTGCATTTGGAATGCCTGCTGCATGTGGGCATTATTAATGGGTAATATTAATTGCGTTACCTAGACTTTGTAGTTCCCTTTTTAGTGATAGTTGCTGTCCGCTTATATGTCTTGTTATATTATTTATGAGTTTGTCAAAGTTATATTTTATGCAAATCTGGTCATGTAGTCCGTCAATTACAATTTGGTTATTTTTTCTGCTTATTTTTAATCTTTGCCTGATTTCTTGCTCGTCGTCATAATCCATAACTCCTGTTTGATGTTTTAAACTCTTTCCTACGATCTTGCCTAAACCTCTTTTCTCTTTGTGATGATGTTTTTTCACTAGGCTTTCTATTTCCTGAGCTAATATGTTGAAACAATGTATCATGGATGGGTATTCGTTTTTGTACAATAATTTAGTTTGTCCATGTTATGTTCAATTATCTCTAAGTTGTCGGTCCATGTGTCAGATTTACACAGTGAAGTAATTTTGTGTAGCCCTCTATCACTTGAAGTTCTTGGTCCCTTATTGTAACATATCCCTGTCCGTTGTCTAGATTTAGTATGTCAATCTTTTATCCTTGTGTCTTTACTGTCGTTGTCGGAAGTAGTATTAGTACCTGGAATTTTATTAGTTTTCATATTTGTATCTGCGTTTTAACTGTGTCTTAAAAAATTTACTTCCTCTTTCATCCCTTACGTGGCCTTTATCTATTACTTCGGGGCTTGATCTTTTGTGTACTGGCTTAAGCTTAATATTACTCCTATTTTTTAGGTATATATGTTTTCCTTCAATAAGGTATACATCTGCCTTATCTCTATTAAACTTATTAATGTATTTTTCCTAACTAAATCTAAAATTTTCGGATACTCTTCGCTTTTTATTTCTCCATTAGTAAAATCTATGGGTCTTTTATGTGTAGCAGAATGAATTGCCTAATTGTATATAGTAACTGATTTTAGAATCTTACTGCGCAACGTGTCACTATGGCTATCGTCGGCTGCAAATGTTCGTGTGTTCTTGTTTAGAGTGGAATGGAATCTTTCGATATCCGAATTTCCAGTCTTTCTATATGGAGTAGCTATGTGTAATTCGACGTTATTTTTTTTTTGAGAAATTCTCTGATAAAGATTGATGAGAATCCAGTCTCTCCGTCTGTGACGATTCTCTGTAGAATACCTAGTGTTGCAAACCTATTTTTTAATGTTTTTAGTAATTCCATCCAGGTTCTGTGTCTGATTTCCTGAACCATGGCATGTTTGGTTAATTTGTTAATATGTACGATTTTATTGGGTTTTGTTGGTGTCTCGGTTAGTTTCAATATGATTTTATATGGTTGCCTTTCATATTTTGATTTATTCATACTTCACAGTTGTTTATAAATTTCTGAATACTCTCCTTAAGTTAATGGGCACAGTAGACATATTTTAATTCTTCATACGTTTCATTTATACCTCTATGATTAGCTTGTGAGTTTGAGTTATAGCCTGTGCTAACTTTTCTTCGTCGTCTATATCACTGGAATTTACTACATTTTACTACACTTAACAGTATTTCAGATACAAATCTTGAAACTTTGCGAATATGTGATCATGATTGGAATAGATGGCAACTATACCTTTGTGTGGCAAAAACTTTTTCATGATGTCTAGAACAAAATCTTCCCTAAAGTCTTTTAATTCTATTACAATTCTTCTGTTTTTGAACGTATTATATATTTTGTGATTATTCAATTTGTCTGTTCTATTATAAATTAGCTGAGTTTTATATATATTTACAGGTGAGTCTGTTATTGGGATATGGTCACTACTATCCTCGTTTGCACTGTGAACAGTTGCGACTATTGATTGGGTGTCCATCCGTTCTACAATACATTTTTATTATTTTGTTTATCAGTATTTTCATTGAGATAAATTTCCAGCCTAAATAGCCCGTCAGCCACCTGGTTATCCTTGCGTTTTACATATTCTATTTGAATATTCTAGTTGAATTCTTCGAGTTTTATCTTCCACCTTTGTAGCTTGGTGTTGGGTTCTTTTATTGAACTCAACCAAACTAATGGACGATGATCCGTCCTGATCGTGAAGTATTTAGTAGCCCATGCTATGGCAAGTAACTCTTTTTCGACGGTAGAGTAATTGGTCTCATGATTATTTAACCCGTTGGTTTTGACGCTTCATCGCTGGAACCTAAAGAATATAACAGAATGATCACCTATTTACTACAATTACTCCTGTAAGTGAAACGACCCGACATAGAATCAAAGTTTTGTGAAATAAAAATCTGTTCCATTCATAATTAAATCAAAGCGAGCTTTCTCATTCAAAATATTAAACATATATACATACTTGATGACTTTACATGTGTCATTTTAGTTAAGTTTACTTCATAAATGAAATTATAATCTTACATATTACAATAACAATTTTATTTATTTTAAAAAATAAAAAAAAAATCAAGAAATCAATTTTTATTATTGTATATTACGGTGACCAATAATATTCAATAAATATTTGTTTTAAATTACAAATAAAATATTCAAACGTTTCATTAACAAAATATATAAATATATTTCCTTAACACCTTTTATCATTGAATGTCAAAAAATATAAAAAGTAAGATACGATTCCTCCCATACAACCTAAGGCGGTTATCGATTTATCAATTCTATCCCAGAAGGAAGCATTGAAAACCTTAATTCTTCTTCGTCTTCTTCTGCTTCTTCTCCCCAGACCATTAATATGTCTATGGAAAATAATAACTCCATTCCTACCCCAAACCCAAATATACAGACTCCAGATTTGAATGACATTTTTAACTCATTGAGGATCCCTGATGCCATCAAGGATCTTCCAACATTCGACGGAAACCCCCGCCTCCTCTACGAGTTCGTCAATAATGTAGAGGAAATATTACTCTACATAAGAGAAACCGACAACACACCATACGCACAAATACTTTTAATACTTTTACAGGCCATTCGCAACAAAGTAATAGGGCAAGCGAACGAAGTCCTTAACATGTACGGAACACCCTTAATATGATTCGAAATTAAAGGAAACCTTGTGCTTCACTATTCTGACAAACGAACGGAAACGTCGCTGATCAGGGACTTTCATAACATAAAGCAATAAAATAAAGGCGTTGAATCATTCTATAGTAAATTCATCGAACTACAGTCGGCCCTTTGTTATACGGTCTTGATCCACGAGCAGGACAAGAAATTTATCGTTGCTAAGAAAAATCTGTACTCTGATATGTGTCTGAACTCCTTCTTAAGCGGAGTTCGCTAGCTGCTGCTCTTACATGCATCAAAGAGCAGAATATCTCATATCAGAGACTACAGTTCCCTAGATTTAAGCCATAAAATTCCCCCTATTAACTAAACCAACCAAAACCATATAGCCCCAACCCGATCCAAAGACAACCCAATAATAGGTACCCACCACCCATCACACAATCAGGACCATCATCCTAAATTCCAAGGGCAATCAAATAGAAACTATGAAACCAAATTTAATAAGCCCCAAAAATCCAATAACCAAGACATGCACCCCACACCACTAACCATAACCCCGATAACTACACACAACATAAATTTAAAACCAGCATACAAACGCGAAACACTAACATCAAATTCCATCAGACAGACATTCCGAACCCAAACACCTTCCAGCAACTCGATCAATTTCTAGAGAAAGATACTTCCAATATCACCAATATCCAGGACACCCTAATTTTTTTAACACAAGCCTCGAGCAACCAACCGGATATATAAACCAAGTTCAACAACCTACAGACCTACCTTACATAGAAATCTCTTCACCTTTCGGCAGACCACTTCGGTTTCTTTTAGACACAGGAGCCTCAACCTCTTTCCTAAACCCGAAGTATATACCAGAAAATAAACAAACATCATGCAAGCAAGTAACTATAACGACCGTGTTCAAAAGTTACCAATTAGAAAAACAAGTAACCTTACCTATCTTCTCTGAGTTTAATCAAACAGGATCCCTTATATTTCTCATATTTAAGTTCCATAAAATTTTCAACGGCCTTTTAGGCATCGATAGCTTTATCTCTCTAAGTGCAAACATCGATTTGAACAAAAAAAATCTTAACAACCCAAAATGCCACAAACCCCATTAACATCAAACACAATCTATCCTCTAACGTTATAACAATCCCTAGAAATTCAAAATTTCTTGCAAAACTACCTGTCGATAAAGAACATGGCAACTTCTTCCTAAATTCAATCGAAATCAAACCTCTTCTTTTTCTAAGCCAAGGCCTATATGAAGCCGAAAACTGGCATAGCACCATAGAACTAGTAAATTGTTCCAACAAACAACAGACTCTTATGTTTTTGTTGTTATGTTGAAATCTGCACTTACCGTGGAACAATATGATCCTACAGAATTTATTGAAATCAATAACTTCAACGGAATAATAGATGACAACTTTCCCCAGAAGAAAATATCTGACCTAATCAGATTAGACCATCTTAATACTGAGGAACGCAAGGAAATACTGAGAGTTTGCAAGCAATACGAGGACATCATATACACGGAGGGTGAACCATTTTACTTCACCAATAAACCTAGTATACACAACCGACGACATCCCAATTTACACCAAGTCCTACCGGTACCTCTTTGTCCACAAAGAGGAAGTTCAAAAACAAGTTTCAAAAATGTTGGAACAAGGGATAATACGGCCTAGCTCCTCTCCATGGAGCTCTCCTGTTTGGATAGTCCTCAAAAAACTGGACGCCAGCGGAAAGCAAAAATGGAGATTAGTCATTGAATATAGAAAAGTCAACGAGAAAACTATATCGGACCGTTATCTTCGCCCAATATAAGCGAAATCCTGGACAAACTGGGTAAATGTATATACTTTACTACCCTCGATCTGGCAAGTGGTTTTCACCAGATCGAGATGGACAGTAAACACATCCAAAAGACAGCGTTCACAATCAAAGAAGGGCATTATGAATACCTCAGAATGCCCTTCGGATTAAAAAACGCCCCATCCACTTTTCAGCGGCTGATGGACAACTTTCTTAAGGAGCTGGTTGAAAAAATATGTGTCGTCTACCTAGACGATATTATTATCTATTCAACTTCACTTCAGGAACACATTGAAAGTATTGCAAGCGTCTTCTCAAAATAAAGGCAAGCTAATTTCAAAATCTAAATGGATAAGTGCGAATTTTTGCAAGGAAATAGCCTTCTTCGGCCATATCATAACTACAGAAGGTATTAAACTTAACCCTGCAAAAATTCACGCTATCAAAAACTTCCCTATCCCGAAATTACGAACTGAAATTAAAGCATTTTTAGGATTAGTAGGGTACTATAGGAAGCTTATAAAAGACTTAGCAAAATTGACCAAACCTCTAACAAACTGTTTCAAAAAGGGATCAGAACTAATAATAGATCATGCCTATCGAGACGCTTTCGAAACTTGCAAAAACTTACTAATAAATGACCCAATTCTGCAATACCCGGATTTCACAAAGCCTTTTGTTCTTACAACAGACGCAAGTAATTTTGCCTTAGGAGCTCTTTTATCCCAAGGACGGATTGAGTAATTACTCAACGATAGAAAAAGAACTCCTAGCCATCATTTGGGCAACACGGTACTTCAGACAATATCTATTTAGAAGAAAATTTCAAATAGTAACAGACCATAGACCTCTCACATGGCTTATGAGCCTGAAGGAACCTAATTCCAAGCTCGTACGATGGCGCCTTAAACTAGTAGAGTTCGAATAGAGGCGAATATAAACGCAGATTCTCTAAGTCGTATAAGAATCACAGACCAGGATGAACAACAAGAACTTTTTAATAACTACGAAACACTTAGCACTATTCATAGTGCACAATAACATCTAAACGATGACATTAATATACCCGAGAGACCCCTTAACGAATTTAATATACAAGTAATTCTGGAAACCAGTGACAAAGGATGCCCAATGACAACTGAAAATATATTCAAAAACAAACAGACACGTATCGTACGCAGACCAAGTTTCGACGAAGACACCGTAACAAACATCATCAAAAACTTATTTCCCCCTAATAAACTAACTGCCGTATACACAACTGATAAAATTTTTTCCTTCGTTCATTCCACTTTTTCTAAACATTTTTCACGAAACAAAACATTTCGTATCATACGATGCACAAAAATTCTGAGCGACATCAGAAACCAAGACGAACAGAAAAAAAACTATTCGCGATTGTTATGAAAGATGGAACCACCGAGGTATAAACGAAACCTACCTCCATTTAAAACGTCAGTTCTTCTTCCCATATATGAAAGACAAGATCACAAAAACCCTAAATAATTGCGACAAATGTCAACTACTCAAATACGACAGAAATCCCCCAAAACCTTTCTATGCCAAACCTGAAAACCCCCCAAAGCCTTTAGAAATCGTTCACATCGATATTTACACTATAAACAATAATCAGGTGCTCACACTTATCGATAAGTTTTCCCGTTTTACTTGCGGATACACCTTAATATGTAGAAGCAGTGTAACCATCCTTAAATCTCTTAAAAACTACATCAGCCTCTATGGCGTACCAAAGAAAATCGTTTGTGATCAAGGCTCAGAATTTGTTGCAGATATATTTAAAGACTTTTGCAAACAACTAGAAATAACTTTCCATTTCACGTCAAGTTTGTAGTTTGTAGTTTTTCAACAAACCGGTAGTAACTCCTCCGTGGAAAGATTACACTTCACACTAACTGAAATCTACAGAGTTATCATTTTAAAAAGGAAAGAGCGAAAGCTAACCACAGAACATGACGAAATTCTGGCCGAAATCCTTATAACATACAACAACGCCATTCATTCAATCACGAAGCACACACCGTGCGAACTTTTCTTTGCCAGACCTTACAAATTCTGTAAAACCCTAGACTTCTCGAATGAACATGAATACTTATCCAAACTAAACGAATTTCTTAACGAAATATACACTAAAATTCATGAGAAAATAGGCAAAATAACTACTACTAGAATTGACAAACTGAATATGAATAGGGAGGAGCCGGAGAAGATTGAGGACGACGATGTTGTTTTTAGAAAAGAAGCATACCGAAATCAATTTACCCCTTACCGCAAAAGAAAACAAATTTACTATTCTAAACAAACACAACAAAAAATTCACAAAAGTAAACTAAAAAGGAAACAAATAAGGAAAATTTAAAAAAAAGTTCATGTTAAAAGTAATTAACAAATAAACAAAATGTAAAACCCAATTTGTAACATTATACAAGTTTTATGTATATACAAAAAAAAAAATTAAAGTAAAATAAATAAGTGAATAAAATGATCAATCTACATTATTTCTTTTCTACTACAAAAAAAAATTACACAAGAATACATTTACATTTACTAAACTTTCCAATACATTCACGGCATATGAGTGTAAACATGATAGCGAAGATCACTGAATACGATCGAGAGGCTATCCAAGTAATGGTCAAGTAATTAAAAAATAAATAAATAAATAAAGTAAAACAAACATACATTTACATATACTAAACTTTCCATTACATTCACGGCATATGAGTGTAAATATGATAGTGAAGATCACTGAATATGATCGAGAGGCTATCCAAGTTATGGTCAAGTGGTAATAGGTTCACGGAATATGAGGTTTATTACTTTAAAATACTTACCATATACTTAAACACAATATGTATAACACATGTATATATTGAGTTTCGATTAGTATGTCATGTTCACGTTTAATTTTGTTAGCAGTTTTTTCTAGAAACTGTTCTATAATGTTTTGTTCCTTGTTAATATGGTTAGTCATATTTTTGAATCTTTCTATCATGTGAAAGTTAATTGTGCTTTGTGCAGAAATAGTGTTTTTTAGATTACGAATGTTTGAAGAAATGTTGCCTATATGTTGGTTAATATTTTCTGCGTCTTGGGCATCTAGGTTACCAGTGATAAGTTTAATTGCTGTTCCTAGTCCGTTGAGATGTACTCTTTTATGTCGGGTGGAAAGGTAGATTGTTTGCAGTTTTGTTTTTAATTCTTTTAGTTTTAGTGATGTGATGCGGATGGAGTTAGTAATTGTTCTTCTTTTTTCAAATAGAGTGAGTGATTTGGTAATGTATTGTATGTTGTTAGTATAGTCTTCTAGGTTAATAATATGAATAAGGTTGTGGAAGTTAGAAATAGTTCTTGCAGGTCCCAGTTGGAGTGGTAGAATACTTCGATTTTTGGGAATGTTATAGATTTCGATTAGTTGCGGTGAAACGTAGGATATTCTGGGGGGTTTGTTAGTTGGGAGAGAAATGTGAAATTTATAGTTATAGGCTTTTAGAGGTTAGTTGTATATAGATATGTAGGTATATTGGTATATGGTGTATATGTTTTTAATTTTATTTATTTTTTTTTTTATTTTTGTATTCTTAAGTTTACTTAAATGTACTTATATGTAATAAAATTTACTTAAATGAACTTAAATATATTTAAATCTACTTAATTGTACCTAAACTTAGAACCAGATTAATTTCAACATAGACTTACTAACAAATCACATATCCGATCTTGCCAAAGCAGTGTTTCTAAGCAAACTTAACATAATTTCTAAATTCATTCTAAGCCCTTCTGAACTTAAACTAATACAAGACAAACTGGAAACACAAAACATTAATACAATCTCAACAGAACAAGTATAGGAATTTTTAAGCTTATTATAATGGCACTAACCTAATATTTAACATACTAATACCAAATTTTTCACCCATAAAATACAGCATGTTTCACATTGTACCTTTACCTATTAACGACACACAACTAATCATTACTAAACCCTACATAACTTATAATGAAAATAATCACATACAACATCACAAAGCACTTTGCCCCAAGGTATTAGGTACACACTATTGCACCGAACCGGAGATGGAAAAAGAAGTAACCTCATCTAAATGCTTAAGAAAACTGATGAAAAACTAAGCAGCCCATTGTATGCTTAACGACGTAGGCAAGATCGAGAGCATCTCAGAACCAGAACCAAATTTCATATTATTTGTAAATGTCCCAAAAATCCTAATTGAGTCTACTTGCAGCACAAGAAGCACAACAATAGAAGGCACGGCAAACAATTGGATCACATACGATTACAACCAAGAAACTTTTTAGGAAGAAGTCCATGTCCCACCACCACCAAACATTCATGTCCACGCTGAAACAACAAATGATGTACTAAGTCTAAAAAAATTAAAAGATTTCACCTTTAAAACCAAATCCGATCTAATCGACCTTGGAGCCAAGACACTACTACTCCATTACATCACCGGCTCGGCAGCAGGGCTGTTGTTGGTCATCATATCAATAGCAATCATAATAATCTACAGCATCAATAAGAAAACTAGTCAAAAGAACATCCCCGTTTTGCAATCCTTCGTTCCAGCCCCATTGACTTCCCTGTGGCCGTCGCTCTACACTAAGGGGGGAGGAGTTACATCAGGAACCTACCCCTCCGTTGCCCCCTAACGCTATTTCACACAACCTGCCACCTTACAACCCCCACACAGCCCCAACACACGAACCTACGCTCCAACGAATGACATCCGCCAAAATTCATTACCAAGCACCTTCCCATCGGTGGAAATCCAACAATACCTATGATTAAGCAATATATTGTAACTTAATATTAACCACTGCATTGTGATTGCACAGGTGAATTGCAAGCTAAGCGTCTGGCTAGTTTCCGTCGCAAGTTCAAGTTCTTGGAACTCACTTCTACAAATAATTAATTTGCGAAACCAAAAAATCAGATTGTATTCATTCTATTGTCAAACTTAGGACCGAAAGGGTCAAATAAATCTTTTTTTTATCTAACATAGTTTTCACTACTTTAATTCGCGCGCTTGCTTCAGAAATTGTTTTGCAAATGTTTGAGGATAAAGATGCATTATTGATGAAATTGTAGGATTTTTACTTTTTGTTCTATATATGTCAGTAATATCTGTGTCTTTTATCTCGTGATTAATAGTTTTACCAATTGCTTTTATTAATTTAACAGGATTTTCATGTGTTGAGTGTGGAATATTTTTAATATCGACATTGTTTTTAATCATTTGTTGTTCGAGCGCGTTGATTTGTGATTGCATTCTTTCTTTTACTTCCCCTTTCTTTCTGTTGTCCTCATTTCTTTATTGATGCTTTTCATAAGATTATTGTTTTTTATCATGTTTGTAATCAGTTCATCATATTTCGAAGCTAGAAAATCGCAGTTGCAATTCCTTTTACTTCATTTCCCATGAGTTCAACCTCCGCCAAAACAGCTGAAGCATATAAACTGAACAAACTTCGGCAACCAGTGAGCGCAACCAACGTGCCACTCATGAGCGGATTGTATTCTTTCAGATATGAAGAAGTGTGGAGAGCGTTGAAGGAGCGTTTTGATAATCCAAGACTATTGGCCGAAATACACTTCGCTCGCTTTCTTAACATCAAATCTGAATCGGACTTATCAATTACCTAAAACAAGGCCATATATCCAAGCAGTGTCTCTCCAATGACTGTAAGCGGTGTGGCCGCAAACACCACACATTGTTTTGTTGTGATTTACAACAAATGCAAAGGCAATCATCAGAAACAAAACATATCGCTCAGGCCACTTGTCCTTCAGTGGGGGCACAACCATCCTTGTGACTATCACATCCCGTCAGCAACTTGTTGCAACTGCATAGTCCTGGTTGCAACAGCTCAGGCTAATGCGTATGCGCTCATGGGCCGCTGCTTTCATACACACCTGTACCAGGGGCAGCGTCGTGCTCAAACTCAGGTCAATTTATTCTAATTTTATATTGAGGGTCATGCATTGGCCCTTCTGTCAATAACCTCAACGGTGCATATTGACGTGAGTCAGTGGGAACATTTGGTTGGTCTCCAACTAAACAGAGTTCGGATTTACTGTGTTTGAACTTGCTGCCCCTACGGCAGCATTATTATTAATTATTTAAACGGATCATATATTATTTATTGTTACTTAATCTACAAGCAACTTACGTGCTAGCAGATTTTATGAAATAAACAAATCTTATTTATAAATGTACAATGTTTTTAGCAATTTTCAGGATGAAAAAAAAATAAAAAATTAAAAGGTAAACGGGCTTTAGAGTGTACCATAAAAAATTGATCATTTGTCATACAGATCCATATGTAGGACGCCTTATACGGTAGGGAGGTATTACCTTAACAAAAATCATGTCATGGATAAACCGTCTTGTTGTTAAAGATTTTATGCCAAGCAGCTGCCACCTTGCCGTACAGTTCGCGTGAAAATTCCAATGCCTTTTAAAGAAAAGTAATTTAGTGCATCGCTTTTGTAATTTTTCAATACGTTTAAAAAAAGTTGTGAAGGCAGGGTTTCAGACAACAACAGAATATTCAAGGAAGGGCCTAACCAAGGAAACGTAAAGCGATAACAAGGCGAATAGATCAGTCAATTCTTTGCTGTAACTTTTTATGAAACCGACGGCTGAGTTGGCTTTTGATAAAGTATGGGAAATATGTGTATTAGATCAGAAAGGTAAGTTAAGCACGACTCCCAAATCTTTAACAGTATTTGTCTTTTAAAGGAATGCAGATCCAATAGAATATCGAAATAGGAGAGGAAATGTAGATTTCATAAATGACAGTTAATGATACTATCTTAGATTTAAATTTAGGTCGTTGTTTAAACACCACTCAAAAATGTTATTTATTCAGGCTGTAATAATAAGCAGTCGTTAATATATTTATTGTTTTTGAAAAATTGCATGTCTTCGGCGTATAAGAAACAGTTACTGTGATTAACCGAACGAATAATATCATCAATTAAGGTTACAAATAATGGTGGTCCCAAATGACTACCTTGAGGTACACCCGAACTACGTTTTATTTTCTTGGGTAACGAGCTTCCAATTTCGACTTTTTGAGTACGGTTTAAAAAGAAATATGAAATTCAGCAAAGTAACTAAGAGTGAATCAATAATGAGTGGTTAAGGGAGTCGAATATTTTACTGAAATCAGTATAAATAGCATATTGTCTTCCATCTCGTTAATCAGAACCAAACACCTTCTATGTATGTACAATTTCTTTTAGCACTTTATTTTCAAAAGTTTGTAAAATACTAATATTTGTTTACTTGGTACAACCACAGAGTTGTATACCATAAGTCCACACCGATTTTAGCACCAGCTTATATAAAAACAACTTGTTTTCTACGCTAAGCTAAGCCACCAAGTAGCCAGTACATTTCTCTGTATTTAGTTTCTATACAGTTTCCATATTTTGCCTCATTAGCAAACGGTATACAGACCAAGCTTATGTGGGTGGGCAGGTGACTTATTTTTCTATAAGTAAAGTTTACTTGCACGGATTTGGCCTCGTTGAGAGCGATTCGCCAGATATTTGTCCAGTCATATACTTTATTTAGAGCGCTTTGTAGTAATAGATTCTTCTATTGCTTTTCCAACGGCTAAAATGGCAGCGTTGTCGGCAAAGGTGGCAAGAACAGTCCCCTGGACTTGTGGTATATACAGGTGTGGACCGAGCACACTTCCCTGCGGTACACCGGCCGATAGTCAATATATTGCACAGTTTCGATGGCAAAATTTGCTGTAATTTTAACTTTAAAGCTTCGTGCCAAACCTTGTTAAAAGCTTGTGATATGTCAAAATATACGCTTGAGGAAATCTTTTTCTCTTCCAGAGCTTTTTCAATTAAGTCGGTAATTCAATGCACCTGGTCAATAGTTGAATGCTTAATCCGAAATCCAAACTGATAGTTGGGGGTAAAATTTTTGTCTTCAATAATTGGCATTAAACGTTTGAGCAGGATCCTCTTAAGCAATCAATTGGAGGTTTACCTGATTTTAGCATCATAATTACTTCTGCAACTTTCCATTGACATAAAACGTATTCTAGCCTAAAGGCCGCATTAATGATATGTAAAAGCTTTTAGGGGCAACTATTTAAGGACTTCTCCGGTTATTAGGTCGTATCCGGGATCTTTTTTAGTTTTGAGTTCATTATAACATTCCTTAATTCACCCAAAGTTGCGTTTGGTATTGTTAAGTTATCAGACACCCTTTTTGATATACTAGTATAGTGTAATAGTGTTTTCCCATCAAAGGGCTGAAATGTTTCTTTCGCGAAGAGCACCGCCTTCTCCTTATCCTCCTTCGCCCATTCGTTGTTATCGATTTTATGTGGTGGGGCTAGGGTTTTGGGTCTTTCATTATTTTATCGGGTAAGTTTGTTTTTTATTTAACCTTATTTCAATCCTAGTTAACTTTTCTAAAATAAGTTCATTTACTTAGTTTTCCTGCTCAAGTTTCGCGAATATAATGGAAGGTATTTAAGATGCATTTTGAGAATTGAGCAACTTATCTCGTCTGTTTTGCAGCTTTTTGGCTTCTTCATATCCTCTATGTTTTCCTTTATAGTTAACACAGATCGCAGGAGTTTGTCTGCTTACAACACACAATAAGTGTGATCGCATATTTTTCACTACGCATACTAGGACTTTGGATAGGCGTTATATGGTACACATTCCGTTTCGTCTTGAAGCACCACAACTTGGAAACTCGTATCAGCAGGCCTTACGGCAACAAAAATCTATGGAAGAAATGCGTTGATATACGAGTACACTGCGCTTTTGCACATGGAGAGTGTTGATCAACCTGGCGATCACACGAATTGTTTCTATATTTCCCATCATGCTATCACTGATAAATTTCGAGTCGTCTTCAACGCCTCAGCAAGGACTAGTACTGATATTTCATTAAACGACATTCTCCGTTTTCTTCGGTTCCGCATTGCTTTGACCGCTGATGTGGAAAAATGTTTAGGCAGGTATTGGACACTCTGCAACATCGATATTACCAATGGATTATCAACGGGCGGACAAAAAGATATTTTAGGCTAAAAATGCATATATTAGTGTGGTAAGAAAACAAATAAATAATGTTGTGTTTGTGAAGAAGAAGGCTAAAATGATACGAATTGAAAATGAAACTCTGCAAAATGCATTACTCTTATCAATTTTAAAATAAATCACCACACCTAATTCTGAACAACTGGATGTTATACACATGACAACGTGGGTGCAAATTACTTTGCAGGTCGCACATCGGGCTTATGAGTATAGGTGAGGTGCCAAGTTGTAGTTCCTTACAAGGGAGTGCGTTTCGCAACGTTATCGATGCCTAGCTAAAACTCATCGGATTGGGGATGGATCTTCCACTTCACATCACCACATAAAGAAATATGACTCCCTTGGATAGTCTCTCTAGCATATTATATCCTCACCATGGTTATAATCTTATTCAAGCTTCTTAGGAATAACCCCCTATTTCTATATATCTTTTCTTGTTTACTTCAACTTACGTTCAGCTCAATATGCTCACACATGTTCTCGTCACATTTCTCTAGTTATTCATTTTAACAGAACAAAACCATCACTTTTATTATATTTAAGCAAATTTATATAGGCAATTAATAGAAAAGTGTGTGATCTCTTTTTATCACCACTGTACTTAATTAATCTTCCGTATAAGAAGCCGTTTGATAGCATCGAATGATCAAAACGGAACTCTCTACTAAATTCTCTCAGCACAGCCACTATAAATGTATGTACAAAGCACTGATAAGTTAAGTTGCAAATATACGTCAGGACGATAAGTAGACAGAACTTTTTGTCTTTTAACTTTTCTTTCTTTTTCTTTCTATACCCTACATTTATTAATTCTGACAAATCGAAGTTGATATTTTCATATTTATGGATTAATTTAACTTGAATTACTCAAAAAAGTTTAATCATAGAAATTTAAGTTCAAACTGGTGATACATATAAAGTTCTTGAAAAAAATGAAAATGATACATACCTTGAAATTATTTTCCTCAGCAGATAGTGTACGCACAAAAACCGGAACTTTTATAAATCTTTTATTAAATTGATTAAATTACATTTACAGGAACTTAATGCACGAAAATAATTGAATATTAATTTACGAGTAATATATTTACATATATATTCGATCTGTGGTAATAAATTTACTGTGATAAGGTTAATGATACCGACTGTGATATTTACAAAAATTAGTTTAAATAGGTTTTAATAAATTTTAATCAATACAAATGACTTATCAAACAAAAATTAAACAATCTGGTATTACAGATTATTGAGTAATATATTGAAGAAGTATAAAAACTGTAATCTCTGACGCTCCGCTGCTCACGGTAGCTACTGCTGAGGGCCTTCAAATCTGTTTATATTATAAAGTTTTAAAAGCAGTAACAATATGTAATAAGACAATTCACTCAAACACAAAGAAAAGACCAATCGACTTTCTTAATGGTACTGTAAATAGTGAGAATTATGCTGAAATTGTGGAATTGGTAAGAACAGATAAGCAGAAATATACATATAGATAAACTTAATAAAAAATACTATGGAAAGAATACAGACCTTACAAAACATAAAAATTTTTACTTAAAAACTAAAAATAACAATAAAATTAAGGTTTTTTACAAGAAATCAGATAATGAAGTAATTGATAAAGATCATGTAAAAGATGAAAAAGAAAGCAAGTTTTATAAGAGCCAAGTAAAAAGATTTACAAATACTAAGACCATTTATTTTAAAATTTTTATGTTGATAATGACAATTACGACAATAGGGCTCTCTATAACGACTTGACAACTTTTTCTTTAAATAAAAGGCAAACAATTTGAGATATTTCAAAAACTTTATTATTGGCATGAAGTACAATCAAAACATTTATGAATGGAACTAGACTTCGTTGTCTACTAGAGGGAGAATTACGACCGAAAGTTGGAGTTAACGCTCTTAAAGTTGTAGTCACTGAATCTGAACATCTGAATTAATATTTATAATTTGCAGAATGTTGAGTTTACTGAATAAATTGACAGTGACAGCTTGAGGATTAGTGAAAGAATGCGTTCACAAATTAGATTCAAAGTTGTCAAGTCCCTATTGGAAAACCTTATACATGGACTTGACGTTCGAGACCTAAACAATGGACGAAGATATGTAAATGTAAAGGACGAACAACTACAAATTATTAGCGGATATAATAAGATTCTTCCCAGCATTAACACAACCGCATGGTCTACTTGACCATATAGAAATTATCGAACATAATATAAATAGACTTAATTATAAGAATAAATATCTCATAATAGTACATAGCTCTAATTTATTACCCGAAGAGATAGAAAGCCTTTTAGGACATCAGCATTACAAAGTGAAAACAGTAATAAATATAGTTGGACGACGAACAACAAATTAAAAGAAGCTTAGAAACGAACGAACAAAATAATAACAGACTAATTGAAAGTCTAAATGACCAAGTAGGTACAAGTTAGTAATTAATTTAACGAAGTTATAAGTAACATTTAAAAACACATCATCAAAACAGCTAGAAATAAATTAATCAAGAGTTTTCTGAAATAGCTCATATGCAACATATTTTCCAAACTCAATGTGATATACAGTTATTAAGAGATCAAGTAAGAAAACTTAAGGAAAATTTACTTCTTGGCAAATTAGAAGTTTTAGGCAAAGATATTTTGTCATCATATGAAACATCTACTTTTAATAAAACAATACGCAACCTTTAAGATATCAAAAGCAGTGTAATTTTACACGACGATAAAGTAATTTTTGTTTTACTTATCCCAATTTATTAAAACGTACAATTTCTTAAAACACTTTTAGAAACAATACCCAACAAAAACAATTTAGAATCAATAACCACATGTAAATAATTTATAAGAGGTGATAATGTTAACTATTTATATATGAATCAGACACCTATAAAACTTAAAGTTTTCAAAATTATAAAAGACAATTATATATCTAGGATATATGATAAAAATCCCATATGTAATTTTAAAGAAAATATTTATTATTATTATTATAATATATTAAACTTAACGTAATTGTACAGTATAAAACTTAAGTATAACAGCTTGAGCTACCAATTAAGAAAATAAAAATGTAATAGTTAAACAAATACACGATAATATTATTATTACCAAATATATTCCATATATACCAATTGTTCATAATTGTAATTATTTTACTTTTAATGTTATGGGAAATAACCTAATAAGATTTGAAAATTGTAAAATAGAAATAAATAATGTAAGATACGAACATTTAATCGAATATGATAACTTTGAAATACCTTATTTTAATAATATTACAATTAATATTGAGTATATAACTCGTATATAATTCGTGCGGTTCAAAATTTGAACTTTTATTTAAGAAAAACATCTACAATAGTATTATTCAAAGTATTGCCCATCTGAAGCTATGACTTTTTCCCATCTTTCTGGCAATTTTTGGATCCCATCCCAAAAGAACTGCGCCGGCTTGGCAGCCAAGAATGAATCAAGTCAATTGTTGAAATTCTGCTCAGAAGGGGCAAGGTCTGGGCTATAAGGCGGGTGGGGTAAGACTTCCCATTCACTCTTTTCAAAATAGTTCTTAACCGGAATAGCAACGTGGGGCCGAGCGTTGTCATGATGGAAAATTATTGCCTCGTGTCTGGTCGTATATTCCGGGCGTTTTTCGGCTACTGCTCTCATCAAACGGATTTTTTGTGTTCGATAGCGTTGTCCATTGATGGTTTCACCCGGTTTTAGCAGCTCATAATACAGCACACCCATCTGATCACACCAAATACAGAGCATTTCCTTCGCGCCATGAATATTCGGCTTTGGCGTTGATTTGGCTGATTGGCCGGGTTTCACATATGATTTTTTGCGCTTAGGGTTGTCGTAATGGATCCATTTGTCATCACCAGTATCAATTCGATGCAAAAATGACTTTCTTTTGTGGCATTCCAGCAGCATTTCGGACATGCAAAACCGCCTTTCGACGTCTCTCGGCTTGAGTTCATGTGTAACCCAATTTCCTTGCTTTTGAATATATCCAGCTGCTTTTAAAAGTTTTGAAATGGCTGCTTGAGTGACTTCCAAAGATTCTGCTAGCTCTTCTTGTGCTTGGCAACAATCTTCATAGAGTAATGCTTCCAGTTCTTTATCTTCAAACCTTTTTGGCTGCCCAGGACGTTCATCGTCTTTCAAGCCAAAATCACTACTTTTAAATCGTGCAAGTAACTTTTAGCACGTTCGCTCAGCTAGCGCATGTTCAATATAAACTTCCACCAAAATACGACTACTTTCGGCAGCAGTTTTGTTCATATAATGAAGAAGAACTCCCCGCAAAAACACTTTTTCAGGCACAAAGTTCGACATATTGAGTGAATGACGACATCAAATGAATGACACATACTGAAATCACGTACAATGACAGTAGCTTTCCAACGCATGTTCCAATAGAATAATAACAATGGAATAATACAAGTTACGCCATCTTTTAGCAAACCGCACGAATAAGTTATAATTATATAATAAGTTATAGACCCAATTAAATTGTAAAAAAACTTTTCCACAGAGGCAGTTCACCTTAATAATATAGAAAACCGTAAATAAATTGAACAAATAAAGTCAAGGATAAACGCGCACGAATATATAAATCTTGCAATTGCTCTCATGATAGTTATTAATTTCATTATAATTTTTGTTTTTATTTTTAAAAATAAAAACAATCAAGCAAAAATTAATGTCGTAACAAAGACTGTTGATTGTTTGGAGCAGAATCCTAAGGGGGAGGAGTAACGTCACCATTTGACTTTCCCTCTACGTCATCATTTTATCTTCTCTTTCCCTTCTGCCATTAAATACTCCCATAAGTCCGGTTTGATCATGTGCAAGCCACATGCACCATTATAACACAAGCAACCATTTTTGCGCAATTAGCAAAACGCTCAACTCCATATCCATCCATTTGACACCTGCAAAAACAAGTTGCATTCCATTCCCACGGCAGGAAGCTTGAGGCAGAGTAATCATTTTTTGAGAGTTCATAAATATACCTGTGGAAAGTTTCAGATACACACTCGGTTGTCAGCAAACTACACTTCGTTCATATCATTACATATTTTTTTGTTAAGATCGTTTGTCATAATATTATTTAAATAAATAAAAATATTTTTTTTTCTCCTCCGCTCGAGCACCAACTTAATTATATTTTTTGGATAATACCTAATATTCTTCCTACTGCTTAAGTCCATTGAAAACTGATGGGTTAAGGTATTGTTTAAAGATGCTAATGAGTTTGTCCAGAGCTTTCATAACTGTGCTGAGTGACTGTGGGAGGATTGATTTTAGAGCTTCTAGGAGGCCGTGGTAGGGCATCTGCAACAACATTGGATCTTCCAGACCTGTACCCAAGCTCGTGGTTATACTCTTCAAGTATAGCCTTTCAACGTTTCATCTTGCTGTTATTTTTATGACTCAAAGCATATGTTAACGGCTGATGATTTGTGAAAATCTTGAACTTTGTTGAGCCATATAAATAATTTCTTAAATATTTTAAGGCCTACACTATAGCAAGCATTTCTTTTTCGTTTGCTGCATAGTGTTCTTCGATTTTTTCAAGCGTCCGAGATGAAAAAAGAATTGGTTTGTCATCTTGTGACAAACCGACTTCTAATGCACAGTTGGACGTATCTGTGGTTAAGTGAAACTCTTTCGAAGAATCTAGATGACTTAAAAGAACGTCTTCAGAAACCAGGGAAGATTTCATTTTTTCAAATGCGTCTTTCGTATCTTCATATAATTGAATGACTTTTTTATCTGCGACAATCTTGGAAGTTCCTCCATTATCCCCTTTTAAGATAGTTGTCAGGGATTTTGCTAATTTAGCATAGTCCTTAACAAATTCAAAGTAGAATCCTGAAAGATTTTGAGGAAAAGGAAACTCGGCTATTTCTTTGCCTTTATTGGGGTTAGCTTCGGCCGAGATGACAAACCCAACGAATTTAACTTCTGGCTTCAGGAATTCGAATTTATTAAGCTGAACTTTGAGGTAAGCACTTTAAAGAGTTTTGCATATTTCCTCCAAATTTTTAAAATTTGTTTTAACATCTTTGCAGAAAACTACGATGTCATAAATGAGGACATAGCAAACTTTGCCAATATGGTCTTTAATGATGTCACCCAACGCTCTTTGAAAAATGGAAGGGGCATTTTTCAGCCCAAAATGTGGTCTAACAAATTCGTATTTTCCTTTGTTAATGGAAGTTTTCTCAATATCTTCCTCGTGCAGAGATATTTGGTGAAAACCACTCTTGAGATCAAGTACCGAAAACCATTTGTTTTCCCCTAGTTGGGAGAGAACTTCGTTCGGTTCGGGGATAGGGTAACGATCGTGTATCGTTATCGAATTATGTTTTCTATAATCGACTACTCTGCGGTATTTCTTTTGTCCTGAGCCATCTGCTTTTTTCGGTACAATCCGTACCGGAGAATTGTACGGAGAATTGAAGTTGTGGTACGAATGCTTCCTTTAACTATAGTCGTAAAGGTAACCTTTTCGTTTGGTTCAGCAAATAGATTGGGATATTTCATTGTGAGAGAGTTTAGCGCATCTCTTTGATCTTGTATCATATGGCCTGTTCTGATACTTATGGTATATTATGGATAGTTTCAGACACTTGTTGTTTCAATTCAATATAATTATGGATTATCATCTGATTTTTATACGAAAAGATGATAGCTGATAATTCTTTGAGTGTATCATTTCCCGAGATAGCGTGAAAAGACTTTAAAGAGGGTCATAGGAAAAATTTAATAGGTTATTCAATGCCTTAAAAGTTAAATAATGTATGATGGGAGATTTCATGGCATGGAAATTCGCTGATTTGTTTTAAGATTCTTAACGAGATGTGGTTAAATATAATTTTTGTTGAACCCGGTGTAGACAAGAAAATTCAACATTCGTCATGCATCCAAAGTAAGGTAAGGACGAATTGGTTATTTTAAAAAAATTAACATCCACAAGGTCATGAACATTTTGCTCAGATGATTCATTTGTTCCTTGACTGTTCAGGTAGCTTTCTAAAGTTTGTTGGTCAAATGCAAAGCTATCCATTTCTTGTTTCATAGAAGGCTCAATGTGAAAATGCGTTGGTAAAACACGTTGCTATCAAGGTACCATAGGTCTTTTTGTAGCTGGCGGCCAGTTCTTTCCTGTTGGTCTATTCATGTAATCTATGTATATTACTGTTCCTGATGGTGGTTCTTTCCACAGGTATCACTTTTCCAGAATTGTTAGGGTTATGTTGTTAGTTATTTTGCTGACAAATTTAAGGATGCGATTGAGGATATATTCGGGAAGGGTTTGAGGATTTGGCCTTGAATTTGATTGATAGTAAGTCTGTTGAGAATTTTGCGGTTAGGTGTTTTGGGGAAGCGGTGGAAGTTGCGGTGTCATTTGTTGTTGTTGTAACATTTGTTGATAATCAAGTTTCTGGCAAAGATTAAGAGCAGTAGTCAGATCTGCTTGTTTTCTCATTGCCAAAAGCCTAGGTAGGTCATCTCTAAGACATTTTATAAAAGTGTCTAGCGCATATACCCTGTAAGGTTTAGTGATGCAAAATATCAGGAGGACATTGCATACTGGAGACTTTGTTCTCAATTTAAGACAGATGATTGTATACTGTACGGTAATATGTCGTCATCTGACACTCTATCGTACCCAGATCTGTCTATCGGCGTAATGCAATGTTAGGCATTTTGTAATACAACTCCAGTTCAAAGGTGCATTATAAGACTCAAGGATTGCATTGACATTCCCTACTATCTTGTTCTAAAATACATTTAAGATACTAAAATATTTTGGTGTTCCCCTCAATCCTCCGTAAATGCTGAGGATTTTCTCATCAGGAGAATCTTGATTGTTTAATAATTGTAGAATAGATTAAAAAAAAAACGCTCTTTAAAATTAGTACATTTAAATGTGCAACTCCACTTATTAGTTTCGCCTTATTCTAATATTCTTATTATTTTACATTTTTTCATTCTGATATTTTTAAATTTTCACTTTAAATTATTGACTATCTCTATTTTAACTTATTAAATCTGGCGTATTTTTCATATGAGTATAGTTCCTTAAAATCTAACTTATATAAAATTTGCTTCATGTCTAGCGCCTGTGGAGAAGGTTCTTTTTCCTTTTTGTTGACACTCCTGGGGCCCTTGCTCCCACTCCTTCGCTGTTGACTTAATCAAATTATTCAGTTCGTGTTGTGGATGGTCCAGTTTAATTGTATCTTGAAGTTGCTTGAGGTCCTTGTGATAGTGGAGCTTCTTAAGGTCCGACACACAATAATTTTTACACGTTTTACACATTTTACAATTACTGGGCCCCACTTTGGGCGCCATATCAATTATTTAATTAATATTTGTTTAACGAAAAAAGTATTTTTTTTTTATTTACTATTTTATTCCATGTTTCCGTTCAGTGCAAAAGTAAACATAAGATTAGCTTAACTCTTCAATCCAAACAATAACGCAAGCCCGTGAAGCCTTTGTTCCAGATGCAACATCAGCAGAATAACGTTCTCATGCATTGCTTTTAAGGTGTTGTGTTACTTGCTAGTGGTTACCTGATTATTTTGAATATTCGTCGTTCGTGGAAATTGCACTGAGGCGCGTGCAAAGAAAATGCTGATTTAGAATGAAACTTATTGTTATCTAACTTCCTAAACCAAGGAGGACACTTTAAGGACCTATAATAACTATTTTGGTATAGACAAAAAATGTATTTAATATGTTACTGAAGGCGGAAATCTCAAAAGACACTCTGCGATTTTTCAACCCAGGGTAGTGTAGGACCCTAACCGCACTTAAACCACCTCCATATGATAACCAATCAAAGAGAGATCGACAAATGATTTTTTTTTTCCAACGTTAAGTTGTGTTTGAGAAGGTATTAAGTTTAAATACCGGATGTCATAATTTTTAAATAAAAAGTTAGTGAGGTTTCGATCTTTTAAATCTACGGATATTATTTCGTTCATTTAAGACGTCTTCTACTCATAACGCTCGTTGTGACGAGTTGCGTACCTTTTGATACCATCGGCTACAGAATCAATCTGCAAGTCTCGACGCAAGTCATTATTTCTAATGTACAATGTACTATTCCCCGAAAGAGTTTGTATTATTTGTACATTAGTTTTCTTCATACTTGGATGCCATACATCCAAACTGTAACGATAAACAAAAATGATAAAGCAGTTTGGTAGGAGTCCGGAGTGATCTGTCAAAAAAAAAGCTTATTGAAAATCAAAGCTCACGATGAATCACCCCTTATAATTTTATAAATTTTATTTTTAACGGAGATATCTGAATTATGTCGCAACAACCAATAAAGTTTTCTACGTCTGATATTAAGCTCTTTTACCTTCTTTTTTACATGTTTCTTCCATCTCAGTTTTTGCATCCAGATTCATACCTAGATACTTAGCTGTGTTAGAATAAGGAACTACTTGGTTATTTAGAACTATAGGAACATTGGTTATTTTCTTATTTGGAAACTGATATAAGTGGACTTTCACTCATTAAGTTTAATACGCCATCGTCGCGTCCAATCACATATCTCGTCAACTGAATTTTGTAGTTTTTCTGTTGATTTAGCCACACATCCGTCAGTTGAGAGCAGTGTCGTCGGCGAATGTGGCAATCATCTCGTAGTACTGTCAGGGTAGGTTCTTATGTAGTTTATATTCTAAGCTCTTATGCCAAACCATGCCAAAAGCTTGTGCAACGTCTAAAAACATTATAGAACAAACTTGTTTCTCGTAAAGTGCATTTTCTGTAACATTAGTTATACGATGAACCTGGTCTATTGTCTAGTGCCTACTTCTAAACCCAAACTGATGGGTAAGAATAAGCCTTCTTTGGTCTATGATTCCATCTCGTCTTTAACAAGCAGTTTTTCAAATATTTTTGATAACACCGGTAACAGTGGAGACTGGTCTGTAAGGAAAAACTCCCGTCAGAGGAGTTCTACCTTAGGTAGAACAATAATATCTTCTATCTTCCATTGATGAGGAATTTATCATTGTTAAAAGCAAGCATTGATTACAAGCTTTAGCTTTAACAGCGCTATGTAGGGTAATTCTTTCAGGGTTTGGGCAGTTATCAGATCATAACCTGGTGATTTTCTGTTAGAAAGTTTATGAATACATGTTTTGATCTCTTTTAGCGAAACATGAGGGATTATGTCTCCATCTACTTTATGTAAGTATTCAAGACATTCGTTTGTAACGCTAGATGGAAAAGGTTTTAAGACATTTGTCAGGTGCTCCGAAAAAAGTTGGGCCTTTTCTTTTGGGTCGCCGATCCATTTCTCATAAGATGATGAGATCTTGCGTTTGAGATCTTTTTAAATGTTTAGCAGCCTTCCAAAGGGAGTAGTCTGTGGCTTTGTCAGCAGATAAATCACGGAGGTGTTTTCAAAAACTCGACACATTTCTTAAGTTGGTTATTTTTCTGCGGAATATTTTACCGATGCTTGTCTCTTTTGTTGATAACTCGGTATACTATCTTCCTCTGCCTGTTGTAGTATACCGGTATCAATATTGCTAATTGTGACTAGTGGAGACTCATGGTGCCCTGCTTTGTAAAGCTTCTTGCCTTTGTCGTTGTCAGTCTCGACCCCCAGTAGGTGTGTTTAAATTGAGGTCACCTCCAATCATAAAGTTGTTGCCTAGTATTTGAATAAGGTCCTTGTGATCTTTCCCTGTAGGCGAATGCCTTAGTAAGCATTATATAGCAACTATTTAAAATTATTAAAATCTATGGGTTTTTCTGCTAACTTGCTGATGATTGTTTTTATTATTGTTACGTTCATAAGATATGTTAAAATTGTATGTTTATGAAATATTTGCTGGCGAAAAGTGACCATGGGCAAGAAAAATGGAACAGGCTTAGAAATAAGATATCTGAAGCCTCAAACAGGATATCAACCTTGTTGTCAACATATTTTCTAAAAGATAAAAATTTCTGCGATTAATATTAACAAAGGTGGTAATTCACTGTCTGTCGCGCTATCTACCTGAGAGCCGTTCAGAACCGCCAATAAACAGTAGACCCTGCTCAGGAAAAATTCACAAGGTGAGAAGCACAATATGCGTGCGAGAAGATAGCCCCTGGCCCACACCGGACTGTCGCGCCACTTATTTATTTATTTTAAGTATTAATAATTTTCGTTAACATAGGTCAGGGTACACCAAAGTAAGATTTTTCTTAAATCCTCGATAAATCATGTTAATATTAGAGATAGACCCTTGATGTAGAACGATTTGTTCTTAAAATGTACCCAAAAATCAAATTATCCTTGACGAATTAGGGAAGAACCTAAATAATCGTTTGCGTATGTATAATTTTTAATCCAGTAGATGGCCCTCCGTCAAACCTAATGGACATAGAAAATATTTATAGTAATAGTAATATTTCTAGTAATGAAATAAACAGCCTTATCTAACTCTAACTAACTAAACGCATCCGATCTGGCTGAAGGGAAGTGATTACCGAACGCGTTCGGTAGGAAAGTTTCCCACTAGTTGTTTAGTTGGCCGACTGTCTTTGTCGGACACATGTTATACAGGCACGAACAAATTTTCGGTAAAGATTTCTGTATGCAGAGCATTAAATGCATATTTCGTTAAGACCAATAAAGAGAAACACCCGCATGAAAATATTTTTTTTATATACCTAAGTGCATTACGATAAGTTTTGATATTGGATGACACTTGCTTTAAAAAAAAAAATAAAATACTTTTCAGAATATATCTGACCAGATAAAAGCGATAAAAAAAAATTAAATAAAAAAACAAAAGGTGTGAGTTATAAAAAAGATTCTGGCTTTATTTTTTTTTTAAGCCACGTTCATGCCATTATATGAAGAAGAGCACATATATGGCCGCTTCGGCTTCGCTAACAGTGGTTCGAGTCCACACATTATTCCAATATGTGCGGCGTTTTTTCAGAACCAGCGTGTTGGATGTTGGCCTCTAGCTCTTCCAAAGTGGTTGGCTTGTTAGCGTAGACTAAGGACTTGAAGTAGCCCCAAAGAAAATAATCGAGTGGTGTCAAACTGCATGATCGCAGCAGACAATTGATGAACGTTCACTATGAGATGATCCAGTCGCCAAATTGTTCCTTCTTATCTTCGAGCGTTACTTTGCTTGTATAAGATATAGCTCTGTCTTGTTAGAACCAGAGCTTCAATATATCGGTGTTATTGAGCTCTGATAACAGAAAGTCGGTTAGCATCGCTCAGTAGCTGACACCACTGACCGTAATGGTGTCTCTTTCCTCCTGCCGTAAACCGTACCAAACAGTCAATTATTGTGGATGCAATGATGGTTGACCGAACACATATAAATTGTGTTCGTTCCAATAATTACAATTTTGGAATTTCGATAAACACTTTTTAATACTCGTAATTTCCGCACGTTCGGCAAGCGTAAAACCATGCATAAAGAAATTATTGAAGTTAATTATTTGAAGTTCGTTTGTATTGAATTGTACCTTACTGGCAACACCGTATACACTACTCTGAATCTCTTAAATTTCTCTCTACTGTATTACTTTACATAATTACTGAATTCCGAACTGTTAAATAAATTAGTTGCTTGTGAAACTCCAAAGCGAAACTATGTGTTTTATTTTCCCTTACAAGGGTTATGGGTCCAGATCCACGTAAATTATTTAAACCAATCAGATTAGTTTAACTTTAATTACTATAAAAGCACTATACTCTACTTTATACGTTAAGAATGAGTTCCTTATGCCAAATAGACAAATTAAATGAAGAGAACTATGAAGGATGGAAAGTGCAGATTATAGCTGTTTTAGTTCACACAGAACTGTGGGGGTATGTTTCAGGGGCAAGTATGAAACCCGTGGCACATGCAACTAATGGAGCTGAAGTGGCGGCATGGGAATGCAAGGACGAGAAGGCGCTGTCAACAATTTTACTTAGTGTAAAATCCTCACAGCTCATCCATATCAAAATGGCATCAACGTCAAGCGAAGCGTGGAAAAAATTGCAGCAAATACATCAACCGAGTGGGTCGGAAAGGAAGGTAACCTTATTCAATCAACTCCTATCATTAAAAATGAAGGAAAATGATTATATGAATAAACACTTGAATAATTTAATATATCTGAAAAATTAATGGAGATAAATATTAAAATGAAAGATGAGTTATTAGTTATCATAACTTCATATGAAAATTTCATTATAGCCATCGAGTCAAGAGACACACTTCCAACAATAAACGCTTTGAAGATGGAGCTTTAAGAAGAGAGAAAACAGAGAGAAGAAAATACTATGGAAATAAATGAATCCGCATTTTTTGTACGTCATCAAAATAAAGCTTAACACTTAAAGAATGTCAAAAGAAAGGACATTTTGCCGCGGAGGCCAGGTGTATGTTGATAAGTTCTAAGCTGCTAAAAACACTATGGGCTGTGACCGCCTCAGCAGGGTATATCCGAAATTTATCACCCACTAAATTCCTTAAAAATCAACCACCACATGAAGTCTGGTGTGGACCAAGGCCATACAGAAGCCATTTAAAATATTCGGGTCCAAGGCCATAATGTTGGATAAACGGCCAGGTAAATCTAAATTTAATGCAAGAGGTATTGAATGTCTGATGGTCGGGTATTCTTAGGAATCAAAAGCATATAGGTTGTATGAACCTATACAAAAAAAGGTTCTGAAGAGTCGTGACGTTAAGTTTTTTGAATTATCATCCAGTGGCAATGAGGAACATATTGCTTGATTCGACAGGTAATGAAATGCCTCCTATTAAGACTGAAAATAATTCATCAAATCAGGATGATATGGAAATGCTAGTTGCAGATGGGTTCGTAGATGTTGGTGAGACAGTACATGGAAGTTTTGATTGTCATGCGAGTGAGGTACATGAGGAAGGTGAATTTAATGGAAGAGCTAATGGAGGATATGAAGAAAATTAGGTTTTTATTTCTGATGCAAACGAGAATCATGAAGAAGCTTCTTCTAAACATAGTATGCAACTAAGACCAAGAATAAGGAAAACTAGTTATTTCATGGAAAATAAGGAAAAATATTAAAAACAAATCCACTCTTAGTTCGTAAGGCTCTGGATAGACCAAATGCAGATATGTGGTTAAAATCCATAGAAAATGAGTACAAATCTATAATTACGAACCAAACATGGGATTTAGTTGAGCTTCCGCTTCAGCATGCCATCAAACAGAAATGGGTTTTTAATATTAATCATGACAAGCAAGGAAAGCCTGTTCGGTATAAGTCAAGATTTATGGCAAAGCGTTGTAATCAAAGACTAGGGCTGGATTATAATGAAACCTATTCGCCCGTTATGAGATATTCAACTATTCGATTAATTATGGCTTTGGCTATTGACTTTGATCTCAAAGTTCACCAAGTAGAAATTTATATGCAGCAACCTGAGCACTTCGTAGACACAAGCCACAAAGACAAGGTTTTTAAATTAAAAAAAAGTCTTTGTACGGCTTGAAGCAATCTGGCAGAGAGTGGAACAGCAAACTTGATTCCACACTAAAAAAAACATGGGTTTTTTACTTAGTGATTCAGACAATTGTGTATACACTAAGAACAAAGAGGAGGAGTTCAATATTATAGCAGTATATGTCAATGATATTATCATCGCTTGAACTAAGGAAAAGTGTGTAGCTAACATAAAATAGGCCCATGGTAATGCGTTTGGCCTATGACTTAATGTAGCCCCACAGAAAAAAGTCAAGCGGCGTTAAATCGTACGAACGAGGCGGCCAATCGACTGGCTCATGTATTGAGATAACACGCTCACCATACTTACTCTTCAATAAATCGATTGTAGCGTGTTCTGTGTGGCTTGTGGCACCATCCTGTTGAAACCACATGTCGTCCAAGTCCATATCTTCCAATTCGGGCCAAAAATAATCGCTGATCATGACGCGATAACGCTGACCATTCACAGTAACGTGACGATCGTTATCGTCGACGAAAAAATATGGCCCAATAACGCCGCCGGCATGCAAACCGTACCAAACAGTTATTTTTTGTGGATGAAGTGGTGATTCATGAAGCACATGTGGGTTTTCACCCGACCAATAAAGCCCATATTGTTAATTGACGAACCCATTGAGCCAAAAATTTTGCGATGAAATTCATCATCTTGGCTCATCTTCTCTAGAACCCAATCGGAGAACATTTGCAGACGTTGCTCGTTAGTGTACTTTACCATGATGAAAATCTTGAGTTTACTGAATAATTTGACAGTGACAGTTTGATGATTAGTGAAAGATTGCGTTCACAAATTAAATTCAAAATTGTGAAGTCCCTATTGGAAAACCCTATATCTTACTGGCAACAACCAATACACTACTCTGAATCTCTTAAATTTATCTTTACTGTATTCATACATTACATACATACAAAGCTCCGAGCTGTTAAATAAATTAGTTGCTTGTGAAACTCTAAAACGAAACTGTGTGTTTTATTTTTCATAACAGAAATGACAAACTTAACTGTATATTTTTACAGCTGGATGTCATTGGTAACTTTGGAAATAATATCTTTGCTTTCTGGTCACCGCCGCCACTAACTCGAAACACACCAAGAGAATCGATAAAAGAGCTTAACGACTACAATTTGTTTTTCGATTGTGACGTTGATTTTTGTTTTATGTCAGGGATTTTATTCCGAATAACGAATTTTGCAGACTTTTGACAACTTGAATTTTTTTAATGTTAATTCTGTAGTTTATATAGCTTCTAATAGGCAAACTTTAAATGATACAGAACAAATGTTGGTGAAACCTGAAATGTAGGAAATAACGAGAATCGATTTAAAGCAGCTTAATGTACTGAACAAAATACGAGTACTTTCAAGTGTACGAGTATTTTCAAGCACTATATTTGATGTGCTGTGGTTGATACAAATTCCTTTGCTGGAGATGCATTGCTCTCTTTCAGTTTGGCAAAGTCGATGTACTGCATTTTGTAACACGATAATGGCAACTAAATTCTTGCTTCACTCAGCCATCTAGATTTCCACTTGTAACAATGAAGATGGTGATATTTCCAGTTTTGCCACATCTGCAGATTAAAAACTGAGCCTACGTGACAAGATTTGATTGGAATTGATGTAAGGAATTCTTATGTCCGATTTCTTATTAATACCGACAATTTTTTTGGAGGTGTCGACAGCCAATGGAGTACTATTGATGCATCGGTCTATGCAAAGATTTTTAAGTTATTTTCCTGTTATCAGGATTTTATTCAAAAGTTGCATTAACAACAGAGCATTACATAATTTTAGCCTCAGAAGATGCAGCACTTTCAAGAGAGCGATCTTAGTCTTGGCTGCGACAATGGTAACCGATGTAAATTTATCTGTATTGATGCTTCTGCGGTACACGACTGCCGAACAAGTACCTAAATATGCGTCGCAAAAACAATGAAACTCCCAATTCTCCTTATCAGTTATCATAATTCTCGAAACAGATATAAACTTCTTCTTCCCATTTAAGTTGCATTCTCCAAAGCTCTTAGAATATGATTTGAATTGCTTTCACAATTGGCGAGAGGAAACCAAGGGGATCAAAAATGTGAGAAGCGTTCGATTGTAATTTAACCTTTTGTGAAAAGCACTCGTTGACCTTTAGTACTGAGATTAGATGTGGGTAGCAGTTCGTTGTCCATTTATGCAAATCAAACCCTGTGGATCTTAAATCATCAACTAACTAGGTACGTTTAGCAATGACTTCATCAATGGTGTCTGCATCTGCTACGACATCGTCGACATAAAAATCATGCACGAAGATGTGTTTTTTTTTTTTTTTTTTTTTTTTTTTTTTTTTTTTTTTCTTAATATACCTACACAACTAACTGCTGTTCTATATGCAAAAATGAGGAGTCGATAATGTCGTATAACCTTTTAGGTTTTTACACGCAAGAATCATTTGATATGTAGTCAGTGTGTTAACGTATTTGTCTATAAATATTTATGGTGTCCCCTGTAAGCCATGTAACGCATGCCGCTGGGATCTTAGGCAAATTAAAAATATGTCACGTGTTTCCAACAAGGAAAAAATATCTCTTAGAGATATTAAATTATAAGAGTTAGCGAAATTATAAGAACCGACTCGTGTATTTGTGGCTCTACTGTAGGGCACAATGTGGTAGGTACAAGTTTGATTGGTTTGTAGTTTCAGAAATTTCAGTTTGGTAGATGTCTTCCATATGGCCAAGTGACAAATAGTCATTACTAAAGCACGAGGGCTGGTTTTTTTCAATATCAATGTTTGGAATCGTGTTCAGCTCGATTAAGTGAAAACGGTTGAGGTATTGTGAAATTTCCAAAACTAAATTCGGTATACCGCTTAAAGGTCAATTGGACCTCATATTTGCCATCTACTCGCCGATTATTATTTGGGACGTATTTTTTTTCAGCTTGTTGCCCCTCTTATTCTACTCCAGAAGCTCGCTAAGTCAAATTCTTAGTTTGATCCAAACGAGTGTAATGAGTACATATTTCAGAGTCCAGTGGGGAGAACTGTTAATAACTTACTGATATAATTTTTAATCTTAATTACTTTCGAGCCAATCCCAAGCATTAAGTTTAAAGTTCATCAATTTCACAGTCAAATCTTGACCCAATTTCTTCTCTCCAAGTTGTTTTGTCACGTAGTCTAATTTATAGATCAACAAATAGATAAGCCGTGGGTCGAGATCGTTAAAATTAAATGCGTTGAGTCCACGTACTGCTTCACCAGTTCTGCCAGAAATTTTCCGGAACATGTGAATATTTGGTGTTGTGAACCATTGCACTGATAGGAAAGACTGTATGAAGGATTGAACAATTAGAAATTTTTTAATTGTATCATCCTTCTAATCGTTCAATCGACCCCCTCAATTCAGAAAACGATATACGTTTAATTAAATTAGCTGCATCACCACGCTAAAAATATAGTGCAGTAGGTTTTCTGTGTGCACGTAATGGCACATCCGGTTAAATTTAGAATAATTATTTTATCAAACATATGGATTTTGGTGAAGGGACATGTGAAGTATCTTTATTTAAAGAAGAACCATGGGTATTTTTACGATTATCGAGTTGTTATTTTTCGAGTTGTGGTTCAGCCTTTAAACATTTCATCGCTTCTGAAAAAAGCGAATGAGTATAAAAATATTTTTCTTCATATTAAACAAAATCAGGTTCACCATCGATGCAATCTGAGTTTTCGAAAAAGTTGTCATTATTCTAATCCACAGATGTATTTTTGTGAAAGAGTGAAATGACTTAATCGTTTCTCATATTCACCTGTAGGCGGATGTATTTTTGGAAGTTGGACTTCATGGAACCTCTTAGACCCTTACGG
The DNA here is from genome assembly GCA_907269105.1 of Volucella inanis. Taxonomy (NCBI): domain Eukaryota; kingdom Metazoa; phylum Arthropoda; class Insecta; order Diptera; family Syrphidae; genus Volucella; species Volucella inanis. Next base: position 112,000,804 of record OU026153.1, on the reverse strand, counting down.
GTGCGAAGCGTCATTCAAGTTTTTGTTTCCAAGTTGTGACTTGTATACTTCTGCTTCTTCTTTTTCGTCATCATATGTAAAACATAATTCCCCTACGACTTCCTTCTCCATTTTCTTACTACTATAAATTCCATAATATTTCTTTTCAATATTAGACAAAATATGTTATATGAGATTGAAGCGCGTGATAATGTACTTTTTCGTACGTATTTTAAAAAGGCTGTAAGACCTTTTGATCTTTTGAGACTTGGTTGCTGGTTTTAACAAATAGTCTTAATCCTTGTAGCTAGAGGATTGCATCCGTCTTTCCCTAAAGAAAACATCGTAAATGACCTTAAAAATAAAGATTTTAAGATAATCGACGCAGTTAATATACTTTCGCAAAAACAGCGCAATGTTGAAATCGAGAGGACGACCCCAAGACGCGGCCTTCCCCTCTTTAGGCTAACTTTCGACAAAACCGAAAGCCTAGAAAGAATTTATGCCATAAATTCAATTTTGGGACTTGTTGTCAAAATTGAACCTCCGCGGAAAAACTCTAGGCTGATTCCCCAATGTACACGTTGCCAGGGATTCATTTGCAATGGCTACGAGATCAATCAAAAACGAAGCCTTTGAAAAACGCAGAGACAGCTAGAATGAGAAATAACAACAGCGGTCCTACTTGAAAGCCTTTAAAGAAGGTAATGGTGACAAACGCTAACATCACTAAAAACAAAAACGTCAAAAATAACAATGCGCAAGTGGAAAGTGGAAAAACTTACGCGCAAATAGCGGCGCGAGTTAATATGACTAACTGTACATCACCGGATCCTGCCTCAAATGTGTCATCAGTAATTCTCGAGAGACTAGAAGAACAGACTAAAATAAATAAGATCATAGTCGAACGGCTTCTTAAGTTCGAAGCCAATTTCTGTAACTAATAATGGCAAAGAAGCTCAATATACTTGCGTGGAATTCCAACGGGCTGCAGAAAAGGCTTGATGAACTAAATATTTTCAGGAAAAAGTAATTGACGTATGTTTAATTTCCGAAACTCACCTAGCAACAGAATCGCGCGTGGAGCTAAAAGGTTACCGCGACTACCACGCTTATCATCCATCGGGAAACGTAAGAGGCGGGTCATCCCTATTCATAAGAGACTGCATTGAACATACTTTGAAAGCAATAATTGAACTTGACAAATTTCAAATGACCGTGGTGCGTGCTAAAAATAAAAATTACTCTTTTAATATATCCTCATATTGCCAATCGCGCTGCAAAATCGAAAAACAAGAATTTATTGACCTATTCAACTCTCTTGAACCAATCTTTATTATTGGTGGCGACTTTAACGCGAAGCACACCTTTTGGGGCTCAAGATGTATCTCTCAAAAAGGCAAAACTCTTTACAGGGCTGGTATGGAATGTGGTTGCTATTTTTACGCAACAGGCAAGACGACATATTAGCCCTCGGATTTCGCCAAAACACCCGATCTAATAAACTTCTTTATCGGAAAAGGAGTAAACGCTAGTTACGTCAAAGTTAAAGAGCACTTCGATCTTTCCTCCGATCATTCTCCAGTTATCCTCTCACTGTGCGAATCCTTGGTTAAGAAACAATGACCACCCAGATTAACTAACAGCAAAACTCACTGGGAAGATTTCCGAATAGACGTTGTAGACAATACTGAGTTGAAAGTAGCACTTAGAACGCCGTATCAACTTGAAAAAGAAGTTGAACGTTTCGTTGAAGTCATACAGCAAGCGGCCTGGAAAAACACTCCCCGCGAATCGAACAAAGTTCCCAAAGTCGGCATAAGATATCCACCGGAAATCAGAGAAATGATAAGGAAGAAACGAAGAGCGCGGAAAAAGTGGCATGAAACCCGGGCACCACAAGATAAAACGTCCTTCAATAGGCTCTGCAACTTGTTGAAAAAATCGATCAAGGACTTCAATAATCAAGGTATTAATAACTACCTTGAAAGATTCACAGCGACAAAGGATACCAACTACTCCATATGGAGAGCCGTTAAAAGTGTTCGAAAACCCCAAATACACGTGGCGCCAATAAGAAGAAACCAGGATGAATGGGCGAAAGAAGATAAGGAAAAAGCTAATGTTTTCGCCGAACATCTTGCAGAAACGTTTAAACCATTCGATGGGGGGTGCTTCCTGAAAATGTCAATACGCTAGACGTGACGAAAAACTTTCCAGTAGAAAAGGCTACACTTAGGGAACTTAGACAAGTTATAGACACGCTTAAGCCCAATAAAGCCCCGGGATATGACTTAATAACGGGAGAGATACTTAAAGCGTTGCCGAAAAAAGGTTTGCTAAAGCTGCTCTATCTTGTAAATGCCAGCATTAGATTAGAGCTCGTACCGCACCAGTGGAAAGTAGCCGAAGTTATTATGGTTACGAAACCCGGTAAGCCGCTGACTGAAGTCAAGTCATATAGACCAATATCGCTTCTTCCGATTACATCGAAGGTCTTCGAGCGAATCCTTCTCAATCGTCTTAGACCAATTACCGACACGAATTCCCTCTTGTCGGATCATCAATTTGGCTCTAGAAGCCAACATTCTACAGTTGAACAAGTACATCGAATAACCGATGTAATTGAACGAGCAATCGAGTGTAAGTTAGTCTGTTCAAGCGCATCACTTGACATTTCGCAAGCCTTTGATAAGGTATGGCATGAAGGCCTAAAATATAAACTCCGACAAGCCCTACCCCAGCAATTGTCTTGTATTTTAGGTTCATATCTGGAAGACCGACTCTTCCGTGGGAGACACGGAATCTTTTAAGCACTTTTAAGACAATAAAGGCGGGGGTGCCGCAAGGAAGTGTACTTGGCCCTCTACTATATTTGCTTTTTACCCGCGACATACCACAAACGGACGACACTGTTCTATTACACGTATTAACAATTGGACAAAGACTTGGCGAATCGCGCTTAATGAAAACAAGTCTGTCCACGTGAACTTCACTCTCAAGAAAATTGAGAATACACCGGTGTTTATCAACGCAGTACGAATTCCTTACGCGAACGAGGCCAAATATCTCGGTATGACACTCGACGCTAAACTAAAATGGAGAGCACACGTCAAGAAAAAACGTAAAGAGCTTGAAGTCAAATATAAATATATTTACTGGCTTATTGGAAAATATTCCAAGTGTACAACTTTGGGGTTGTACTAAAAATAGTAACATTAATGTATTACAGACATTCCAAAACAAAGTTCTTCTAGGTATTGTTAATGTTAATATTGTGGTATATTAGAAACGACGATATCCACAGAGACTTAGGAGTCGAAAACGTTCAGAACGTAATTAAATTGTTTGCGCGAAAACATTATAATCGATTACAAGGTCATACGAATATTCCTGTTCAACAGATCCTCGACGAGACAAACTTATTGCGCCGTCTGAAAAGGACTAAGCCTCTCGATCTAGCGCGGTGATTAGCAGCGCAAAATTTCCCTAAAGTACACAGGAATTTTCAATGGAAAATCGCCTGCAGGATATCTTATAAAAAAAAATAATAAAATGCGATAGAAGAACTGCTTGTTGAGTGTGAACTCAGTCGTGGTTTGCATAAGGGAGGTATTTTTTAGTGAGTAAGAATCTTACACTACTATAGGCTCCGGACCTATAGTGTCTATGAAGATTTCTCACCTTCCCATGAAAAAAAAAAAAAAAATATATATATATATATATATATATATATATATATATATATATATATAATTTTTCCGCAATTGGTACTTTAATCAGATTTTTTTTTTGTATAAGAACTAAACACTCAAATGGGTTTCACTACACTTATGATGCCAAAGCAGGTGTTAAGTTTTTCGGAAAATTGGACAGAAAGAGAAAGAAATGTGTTTGGGCTCAGTGGATAGGTCGCTCTATGGATGGCATCCAACATTTAATTGGGAGATTAGATTATTAGGGTAAGTGTTGTTTTCTACGCAATCATCTTAAGTTGTTTTAGTTGCTTTCGGGAGCGGTTGGGATTTAAACACCGAACTATCCGATTTCGAAGCCCGTTTACTACCAGTTGACCCACGGTCACTTAGTGACATTTCGTACCACCTAAAAACCAACAAATATTAGTCCCTTGCTCGAAGTGGTGTCGCTACTACTATAGGGTTTTCTAATAACGACTTGACAACTTTTTTTTCAAATAAAAGGCAAACCATTTGAGATATTTCAAAAATTTTATTATTGCCTTGAAGTACAATCAAAACATTTATGAATGAAACTCGACTTCGTTCATATGGCCACCGCGGGCACGTTTGCAGCGGTCGATTCGTTGGACCCAATTTTCAACGACTCGGCCACACATTTCGGCCGAAACGGCCGCTATTTCGCGTTCAATGTTGGCTCTGAGCTCTTTGAACGTCGTCGGCGTGTTAGCAGAAACCAATGACTTAACATAGCCCCACAGAAAATAGTCACGCGGCGTTAAAACGCACGAACGAGGCGGCCAATCTACTTGCCCATGTCTTGAGATAACGCTCTTGAGATAGATACTCTTCAATAAATCGATTATAGCGTATGCTGTGTGGCTTGTGGCACCATCCTGTTGAAACTAAATGTCGTCCAAGTCCATATCTTCTAATTCGGGCCAAAAATAATCGGTGATCATGGCGCAATAACGCTGACCATTCACAGTAACGTGACGATCGTTATCGTCGACGAAAAAATATGGCCCAATAACGCCGCCGGTGTGCAAACCGCACCAAACAGTTATTTTTTGTGGATGAAGTGATGATTCATGAAGCACATGTGGGTTTTCACCCGACCAATAACGCATATTTTGCTTATTGACGAACCCATTGAGCCAAAAATGAGCTTCGTCACTGAAGATGATTTTGCGATGAAATTCATCATCTTGGCGCATCTTCTCCAGAACCCAATCGGAGAACGTAGCTCATTAGTGTACTTTACCATGATGAAAATGTTGAGTTTACTGAACTAAATTAAATTCAAAGTTGTCAGTTCCCTATTGGAAAACCCTAAACTTACTAATTATCCTTAGAAGGAGGACGCTTTTAATATCCTGGAGCTAAAATTGCGTAATACGATTTAAAAGTCATATTTAGGACATTACCAACATTTCCTGAAGAGCTTCTTTGGTGACGTCATCGTTGTCTTCCAAAAAGGAATGGGCTCACATTAGGATTATGATAGAGAATTCAGCCTTGACGCGGATCCATTCTATCTTACTTACTGGTTGGTGGTGATATTTGTGTGCTAACAGCCGAGGGCCTCTTTTAATTGCTCGCCTGCACGTGGCCTGTTAAGAGTTCAAGATTTTCATGTGTAGATCTGAAGGTCGTTGTACTTTAAACGTTTGAACGGGACGTCAACTTTATTTTTCAAAGCAACTAGTTAAATGGTTATATTGTATCATTTTGATTTCTTCCTTATAGGGTTTGAGCTCTATGATGGCGTAGGCCGGTATTATACTGTGGTTGAGCATGCCGCTTGTATTATATCCTGTATACTTATGCAGTTGCCGGGGACTACCTCTGGGAGGTAAAGAAAGTCCTTTGCTATGAATATTATTGTTACACTGATGGTCTATCCCAAGCTACAGAGGAGTCAGCAGTTTCCCGATCAACTGTAACACAGCGCTTCACGACACGGGTACACACACTAGCTACATTTGCTAATGTCAAAGTTAATAATGTCTTGCGATGATGACTCAGAAATGACCGAATTAAGGCGCGTATGTCAGAGCTATAAGCTCACTTATGAGAAAAAAGCAAAAACCGACTAGTATGCAAAATCTTTTTTGCAAATTGCTTTTTTCTCTAATCGCAGAGTTTGAATAATATTTGTCTCAGGTCGCAATGGGATCACGGAAAATGAAATTGCCAGTTAACTTCCTATGCAAGGCTCAGAGTGAATTTTTCAGGATCCAAACCTACGTTAGGTCTGGCTGCGTCCTCGGTTAAGATTGGATTTTACATGAGCCTAGTGCAGATAGCATGATTCTCCAGGTTACCGGCAAACCAAACAAATGATTCTCTACGTCTTTAAGAGGTCCGTGGCCGTCCTGCTATTCAAGCAAGGTTACTGCGGTTGTGTCGGGGCCTCACACTTTTGCTAAGCGCTTACATGTGCTAGGCATAAGAGGTCCAACATCTTACGACGCCCGCTATGAAAGCGATTAAGAGACAGCGGAGCATATCCGGCGTACGCTTGCATCAGGTTGCAAGTTCTCGTTGACATGGTGGTTACTTTTACTGAAGGAAATTTACCACTGAAGAGCTCATTCACGTTTTTTTGAAAGACAGAAAAATTTCGTTAAAAATATCTTACATGTTATTTCTGTTCCTACAGAAAAAAATAAAAATAAAGAAAAAGTTACAGTAAAATTTAAATAAAGTAAAAATTTGATGAGGAATGGAGAAAGAAACGGGGAGAAAGAATAAAAAGGAGGAGCATGCCAGACTGCATGACACCACAGTTGCATCAGACCAGAACTCCAAAACCATCAGAACAAACAATTAAGTGCATACATTGTAGAGTAGCGTACGTTTTGCGTGATAATTTGTGGAACGCGAAAAAAAGTTTTTATGTTACCGAAAACGTAAAACGAAACAAATATTTATTTAACAAATTGTCGGTCTCCAACAGAGCTTATTATAGTTTTTGAAAATTGGTTTCGTTTTTCACCAATATGACGTTGAGACCATGTCGGAAATGTTTGCATATTCCGGTATTCGGTAGGTATTATTTTTGGGGCCGTTTTAAGACTGGTATTTTTATTTTTGTTTGTTGTCGTTGAAGAAATTTTGTTAGAAATTTTATTCAGTTATTTCGATAAAAGTCTATCGAATTAGTTGGAAACTAGTTGTGTGTTCAAATTCGAATTTCTTGCACTTGTACTTGTACTTAACTACTTACTGAATCGTTTGCGCAATAAAGCTATTGTTTCACGGGTTATGTAGCAAATCGGGGAACTTTGTTCGAACCAAATGTCTTTGAGAACAAGGTTTTCAACTTCAAGCATTATGATCGCGCGTTAAGGTGCGCGATAAGGGGCGCGATATGAAGCGCGATTAACAGTTACATTCCGGGCGGCTTCAGTTTTGAAGAAATATGAACCGATTATTTCACCAGCCCATACAACACACTAAACCGTTGTCTTATCTGGATGTAATAGCAGCTCGTAAAACCTCTTCGGTTTTAAATCAAGATCCTCACGTGAAATACACCCAGCTGTTGCATACGATAAACCAAGGTGTTGATAATGACGCCGAATCAATTCATTACGATCATCGCGTACACTCTTCACTACGTGCTTTGGCAGCGTATTATTCAATATTGAGAATAGGGTTTTAAAATTTTCGATGGTAAGGCGATAAGCTTCGATAGGCTGATTACGTGAACCATAAGTTGCTCTGAGCACACAAAACCCATTCCTCGTAGAACGCCGATTTTCGTAATCCATCTGGATAATTTACAGACCCCATGCTGGACTAAGTCCTTACATCATGAAACATCAAATCATACTGAAGAAAGATATTATAGGAGAGTGATACGGCGCACGCGGGATCTCTATTGAAATTCCGATTGGATACCTCTAAACGAATCACCCTTTACATAAAATACTATCAATAGGAAGGGACACACAACATCGAAAAATTGGATAAAATATCACAGGTGGCTGCGATGATCACGAGATAAAAAAGGAAAATGGTGTTTGATAGATATTTTTTTGAAACAGAAGTTTTGTTTAGACCTTCGACAGACTAGTTAAAGAAAAGTAGGAAAATTATATAGGAGGATTGTGAGGACAGTCTTAGTTTAGTAACGGCACTCAATTTGACCAGCCGATGAGAGATACTATCGAATCCATCAAAGTGCTTTACGTGCTGTCGGCGATTGAGACGCACGACCACAGAGCAATGGAAGTCATGCGGAAAAACAAAATCCGAAACCGTACAAAGAGATTGAAACGGAAGCAAAATCCACATCCAGCTCCCCAAAAGCATCGCAATGGGTTTTGCACACAGAGCGAGAAAATAAATGGGGAAGGTTATAATAAACGACAAACTGGAAAACCAACAGAAAACCGACAACAAGTTGCAACAAAAACACTTGGTCATCAAAAAGAAGAAGCCAACTAAGGAGAAATCTTAAGCCGACGCAATTGTGATGACAACGAAGGGGGATCTTTCCTATCCAGAAATACTCCGGAATGTTAAACCGGACCCAAAACTCAGCATTCTCGGCGAATCAGTTATGAATATCAGTCAAACCCGGAAAAGTGAAGAAGAAGAAGACATATAGTCAGTTTTTTAACGTAAACACCTGTCGTTTGGACTTAAGTTTACGGGATGCCCATACATCAATGGGAGCAAGGATATGCCTTGCCATCGCCTGCCGCCATCCTGATTACCAATTTGGAGGCACATTTCCACCCTTGGTATGGATCGAGACAGAGGTTTTAGTCTTGCTGGTCTTAGGGTCACATCACTCAATACTTATTGCAACTCTACATTTGGTCTAACCAATAGGAAGACCCTTCCCTCGATTTGGGCTTAAACCACAGCCACCAGAACGCTACCAAGTCAGGCCCAAACCAACATCCGGGCGGCTCCTGACCCCATAGTACCGTGATTTAGGTCCTGGTAGGGTCATAGGTTGGACCTATGACCGGCAGCTTATAACTGGTCAAAACCTAGCAACCTTCATAGTCATTAAATTTAGAAAACCGTTATGATAAGACCAGTACATTGCTCTGCCTTACTACTTATTAGACAACGTCATTGATGAGCGAAGCCTTGATAGTTGAGCGGGGCCCACTGAAAGAGTTAGGAGAAAAAACAATGTAGAGATTAGGTTTGCGACACACCACAAGAAGTAAAGGACATCGGCGCAGATCTGCGAATCAGCCAGACAGCAATACGCTTTTGGGAAGTAAAAACCCTAGCTATATATTTCAGATGTCTTGAAGTCGGCCACACTGTACGCGAATAGTAAAATGAGATGGACCGTTCCAAGCAATGTAGAAGATGTTAGGAATAAGGTGAGATATCCAAAGACTGCAGGAAGGAGCCGCTTTGTTTTTTCTGTAAGAAGGACAACTCGGAGAACGCTGAGCATGTAGCTGGTAGCAAGAAATGCTATCATTATCAGAAGAGTCATTACCAGCAAATAACCACAACAATACTACAGATTAACTTAAAGACGAGGGAGCCGACATCATTTTAATAACCGAGCCGTATCAGACTCTCAACAGCAAGAGCTTGTTCTCATATAAATCAGAACATGCTGGAATTCGTAAATGTAGGAAACAGGACAGCTGTTAGGCGCGGACAAGTTAGAGAATAATAATATAAGAAAGCGTAAGTGCAGATGCGCGTGAAAGATTTCCAATAGTTATAGGCGGAAACTTTAAAGCCTGGGCAACAGATTGGGGTAGCAGGGTCACCGATGCCTGAAAACGTATCCCAATAGAAACATTCGCATCCTTACATTACTTTTAGGAAAGCGGGAATGGGATTAATCGTTGATATTTTCTTCATGAGTGACTTACTACAGAGCAAGGCAGGCTCGTGGGTCAGCAAAAATACCCGCAGTAAACATCAAGTGATAATAATTGATATTAAAAAGCAAAAGGCCATTCCACGCTCTAAACTAGCCAGGGCAAAATGGAAAGATAAACTCTCTGACAAGGACATGTTTAACGAAATATCATGAATATCAGCAAGCGAGTTGACAGCGAAACAGTGTATAATGTGTCTCATCACCTCACTCACCCAGCGCACTATAACCACAGTGCAGCGTTCAGAAGGAGAGCTGATTTTGAAGAACGGCATATTCCGACTTTTAAGAATGAGTAATAAAAGAAAGTAAAGCAAGATGCTTCAAGCGATGCTTGATACACGGCGTATAAGATGATAACGACTAAGTTAAAGGACTGTAGGTCTTCACAATTATTAAGTCTTACAAATTCTTTGGCCAGTTGTAGAGCACCCATTACCACAGAGGTAATTGACTGTCCAATATAATTAAACAAGTCAGTACGTAAGTCCCTTACTCTGGAATATCATGTACGACAGAGTTCTGCAATCAACACTGCCTAGAACTAGTAAATCACAAATGTTGTTCTTCAGAACAAAAATGAAGAATATGTCTATAAAAAGACATAAAGGAGGAAAGACAAATCATTAGGTAGAGAAATTACATAAAATATCTAGGAGTAATACTTAACAGTAAACTAAGTTCTACTATATGTCTCACATCAGCTTTTCGGGCAAAAAGGCGTCAAAGCTCCAGGCAGAACTTACTGGAATACTGCCAAGCATCGGAGGACACGGATATGCTAGAAGAATATTAATATCCAAGGTAGTAAACTCAGTTCAGTTATACGCTGACACAGTTTGGGCGGGGGTCCTAGGGACGAAGGAAGCAAAGAGAAAGTTATATAAAACAGTTTCGGACAAAGCAGCTTTTGTTATACGCGGGATGATTCTCATTCATATCCTTGCAGACGAGATGCGGACTAGGAGAACTTCTAGTAATCAAGAGGCGGTAGTCATCAAAAGGATCAAGAAAGAAGAAAGAGCGACTTCAATGACCAGATGGCAAGCACGGTGGAATACCACTATAAAGGGAAGATGGTCCTAAAGATTGAATCCATCCACAGACCTTTGGAAAAACCGAAAGCGTGGAAACTGTAACTACTATCTTACGCAAGTTCTTATCTGACCACGGTGGGTATCGAAAGTATCTACAGCGTTCCGGGCACTATAACTCATCTTTTTGCCTAGACTGACCAAATCAGGAGGAAGACATCGAGCATGCATAGATTGCTTACCATCCCCGCGAAGTAGTAACTTACGACAATCCTGCGAGGAGAGTGGTCAAAATGTCTGGGGTGTGGTTAAGTACGTGTGCCGGGAATCAAGCAATCAGAAAGACAAAAAAAAAAAGTTCCGGGTTGTGATTCCGTTTCTGAACCATAGTTTGTTACGGACTTAAGGTTTGACCTGGTCTTTTTTATATGTATGTATATATATTTGTTTGAGTTTATAGAAAGAACAATTAAGTTTTTATAGTTTTGTAACTAAAATTTTACCATATAACGTTTATTTGTGCTGACTGAACATCGCTTTGCTTTGCTGCTTGGCTTGTACTTATCTCATATTTGTTTTGAAAAATTCATGTGTGCAATTTAATAAGTGAGATTATGGAAGACCCAAGGCAACTAGAGATGTTGGGGTGTGTAGGGTTTTAACTTTTTGATTTATATGTGTACGGTAAAAACAAGAGGTCAGAAAAATGCGGTTTTAAATGAAACACGTCCTTTCTTGTTGAATAGTCACAGCAAAGTGCCCTTTTTATTCGTCCGGAAATCACTTTCATCTTTTTTACCATAAGTGTTATACAATATTAGATTACGTTACGTTTAATTATTTATGATGAAACTTAAGCGTTTGGATTAAGTTTTAAATACAACAAAGTCAAATATAATTATTACATAAGTATAAGATCCAAAAAGTATATTATACATCCGAACATGCTCTCGACCGGTGAACGATTTTCGTCCGCAAGTATTCTCGATCATGTACCTTACGGTACCCTGTTGCAGTTGAAGTATGTCGTACTTCTTCTGACATAAGAGTTGTGTGTTGTATGAATGCGACTGTGTGGACTATCTACATGTAAATGAAACAAAATCGTGTACGTTAATAATTTGAAACATTACATGTAGGTGACAAGGATGACGATATAACAAACGAGCAACAAAGGGAGATGACATATGCGTAATTTGCTTTGTGTAATAGTTTGTTTTAATCATTGACCAAAACTGGGTCAATTCGCGTTTCGTGTGTGTTTTTCGGTTTTCTTTTTGTTTAGTCTGGCTCTCCCTTAGTTTTTTTGTTTTTATTGTGAATAAAGTAACTGTTTTTTATTTAATTATTTATTTTATCTTTTTGTCTGCTCCCCTTCCTTCGCGAAATTCGAGTTCGAATGAGTTGTGTACACGGCGCGAATACACAATCGTATATAAGTACGTGTGTATATATTCATATACATCGTTTGTTTTTAGTTTCGCGGAAGTGATCTTCGAGTGCAAGTGTAAAAAAAATAAAAGAAAACGAAATGAAAAGAAATGGGAAATACCAAAAAAAAAGGTCGTTAATTTATTTTTCCAACAAATTTCATACAATTTGTGGTTTTATTTGTGCGGTAACTGTTCTTCGCGTACGCATTTTTTGGTTGTGCAGTGCCTCGATGTGCTAAGAATTTTTCGCGAACGTTTTGTTGTTGTAATAATGGCCGCGTGTATAGTGTGTAATGTGTACATTTTAAAGTAAAGCCATGAATCCGCCTTCCATTGAATTGTTGTTGCAATTTGCTTCAAATAGACAATTCAATCTGACGTAAGTTTCTTTTTACATATATTTTTTTTTGTTTACATACATGTTTCAGAACTTCATTTAGCTTTTTTTACTCTCTGGTTTATGTTCAGCCACTTTACGTTTCATTACATGCCACAAGTGTTCTAATGGGTTGAAATCGGGCGAATTAGCTGGCCTGTCTAGGCTGGTTATTCCGAGGTTATTAAACGTTATCTTGAGCTGAAAATTATTGAAAGACTCTAGTTACTTGTCTGTTTATTACTTATAAAGTAGACATCTAGAAGTTAATTTATAACACTTTACTTACGGATTTGGCGCGGTGGCAAGGTGCAGGATCATCTTGAAAAACGCACTTGTCAGCATACGAATGATGCTATTCAATTGCTGTTACCAAAAACTCCCTTTCTACTATTCCATACTTTTGAGCGTTCACAGTTCCATTAACAAAGTACAAAGGGCCTAAAACGTAAGAAGAAAAACATCCCCAAACCATCTGGCTTTGAGGAAACTTCACTCTTTTGACTATGCACTCATCCTTGAACCTTTCACCTGCCGACCGTCGTTCGTATGGCAAATTGTTGGCACACAACAAATTAAATTTACGTTTATCGGACCATATCACATATCACCAATCATCCTGCGTCCAACCTTCGTACTTTTTTGACCACGTCAAGCGAGCTGTTTTCATTCCTGTGGTTAGAAGACGTTTTTTCGCTGGTCGTCTTCCATATAAACCTATATCCCGTAGCCGTCGGCGTATGGTTTCGGCACTTAGATCAACTTGATGAAATTCACTCAGCTCTGCTCTTATACACTTATACAGCAATTTTAAAGCGATCTTTCATGTTAATTCGTTGTAATACATTGTCCGTCTTCTGGGTTGTTTTACGTTTTCGTCCCGAGCTTTTTTTTTCTTTCCAGTGGATCAAAATTTTCTTTTTTCTTCATCAGTCGTACGATAGTTGAATTACAGCATCCTATTTTAACAGTAATCTCACGATAGCCAAGCCCTTCTTCGACTAAAGTCAATATTTGAACATTTTCGTCCCGAGTCAGTTGATGATATTTACCAGACATTTCACTTTTTTTTTACTTGTCTCCGTCACAACTCAATTCAAACTGATTTTTTTTTGCGCTGAATACGAGGCCGCACTCCGCTATACCCTTCATTAGCTTGGGAAAACCCTTACGATCTGATGTAATTAGGCATTTTTTGAGAAATCATTAGGTGGTGCGGTTTTTATGAATTCAAGTGTACACTCCACGAAATATTGATAAGGACAAAGAAATCTTTTTTTGATCCCTTTTGGTTTGATGAGTTCTAATTCATTGAACGCAGCAGCATTATCGCATTATAGCGATAATCTTTTTTTTGTTTTTGCTATTTCATCTGTTTTACACTAATGAATGATCTTCATTGTGGTACGAAATATTGATAAGTCCAGTTGTGCTTAAGTGAAAGAGTAATTAAAAAAATATGAGTTTAAGCTGAGTTTCGACAGAAAAAATATTTATTAGTCTTAATGTTAAAAGAATATGGAATGCTTTAGATTTTCGCAAATATCAATTACAATGCCACACAATTTCCAATTTCCACACATGGAAAGCCATTGACCGAAGACGAGCAAGGACGTGTGGCTGTTTACAGCGAACAGGGGAAAACAACAAGGTAAATCGGAGCTATTCTAAAAAGAAGTAAAACTGTTATAGCAAAATATATAAATCTTGGCGAAAATTATGGAGTAAAGCGAAGTACAGCAAGAAAACCAACATTAACATCAAGAGATATTCGAGAAATAAGACGTCTTGCTGTAAATAAATCCTTCAGTCCTTCTGGATTTGTAAACATTCTGAAGCTAAATGTGTCAACAAGGCGGTGCAACAAATTTTGATACCATTGAATATGTTAAACGCATGCCGAAACCGACTTTTGCTGAAAAATTTTAATTTTGGAACGAAGACTGGTGTAAAGTGGTATTTTCTGACGAAATAAATTTTAATTTAGATAGGACAGATGGTTTCCAAAAATATTGGCATGATAAAAGGGCCGAAAGGTAGCTCAGGCATACTCGCAATTTCGGATGAGGCATGTTAATGGTTTGGGCTGCTATAAGCTGTTCTTGAAAGTCACCTATATGTTTTATATCAACTAAAATGAATAGCCAAAAATACACTGAGCTCTTAGATGATGTTTTAGTTGAGCTTGAGGATCAATTATTCGGTAGCGAGTATATATTACAACAGGACAACGCGGCTATTCATGTATCCAAGTTTACAAAGACGTTTCTAAAAACCCGAAGTATTTTTTTTATTGGAATGGCCCGCTTGCAGCCCATTGTGGGCGGTTTAGCCGCGCAATGTTTTTTAAAATGGGTGTCAGTTTGATAACTTGAAAAATCTCAGAGAGGAAGAATGGGAAAAAATCGACATAGATCAGATACAATCACTGATTAATTCGATGTCACGACGTCTCCGCGATGTAATTAGAAACAAAGGATCAAACACTAAGTACTAAGATTTGATTTGATTTCGAAACAAAAATATTTTAAATACAAATACTAAAGCAAAAAGACATTGTCCTTATCATTATTTCGTTAGTATAGAATTTAAAAAAATAATTAGAAATATAAAATAAGAGTTAATTTTCATAACTTTTTATTCGAGTTGTTTTGTTATGCAGTTACTAAAAATTAAATGTATTTCTTAAATTTCTAAGAACAAGTGTTTAAAGAAAGTTTTTTTGTTTTATCCTTATCATTATTTCGTGGATTGTATGTATGTAATAGATTATAATGGCATCCATTGGTAATATGCATGTTTGTGAATATGTGTGTATTTTATGAAATGTAATGTCGTATGAAAGAGTTTGACGAAATTATTGTATTTGTGTGTTGGGTTATTAGGAAATTGGCTAACTGCATGTGAGGGGATTGTTTTTGGGTATGATTGCGAATTTGCATAAGAGTGCGTGTGTGTACCATATGGGTTGTGGTTGCAATGAATTTGTTTGAATTATAGTGTTAAGGGGTAAAGCCACTCTAGAATTTTCAAGAAATCTATTTTTTTTTTATTGCTTTCAATAGGATCTCAAAAATGATATCCTAAAAGATTATGGTTGGGAAATATCTCGAAAAACTTATTTTTCAAAGTGTAGTATAAGGCCGCTAGGTAGACAGCAAGCCTTTTATGATCGCATTGAGGGACGGTATTTTAAGGGACTAGAGTAGGTATACGGCAGATGTTAAAAAAGCTATTTGCCACGTGTTCGGACTATTGCTTGTTTCGTCTTCAGAATGTTTGTTATCGATAATTGTGCTAACTTTTTTGTGTGTTTTGTTGGTTCGTATTTATAATGAGTGACAAAGTATGTTGTGGTCAAAAAGGTGCAAAAGAGATACGTATACACCGCAAGCGACCGAATATCTAGAAGAAGACCGCTGAATCGACACACGTTAGAGGCACCAAGTGAAATGAATGCTAGTAAAGTGAATCCAGGTATGATAAACTTTATGCGCGCTGTGTACAATCATTTTAAGGGTACTCAAATCACTTGAGCGCGTGCTAATTATAAAAAAAATTATAAGATTGTCAAAAGAATTTCAACTGAAACTAAACTAGTGTGCAGAAACAATATGATGAAAGCAGCCAAAGATGGGACAACTATGTATTTCTATTGAAAAAGGAAAAAATGGAACTATGGTATCAAGCGATGGTTCGTGGAGAAAACGTCAGTTTTGGTTTTTTTTTTGCAATTTGCAAACAATTTGTTTTTTGGCAATTACAGCGCAAAAATTATAGAACGCGCAGTGATATCAATATACTGCATGGCGTGTGAGTACTAAAAGAATAAATAAGATACCGAAGAATATACGGAATGGGTACAAAACTATAAAGATAAGTGTGATGTGAATCCCGATAGATCAGCAGAAAAATGGAAGTCGATGCAGTTGTTGAGATGTTTCAGCGATTCGAAGCTTTGCACCAGGTAAAATTCAGGCATTACTAATGCTAAGCCCTATGAGAATGTCTCAGTACTGAAGAAAGAGTGTATAGATCACGTTCAAAGACAAATGGGTATCCAGCTAGGTAATTTGAAAAAGAATACAAAAGGTCTCGGTGGAAGGAGTGGGAAAAATAATATGGCAGACGAATTTTTGATTTATAGTATTATGGATTAGCCATTCATAAGAACTGTGATTCAGTTGAAAACATGAGAAACAGTATAATTATCAATCATTAATTATCTACCGATGCAAAGTGCAGCCCGATAAATATCCGATCGAAAAGGATTCATGGTGCTCATGGCAAAAGGCTAGAACTATAAATGTTTTGGCTGTGTATAAACTTAATCCAGCTCTTCCAATTGAAATGTATGAAGCTATCAAGCCACTCTACGATGAATCGGCGGTTATACTCAAATCTGTAATGAAAGTATTAATTCAACTGTGTGGGCATTGGCCCCAAAATGCATTTCTAGTGGTAAAACTTCATTTAGTATAGCTAGGGATATTGCAGTTTGCGTGTAAAATGACGGCCCTGCTTCAATTTCGTACATAATGAAAGCTATTGATTTAGAATTCGGCCCAAACACCTACGAAATGTGCTTGGATATTGACAAAGAGCGTATAAAGCTTGCAGAAATATCGTTTTCTGAAGTTGCAAAAGAGTGGAAGGTCGCCTTAAAATCCAATAGAAAAGAATTAGAAGAGCAGGACACTAATCTAGAAGGCCAATTATATTATTCAGGCATCGCAGATACAATAAAAACAAGTTTAGTAATTCATAATAATTCAAAATTTATAGTACGGTCGTATACCGTTCCATAAAGGAGAGGAAATCTGAGAAACGCTGCACAACTGTAAAATTATGTTTTACAGTCAATCACATGTACAATAAACTTGTACCTTTGTAGAAGCCTAGTTTTACGGCCTTCAGAGTTGCCTGACTCTTTAAGTAATTGCTTTTTGATTTGAATGAGTTTCAATTTTTTTTTTTAATGATGACAGTGGTGATAGAAAATTTTTATCCATAGAATAAAATTTTTTTGTTTGTATGATTATTTGCTCTTGATATAATTTTTTATCTGCGTTTTAGGAGTAATCAATTGGGTAAGTAATTCCGGCTGAAGCAGGGTTAAGTACTCCCCTCGCTACTGCTTCCAGAATGTTTGAGATGGATTTAAATGACCTTCCACTTGTCAATGTGTCCTTGTTTGCCGCTGTACATATCTGACTCTGGTACCGGGAATAACGTCGATCATATTAAAGAATGGGCGGAAATTAGAGATTTGAAGTCTTCCGGGCTTTCGGTCAAAGGGCAGAAAGGACTCGAATTTAAACACGCTTTGATTTGCATCAAAAGCATAGCGAGCTCCTTAAATGTGAGTGTACCATTTCCGACAACCCTTTTTAAGAGTTACTTTACACCCTTTACACCTACCTCCCAACAATTGCTGTATGGGAAAAGGGTCTTAATACGGTCACTCGGAGTGAAGGCAATTTTTCCATAAGCTGGTGTACTTTCTGACTGCAAAACCTAAAGCTTATTGTCCAGTCGTTGATTTGCTTTTAATTGGGGACACCCAGTAAATTCGTCTTATATGCGTAATTATAAGTTGTGAAGTGGTCTCTCGGTTTGAAAATTATCGGGTGCTGTTGGTCATAGGGAATGTTTGGCATCTTCAGTCTTCCTTCTATGCAGAGAATTCTTTCTCCGAATAAGTTCAGCAATCCCATGCCTACGGGGAACATCTCATACTGGGCATATATATATATATATATTTATATATATATGTTTTGTGCACTTGCACTTTGCACAAGTGGGGGGTGTAGGGTTTTATCTTTTTGATTTATATGTGTAGGGTGAAAAAGAGGGGTCGGAAAAATGCGGTTTTAAATAAATTGAAATCTTTTTTACAATAAGTGTCATACAATATTAGATTCGTAACCTTACGTTTCGTTTAATTGTTTACATTTTAGATTAAGTTTCAACGTTTGGATTAAGTTTTAAATATAACAAAGTCAAATATAATTATTACATAAGTATAAGATTCAAAAAGTATATTGTACATCCGAACAGGTTGTTAACGAGAAAGCTCGAAAGCTTCATTTCGAATATCTTGGGGACCTTTTAGAAACAATGGAAAAAGTGAAAACAAAGGATAGCGCCAATATGAATGTAACATGGACTCAAGGGACACAAAACCATCCCACAATGCAGATTTAAGGCTGAAGTATATTACAATGCCGGTTTTCTCGAGGAGTTACGAGTCATTGTGTTGTTTTCATGATTTGTTTGTGTCTCTTTTGCATCACAGTTAATCTTTGTTCGAAATTGCAAAGACGCACTACCTTCAGATGAGCAGATTTAACGTCCAGAAAGAGAATGCCATCGGCACTAATTGGTAAAACATTATAACGGAACGATTCAGAATTCTTACACTCGACCTGGATCTATAATTTTCCAGAGCAGTTAAGTAGGCTCACCACAAAGCGAAATATTCAAGTCCAAAAGTCGGGACTGGTAAAAAGATATTCAGCCAGCCGATTCAACGGTCGCCAAGCTTAATACGACTCTGCCTAGTTACAGCGCGAGCGCTTTATGGACAATGCAAATGGAGACTGCTCCAATCATCACCATTTTCCACTTTCGCCCAGCGAACTAGACCACGCCGCAAATATTGTCGCACTCTATGCCCAGTATGAGATGTTCCCC
The DNA here is from genome assembly GCA_907269105.1 of Volucella inanis. Taxonomy (NCBI): domain Eukaryota; kingdom Metazoa; phylum Arthropoda; class Insecta; order Diptera; family Syrphidae; genus Volucella; species Volucella inanis. Next base: position 111,981,710 of record OU026153.1, on the reverse strand, counting down.
GTAGGCATGGGATTGCTGAACTTATTCGGAGAAAGAATTCTCTGCATAGAAGGAAGACTGAAGATGCCAAACATTCCCTATGACCAACAGCACCCGATAATTTTCAAACCGAGAGACCACTTCACAACTTATAATTACGCATATAAGACGAATTTACTGGGTGTTCCCAATTAAAAGCAAATCAACGACTTTACAATAAGCTTTAGGTTTTGCAGTCAGAAAGTACACCAGCTTATGGAAAAATTGCCTTCACTCCGAGTGACCGTATTAAGACCCTTTTCCCATACAGCAATTGTTGGGAGGTAGGTGTAAAGGGTGTAAGGTAACTCTTGAAAAGGGTTGTCGGAAATGGTACACTCACATTTAAGGAACTCGCTATGCTTTTGATGCAAATCAAAGCGTGTTTAAATTCGAGTCCTTTCTGCCCTTTGACCGAAAGCCCGGAAGACTTCAAATCTCTAATTTCCGCCCATTCTTTAATATGATCGACGTTATTCCCGGTACCAGAGTCAGATATGTACAGCGGCAAACAAGGACACATTAACAAGTGGAAGGTCATTTAAATCCATCTCAAACATTCTGGAAGCAGTAGCGAGGGGAGTACTTAACCCTGCTTCAGCCGGAATTACTTACCCGATTGATTACTCCTAAAACGCAGATAAAAAATTATATCAAGAGCAAATAATCATACAAACAAAAAAATTTTATTCTATGGATAAAAATTTTCTATCACCACTGTCATCATTAAAAAAAAGAATTGAAACTCATTCAAATCAAAAAGCAATTACTTAAAGAGTCAGGCAACTCTGAAGGCCGTAAAACTAGGCTTCTACAAAGGTAGAAGTTTATTGTACATGTGATTGACTATATTTACAGTTGTGCAGCGTTTCTAAGATTTCCTCTCCTTTATGGAACGGTATACGACCGTACCAAGAGCTCCTATAAATTTTGAATTATTATGAATTACTAAACTTGTTTTTATTATATCTGCGATGCCTGAATAATATAATTGGCCTTCTAGATTAGTGTCCTGCTCTTCTAATTCTTTTCTATTGGATTTTAAGGCGACCTTCCACTCTTTTGCAACTTCAGAAAACGATATTTCTGCAAGCTTTATACGCTCTTTGTCAATATCCAAGCACATTTCGTAGGTGTTTGGGCCGAATTCTAAATCAATAGCTTTCATTATGTACGAAATTGAAGCAGGGCTCATTTTACACGCAAACTGCAATATCCCTAGCTATACTAAATTAAGTTTTACCACTAGAAATGCATTTTGGGGCCAATGCCCACACAGTTGAATTAATACTTTCATTACAGATTTGAGTATAACCGCCGATTCATCGTAGAGTGGCTTGATAGCTTCATACATTTCAATTGGAAGAGCTGGATTAAGTTTATACACAGCCAAAACATTTATAGTTCTAGCCTTTTGCCATGAGCACCATGAATCCTTTTCGATCGGATATTTATCGGGCTGCACTTTGCATCGGTAGATAATTAATGATTGATAATTATACTGTTTCTCATGTTTTCAACTGAATCACAGTTCTTATGAATGGCTAATCCATAATACTATAAATCAAAAATTCGTCTGCCATATTATTTTTCCCGCTCCTTCCACCGAGACCTTTTGTATTCTTTTTCAAATTACCTAGCTGGATACCCATTTGTCTTTGAACGTGATCTATACACTCTTTCTTCAGTACTGAGACATTCTCATAGGGCTTAGCATTAGTAATGCCTGAATTTTACCTGGTGCAAAGCTTCGAATCGCTGAAACATCTCAACAACTGCATCGACTTCCATTTTTCTGCTGATCTATCGGGATTCACATCACACTTATCTTTATAGTTTTGTACCCATTCCGTATATTCTTCGGTATCTTATTTATTCTTTTAGTACTCACACGCCATGCAGTATATTGATATCACTGCGCGTTCTATAATTTTTGCGCTGTAATTGCCAAAAAACAAATTGTTTGCAAATTGCAAAAAAAAACCAAAACTGACGTTTTCTCCACGAACCATCGCTTGATACCATAGTTCCATTTTTTCCTTTTTCAATAGAAATACATAGTTGTCCCATCTTTGGCTGCTTTCATCATATTGTTTCTGCACACTAGTTTAGTTTCAGTTGAAATTCTTTTGACAATCTTATAATTTTTTTTATAATTAGCACGCGCTCAAGTGATTTGAGTACCCTTAAAATGATTGTACACAGCGCGCATAAAGTTTATCATACCTGGATTCACTTTACTAGCATTCATTTCACTTGGTGCCTCTAACGTGTGTCGATTCAGCGGTCTTCTTCTAGATATTCGGTCGCTTGCGGTGTATACGTATCTCTTTTGCACCTTTTTGACCACAACATACTTTGTCACTCATTATAAATACGAACCAACAAAACACACAAAAAAGTTAGCACAATTATCGATAACAAACATTCTGAAGACGAAACAAGCAATAGTCCGAACACGTGGCAAATAGCTTTTTTAACATCTGCCGTATACCTACTCTAGTCCCTTAAAATACCGTCCCTCAATGCGATCATAAAAGGCTTGCTGTCTACCTAGCGGCCTTATACTACACTTTGAAAAATAAGTTTTTCGAGATATTTCCCAACCATAATCTTTTAGGATATCATTTTTGAGATCCTATTGAAAGCAATAAAAAAAAAAAATAGATTTCTTGAAAATTCTAGAGTGGCTTTACCCCTTAACACTATAATTCAAACAAATTCATTGCAACCACAACCCATATGGTACACACACGCACTCTTATGCAAATTCGCAATCATACCCAAAAACAATCCCCTCACATGCAGTTAGCCAATTTCCTAATAACCCAACACACAAATACAATAATTTCGTCAAACTCTTTCATACGACATTACATTTCATAAAATACACACATATTCACAAACATGCATATTACCAATGGATGCCATTATAATCTATTACATACATACAATCCACGAAATAATGATAAGGATAAAACAAAAAAACTTTCTTTAAACACTTGTTCTTAGAAATTTAAGAAATACATTTAATTTTTAGTAACTGCATAACAAAACAACTCGAATAAAAAGTTATGAAAATTAACTCTTATTTTATATTTCTAATTATTTTTTTAAATTCTATACTAACGAAATAATGATAAGGACAATGTCTTTTTGCTTTAGTATTTGTATTTAAAATATTTTTGTTTCGAAATCAAATCAAATCTTAGTACTTAGTGTTTGATCCTTTGTTTCTAATTACATCGCGGAGACGTCGTGACATCGAATTAATCAGTGATTGTATCTGATCTATGTCGATTTTTTCCCATTCTTCCTCTCTGAGATTTTTCAAGTTATCAAACTGACACCCATTTTAAAAAACATTGCGCGGCTAAACCGCCCACAATGGGCTGCAAGCGGGCCATTCCAATAAAAAAATACTTCGGGTTTTTAGAAACGTCTTTGTAAACTTGGATACATGAATAGCCGCGTTGTCCTGTTGTAATATATACTCGCTACCGAATAATTGATCCTCAAGCTCAACTAAAACATCATCTAAGAGCTCAGTGTATTTTTGGCTATTCATTTTAGTTGATATAAAACATATAGGTGACTTTCAAGAACAGCTTATAGCAGCCCAAACCATTAACATGCCTCATCCGAAATTGCGAGTATGCCTGAGCTACCTTTCGGCCCTTTTATCATGCCAATATTTTTGGAAACCATCTGTCCTATCTAAATTAAAATTTATTTCGTCAGAAAATACCACTTTACACCAGTCTTCGTTCCAAAATTAAAATTTTTCAGCAAAAGTCGGTTTCGGCATGCGTTTAACATATTCAATGGTATCAAAATTTGTTGCACCGCCTTGTTGACACATTTAGCTTCAGAATGTTTACAAATCCAGAAGGACTGAAGGATTTATTTACAGCAAGACGTCTTATTTCTCGAATATCTCTTGATGTTAATGTTGGTTTTCTTGCTGTACTTCGCTTTACTCCATAATTTTCGCCAAGATTTATATATTTTGCTATAACAGTTTTACTTCTTTTTAGAATAGCTCCGATTTACCTTGTTGTTTTCCCCTGTTCGCTGTAAACAGCCACACGTCCTTGCTCGTCTTCGGTCAATGGCTTTCCATGTGTGGAAATTGGAAATTGTGTGGCATTGTAATTGATATTTGCGAAAATCTAAAGCATTCCATATTCTTTTAACATTAAGACTAATAAATATTTTTTCTGTCGAAACTCAGCTTAAACTCATATTTTTTTAATTACTCTTTCACTTAAGCACAACTGGACTTATCAATATTTCGTACCACAATGAAGATCATTCATCAGTGTAAAACAGATGAAATAGCAAAAACAAAAAAAAGATTATCGCTATAATGCGATAATGCTGCTGCGTTCAATGAATTAGAACTCATCAAACCAAAAGGGATCAAAAAAAGATTTCTTTGTCCTTATCAATATTTCGTGGAGTGTACACTTGAATTCATAAAAACCGCACCACCTAATGATTTCTCAAAAAATGCCTAATTACATCAGATCGTAAGGGTTTTCCCAAGCTAATGAAGGGTATAGCGGAGTGCGGCCTCGTATTCAGCGCAAAAAAAAATCAGTTTGAATTGAGTTGTGACGGAGACAAGTAAAAAAAAAGTGAAATGTCTGGTAAATATCATCAACTGACTCGGGACGAAAATGTTCAAATATTGACTTTAGTCGAAGAAGGGCTTGGCTATCGTGAGATTACTGTTAAAATAGGATGCTGTAATTCAACTATCGTACGACTGATGAAGAAAAAAGAAAATTTGGATCCACTGGAAAGAAAAAAAAGCTCGGGACGAAAACGTAAAACAACCCAGAAGACGGACAATGTATTACAACGAATTAACATGAAAGATCGCTTTAAAATTGCTGTATAAGTGTATAAGAGCAGAGCTGAGTGAATTTCATCAAGTTGATCTAAGTGCCGAAACCATACGCCGACGGCTACGGGATATAGGTTTATATGGAAGACGACCAGCGAAAAAACGTCTTCTAACCACAGGAATGAAAACAGCTCGCTTGACGTGGTCAAAAAAGTACGAAGGTTGGACGCAGGATGATTGGTGATATGTGATATGGTCCGATAAACGTAAATTTAATTTGTTGTGTGCCAACAATTTGCCATACGAACGACGGTCGGCAGGTGAAAGGTTCAAGGATGAGTGCATAGTCAAAAGAGTGAAGTTTCCTCAAAGCCAGATGGTTTGGGGATGTTTTTCTTCTTACGTTTTAGGCCCTTTGTACTTTGTTAATGGAACTGTGAACGCTCAAAAGTATGGAATAGTAGAAAGGGAGTTTTTGGTAACAGCAATTGAATAGCATCATTCGTATGCTGACAAGTGCGTTTTTCAAGATGATCCTGCACCTTGCCACCGCGCCAAATCCGTAAGTAAAGTGTTATAAATTAACTTCTAGATGTCTACTTTATAAGTAATAAACAGACAAGTAACTAGAGTCTTTCAATAATTTTCAGCTCAAGATAACGTTTAATAACCTCGGAATAACCAGCCTAGACAGGCCAGCTAATTCGCCCGATTTCAACCCATTAGAACACTTGTGGCATGTAATGAAACGTAAAGTGGCTGAACATAAACCAGAGAGTAAAAAAAGCTAAATGAAGTTCTGAAACATGTATGGAATACTGAAATTTCAAGGGATATTACTGAACTTCTACTAAACTCGATGCCTTCTAGAATAAAAGCGCTTATAACCAAAGTTGTCAAAGGAGGAGCAACTCGGTATTAATAATTTTTTGGTAAAAGTGGCATATCTAAACACCTTATATACACATACACAAAAAATGTATTGTTTGATTTTGTTAACCAATGACTGTATTAAAATATTTTAAAAAAATAATAAAATTAACTTGTTTTTCTTTCTTTCTTAATATCTTTTTTCAAACATTCAATAAACAGATGGGAATTAGATTTCATTATAAAAATTATTATCGTAGTTATTAACAATTTTTCAATCATTTTGATATGGTGCGGTTTATTTAAATTCCAAAAGGAAGAATTATGAATTCTAACATAAATAAATAAATACTCGTATAATTACTCATCCGATAACACTGGTCAACAAAATTTGAACTTTGTCGCGCCGCACGGACTTCACTTATATTTTTTACTTTGATGGGTGACTGTTTAGTTGACAATGTTCTGATGTTTTACAACTGGTAGGGGATGTCAATAAAAACACAACTATTTCAACGAACTGAACTTTATTTAAATTAATTTTGCCTTAAATACTACAATTTTGCTTATTTTACATTATTTACATACCTTAAGTAAGCTAGGAAACAAATCGTAAAAGGTGTCTAGTTACGTGACATGTGCAAGTAACTTAATACTATAAGTTGTGCGTTTTGGAGTGCACTACTTAGTTCCTATAAAAATGCATAGTTTTAAGTTGTGCGTTGCTTGTCGTTTGTTGTTCGATGCTTGTTGTTTTAATTATTCACAACATCCTGGGGCCGGCTTACATGGACGTCACGAAGAAGTCTGATTCTTCAATGGATTGTAGCTGCGTGCTTGTGGTTTTATCTGGTTTGTTCTAGAGGAATCGAGTTCTTATCTTTATACCTATGAAATAAATGCGGCTATAAAGAGCACTGACGTAACAGAACCGATGATGGTGTAATATTGGATATTGTGTGTCCTCAGTAACAGCAGAAATTTTTCCTGATCTTGTTGGACTTCAGGAGCATTTTCTATCTTGCCAATATCCTTAAATATATCTGGCCGTAGAACTGGATTTTATTGCCTCAGGTGCGTGAAATGTTGCTTAATGGCAAAAACAATGCTTCCAGTCGGGTTGACAGAATTCGTTTCCCAATAATGTTCACGCTTTCTTGACTCCTATGCCTTGTCATAGGGTAGTATCGATCCAATTAAAAATTGACTAACAGGTACTCTGATGATGGTACTACGTACGTGAAATTTCCGTTATGCCAAGTTGGTACTGGTAACACATTGTAAAACTTTGAATTCCTTGTATAATAGTAAGGGAATCGTGATTTCAATAATAATGTTTTCATCTGTGACCCTTCCCTTCGGATGTAGGCCTTTATAGAGTTGAAGAATCGGTTCATGTTGTCGTTCGCCCGGTATCGAGGGATGTTGCCATGTATATTTATCAATTCATTCTTTAGCTGGTTTACACTGAGTATAAGAGGATGCATTCTACCCTGATGTTTTGGTAGTAAAATATCCAGTATTATGTTCTGAGTGTTCTGGTAGTGGATCATCATTAACATTGCATTCATTGCGGTAGATACCAAAATTTTGATTGCATAGTCGATGATAGTAGATATTCTTCATTAACTGTAATATGTGATCTTCATTTCCTTGCACCATTTCAATTGTTTGTTTGTATTTTTGAGCAAATCGTTGCACCAGCACTCCAAAGAGCTCATTTACCACAGTTCCGATGAAGTCAAATGGTGATCGCTTTCTCCTTAACGGCATGTTGTTTGCGTGCAATAGCACATGTTATTCATGTTGTGCAATAGTATTATCGCAAAGAGCTGTAAAGCCTTCTGATATATTTCCAATGCAAACGTCTTTTATCCGACCCACGCTTTCATTGTATGTGCAGAATTCGGACCAGTAGCTTGTCAAATTAAAAAAACACGACAGCTTTCCATGTACTAGCGATAATGTTAGCTATAATAATAATAATAACGGGCTGGGTTTCGAATTGATTGACGTGGTCTTGGGTCATATTCGGATCAGACATAAGGCTGCTGATAAATGCTGCTTTTAACCATATCCAAAAAAAGAGGATTGTTTGTTGTTATATTATGTCTACCAGAGCGCTTTCCTTGGTCTTGAGTATCTATATTAATAAAATTTGATTGCAATTTGTTGAATCCTTAGTTGCAATTTGAGTTTGAACGATTGCATTCTCTTCAGCTGTGCTTATTTCATTACTGGGTATAGTTTAGCAATTGGTCTTTTGTAGTGTGCGTCATTACTCAGAACTGTTGCAGCCCGAACCTCTTCATCTTTACCTAGGTGTACCTCCGTGACTCTCCTAGTAGCCCTTTTGTAGGTGGGTGTCGGTCATTTTATATATGAACTTTGTCACCGACACTTAAGTTTGCTTCCTTCTTAGCTTAGCCATTCGACCAAGCTTTCCAAAAGTCGTGAGTCTTTTTTTTGGATTAACATCTAGCCCCTAACTTGGTGTTTGGTCAATTACTGGTTCAGGTAAGGCGTTGAGCGAAGATCCAATTAAAAAGTGACCTGAAGTGAGTGTCAGCTTATTTTTAATATCGTTGCTTACAACGGTAAGGAGTCGAGAATTAGGGCATGCTCCTATTTAGGTAAATAGCGTTGAAAGTTCCTTAAACCTAAGCGTTGTGCTGTAGTCAACTTAATTAAGCTCCGTATCCCTTTGTTTGCTCCTTTAAATGTCGTACCACAATCAGAGTAAATATTTAAACATACACCTCTTCTTGATGTAGTAGCTAAGCATACAAAAACAGCTATGTATCCCTTTGTAGTGCAATAACCTCTTCCTTTGGACAAAAGAATTTTTATTGGGCCAGTATAGTCTACACCAGAATGAGTAAAGGGTCTTGAAGGTGTTACCCTTGATGTTGGTAGCTTTCCCATTATTTGAGCTTTATTTGTTGCTCTAAAGCGGTGGCATCCTACGCATTCTTGAATTGCTTGCCTGACAACTCTTTAGATTGCAATAGAATAGCTGCTAAAGTCAGTTCGATACCTCCATGCGGTGCTTTTTCGTGAGTGTGTTTCAACAAACAACCTTGTAAACATACTGCGGTATGGTAGTACAATATAATTGGATATTTCTGGGATTCTCTCAGAGGTACATTTTCCAGTCGACCTTCGACTACTCTAATGTTGTCCTTGTTCATAAGAGTATTCAATGATAACAACTTACTGCTCCTGTCCAAGCAACGTCCACCTTGTAGAGAGGCCTATTCTTCTTGGAATTTCTTTTGTTGAACGACACGTATGACGGTCTTACGACTGGCTTCCAATTCCTTTGTTGCCAATGGTCCTACCTGTGTATTCTTTTTTTTGCAGTTTGAAATGAAATGTCAACAGCTACCTTGCAACAGCAACCTTGATAGCAAATTTATTGAATTATTTGAAATAAAAAAAAATAATAAAAAGAACTACATCACGCGATGGACTGTGGAAAGCGGTCCGCTAGGCCAATAGCAGAATCTGCTGAAAAGTCAAGTTAGAGATCGAGTGGGTCAAGCCAAACAGCAGTGGTGGCAGAATCATAGACGAAGAGAAGGAAGAAGCTAAGGCCATTAGCTAAACAAGTACAAGGTCTTGTTGAAAAGCTGCCTGGTGGAATGGGGGAAGGGGCGCCATCAACAGCAGCAAATAAATGTACCGGGTAAGGTACTGACGACTAGCCTCAGGTGTCATATGCCTCAGATGTTGGCGAAAGCCAACAGCTTCGCTTCTTTGGCGTCATCCGAATCGGGAGATGAAGACGAAGAATTGGAGTATGTAGATAGTATTGTAGCATCAAAATGCTACAACAAAGAGTGCTAGCCATAAAAGAAAGTCAAATCGTAAGAAGAAAGAGAGAAAAGCAAAAGAAAAAAACTCCAACAGCAGGCTCAAAATCAGGCCCAGTAGCAAAAACAAAAAAATACAATAATACAGTGGGGGGCTACGCGAAAGTTAAAGAGCTTCTTAAGGAAACGACGACGGAACACCACTCATTCACACCGAAGTGTGAAAAGCGGCAATTGACGTTGCTAAAGGGGTTGGAACCGTCTTATGATCCTGAGGAGATCCTGGCTCTACTCAAGGGGAAGCAGTACAAAGGCCTCAAGTTTGTGTTGGTAAAGCCATTTACCACAGTAAAGCAAGACGGGAGAAACGGAGTCTGCCGTTCTTCCTGGTGCAACTCAACGAAAGCTGTCTGAATAGTCTAATGAGTATAAATGTCCTAGACTACCAGGTCTATACTAATGCATTCGCTGCCAGAGGTTCGGACACGCCGCGTCGAACTGACAAATGCAGCCTCGATACGTAAAGTGCACAAAGAACCACAGCGCCGATGAGTGTGCTCTGGGTAGGGACGGAGCATCCGATAGGACGCAGATCTTGTGCGTGCTATGTGGGAACATGGGACACACCGCAAACTATCGGGGTTGTCCTAAGTTCGCTGACATCAAAAAAACAAAACTGGCTCGGCAGCAGACGGTGGTGGTCAAGCATTCACCTGTTAGGTTTTAAACACCAGCCGTCACGTCCCAAATTTCCTACGCCCAAATGGCGTAAGGTAAGGAGGCTCTGGTACAGCAAGCGACTGTTGCTTCTCTGGCGCCAATGCCGAGAACAACGGAAGCTGCACCTAACATTCTGGCCATCTTGCTCGGAATCCAAGGGCAGCTGGCTCAACAGCAGGTACAAGAACAAGCCAAGCGGCAACATGTCATAATGCGTGCACACATAATGATCAAACAAAGAGCCGCGATGCTTAAATTGCTATTTACAAGACCAAACTCCTGACGTACTTTTCGCTAGAGAAACCAAGCTAACCGAAAGGCACAAACTGTAGTACAATTATTATATAATTAGAAGAAGAAACCGGCCAGGATTTAAACGTGGAGGTGTTGTCGCGATCTTCATTAATAAAGATATAAATTTTCACGGAGTGTACAAAAGAGTGTTGCGCAGGTTCCGGGTGTTGGAGGCAGTCGTCATTTACATCCCGCTACGCAGTGGAAAGCAGCTGTACTTGGCCTCTGTTTATGCACCTGAGGCTTCACAATCCACTTTAATTATAACAGAGCTTGACACTTTTTTTCGACTTCTCAGGCTAGAATTGGGAGAGAATTATTTTATAATCGGCGGAGATTTCAACGCTATATACAAATATTGGGGAAATAATTTTCCAAATACTAGAGGAAACCTACTATTCGATTGGTAGGGTCAGCAGGATGTCATGTACAGACTCGGTCTTAAAGTGACGGATAATCCGTCGTTTCCCAGAGGCGGGTCTTATTTGGATCTACTGCTATACGACGAACGTATACGACTGACAGGTACGAATTTAAAAACGCTAAACTGTCTGCAAGCGTTCGTGTATGACAGCGACCATTGCGGTTTTAGCACCGAAATTACAGTTCCCAACGAAATTGCGGAATTAAAGGAGTTTGTCAAGCGAGGAGATCGAATAAACGAGACCATAAGACTACAATACTGCAGTACCAACGTACGACTAACGAAGACCTGTTCCGCAGTCTCACTATTGCCGCACTGCACCGACAGAAAAGTAGACTTTTCTCAAAACTCAAAAACATATACAGACGGTTAACTGACAGACAAGACCCGGAGATTAGGTAACTGAAGTCGTCGATTAAAAATATTCAAACGCTAATAAAAGAGAATTATGGAATTTCTGTAAGTTTGCATTGGAACAACAAGGAAACTATTTTGGAGAAAAAATCAAAATGACCTTCAGTGCCTCAAAAAAGCCCGGACAACAAACAACGAACGGGTACTGACAATAGCAGGTATTGATCCAAATGAGGCCGCTGATGATGACGACTTCTTTCTGATTGAGGATCCACAGGAGCAGGTTGAGGCCATAGGGGTGAATTTCCAGGAACTATGCAAGGAAACTGATACCATTGGCACGACTTCAGCTTTCGAAATGAAGTAGAGAACTGGCGATCTGTGGACATTTCTATGAATAATGCACATTATCCAGCGCATTGGAAATGTTAATATCCCCTAAAAGGAAAGGATATATCCAATCCGGCGAATCTCCGGTCGATAAGGAGAAACACATAGTTCCGGATAATCAATTCGGTTTTAAGGAGGGACATGATATCTCATATTCCGCGTCTAAACTGGTGTCCCATATCCAATAGAATAAAGGCATAAACGAATGTACTGGTGCCTGCCTTCTTGATTTGGAGAAGCCCTTCAACAACGTATGGTTAGAGTTTCCACCCTTGGTAAGGGTCGATGCCGACCTAGAACCTCTTACCTCCTAGCAGCATTCGAAGGCGTAGGTATCGAAAACCTATATGATAAGACCAGTACATTTGCTCTGCCCCCGCTTTTTATTAGACAACGTCATTGATAGGCGAAGCCTCGATAATTGTGCGCGGGCCCATGCTATCCAACAGACAGTTCATCGTGAAAAATGGTAATGTGACTTCAGTTGGAATATTTCAAATTAAAAATGGTCAGCAGGGCGCGGTCAATTCGCCGATCCTATTCAACATTTATACAAGCGACTTGATAGGTTCACTTCCCCATACCATTGCGTCCGCAGGCGATTTGATAGCGTACAGAAGAAGTTCAAGAATCGAGGTCATATAGACTGTTAATAGACTGTTTTATAGCAGCTAACTCGATGCGAGGGTAAAAGTAATCTGCTACATGGCCCTTATCAGTCCCATGCCGGTATTTGGATGCCCCGTGTGGTTCAATGTACGATCAAGCTTATTGGGAAAGATTCGGTTGTTTGAGAGGGCTTGCCTTAGGGCTTGTCTTCGCTTTTATAGAACGCCAGAGTCGGAGTACAAAAAATGTTATCTTAATAAGGTCCTTTACAACAGGGCGAGCCTAATACGAGTGGACAACTTCGTAATTAATATAAGATAACTCGAAGGCACATTGCAAGAGCAATGACCTCGACGAATAATCTGATATCTGGGGCTTACTACGCCAATTACTTTTACCACAAGAGTGTGCGTTCTGACGGCTTCGTTCCGCCGGAAGCGTTCCTCTACCTAGATCAGATAGGGTTGATCCAGTATAGAGCAGCGGTTAATCTTCCATGTCGCTCGGACAGCTGGGGACAGGCGATCCAACTAATAGAGACGTCGCACATAGGAGTGTGGATCGTCTCAGGTTCCGTAGTGCGGTGGGGAAATCGTGATAAGAGGGATGTCGTTCGGCAGCACCAGCATCTCTGGTGGTTAAATGATGAAGAAGATGGTTGGTCGTCGTTTCTGTCAATTGCGGACCAGTCTCACTAATAAAGCAGAGCTGACCAGTATATCTGCACTGTAAATAGCGATGGCCAGCTTACATTGGCTTCGGTTAGCCTTTAAAAAATATATACATATACAAAGGTATATACTAATATATTTAAATTATTGTATTTAATGTCAAAGTGTGTATATGTGTGTATTGTGTATGTAGGTAAGGTATACTTAGGTTTATTTTAAGTTAGATATTAAGTTTTTATAAAATTTTAAAAATAATGCATGTTAACAATGTTTTACTTAGCCTTAAATATACAAAATAAATATAATAAAATAAAATAAAATGTAAATAAAGTCGAAAGATATAGATATGAGAATTAAGAGTAGCTTAGAGTGCCTGTGTGGAGCCAGTAAGTCAGTATAAGATTGTTAAGTAGTTTTAAGCTAGAATTTAAGCATTTTTTGTTTATATGTAAGAGTTAATGACTAAGAAAATAAAATGCACATATAAATGAAAACTGAACCAGGAACCCAGACCCATGTGAATCCGCAAGGATATAATATTTCAAAGAGAATATGCAAACACAGACGGCACTGATTACACTTCAGTAAAAACGAAAATCGTAATTAATTCTCTAAAGAAATCGAAAACTCAACAATGCCGATAGACTTATCGAGTATAGAAAGTATAACAGTTTTCAAAACCAAAAGCCAAGAAACAAAAATTGTGGTTACTACAAACCATCTCAAAACTATTCCCAGAATAATATAATTATTATAATTATTTATTAAATATTTTCAAACAACAAGAAATTTGAAATTATACGATTGCGATGCTTCAAAAAATTAGGTGATGAAGAAAAAAAGTGCCGGAAATAATCACAGAAAAACAGTAATAAAAAAGGAATTGATGTATAATATCAAAATGAAGAATTTAAAAGTTAAATTTATCACCCTTATTTAAAACTAAGAATAACAAAATTCATAAACAATCGAAATCTGTTGAACGAAGTCCATATAAGCCACATTCTTATGGTTCTTTCCAAAGCTTACATAAAAAAAAACCGTAAAATATAGTACAACGCATGCGAAAATTATACTACCAGTATTTTCAGCCTAACTATAAAAAAACACCCTTAAAGGCCTTCATTTAAGAGAAAATAGTGTTAGAAAAATTTAACATATTTACTGTAGTTATACTTATTTGGAAGCAAAAAATAACAATCGCGCAATGCTTGCGAAAAAATACGAGTACATGACGCACGCGACACATACCAATTTATAATTTGTGATTCGTATTGTTTTTATTTGAACCCTTTAATTTTTTTAATCTCTAGAATGTCATTTAGTCTGAATTTCGTCTTTAATGCACTACAGAATATGAATAAGGTTTGCAAATCATGGTTGACGGTTACTTTTCATCAATTTCAGATTTAATTTTGTCCGCATTCGAGTCTTGTTGTTGCTCCGTCATTTAGCTTTTTTTTACCATGGCGAAGTGTTATCCCGGGGGAACAGTTCAATTAAAGATACACCTAGGACGAGAGGCCGGTTAGTCCTAAGACAGCAACACTTTCGGGGATGTGAGCACCGTTGATCCACTGCCACCATCTCGGTCTTGGAAATCCTTACCGGTCTGGTTTTACTTGTTTTGCTCGGGGATTTTACTTCATTGTTGATTCCATCTTAGGAACTCATCCACTCTTCCATTTATAGTGATGCTATTTCTGTCTGCTGGTCAGTACTCGGGCTTATAAGTTTGCAACTCGAGGCCGGATAGACATTCAATTGATGTGTAGAAACAATTACAATACTGGGTATAGCCAGGTTGATACCTCTAAGTGACTATCCGATTTCCGCAGTATCCAACACAATTTAACGCACGATAGCAATGATATTTTTTCCAATTGTTATGTTTTAAGCAGATGTCAAAGTTACCAATTGCATATAGCTGTCAAAATATTCAGTAAGATTTGTCATTTCATTATGCATTATGTTTTACACTTGCCGAACGTTTTGAAATTATTAAAAAATATTGTCGAAATTCCGGCTTAGTTGTAAATACGCAACGTGAACTTCTTCGTAAGGTCGGACGTCATCATGGCTTCATTGTACAGGCAATTCGTCGTACCATGGAAAATTTTGAGCGTGAGTACAGTTAAGATCACACTGGATCCACGTAGAGATTGGTGCAAAATGAAGAAAACACAGGCGCCGTAGCGGACAGTATCGAATAACACCCAGAATGTCGATTCGGCGCCGGTCAACTGAATTGGGCATTGCGATTGGATTTGTTCCTTAATCCGTATAAGATTATGTAACCCAAAAATTGAATTGAAGGCGACCATAAAAAGCCGTGAGTTCGCTAATTGAACGCTGGCCATGTTGACCGGAGATTCGGATTTTGGCCACAAAATCATCTTCTTGGACGAGGACCATTTTCGGTTTCCGCGTCTAAAAGCAAAATTTCCATTATTGAAGGGAACACAATCCACTAGTGTTCGCTCAAGCATTAATGCATTCACAAAGATTGACTGTTTGGTGCGGTTTATGGCATGGCGGTATCATCGGACCTTATTTTTTTCGACTTTCTGTAGTCAGAATTTGACAATATGGGCATATTCGAGCTGTGGGTTCAACAAGACGACATTACATGCCATAAAAGCGATTCAATGCCTAAAGTTGTGAAGGATAAATTTGGCGACTGAGTCATCCTACGGCGAGCGTTCTTTAATTTGCCGCCGCAATCATGCGATTTGACACCACTCTATAATTTTATCTGGGGCTACGTCAAGTCCTAAGCTTACGAAAACAAGCTTATCACTTTGGTCGAGCTTAAGCCAACATTGGAAACGCTATTGTCAGAATAACGAAGAACATTTAATTTGAATGTTTTTTTCTATCATTCTTATCCAGTCACCTTAGCATGCAACTTGAAATTTTGGAAGAAGAATGTACTATAATTAGGGACATTAGGTTGACCTGACATGGCGATCCTGCCAACTTCGTAAAAGAAATAGAACGAAGAAGTGGGCCAGAGTCGGATATCGGTGTATTAAAAACAGAAGCTTGACGGGCTGTTGGTCGGCCTCACCACTAGAATACACTTAGGAACACAATGAAGAGGAGTACGTTCCAGAAGCAGAAATTGGTGGAGGAGCAGAACTACCAATATTCGTAACAAAGAAAGTTGGGCTTTGAGCGTGAACAATGAAAGAGTATAAAAAAGGCAGAAAAGGAAGGAAAACGAAAACATAATCCACGGAGGAAAACAAGAAGGCGGTAAAACAATTAAGCTGCGCCAGCAATGTGCAGAGCTTCACAGAATAATATCATTTCATAAATTTTATTAAAATATAAAAATAAACAGTTATTACAAGGAGTGTGTAAGAAAACAAATAATTAGAAGTAGAATAAGTCATCGTTAAATGAAAGCTTATATATAACAAAAATTATTTTTTTAAATAGATTGTTTATGAAATAGTTTAGACTATCCAAAAATCAGCGTACTGTGAGAAATGTTTTTCGTGCGATTCGAGGAACTTACGGTGCGCATAATCGACCTACTGAAACCAATAATGCCAATACCATTCGCAAATTTGAGTAACAGTTTACATAAGTGGATGATACTCGACCGGTTAGAACACATTCGGCACGTAGTGAAGAGACTATAGCAGCTGTAGATGAGAGTGTACGCGAAGACCGTGACAAATCGATTCGTCGTCGTTCTCAGCAGCTTGGCTTGGCGTATTTTACGTAAGGATCTTGGCCTTAAAGCGTACAAAATTCAACTTGTGCAAGAATTGAAGCCGGACGACTTGAATTTGCATCATATTTTCAGTGAATGGGTTCTCTAAAATGAAAATCCGGTGTTTTATCGTGAAATTTTGTTCAGTGATGAAGCCCATTTCTGGTTCAATGGATACGTTAGAAAACAAAATTGCCGCATTTGGACTGATGAGTAACCCGAAGTGTTCCAAGAGCTACCATTACATCCATTAAAAACAACGGAATGGTGTGGTTTATGGGCTGGTGGAATCATTGGCCCAAATTTCTTCAAAAATGAGTATGCTACGAGTCATACAGCACGTCAAACGATAGACTTGTTGAGGAATCATTTTTGTGAGCACTTAATTTAACGTTTTGCTACTGTAAATTGGCCGCTTAGAACGTGCGACATCACACCTTTGGACTATTTTTTCTGGGGATATATAAAGTCTCAGGTCATCAGGAATAAGCTAACTACGATTGACGTTTTGGAAGCCAACAATTCTCGTGTTATCCGCGAGATACCAGTCGCTATGCTCGAACGAGTAGCCCAAAATTGGACCTTCTTAATGGACCACCGCAGACGTAGTCGTGGCCAACACTTACATGATATCATTTTCAAAGAGTAAATGCCATAAACTTTCAAATTTATGTACTTTATTTTAAACTATGAATCACCCTATAGTTAATCGAACAAACACTCTACTAAAACTAAAGGAAAACCAGAAAATCATAAATATGGCAAGATTTCGACTTACAGCAGGGAAATGTATACCAAAGTGTTCCGGCGGCCAAGAAACTCTAGTTAATTTTCTAGGTTTAATAAAATTTTACAGTGATACGCTGACGAAAAAAGAATAGAAAACTGAAGTGATTGAATTCGTACTTGCAACAAAATTAGCTGACAAGGTAAGGAATAGCTTGTGAACGAAAACAAAGCTAAGAAAACTATGATAGAAAGCTTAAGTAAGATATTAACGAATGTATACAAAAAGATAAAAAATACACTAATAATACATAATGAACTAGCTAGATTGAATGGAACATCAGCATTATTTGCTCGATTCTCAAGAAAGGAGACCCTCTGAACTGCGTCAACTAAAGAGGTATTAATCTTCTTAACATCACTTACAAGATCTTATCTGACGTGTTGTGTGAACGTCTGAAGCCTTTCGTCAACTACTTGATTTGTCCATATCTGTGTGGCTTCAGGCCAGGAAAGACCACCATCGATCAAATAGTGCATAACTCAAACGCTAACACCAGAGGCACTATATTTCAAAAGTCCGTCCATCTACTCGCCTATACCAGAATATCGACATAATCGGCAGAACACAGAGTCATGTCACTGGCGCTTTCGTTAGTATTGAGACGGAGGTGGCAAAGATGGATTTGGCGATCAATGAGGGAAGGCAAAGTATATGCTCTCATCAAGAAAGGACACCCAACACCGACGACTGGGACAGAACGTTGCTATAGACAGATATTTATTTTGAGGTGGTTAAGGATTTTGTTTACCTAGGCTCCGCTATAAACTCAGGCAATAACACCAGTGCTGAAATTAAATGAAGAATAACTCTTACCAGGCGCTGTTTCTTTGGGCTAACAAAGCAATTGAGTAGAAAAGCCCTCTCTTGAACAACTAAAGTGACCCCAGTAAGACCCTAATCATCCCAGTCGTCCTCTATGGTGCAAAGGCATGGACTCTATCAAAAGCCAATGAGATTACTCTTGGTTGCTTTGAGAGAAAAATTCTTCGAGTAATTTTCGGTCCCGTCTGTATAGACGGTGAATGGAGGACGAAATACAACAACGAACTATATGGGCAGTACAGCGACATCGATCTAGCCAGAAGAGTGAAGGTCCAAAAACTGAGTGGGCTGGGTCATAAAGAGCGAACAGAAGCTAATGGTTCGGTCCGAAAGATCTTAGAATCCACTCCCGAGGGTCGGCGTAGTAGAGGAAGGCCGCGACTCAAGAGGCGCACGCAAGTGGAAGGGGACTTTAACCAACTAAGCGTGCGAAACCGGAGACAGCTGGCCAAAGATTGTGCTGGCTAGAGAGGCTTGTTGGTTGAGGCCCATTTTGACCCCGGACTGAAGCGCCACCTTAAGTAAGTCAGTAAGAATTAACTGGATCATACCAGGTGAACCTGAGTGTTAGCGTAGATGCTGAAAGGATTCAGGCACTTAGAGCACAGCTTAATGAAACTCAAATAGCAGAACAGGGTAATGAAATAGTACAAAGTATCAGAGACCTAATAGTTCTCTCAAACGATCAACATTCACTGAATGCATTTAGAAATGATCTACCATCAATAAAACATCCAAACAATTTGTTATGCCATCTAGGGTAACTACCAAAAATTTAGAGAAGTAATACAGGTAGCCAGCGAGAAAAAGCAGGACCAGGCGAAAGGAATATAATGCGTATAAACACAAATTCAAGATACAACAACCAACAAAGAAATCATTTCAACTTTAGTGGAAGAAGAGCATCTGATAATTTCAACAAGGGTTAGTAACGACTCCCGAAACAGTTACCAGCATCAGGGATACCAAAACAGAACCACAAAGCCGGAAAACACAAGTATCCCCGGTTAACAGAACTGGAGAAACTTTGGAAGAAGAAGGTTCTAAACAGAAACGAAAGAAATGATCTCACAAATTTGATAAATTAAAAATAAAGGAGATAAGGTAGGATATATTCTAGGAGATAAGGTAAAAAGACATTACTTTCACATTATGGATGAATCAATGAATCTCTCAACCGATGGAAAACTAGGGACCGACTTTTTGATGGCAAACAACTATAAATATAAATAATATAAATATAAAGATTAATCTACAAGAAAAACTAATAATATTGCCTATAAACATGACCATGACAAATCTGAACATAATTACGCAGCAACCGAGAGCATAGATAGTTCAGAAGATAGAGCTACAATTGAATCAGGGTAGTATCATCACTGGTAATGAAATAAAAAAGGTATATTAGGAGCTAGCTTCATAATCCCAGCGAAAAGCATCAAACACGAAATACTGAAGAAACCATAGAGAATGCTTTGATTGGGATAGAACCCTTAGCATATTTATCTTGTCACAACAAGCGTGAAAACGTTACGAATAAAATAAAAATGATAATCTAGAGGAAAAAGCTGGAAGATCAGTTCTAAGCATTTTCGAATATAGTAATTCTAAGGTGTATTTTTCTTTCAAGGAGAAACACTGATTATAAACAACTTCTACGGACAACATATCACAACAACGGCTAACAACGTCATCTACATAAAAATAAATAAAGGATCAAGTCTCAGATATATTAAGAAACGATGTAATGGAACCATCTTTAAGTCCATATAACTCTCGAATTTTCATAGTTCCCAAAAAGAGTATAAACGGGCAGCCCAAATGGTTTTGTGCTTCCTGAAATTCGAGAACATGGTCTCAGTGAGCTCTGGTTTCAACACGACGGTGCTACGAGCCATACATCGCGTGAAATAATGGACTTGTTGAGAAATCATTTTGGTGAACACTTAATTTCACGTTTTACTACGGTAAATTGGCCGCCTAGATCGTACGATATCACACTTTTGGACTATTTTCTCTGGGAATATGTAAAGTCTCAGGTCTTCAGGAATAAGCCAGCTACGGCTACTGGCTATTGACGCTTTGAAAGCCAACATTAGTAGTGTTATACGCGAGATACCAGTCGATATGCTCGAACGAGTCGCCCAAAATTGGAACTTCCGAATGGACCACCTCAGACGTAGTCGTGTCCAACATTTACATGATATCATTTTCAAAAAGTATAGTAAATGCCATGAATTGTTCTTTTAACTGATAATAAAAATTTTAAGTTCACTTAAGTTCAAATTTATGTGTTTTGTTTTATGGTATATTATAAATCTAACCTCAAGATGAATCATCCTTTATTTCTTCACATTGGTTGTGACGAGTTCAATTCACCAGATACCATTGCGTCGAAAATCAAGGCCATTGATGGCTCTTTCAATTAACGACGGTTATTATCATATTAAAAGTCAGTTTTGATTAAAAATCTAGCAAAGAGCTCCCAAAGGATGTTTTCGATATCGCGAAGTGGCTTACAAGCTTCAGCTTTCCTTTATACAGAAATAGTATAGAAAGAATTATCGTGAGGTTTGATTTTAAGTAGACTTTTTTTGACAGATCACGCCTGACTCTTATCAAACTGCTTTGTCATTTTTGTTCAGCATCATTTGACAAATCAGCGTGGAAAGACTCACATCACAACAGCGTCTCCAAATTGTTCAGCTGTATTACGAAAATCAGCGTTCTGTGAAAAGTGTTTTTCATGCGATTCAAGGAAGTTACGATGCGCATAATCGACCTACTGAAACCACTATTCCCCATACCATTCGCAAATTTAAGTCCCAGTTTACATAAGTGGATAATATTCGACCGTTTAGACTACATCCAGCTCGTTATGAAGATATTATAGCAACTGTAGCTGAGAGTGCACGCGAAGACCATAACGAATCGATTCGTCTTCGTTCTCAGCACCTTGGCTTGGCGTATTCGACAATTTGGGGTATTTTACGTGAGGATCTCGGCCTAAAAGCATACAAAATTCAACTTGTGCAATAATTGAAGCAAGGCGACTTGAATTTGCGTCATATTTTCATGACGCTCTGGAAAACTCAATGAAAATCCAGTGTCTCATCGTGAAATTTTGTTCAGTGATGAAGCTAATTTCTGGCTTAATTGATACGTTAATAAACGAAGTTGCTGTATTGGGCTGATGAGCAACCAAGAGCTACCATTACATCCATAAAAAACAACGGCATGGTGTGGTTTATGGGCTGGTGGACTCATTGGTCCATATTTCTTTAAATATGATTCAAATCAGAATGTTACCGTCAATGGTAACCGTTATCGGCCATGTTAACGGACTATGTTCTTCCTGAAATTCAAGCACATGGTCTCTGTGAGCTCTAATTTCAGCAAGACGGCGCTACATGCTATACAGCGCGTGAAACAATGGACTTGTTGAGAAATCATTTTGGTGAGCACTTAATTTAACGTTTTGCTACGGTAAAATGGCCCCCTAGAACGTGCGATAACACACCTTTGGACTATTTCTCTTGGGATATGTTAAATCTCAGATCTTCAGGAATAAGCCAGCTACGATTGACGCTTTAGAAGTCAACACTACTCGTGTAATCTGCGAGATACCAGTCGCTATGCTCGAACGAGTCGCCAAAAATTGGGCCTTTCGGATGGAACACCTCCGACTTAGTAGTGGCCAACCTTTACATGGTATCATTTTCAAAAAATAAATGCCATGAATTGTTTTTTTACCCGATAATAAAAATTTTAAGTTCGCTTTCAATATATGTTTTATTTTACATTATAAATCAAACCTCACGATGAATTACCCTATAGTAGGCGGTCATAATTTGGGAGAACAAAACAATAACTTATATAAAGTTTTAATCAGGCTATTACAGTATAATTTGAAATTGAATGCAGGTAAATATAACTTTTTAAAACCGGAAGTAATGTACCTAGGTCACTTAATCACTCCAAAAGGAATATGCACTGTTGCACAAAAAAGAATTAAATAAACCAATAATGGAGAAAGAGTTGCTAGCAGTGCATTGGGTTATAAACTATCATACCTTAAACCTTATTTATTCCGTAGAAAATTCATAGTTTATTCTGACCACATACCATTCACCCATGAAACCCTCTGTTTGCGAATCTATTTAATATTTAAAAGAATTGAAATGAGAGAAATAATTATTACAGCATTGCTAACTTTATTTAATAATCCAACAATACTTGAACAAATGTCAAATGTAAGCTTACAGAATGTTTAGTAACATCAATAAAAATCAAGCAACATTAAAACAGATATACAAACTTTTGTTCAAAAACTGAAATTAAAACTGATAATTAAACTGAATTTAAAACGTATTACAGCACAGAACCTTACAGTCGTTTTATTTCTTACAATAAGTTCTAAGTCCAATTTAAAAAGTAAGATTCAACCCAACACAAATTACAACAGTTTTGGTTCATTTGAGCCGCGAAATAAAGTCCATATATCTAAAGATAGCAGAGAAAAACTTTTATTTAGTATATATAGTACTAAAAACATTTTCACTTAAAATAATTACCTGGGTGTGATGTGTGAAGAGTGTCAATTAATTGTGCACACCAAGGAAAATTAATCCGAAAAATTTAGCTGTCCATATTAGGAGCTGCAACACGCAAAAGATTTTATCGCTAAGAACTATCCACAAGTGAGTACTGCACAACTTTTTCTGTATCAATTACATATATTGCATAAGTAAATAAAATGTCCTACGGAAAGCTCCAGCTTAATATCCTTGCTACCATCAAACAACTAGGGAAAATAAATTATCTTAAATTGAGATTAGAGATGATGGAAAAGCAGATGACTTTGGCGGAGCACTACCACAAACAGATTCTTGGAACAGGTAAAATCGAAGCTGAACTGAAACAAGAAGATCTATAGTAGAAGCAGCATACAATGCTATCCGTAAGTTATATGCAGAATACAAAATGGAAGTTCTGGATAATACGGGCAAGTTAAGATCCGAAGAAACCTCAAAATGCAGCGGTACAACAGCAACGGCATCGGCTGAGAACAGGTTACCCATTATCACCATTCCAACATTTTCCGGTGGATACGAAACGTGGAGATCTTTTCACGACATGTTGGTATCTCTGGTTTATACCAATGTTGAATAACTGTCAGAAATCCAAAAATTGCATTATTTGAAATTTAACGTCCGTGGTGGTGCCGAAAAGCTACTCCAACACTTGGCCATTGACAAGGGCAATTATAAGCATGCCCTTAAAGAATTCTTCAAATTTTTTTTAGTGCAGTGCAGATTTAGAACATTGGAAGCAGTTGAACAACAATCCCCGCAACAATCGATCTCAAAACCCTCCAATAAAAACAGAACACCAACTCAAGTGTTCCACACTCGCCAAACACAACGTCAACTAAATTGCAAACTGTGTCAAAATGGACAACATGCATTGAGGGAGTGTAGGCAGTTTTTTAAATGGATGTAGGTCAACGTAAAAAAGCAGTTTACAGCACAAGGGTATGTGAAAACTGCTTGGCCTATAGCCATTTTAAAACTAAATGCCCTAGCTCTAAGTGTTGCTATTACTGCAAGCAGCGGCACAACACATTGTTGTACCCGATTCCACAAAATAGTACACTACACACCCTTTAATCCTTATGCCTCAAAATGTATACCTAATAACCAAAATTCAACCCAAAGCCACCAACAGACAAAAAATTTCCACCTACAAGCACCTAGTCAACACGAAGAATACAGCAAATGCTTGACCGAGTACATTGGGCTCGGCCATATGACACCAGTCGAGGAGTTCGATGAAGTTGTCAAATCAACTTTCAATTTTTTTATTCCCCATCATGCCGTCATTAAGGAATCCAGTACCACCACAAGGCTGCGGGTCATCTTCGACGCAACCTTCAAACATTTTTTTTGGCTCTTTCTTAAATGACAAGTTGATGGTGGGCCCTAAAAAACAAACAAATGTTATTGACATAATTTTAAGGTGGCGAAAGCTAGGTTTACCTTTACTGGAGATGTGAAAAAGATGTACCACCAGATCCGAGTAAGTTCAGATGATGCGAATTACCAGCTTATTGTGTGGAGGGACAATCCTGACTAGAATTTGAGAATTTATCAGCTATACACGGTCACCTTGTGTACGGCATCAGCCCCATATTTGGCAATTAGGGTACTTCTTCAGCTAGCAGAAGTCGAAGCATACCGATTTCCCTTGGTCATTCCACCGTCATTAAAGAGGAAAGCTATGTCCACGATGTCATCAGTGGAGCTGATAGCAATGAAGAAGCGCAACACAAACTAAAAGCTGTAAAGGAAATGTTGGCAACAGCGGGATTTTACTTACTCAAACATGTCAGCAACTCTGATAAGTTATTGAAGAGCATTCCGGCAAATCAAAGAGAGATGGATTTCTCACCACCATCCATAGAAAACACCGATGTTAAGACCCTTGATATTAAATAGCTTGCAGTTTCGGATGTATTCACGTTTCAAATCGCAGGAAGATTCAAGGCAATATCACAAAGCGGTGCATATTATCCTCAGTAGCTAAGCTTTACGATCCAATTGGCTGGTTGTCACCCTGCATAATAAGAGCAAAAATATTATGCAACAGCTATGGGGTAGAGGTCTGGATTGGGACAAACTGGTTCCACCTGAATTGGAACAAGATTGGTAATCTTTCATCGAGAATTACCAGCTACTGAAAATGTCCAAATACATCGTTGGATCAACACCGACCAAAACACAAAAAAGCTGGAAATCCATGGATTCAGTGACGCTTCGGAGAAAGCGTACGCAGCGGTTATATATGTTATTTGCGCGTTTTAGATGAAAATAAACAAATACACATACAATTGCTGATGGCCAAAACAAAGGTGGTACCGTTGGAATTAATTACATTGCCCAGACTGGAACTGTGCGGAGCATTGCTAGCATCAAAACTTCTGCATCGAACAATCCAAATTCTACAGTTGGAATCAGTTGACGTTTGTGCGTGAACCGATTCGGTTTTAATATTGTGCTGGATCAAGGCCCCTCCGTCAAAGTAAAAGACCTTTATCCGCCATCGTGTATCCCAGATTCAAAAGCTCACATGAAACGTCATGTGAAAACATGTTCCATCTATGATTATAAAAAACAAGTTGTCTTGGGAAGGACCAGAATTTCTGCTGCAACAATGGAATGCAAGTCACCCAGACCAACCACAGTATCTGGAAACTTGTCAGCAATCACGCTCTACAATTGTGCACCATTGTTAACGAAATACTGTCGAAATTTTTATCACAGCAATAGCAAGACCGTTCACATGCACTGGAGTGGATTATGCAGGACCTATCGAGGTAAAAACGTGAAAATGGAGAAATGCGAAAGCCGTGCACATCGAGGTCGTCAGCGACATGATCACACATACATTTTTAGGAGCCTTCAGGAGATTTGTTTCTCGAAGAGGTTTTTGCAAGGAACTTTTATGCGACTGCGGCAGTAATTTCGTCGGAAGCAACGGCGAACTACAGAGGCAACTTTAATGGAAGCGGAAGTGAAGTCCTTCAAATTTCACCTTAAACGTGTGGCTGGAAACCAGATTCTGCCATTTGAAGAGCTTAACATGCTTCTCACCCTAGTAGAAGACTGTATGAACTCAAGGCATTTATGTCCACTGTCAGAAGACATCGACAACTTAAACGTGTTGACGCCAGGCCACTTTCTCATTGGCGAGCCACTTTAGTCCTCTGGAACCCAAGTATCAACTGGACAAAATCTCGCATTTAGAGCGTTGGAAACGAGTACAAACACTTACGCAGTCCTTTTGGAAGCTTTTGGAGCTATGAATACCTCGCCCGATTAAAACAACACCCAAAATGGAAACAAATCGCCAACGATACAATAAAGGAAGGGAATTTAGTCTTAATTAAGGACGAAAGACTGCCTCCGCTCAAATGAAATTTAGGCCGCATAATGAAAATACATCCCGGCCCGGACAATTTAGTAAGGGTAGTAACACTAAAAACTAAAACTACCAAATTGAAACGCCCAATATCGAAGAATTGTCCACTCCCGCAACACTTGCGACAAAATCAACGCGGAACGACAAAACTCGGCAAAAAACCATTGAGATGCCAAATGGCCCCTCTTCGAAAGTACTCATGCTACAGGCGTTGTGAGAGCTCGAGGAGGCAATCGCGGACTCAACGAGTCCAAATAAAATCAACAACACAAAGTCAAACCACAAACTGAAATCATAATAAGAACATTCGTCAACACTATACAGAAACCAGTTGCAGGGCCCACAAGTTTCAACACAAATTAAATACATATAAAAATCTAATCTTAGCTTAACACAACATAATACTGTCAGCACGACATAAAAATATAAAATAAAATTAATTCAACACAATAAAATATACATTTTAATAGCTAACTCATAAAATAGACAGACAGTCCATAATTAAAAACAATATCCCCAAACAAATTTTAAATAGAACTTATAACAAAAAACGCAAGAAATAACTCAGGCAAATGAAACTATGAATTCACCCACTTAACAAACAATGCACACCCAAAATTATATTAAAACTTAACCAAAATACATTTAATCTTAAAATTCTCAAAATAATACAAAACAATCAGACTCTATCACTCACACACTCCCAGGCTCCAGCAACCGCGAAAACAATTGAAATCAATTTACGAATTACGCGAAATTAACCGAAAAGGGATATACCATAAATTGAAAAATAAATACACTTACCTAATAAAGACACAAAAATAAAAACACCGACGCACAACACCATGAATTAAAACTGTCAACTGAACACGAATTACTGCACTCATCGTAACCCATTTTGTGAAAATATTCACTGCTACATATTTACCATCATGAGTGCAAACGGCGCAGCTGATATATGCTATGTAATATTCGAATATTTTGCACACCATTCTTTGTTGTTGTAATGTATTTTGTATTCAGTTCACTAATTACTTTTGTCTTTTCATGCCTGAGATGGCATTACACCAAAGTCACGATCAGGGTTATTTACGAGATACCCAACCAGAAGTTAAGACAAGGGCACAATAACCAGAAGGAAGATGAGCAGAGTATATGTATATGGTGAACAGGTTCACCGTGGGGGGAGAATGTTTCCGAATCTATTAAATATTTAAAAGAATTGAAAAGAAAGAAATAATTATTATAGCATTGTTAACTTTATTTAATATTCGAACAATACTTGAACATATGTCAAATGTAAGCTTACAAAATGTTTAGCAATATCAATAAAAATCAAGCACCATTAAAACAGATATACAAACTGTTGTTCAAAAACTGAAAATAAAACTGAATTTTATAACGTATTACAACACAGAACACTACAGTCGTTTTATTTCTTACAATAAGTTCTAAGTTCAATTTAAAAAGTAAAATATTCTGCAACAAAAGTGTTTTTTAATTCAACCCAACACAAATTACAACACCCTCCTTAAATATTAACCAGTATACGTGTAGACTTAGTACACTATGATCTTAATATAGGGTTTTCCAATAGGGACTTGACAACTTTGAATTTAATTTGTGAACGCACTCTTTCACTAATCATCAAACTGTCAATATTTTCATCATAGTAAAGTACACTAACGAGCAACGTCTGCAATCGTTTTCCGATTGGGTTCTCGAGAAGATGCGCCAAGATGATGAATTTCCTCGCAAAATCATCTTCAGTGACGAAGCTAATTTTTGGCTCAATGGGTTCGTCAATAAGCAAAATATGCAATATTCGTCGGGTGAAAACCCACATGTGCTTCATGAATCACCACTTCATCCACAAAAAATAACTGTTTGGTGCGGTTTGCACACCGGCGGTGTTATTGGGCCATATTTTTTCGTCGACGATAACGATCGTCACTTTACTGTGAATGGTCAGCCTTATCGCGCCATGAGCACCGATTATTTTTGGCCCGAATTAAAAGATATGGACTTGGACGACATATGGTTTCAACAGAATGGTGCCACAAGCCACAATCGATTTATTGAAGAGTAAGTATGGTGAGCGTGTTATCTCAAGACATTTGACGTGCGATTGAACTCCGCTTGACTATTTTCTGTGGGGCTACGTTAAGTCATTGGCTTATGCCAGCACGCCGACGGCGTTGGAAGAGTTCAGAGCCAACGCTGAACGCGAAATAGCGGCCGTTTCGGCCGAAATGTATGACCGAGTCGTTGAAAATTGGATCCAATGAATCGACCGCTGCAAACGTGCCCGCGGTGGCCATATGAACGAAGTCGAGTTGCATTAATAAATGTTTTAATTGTACTTCAAGCCAATAATAAAGTTTTTGAAATATCTCAAATGGTTTGCCTTTTATTTAAAAAAAATTGTTAAGTCGTTATTAGAAAACCCTATATTTTGTTCAAACAAGGAAAACTTAATTAAAAATTAACACAGATGCACTTTCGAGAATACAAATAGATGTGAAGCGGGTTAAGAAAATTAAACTTAATAAAATAAAAAGTATTAAAAAGTGGGCCCTATGAAACAGAATCATTTTAGCAGAAAAGACTGTTATAGTGGAATTCAGCGATAGTTTCCTATCAAAGTTAAAAATATTTTTGAAGAAACTAATATTCACATTGAGCAATGCAAGTGTAAATGAACTAGCGATAGCGAGAAATGGTATAATATTTGGAAATGTGAAAGTGCACGAGTTTAACGAAATATTTAACAAGCTCCAAGAAAAGAAAGACATTGGTGAATAATTAAATGTTTTATTATATGAATCTTCTAGAAGGACATTTTTTTGTATGAAATTGAGGTCTTTTGGCACCAACTTTGCTGCTACACGACGGAAACCCAAATCATTAACCAAAATATCTTGGACGGATCCATAGGCCATGTTCAAGTCCTCCGCTATCTCTCTGATGGTTAATTTGCGGTTATTGACCAACATTTCTTTTACTTGGTCCATGTTTTCGTCGGTTTTCGGTGTCGATGGTCTGCCACTGCGTTCATCATCTTCGACTGACTCACGACCACTTTTGAACCGCTCGTGCCACTGGTAAGCAACCGTTTTCTTTAGAGAATCGTTGCCGAAACACTTTTCCAACATTTCCAACCTTCACGCACCATTAAAGTTCATTGTTGCAAATTTAAATCCATTTCTAAAATTGTAAAAAATCGCCAACAAACACAGAGATAGATGGCTACGTCAAACTATGACGCTACGATTTAGAGAGAATGTCAACAACAGAATAATCGGAATAATGAGAGTGCCACACGATGGTTGATCAAAGTGTTATATCATGTCATTCGACTAATTTACGGTATATTTAATATATTTACAGTTTATTCACTTTAAATTAAAACTAAGAAAACATTTTTTGTTAATTAAAAAAACAACTTAGTAAATTAACTTTCTTCAATATAAAACTTATGACTAAAACGTACAAAGTACCAAAAAATAAATCTTAATCCATTTATATATACTAACTTATTGTATATAAAATAAAATTTTTTTTTGTATGGTTTGCTCTTTTTTAGCAAAAACTGTAACACATTTTTTAGTTTTTTTATAATTTATTATTATTATTTTTTTAGTTTTTAATTTTTTTTCTTCTTAAAATCACATCTTAGAAACCAAGAGCAATTCGACGTCGGAGTTCTCTCCTTCAATAAACCACCAAAATTGTTGGTGCCGCACTGACGCTAATTTTTCCAGGACCAGCCTTTTACTATCCAAATAGAGGAACGCTATCTGGAGGAATGAAGCCTTGTGAATGAAAACTCTTCTAATATAAAAAGTTAGGGTAGTAAGCCCCGCAGATCAGCTTATTTTTCGAGATCAATGTTCTTGCAATGTTCTTTTGAGCCAACTTTATAACGATATTATCCACTTCTACTAGGATTGCCTTATTGTACAAAATGTCTTTAGGATAGAATTTTTTGTACTCCGACTCAAGTGTTCTGTACAAACGAAGACAAGCCCTATTAACAACCGAACCTTTTCCGTTTCTTTGTAAGGGCAAAAGTACTTTCGGCTCTGGCCAGAAGAATATCTATATATTTGTTAAAATATACACATTGATCTAGTCAGATCTCAAGGTTGCCAACAACATTTTAACAAGCAATTGGCTGTCCGTGTTGTATCACGATCGAAAACTTTCGCCAGTTCTTTACGTAGAAGCTCCAGACAAAGCGTCCTAAAAAGAATAGTTTCCGATTTCCGAAATTTGATCTTCACCTTCCAGTCATCGTAATATCGTTTTATCTTATCGAAGCCACATTATAAGAGCATACCATATACTGATCTCGATTTCCGAACCTGATCTGTACGCGATCATGATAACAGTTTCGACGTGTCATGTGTAATAGGATATATTGGCTAGCTTTGAAACCGGATTGATTATCCAAAACTATATTATTGTCCTCAAATCACTGGATTTACCTCCGCTGTCTTCTTACGCGCTGGATATTACCGTGTGTTGTAAATGTCCGCCACTTCTAGAGAGATATGTCGAACAGTAATGTTCGGTATCGCATCGGTTCCCGTGATTTCTTACTTGTAAGAGATTCAATGATCATTTGGATCTATTTCTTCGAAATAAACGGGGGGTAACTCCGTCTCGTAAGAGCTTTAGCTTTAGCGGTCAAAGAAATATTGGACATGAGGCATAGGTGGAAATAAGAATGTTCTTGAGGGAGACTTTTTTGAGGTGGTGGTGGAAGTGAGGCAGAATATCGTTCACTTCACGAAGCATTCAAGACATTGTGGTAAGTTTTGGGTACCATCCCATGGAAGTCACATAAAGAAAATCGTAAAAACCTGCGGAGAATGTAGGTTCTGTAGTAGGGTGACCAAACTTGGCTTGCATATTCAAGAAGAGGCCTAACAAAGGTTATGTAAAGAGATTTAATAGCATAAGAATTAAAAAAAAAATCGAGATTGATGAAGCCAAAGGAAGAGTTGGCTTTAATTATTATGGTATCAATGTGAGAACGGAAAGTGAGTTCCTTATCACAGACAACACCTAAGTCACGCAACTTATTCACTAAGGCCACAGGTAGGTTAAATTAAAGATTAGATAATAGCGAGGAAGTTATTGACGTTAAGCTGAAGGAAATTCTTCTGACAACAAGTACAAAATCTGTCTAAATTTTCCTGTAGTGGTATCTTAGGTATCTTAGTATCTTAGAAAGATGATATATATCTACAGATTTTCATATCATCTGCGTAAACAGATATGTATGAAGTTTTAATGATTCAATCAACAGAATGGTCAGAATAAATAATAAGGTACCGAGGTGTTTGTCTTGAGGAACACCAGAGGAGGCTTTAATTGGGTCAGAAAGCATAGAACATAGTAAGTCGATCGATAAGTATTGAACCCATGCTATAAATATTATTTGGAAACCAAGAGCTTTTATTTTTAGAAGTATTATATCATGAGAAATTTTATCAAAGGCTTTGTTGAAATCGGTGGCAATCACGTCAACTTTATTTCCAGATTCAAGTCGGTGGTTGTAGATCTAGCATTGAGAAATCCTTGCTGGTTTTGGGAAACAACAGATTTAAAATGAAAGCTTAGCAATTGGTCGATAGTTGAAATTATCGTCTTTTCGACATTTTTTTATGTAGGGGAATAATATAATACCTTTTCCGAGTTCAGGGAAATAATCCCCGGGTCATATAAAGCTGAAAGAGATCTGTTAGAGGTTGGGCTGGTGCATTTCACATTTCTTAAAAAAAATATAGGGGGCATATCATCATTGCCAGCTAAATAATCATCTTTAAGGTTAATATTTTATCTTTATCTTGCTCTAAAGTTATAGAAACATATTCCAAAGTTGTTTGTGAAAAGCTATTTAAGTACTTAAAGTACTTAAAGTTCTAAATATACACAAATCCGCTGGTCCAGATGGTATATCTCCCCTTCTTTTGAAGAGGTGTTCTTATTCGCTGGGAAAACAACTGCGTAAGCTTTTTCATCAATCCTATTCTTTATACTCTTTAGGACCCTTTCCGAATAGATAGAAAACAGCATTTATCCAGCCCATCCCTAAAAAAGATGAGTCTTCTTCTGTCTCTTTCCACAGACCCATTGCACTTACGTCCCTTTTTTCCAAGTTCATGGAAACGCCGAAAAACCATCAGCTCATGAAATAGCTCGAAACACGAAAACTTCTCAATGACCGACAGTACGGTTTTTGTAGCAAAAGGTCCACTTATGATCTGATGGCTTGTCTCACAGGAAAGTGAAACCAAAGCGTACATCAATCTGGCAAAAGCAAGATAGTAGCACTTGATATTTCTGAGGCATTTAACAGGGTTTGGCTGAACAAATATGAACGTTCTCATACGGCCGCGTATGTTTAGCACATTAAATTCCTATATTAACAGCAAAACCGATTGGGGCGCTATCAACAGACATGAATTTAATGCTTCCAAAACTCAACTCTGTCTGCTATCATTAAAGCGAAATTTAAATACCTAGCCATTATCCATGAATGGTATTTACCATACATCGTCGAAACCGAAAAACTTTCCATTCTCGGTATGTGCGTCTCGGTGACAACTTACGTTAAAATAACCATATATTCGATGTCAAAAATGCTGCAAAATGTGTAGGTTTCTTCAAGCGATGTAAGAAATGTTTCAACCCCCTTGATCAGGCCTTAATATATAAAGCATTCATCCGCTAAAAATTGGAGTGCAATTCCCACATCTGGTCAGATTCTACTAAAACATCTCTGCGCCTGCTAGATAGGATTCAAAATCGTTCAATA
The DNA here is from genome assembly GCA_907269105.1 of Volucella inanis. Taxonomy (NCBI): domain Eukaryota; kingdom Metazoa; phylum Arthropoda; class Insecta; order Diptera; family Syrphidae; genus Volucella; species Volucella inanis. The sequence continues at coordinate 111,948,548 of OU026153.1, read as the reverse complement.
AAACTCATAGGTGATACTAGTATTAGTCAGTCAATCCTCTTTTTCTTTTGTCTCACTTTGTTTTATCGCTATTTCCACCGCCAATGCTCCATTGAAACCTCAGTAGCATTCCTCACCTTTAAACCTTCAGCCGTAACACCCGTTTCGCTATAAATACTCATCAGAATAGCCTCAAGTCCACTATCGGACGTACTTTACTTTACACGAATACTTTCGTGATTCGTTCCTAAGCCGTGCAACTCGCTCATGGAATGCTCTGCCGAGCTCTCTATTTGCTGGTCGTTATAACTTGCAAACATTTAAAAACAATGTACATACATCGGTATCTCTCTTTTCTTCATCCCTAAATTTCCTTCGCCCCTGATGCAAACATTTTAATAAAGAGTATACAAATCCCTTGTGCGCGCTCATTATAAAAAAAAGTAGGAAAAGTAACGGTGGCCTAGCTCTTGGGAATGGATGGTAAACACTTGGGTAAAAACAAAATTGCGAAGAGATTTGCAATAATTTGGTGATTGCCTGAGGACTTATCAACAAAATTCAAAAATGATGGATAGTTATCCGATTTACTTTCAGTTTTGATGAACTGAAAGGATCGTTTGTGGTCGGAAATGTGTGTATGGTACATTCGGTTTAAATAGTTGTCATAGAGAGTTTGGCAAATAAGAGAGAAATTTTTTTTGAGCAAGCTGGTAGCAGAAAAAATCAGCTTCGGAAGGCGATTTTAAAACAGTATACCAGAGCTTATTTCTCTTGTTGCGAAAAGATTGCAGCTCTTTATTATACCAGGATGGGGAAGATGAGGGATTCTTTTTGGGTTAAAGAGGTAATGATTGGGATAGACATTTAAAAATGTCGGTATAAAAGGATGCGAAAGCATTGTTGACCATAAGATTGTGATAATGGTAGTGAAAGTTAAAATTGGCCATACTGAGGAGGTTGTTCTGTTTGGCGTAGTTAGCCCCATGAAAATTGTAAATGTAAGAATGCTCAAAGAAACGGGACTTAGACCATTGTCATACAACAACGTAAGAGAAAAGGGAGGATCGTAAGTATCCAACTTAGGAGCAGATGTCTACTTTCTATAACGATGCAGTTATCTATATCAGTGGCAAAGACTAGGTCAAGTTGTCTGCCAATATTATTGGTGACCCCACTTAATTGATACAGACCAGAGTCAGTAGGCAGTCGATGAAAAGATTTTTTTCATCAGATGTAAGATTGGTTGCAGTAAAAATGGACTGGTCCGTCTAAATCCGTTGAAGCTTAGGTAAATTAAAATCGCCTAAAAAAATAACAACGTCGTTGAGATCAGCAATATTAAAAATACAGTCGATTACATCAACAGCTAGCTGGTAACCTTGAATTAATTGCGCTTGCAAGTAACGACTTTCTAAAAAGTCTAGACAATGTACACCTCGGTCTTTTAAATTCTTCTCTTTATCAAGGGCATCGTTATGGTGTAAATCGAAGTCTTGGTAAAATAGTTCATAATTCTTAATATTAGGGGTGAGATTGGTTTCTATGAGGGCAAAAATGTTGTATGGCAGAATCTGCAAATGAAGATATATTGTATATAACTGAAATCTTAGTTTGTTACCTCTTACGTTTTGATAATACAGGAACAGACATTTGGGAGTTTTCAGCAAAGAATCAGGGGTGGCCGTGGTGTAGTGGTTTATGCATAGACTCCTCAAGCAGAGGGTCTCGGGTTCGAACCCCGTGCAAGGCAATTCTCTGAAAAATTCTTTTTATAGAATTTGTTTGTAGTTATATGAAAATCCCGCCGGCATCAACTCTGACATGAAGTCATAACACTGATGTTGGATTGGTTGCTGGCTGGGCTAAATGTAACGAACTAACAATTAGCACGTACTAAGACCAACTAGTTGAGGATGCACTAGCTCATCCCGTCCAATTTGACAACCACCTCTTTGGAAAATGTCGAAACCAAACACACCTACACCAAACTACTACACCACCCGCCCGCGCCCTGGAGAAAAGCCAGTAAAAGGGTATTCATATCCCATTGGTGCGTGCGCTGTATTACAAAAAAAAAAATTGAGTGAGTTTTTGAAACTAGACCGTGTTCTCTGAAGGTGTAGTATGCGTTTGGAACTTATATGTGAGAGACAAAAGAAGAGAGATCATCAGAAGTCACATCTAATTGTTCATGAAACGTATAAAAATTGCCGCAGATTAGTGGCTTCCTTGCAGAATGAAAGTCATTGCATTGGTTTTCGTTTTACCGTCTACCGTCTATAGACTCTAGCTTATCATGTAGATAGGCGAGTTAAAAGCGAACGTTATCGTATCATCTGCGGTCTTTGAATCAAGAGAGAATATACCGGCCATCTTGAATAGACAATGTGCTTGGTTTACTTTCCCTTTGGAGGAAGTATGAGGTCTAAATAAGAAGGTGGTGTGGTATTAGGGTGGGAGTTACGCGTAGAAGATGGGGAGGGATTTAAAATATGGGAGCGAATAAAGTTAGGGTAATCCGTTTTTGTTTATTGGAGTAAGGAAATGTTGTTAGGTTTTTTTAAAAAAGGGCTGCGAGGAAGATCAAGATTAAAAGATACGTGTTTGGAAACTGGGTTAGAACGACTGGCAGTATGAAGTGAAGATGGAGTGAAGAAAGGAAACGTCCCAACATTAAAACTGCAGTTTGGATCAAGAGCTTGTTTGTTATGAGTTGGGTTCTGTTTTTTTTTAATGGCTAGGCTTAGATTTTGACAAAGGAATGAGCATAGGGTTAGACTTAATGGTAGAAGGTTCTGTTTACTAGGTTTAGTGGATTTTAAATTAATGTTTCTTAAACTAGACTTAAAGGTGGTATCCTTGCGATATTTTTTGATTCCTGCATTCAGCTTTGATCTTCCTATGGTAATTGGCTATTGTGGGGATGTAAGATTTTATTATTAATGTAACACTATTGCAGAACAAGCTTTTTTAAATCTTCACTAATGTCGTATTTATGGTTTCGTTTCATTACATCACTATTTTGAACCAAGTGCATAAATAAGTTTCTAAATTGACCGCAGATTACTCGAGGGAAATTGATAAATCTTCAACAGATTTTAAATTAAATAAATTTGGTAAACTGACTTTGGATTGTTTTCAAGGTATGGTTGTTCTTTGTCGCAAAATTATTGACCAAATCACTGAGACACTTAACTACAAGTAAAATGTGGGTCGAAGTGGTATCCTTACACTCATCACAATAAAACAAAAATTGTTTTTTAAAATCTTTTAGGTACACGATAGATCTCTTACTCAAGCCAATGCAAAGAGCATGGAACGACTTACTACAAGGACCACTACACATCACCATAACAGTATTTGAATCTTTTTTTAGTGAGCGATTTGTAATTTCACATAATTCAGACATGATGATGATAAGTTAATTAGTGTAGGTTAATTGAAAATCTACACAAAATGCAGTGAGTAAAAATTGTTTTAGTAGTTCATTTCACTTTTTGATTATTATGCACTTTTGATCAATTAACAAATCGAGTTAGCAAAACAAAACAAAAGGCGATGACCGAGAAATAACTGTTGCGAATTGTTGCAAATTAGGCAGGTAAAATTAAATGAAAATAAATTAGCTGAGGGGAATTTAAGAACGTGTGAACTTAATGAATGCCGAAAGTGAGACATCTAGTGAGACAGAAAAACTAGATGACTAAAACACAGGCAACATAAAAACTGGGCTTAAATATCGTACTAAATATCAGGTGTGGAACTATCAAATATCGCTGTCTTTTTTTCTTGTGAAAAAATATTGACGGCGGTGCATAAATGCTCCCAGCGTCAATCATTTATTTATGTTTGAGAGCACATTTAGTTAACTTTTTCGTCTCCGATTTTATTATTTTTACGCGTGTCGTGTCTCGATACCCGAATCGTATTTATAATAAAATTTTTCGTCTCCATACTAAGTTCATGTCGTATCGTGTCGTGCAATCATTAATTATTGTTAAAATGTGTACAAATGAATCATTCAAAGTATTGACCATCACATCTAGCAAAGCTAAAATACAGTATAAAAAAAAATGTTTATCTTTTGAGGCTATTCAAATAGGAACCCCAATTACTTGGTTTTGAATCATTCGCAACGCATGCAATCGCTTGGAGGTGGCTTGGCGGGTAACTTCTAATGCTGAAGTAAGCTCTTCTTGTGTTTGGCGAGAATCCTCATAGAGCAATGCCTCAAGTTCCACGTCTTCGAATTATTTTGGTTTCTTCACGCGGAAGGTCGTAAACATGAAAATCACCGTCTTTGAAGCAACGGAACCAATCACGGCACCTTTTTTCACTTAGAGCAGCATCTCCGTAAACTCTTTTGAGCTCTCGATGCGCTTCAGCTGCCGTTTTCTTCGAATGAAAGAAGAAAATCAACACTTCGAAAATCAGACCTTTTTACACAACCAGAAGTAAATGATGGAAAAACAAAATCATAAAACGGTTTGCTTACCATATGTCTAAGCTTGGTTCATTTTGGATATGTCAACATCGACCAGGACTTACTTCTGGAGACAACTAAATTACGCACCTAATACAAGCCATATGTACGAAAGGAAAAATGGCTCCAAGAAAATAGAAATTCTTTAATACTTCTAATAAGAAAAACAAACCCTTAAATACCATGTATATTGACATTGTATATTGTAGCATATACTGAGTGTACTGAGCATTTTTAATTAATTTCATTATTAAATTCTTCTAAACCTTGTTTTCAGAATAAGTTAAATATGAACGCTTATCTTCTCTTTTCACAATCCTTACACTTCTAGGAACACAGACACTGGGCATGCAAGATTTAAGCAGTAACAATGGATACGTAAATCTTAATCTAGGAAATTTAAGACATATACCATAACAACCTACAACAATCAATATCACGGAATATGAGGAAACAAAACAAGAAACACAGAAAAATATATTACTGCACCATTGACTGAAACTACTTTTGGTAGATTTGTTAAGATATTATATATATCGCAGGGACAATGGACTATGATGATGAAGTCGAGGCATATGGTATGAGCAATAACGGATGATAAAGAAATACAATAAAATGCTTATTACAGAAAGCAAAAAAACAAATCGAAATATATAACGACCTAATAAAACAAGTTCGTAACGTTACAGACGTTACACAGTTTTCCGCGATAATAGCGCTTTTCCCAAAAATTTATTAAGAAAAAATTAAATATTTTGTGTTTGAAAACCACTATCTTGAAAATGAAAGCATGATAACCAAGTTTGGCTGGTCTAGCTTAAATACACTAGAAGTTATAACTACATAATTGTTGGTAACAACTTCTATGAAGGAACTTTTTTAAACATTCTGTAGCTATAGCTGTAGCCACGCCCCTTCCGTTCAAATTATTTTCCTTCCATCACACAAGCTGCTCGGTCTGAAATTGTTGATAAGGCACTTATCATTTTGATTTGCCTCGGTTTTTTCTTCCTCCTGGACTAGTGAACCACAAAATACTGCTAACGTAATTTTTTAGCAAGAAAAAGCTTCTGGATAAATCTTAATCCTTCTACATTTGGCAAAATCTACGCCATACAGGCGTTTCTTGTTACATTTTGGTTTCGATTAAAATAGAAAATTATTGTAAATTAGATTAGCTCAATCAATTCGGAATAATTTTCGTAAACATATTAAGAAGTTATTTATTCCAAAGTTCTCCTATGCAGAAATTTGAAAGTGTCAACAGTTATTATAGGAAAGAAAGATTATAAAATGAAGAAATAAAGAAATGACAAATTTCTACGGACTAACATAAGCCTAACATGGGCGAATGGTCTGGCAACGGACTTAGTCTTATTAACTTTGCCGCAGAACAAAATATCACTAGAAAAAGCACACGGTTTCCTCATCTTTATATACACAAGGGAATACGGAGGTCACTGGATCATTAAACGTTCCCCCAGTATTCCGGACGTCTGAACATTTCTGTTAGCCAATACTGACAACGATCTCTATCCTGTTGCAGCCAAGGTGAGAATACGGAACTCCCAAGCGCCACAACAAAGAAGAATTTCTGTGGGATGATACAAAGTAGAAAAGCTGCAATCACCACAATCTTTGGCAAACCCGTGTTCCCAAAAGAAGGAAGAAATAATGTTGAAAAAGCGTATTGAGAATATAACCATAACAACCTACAACAATCAATATCACGGAATATGAGGAAACAAAACAAGAAATACAGAAAAATATGTTACTGTACCATAGACCGAAACTACGTTTGGTAGATTTGTAAAGATATTATATATATCGCAGAGACAATGGACTATGATGATGAAGTCGAGGCATATGGTATGAGCAATAACGGATTATAAAGAAATACAATAAAATGCTTATTACAGAAAACAAAAAAACAAATCGAAATATATAACGACCTAATAAAACAAGTTCGTAACGTTACAGACGTTACACAGTTTTCCGCGATAATAGCGTTTTTCCCAAAAATTTATTAAGGAAAAATTAAATATTTTGTGTTTGAAAACCACTATCTTGAAAATGAAAGCATGATAACCAAGTTTGGCTAGTCCAGCTTAAATACACTAGAAGTTATAACTACATAATTGTTGGTAACAACTTCTATGGAATAACTTTTTTAAACATTCTGTAGCTATAGCTGTAGCCACGCCCCTTCCCTTCAAATTATTTTCCTTCCATCACACAAGCTGCTCGGTCTGAAATTGTTGATAAGGCACTTATCATTTTGATTTGCCTCGGTTTTTTCTTCCTTCTGGACTAGTGAACCACAAAATACTGCTAACGTAATATTTTAGCAAGAAAAAGCTTCTGGATAAATCTTAATCCTTCTACATTTGGCAAAATCTACGCCATACAGGCGTTTCTTGTTACATTTTGGTTTCGATTAAAATATAAAATTATTGTAAATTAGATTAGCTAAATCAATTCGGAATAATTTTCGTAAACATATTAAGAAGTTATTTATTCCAAAGTTCTCCTATGCAGAAATTTGAAAGTTATTATAGGAAAGAAAGATTATAAAATGAAAAAATAAAGAAATGACAAATTTCTACGGACTAACATAAGCCTAACATGGGCCAATGGGCCGCAGAACAAAATATCACTAGAAAAAGCACACGGTTTCCTCATCTTTATATACACAAGGGAATACGGAGGTCTCCGGTTCATTAAACGTTCCTCCAGTATTCCGGACGTCTGAACATTTCTGTTAGCCAATACTGACAACGATCTCTATCCTGTTGCAGACAAGGTGAGAATACGGAACTCGCAAGCGCCACAACAAAGAAGAACTTCTGTGGGATGATACAAAGTAGAAAAGCTGCAATCACCACAATCTTTGACAAACCCGTGTTCCCAAAAGAAGGAAGAAATAATGTTGAAAAAGCTTATTGGGAATATTTCTGAAGAACAAATAGTGAAAAAAAAACGTTCAAAACAACGAGTTGAAAATATGTCACAAGAAGTAATTGAACGAAAGCGTAAGCGTACTTTAGAATATCATGGTAATAAGCGTGCAAAAAAACAAAAATTATCTTTGGGTGTTGATTACGATCTGAAAAAAAAGTTACTACATCGGTCACTTAGAATAAAAAAATGTATGCGAGCGTTATTAAGCTTAAAGTTTTGATGACGAAATGTTTCAGAAATGTATTCACAAAATTAAAAATACAAGTTTATTCATCTAAATCGATATTGTCCCCTTTATAGTAAAGTAATCCCCATCGCCTGCAACACACTTCCGCCTGCGCTTGATCCAATCCTCGAAACATTTTTTATATTCAGTTTTCGCTTTCTGCGATTTTTCCAATACTTCCTCTCGGCTGCTAAAACGCGTTCCCCGTAGTTGTTTTTTTTTTTAACTCAATTGAACAGGAAAAAGTCACAGGGAGCCAAATCAGGTAAATTCGGTGGCTGCTGGATGATCCATGTCTGGATTGCATGTCGTACTCATAAACCCACGTTTCGTCTCCAGTAATGATCTTTTTGATGAATGTGGGATCGGATTCAGCCTAGCAAATCATCTCTTTTGCGACGTCAACACGTTCTCTTTTTTGGATGAAATTGAGGTCTTTTGGCACCACCTTTACTGCTATACGACGGAAACCGAAAACCTCCTCTATCTCTCTGATGCTTAATTTGCGCTTATTGACCAATATTTCATATTACTTCGTCGGTTTTCGATGTCCATGGTCTGCCACTGTGTTCATCATCTTCGATTGACTCATGACCACTCGTGTCACTGGTAAACGACCGTTTTCTTCAGAGAAAACGAAACACTTTTCCAACATTCCCAACATTCGCGCACCATTAAATCCGTTTTTACGCAAAATTTAATACAAGTTCGTTGTTGCAAATTTAAATCCATTTCAAAAATTGTAAAAAATCGTCAACACACACACACAATCCTAGATGTACTCTTGGCTACGTAACTTTTCCAAATGTCAAACTATGACGTTGAGATTTAGAGTGAGTGTCAACAACAGACGTACCAACTTAACGAAAAAAAAAAAACAGAACTCAAATCGAAGCAATGGGAGCGCCACACAGTGGTTATTCCCTTTTTTATCAATTATTTTTATCAATATTTTTTTATGGATGATGATTTTGTTAGACCTGCTAAGCACTGACTTTCTGCTAATAAAAGGGTAAAGCATTTTGATGGCAATATTTACTTTGTATTTGGTGTTTGCAATAAGTTCTTAAATGTAAGTTTTTAATCTAGATGAATACCTATGTTAAATATCTTACATTTGATTTTCAGGCTACACTTACTCCAGACATATTAAGCGGATTTTTCGGAAGAGAGCAATTCTTTCTTTTTCGACTAAAAAAGATTGATTCCACTTTTTTGGGATTATTTTTACTTTCCATTTATTGAAGTAATTGACAGATATTTTATTCATGTTGAACGTAACGTACGAAAGTTTTACCAACAAGCAAAAAGAATGTGTCAAGGCAAGAAAACCTGTAGAAAAGCAGGTAGAGATAAGAAACGAAACCATGTAGCGGAGTCAGATCCGGTGCTCGGAATATAAAACGGTTTTTTTGCAAGCTATACAGCGGCCCAATTTCTAGCCGACAGGTAGAATAAGCTTTCAAGTTTAACAATGATATCCAAAACTGACGTTTACCTGACCAAAAAAAAATAAGGATAGGAATATCTAAGCTGAAATCCAACAAATCAGCTGGTCCTGTTCAGTTCAGTTCAATTCAAATTGCCACTGTATTTTGTCGCCCTCTTACTTTACTCCATAATTGTTAATTCTTCTTTCGCTTGTTCCATTTTAATCAATTCAAAATCTTGTTTCTCACGCAAAAATTGTTATCGCTGACGCGCCTTGTTTATTGTTGATCTACTAGTTTGTTAATTTCGCGACAGATCGGTTAGTGCATGTTTTATTTATTTTCTACGCAATTATTTTTTGTATTACTTTTTGTTTTCCTGGTCTTTGTCATATCTTTTTGTGGATTAAACATCTGCTCATTTATGACAATAATGCTGACTGTGTTGTCTGTAAAGGGATCTGCGGCAAAATAATCCATGCTATTTGTGTCGCCCTTAATAAAAGAAACACGGTCTTCGTTAAAGAGTTTTCGAAAAATTTGCTGTTTTTTTGTGACGAATGTTATCAGCATCTCTCTGTCACATATGCTCCTTGCAATTAAGTACTTTAAGTATCATAACTCACTCGTCAAACTGATAACGGACTGAGTGGAAAATTTTGGCCATAGCATCTGTTCTATCGTATATGTATGCACATTTATTCAAATAAAACGCGTTAATCCTGTGAATACTGTATTATTGCTTTATTTCCTGATGTGAACTGAATATTAAGTTAAATTATATCTATCGGTGTAGTTCTATCAACTCTTTCCGGGGAGACACAGATACTCATCTCCAGTCATCCACATAAAATCTCCTTCTTCAATCTGCACAATACAACTATCCACTCTTAAAGCATTACGAGTCCATGATCGATAATCGATAAAATGAATGAACAATGAACAGAACAGTGCTGAAAAAATTGGAAACCCTCATTGAAAAAGTATGTCTTATAATCGATGGTCTTCTAACCCATTCCCCGCCTCACAACAGTTACAATACTTCAATTTTGCCTGAGTTGTTACAAACAGACGCAGAATCATTACCACATCCAGTGCCAACAACACAACTTCCAAATCTTCGCACCAGCCCTTCGATCTAAAAATCGTATGATGATATAACATAGTGACAAAGTAGGCTAGACCGACTCCACACAACGAATCAGATGTTCACCACCCTGTTCTTCGAAGATGCCCAAAATTATGCAGATGTTGCTTGGATTTCTGAATTTTCCGAGAAGCGGTACGCCACAAAAGCAAAACTAATTTTTATCTTAACTTACCGACTAGCTATGAATGGTTATATGTCAACCCATCTAACGTCAACCTCGGAAAGGTGCGTGTCTCCAAGTGGACGGTTAGTCCGTCCAATAAAAGCATAGAAAAAAACTAAGCAACATCTTATCTATTAAAGCTCATTATAAATCGCTCAGAACCATTTCCCATCAACGACCTAAGCCTCCAACTGGAGCCGTAAAACTAAAATATTTCCCAATTGCTCCCCTCCTGTCAATATCATTAAGTAACCCACTTCACGTCTACCCACAAAAGCACCAATTGCTTCTCTTTCATCCAAGGTCGAACATCAATACGCTTCTTTTAATTTAGCCCCTGCCAATGATACTATCACTGCTCAACCGCCCACACCCCCTCCTACGAATACTAACGACTTTTTAACAATTTCGATCTTACAACTGGAACCAACTCCTATATCCCACCTCTAGCTCGCCTTCTTCCTCGGTTTCACGTGCTAATACCCCTATTTTTGATCTCCTTCCGCCACCTAACATTAAATTAACCGAAAAGGATATGGACACCATGGAATGCCGTTATTCGCTCGCTAGGCTAAAGGATAAAAAGATATACGAATATATACATAACTTTCTCGCATATCTTTACGATAAGTCCGACTGTGTTTGCTTTGAGGGAATAACCAAAACATGTCATGGTCTCCTATAGGAAGGCCTTGCTATTGATATAACTAGTCTCTGAAAACTTTACAACAGGTACCACGAAATTATCAACGGCTTTTCGTAGCTTTGTACAGTCAAAAAGAGACTCCCACCATCAAATGATAAATTTTTTTCGGTCCTAACTTACCTTCTTTGCCTGCATCTCATTTACACTCCCCTACTCCTCTACGTATTTTACTACCAAAATGTAAGAGGCTTGCTCTTTAAAACACGTGTTCTTAACCTTATGGCCTCTCTTTCAAGGTCCATGCTCTTACAGAAACCAACCTGAACCCCGACATAAAAAGCCAGAAGCTATTCCCATTTTCTTTTAATGTTTATGGAGATATCGATCACTCTCTCCTCATGGTAATTGATCCTGCATTCCCTAAAGTTTTTTCTCCATGCCAAAGTATCCTACTTGCCATTCACAATAACCTCAACTCTTTTCTGAGCGCTATAACTTCATCCCTCAAACTTGACTTTGTGTCAATTAAAATAAGACTTTCAATTAGGTCCCTGTACGTTATGTGTTGCAACATTTTCCCAAATCAACCTATTGAATCCTACTAACTTGCTTTTAAAGTGATTATTCAAATTATTGACCTAAGTGACTCTTTTAACCATATCCTTATCTTTGGTGACTTTAATCTGCCTCTACTGAAGTTGTTTCCGTTGGACATTTACTTCTTTTTTACTGCATCAAACAAGGAATATCTATTCATTGATTGTATAACAGACTCCAGCCTATGTAAAGTAAGTGGCGTCCCTAACTCCAACGATAAGCAACCAGAACTGATTTTCACTGACGATCCAATTATCTAAACACTAAGGTTCTGTTCCTTAACCCTACCCTACGTTCAACCCTCTCTTCTTCTCTTATTTTTTCATAGCTCTCAACCCCAGTCCACTTCTTCCCCTACTCTCTTTTTACGAGTACAGCTTCCATAAAGCTAATTTTCGGAAAATCAAAATCAATATCTATTTTGATTTTACCAACCTATCTTAACCTGATGCTGTCTTCAATTTTTTCAGTGGAATAATTACTACCATTTCTCTTTACGTCCCCTTTTCTCAGCATAATATATCATTTATAGATGATAGAAGACTACTCTTTACCAAACAAAGGAAACCAAATTATGGGCAGTTTTTCTTTACACCAATTTTTATTCTGACTACTCTAACCATCTTGGAATCTACCTCCAATTCACTATAACTGCCCCTTTCAGCGCTTTCTCGACCCAGCGTAGACCAACCATACCAACGACCATAAGACATTGTACCAATTCGTCAACAACAAAAAAAAAAAAACAAAAAACAGACGGTTACCCCCCTCTTCCTTGTTCGATAATATATCATCGACGACGCACGTACTATCGCCAACCATTTTGCAAACTTTTTTAAATAATCACCTGCAGAAAACTTCTTCGTACCTTCCCAATTTCCCCATTGGCCCCTCTCTCTCTCAATCTCTTGATCCTATCCTTATAAAAGAAAAGTTACTAAATCTTAATGATGAATTTTTATCCGGACTACTATAGACGGGCTCCCAGCAATATTTCTCAAAAAGTGTGCCTTCAATCCTTCGCACCCACTTACCTCTCTATTTCACCTGTCCCTCACAAAAGGGGAAAGGGGAAATAGAATTTAAAGGCCACTTTCATAACCTTGATTTACAAAAAGGGATCAAATAATGAAGTAATTAACTACCGTCCCATTGCAAAGCGTTCTGACATACCTTAAATGTTCGTAAGTTTTTTTATATGGAGTTCTAAGCTTCTAGTGCAAGTCACTTATATCACCCAGTCAGCAAGGATTTCTGAGAGGTAGATCAAATACGTATCTACAACTACTATTTCGTATCCTTTGCGCCTTCAGCCATGAACAGTGTAATATATCGTTGAATCGATTATTGAAATCATAAGCAATTAATGATTGATACCGACAACCTAGGGTAAGAACATACACAAAGGTAGAGAATAGGTGACGACCATTTCACCTTTGTTTACTTTTCTCTCTATCATCTCTTTGGTTGTCTCGTGTTCATGCACGATCAAGAACGAGTCAGTCTAAACTTGACCTTAACGTGGCGTGCATTGTCGAGCCACCACTAGATTTTGGCGACGAGGAGTAAAATTGCGGATTAGATTTTGATCAAGTGAAAGTAAAAAAAAAAAAAATAAATAATTAAAATAAAAGCGGTAGTTTTAGTGAAAATGAAATAAATTTGATAGGTGGAATTAAATATATTTTTACAAATATACAGTTATACAATTAAGCGAAAGGAAAACATGAAAGTTGTTTTTAAAATATTAATCCAACTCTTATAAACGAGTAGTTTAATAAAACTCAATAGTGTAAATGCGCCTTCATTACATTATTCGCTCGCTAGGCTAAAGGATAAAAAGATATACGAATATATACATAACTTTCTCGCATATCTTTACGATAAGTCCGACTGTGTTTGCTTTGAGGGAATAACCAAAACATGTCATGGTCTCCTATAGGAAGGCCTTGCTATTGATATAACTAGTCTCTGAAAACTTTACAACAGGTACCACGAAATTATCAACGGCTTTTCGTAGCTTTGTACAGTCAAAAAGAGACTCCCACCATCAAATGATAAATTTTTTTCGGTCCTAACTTACCTTCTTTGCCTGCATCTCATTTACACTCCCCTACTCCTCTACGTATTTTACTACCAAAATGTAAGAGGCTTGCTCTTAACCTTATGGCCTCTCTTTCAAGGTCCATGCTCTTACAGAAACCAACCTGAACCCCGACATAAAAAGCCAGAAGCTATTCCCATTTTCTTTTAATGTTTATGGAGATATCGATCACTCTCTCCTCATGGTAATTGATCCTGCATTCCCTAAAGTTTTTTCTCCATGCCAAAGTATCCTACTTGCCATTCACAATAACCTCAACTCTTTTCTGAGCGCTATAACTTCATCCCTCAAACTTGACTTTGTGTCAATTAAAATAAGACTTTCAATTAGGTCCCTGTACGTTATGTGTTGCAACATTTTCCCAAATCAACCTATTGAATCCTATTAACTTGCTATTAAAGTGATTATTCAAGTTATTGACCTAAGTGACTCTTTTAACCATATCCTTATCTTTGGTGACTTTAATCTGCCTCTACTGAAGTTGTTTCCGTTGGACATTTACTTCTTTTTTACTGCATCAAACAAGGAATATCTATTCATTGATTGTATAACAGACTCCAGCCTATGTAAAGTAAGTGGCGTCCCTAACTCCAACGATAAGCAACCAGAACTGATTTTCACTGACGATCCAATTATCTAAACATTAAGGTTCTGTTCCTTAACCCTACCCTACGTTCAACCCTCTCTTCTTCTCTTATTTTTACATAGCTCTCAACCCCAGTCCACTTCTTCCCCTACTCTCTTTTTACGAGTACAGCTTCCATAAAGCTAATTTTCGGAAAATCAAAATCAATATCTATTTTGATTTTACCAACCTATCTTAACCTGATGCTGTCTTCAATTTTTCAGTGGAATAATTACTACCATTTCTCTTTACGTCCCCTTTTCTCAGCATAATATATCATTTATAGATGATAGAAGACTACTCTTTACCAAACAAAGGAAACCAAATTATGGGCAGTTTTTCTTTACACCAATTTTTATTCTGACTACTCTAACCATCTTGGAATCTACCTCCAATTCACTATAACTGCCCCTTTCAGCGCTTTCTCGACCCAGCGTAGACCAACCATACCAACGACCATAAGACATTGTACCAATTCGTCAACAACAAAAAAAAAAAAAAAAAAAACAGACGGTTACCCCCCTCTTCCTTGTTCGATAATATATCATCGACGACGCACGTACTATCGCCAACCATTTTGCAAACTTTTTTAAATAATCACCTGCAGAAAACTTCTTCGTACCTTCCCAATTTCCCCATTGGCCCCTCTCTCTCTCAATCTCTTGATCCTATCCTTATAAAAGAAAAGTTACTAAATCTTAATGATGAATTTTTATCCGGACTACTATAGACGGGCTCCCAGCAATATTTCTCAAAAAGTGTGCCTTCAATCCTTCGCACCCACTTACCTCTCTATTTCACCTGTCCCTCACAAAAGGGGAAAGGGGAAATAGAATTTAAAGGCCACTTTCATAACCTTGATTTACAAAAAGGGATCAAATAATGAAGTAATTAACTACCGTCCCATTGCAAAGCGTTCTGACATACCTTAAATGTTCGTAAGTTTTTTTATATGGAGTTCTAAGCTTCTAGTGCAAGTCACTTATATCACCCAGTCAGCAAGGATTTCTGAGAGGTAGATCAAATACGTATCTACAACTACTATTTCGTATCCTTTGCGCCTTCAGCCATGAACAGTGTAATATATCGCTGAATCGATTATTGAAATCATAAGCAATTAATGATTGATACCTACAACCTAGGGTAAGAACATACACAAAGGTAGAGAATAGGTGACGACCATTTCACCTTTGTTTACTTTTCTCTCTATCATCTCTTTGGTTGTCTCGTGTTCATGCACGATCAAGAACGAGTCAGTCTAAACTTGACCTTAACGTGGCGTGCATTGTCGAGCCACCTCTAGATTTTGGCGACGAGGAGTAAAATTGCGGATTAGATTTTGATCAAGTGAAAGTAAAAAAAAAAAAATAAATAATTAAAATAAAAGCGGTAGTTTTAGTGAAAATGAAATAAATTTGATAGGTGGAATTAAATATATTTTTACAAATATACAGTTATACAATTAAGCGAAAGGAAAACATGAAAGTTGTTTTTAAAATATTAATCCAACTCTTATAAACGAGTAGTTTAATAAAACTCAATAGTGTAAATGCGCCTTCATTACATTGTTGGTAAAGTTATAAGTATAATTATATTGAATTGTTGCAATGGTGCCTTCATTAGATTGAAAAATAAGTCAGTTGGTAAGGCTCTAAGTATAATTCTATTAAATTTTTGCAATGATGCCTTCATTTAATTGAAAAGTACATAATAATATAATTCAATTGAATTGATGTAAAGCGCCGCAATTAGATTAAAAAGTATGAAGAGACATTTTATATGACACGATGTATTTTGTTTTTTCAAGACGGACTTTAAAAAAAAAAAAAAAGAAGAATGTCGAACATATTGCCCAGTCTTGAAAACTTTCTTATCGATGGAGACAAAACTTCCGTGGGTATAAGATGGGAAAGACGGAAAAGTCTTCTCAACATTTATATAGAAGCGGCAAATGTGGATTCGCCAGTCAAAAAGGGAGCAACCTTACTCCATTTTGATGGACTTGGCTTACAGAAGTTTTTTTGCAGTCTGCCAGAAGCAAATGCTGACTAATCCAAAGAAGACGGTGTTTTCTTGATAGACATAATGAAATTGGACAATTATGTATTTTTTACCAAAAAGTAGAAGGTATACGAACGAAATGTATTTAGCCTTATTAAACAATACAGGATGGTTGATGGCTAAGAATCTAAGCAAATAAATGTGGGTTTGAAAAAGAAGGTATTATAGATCAAATTACTGAAAAGTGCTTATCAGAAAAATTAAAAAACAAAATTTTGACGATAGGTGACAGTATAACGTTAGTAAAAATAATAACTGAAGCTAATACACCAGAAATTGTAAATCAACAATTGAAACAATATGAAAGCAAGCAAAGAACACAGAAAATTATCGAAAAAGCAAGAAAATAAAATAATAGTTTTCAAAAAAAAAAACAAGATCGATTCAAAAATAAAGAAAAGGAAACATGTGGTAGTAAAAACCAATCTTCTCAAGATATAAAATATTGGGCAAGGGACAAAAAATGACATAATTGCGGCCGATTAGGGCATTTTAGGCAATATTGCAAAACACAAAAGAGAATAGATTGATAGACAGAAAAATAATACATCAGGGAACAAAAGAGTTAGGAAAGAGATGGTTGACTGTGCAGAGGAAGAAAGGGAGTAGGTCTTTCATTAAGATGGAGACACAAAAATTAAATGCAAAGTAGAAGGTAAAGTTACTGTGTTCATAATAGATTCATGGTGTAAGTGTAACTTGCTAACCGTAAAGACATGGGAGAACATGAAAAATAAGAAGGTTATAGTTTACATTCAAATTAAAAAACCAAACAAAACTTTCACATCGCATGGTAGTCGAAGTAGGGGGTAAAAATAGGAGCTTCATTTTATTTTATATCAAGGGGAACAATCTGTTAGGAAACTGCTATTATTTTGCAAGGGTTAAAGATCGGCATACATGTGAACCTAGTGAAAGGAAATGTATTTAATAAGTTTAAAGGCAATTTAGTGGAAATTCCTATCGACAAATCAGTGAAACCGATTTCACAGCCCTGGAGGAGAATACCTATTCCATTGGAAACTAACATAAGGTGGACGGAAAAATAAAAGAACTTCTTTATTGCGATATAATTGAAGACACATGGGTATCATCCAAAGTACCTATTTTGAAATCAAATGCTGAAATACGATTATGAGTAGTCATGAAACGGGTAAACGATTATGATCATGCGCTAAAACCACCAGCTACCTACAATCAACTAATTACTATATTACCACGAAAGGTAATCTATTTTTCAAAAGTTGATATAAAAAACGCTTTCCATCAAGTTGAAATCCATAGTAGCTCGTGATAACATATATCAAAACATTATGCTGTTACTTTTTTATTCGAGGAGTTATACCACTAAATTTCAAAATCGAAGCAGATGCACATGTTGCGAATCAGTGTATGCAAAAGAGAAAAAAAAATTTACAGTTATTTTCCAGAACGTAAAATAACTATAAGCTTATGTACTTGATCAATTTGTTGATGCTGTTTTAGTGATGTTATTGCACGCATGCGGAGTGTGAGAAAACCATTTGTTTTACTCCGCAGCCCAGTCACTAATTGTAGACATTTATTATTTAATTTATCATTTGAAAGGTATACTCAAGTTTTAGGTTTTTTGCAATATTAGATTATTTTTACTTGGCTGTTGGATGAAAGAACTTAGCCGGCAAAAAATTGAAGGAATCGAAAGGCTTATCGTTTCTAAGTTTACCCACCGAGAAATTTCTCGAAGACTTGGAGTTTCATTAGGAGCCATTTCGAAAATACGGAGGTCTGGCAGAAAGCCAATTTTGATTCCAACACTTCAAAGGCATATTTTAAGGCAAATAAAGTACGGAGTTCACGACAATGCAGCTCAAATCAATGCAGAACTTTACCGCAACGATGAAGTCCAAGTGACGACTGAGGCAGTAAGGAAAGTTTTGCGTAAGAACGGTTTTTACGGTCGGGCTAAAGTAAAAAACCCCTTCTTACAAACCGCCATAAAAAAAATTAGGCTAGACTTTGCTAAAAAAATATAAAAATTTTACCGTAAGTAATTGGACAAAAGTTGTTTGATCAGACGAAACCAAAATCAATAGGTTTGGTTCCGATGGTTGCCAATGGGTATGGAAAAAGCGCGGTGAAATAATAAGGGATCGTTACATCAAACCAACTGTCAAATTTGGGGGAGGAAACATTATGATTTGGGGATGCATGTAAATTAAAGCAGTTGGTAAATGCGTTAAAGTGGTGGGACGAATGAATTCCATCTAAAATGTTAACATCCTCGAAGAAGAACTTCAAGAAAGTCTTATAGAGTGGCGCAAAAACATTTCGGACGTCATCTTCCAGGAAGATAATGATCCGAAACACACCGCTAGAGTTACCAAGGAGTGGCTTCAAAACAATATAATAGTTTTGAACTACTTGAATGGCCACCACAATCCACCGACCTTAACAAAATCGAACATCTTTGGGCTGAGGTTAAAAGTGCTATAACTTATCTCCAGACTTGGATGCATTATGGCAGCGAACATGGCTGGAGAAAATGCTTAATCGGTGTGGGGGGTTTTAAATTTTATCGATGTTATTTTAGTGTTTGCAAGCACAGAAATACAACGTGATAACCGACTAAAACTACTGCTTAAAACTGGAAGGTACTAACCCTTTGAAAAAATATATAGACAGTAATACTAGTTTCAAGGCCACTACAGGAATTGAAGAAATCCAAAATTTCTTGATTCCTTACCTGGCAACAACAACAAAGTTATTGAAAAAATTGTTAGGGAAAGGATTTGGAAAAATCGTAAAACTAAGTGGATTCTGGCTTAAATAATACGATTAAGCGTTCGAAAATCTGAAAATATCTCTAAAAAGAATTCAATCATTGGGGTACCACGATGTGGGTGATAAGACATATAATTACAGATGCAAGTCCGGAGGACTAGGGACAAACAAACTGCGAGCGTAAATACAGTCAAACGGAAAAAGAAGCTCTTGCGTTGGTTTGGGCCAAAAGCCATTTTAATATATATCTACTTGAAAAAGAATTTGAATTGGTAACCGACCTTAAGCCTCTGGAAATAATTTTTGCGGTCCGCCTGAGAGGTGGGTTTTAAAGCTTCAATCATACAAATATAAGATTATGTACAAGCCAGACAAAACAAATATAGCTGACCCTTTATCACGATTATGTAAATATTCCCACACATATATACGTAAGATTGTTGAGCAGTCACGACCCATTTTTACATCCATTCAAGACATTTGTAGATTCTCGGACACTGTTCCTGAAATGACCAAGGTAAAGAAAGGTATTTGTAACAAGAACTGGAATAATTCTGTGAAAAGATACAAAATTTTTGAAAACGAGCTATGGTATGTTTTTACGACAGTATATTTTTTAGGGGTAATTAAACAGTTATCCCTGAGAAAATAAGAAAAAATTTTTTGGGTGCACCCAGGTTTTTTTTTTTGAAGGTCATCCAGGAATTGTTGCTATGAAGGGCTGGTTTAGAATGAAAGTGTGATGGCAGGAAAGAGACAAGGACGTCGAAAATCTTAATGAAACATGCAGAGGGTGTACAAGGGTTGTTATGCCATATCATGCAGTTCAACTAAAAAGACGCGAGCTTTCGGTCGCATCATGGGTAAATATTACTATTGACCTAATAGGACCACTCCCAAATAACGAATTCCTTTAACCGTTATAAAGAAGTTAAAGTTTGCACAAGTACTGCTAGGTCTAACGCTATAAACATGTTTCGAGAAATTTTTAGCAGGCTTAGTTTTTCCGCATTAATTACAGCCGATAATGGAAAGCGATTTATAAGCGATGAATTTAGGGAGTTCTGTAAAAACTGCATTCTATATTTTCCGCAACAAAATGGAGAAGTTGGGAGACAGAATAGAAGTATTTTGAAGCGTTTGGGAATGATGTACAATACTACTCTTCATCCGGTGACTGGGAAAACACCTTAAGAATTATTATTCAACAAGAATTAGCAGGGACAAAATTCTAGCAATTGAATCGAAAGAAAAAAAATGTGATTCGGAAGTACGAGATATGGATAAAGAAAAATATTAAAAGGGAGAAGAATACACTGACAGGAAAAGGAAGGCTCACATTTCTGATTAGTGTAGGCGATAAAGTGTATATCAAAAACATGGATAAACAAAACAAGCTTTAGCGTGACTCCGCATACAGAAGAAAGCTCTCGCGAGGGAGATATCACGGTAAGGAAAGACCAACCAGGTAAAATTTTGAGGAGAAATGTTGTCCATTTAAAAAAAAATGATGTGGTGTGGAAGCATATGCGAGAATTAAAGTAAAGAGGGAAATATAGGAAATATTATACAGGGTATCATAGTTTATCAGTATAATACCTTAAGGGCATATTCCAGAAGTTTCAACGAACAAAAAATTGTATGGCAGCCCATTAAAGAGTGACCTCTAACTTGGAGGTGTAACCCCTTTAAACGCTACAACTTCTAAACTAGTACAGGTACAAAAATAGTTTTAGATATTTCGAAAAGATAATTTTGTAGTGCATATAAGTCTTAAATGCTTTGGGTACATCTCTGCAGCAACAAAAAAGTCATGGCTCGTTAAACTCAAAATTATGAAAATTTGCGATTCCATTTTTTTATTAAAATGCATTTTTCATAAAATTTTTACTTAATAAATTTTCTGAAATTTTCTGAAATTTTTATTCTTATAAAATTTTGTAAAAATGAGGTTTAGAGACTTTTTTTCGTACGATCAAGAGATTTTGTAGTAAAAGCCATTTTTTGTCAGAAAAAAATGGCCAAAAAAGAAATGTACTGAGTGACTTCTTAACTGGAGATGTAACCATTTAAAACGCTATTACTTCTAAATAATTCTTTGTTATTCCTTTTTCAATTTGACATTGCGATACATTTGCAAAGCTGTGATAATTATTAACACAGCTTTGCAAATGTATCGCAATTTTATTTCAACTAATCTACACCCTGACTAACTCGAACTGCAACCAACTTCAGACTGCCATAATTTCCAAAACGTTCATTACTGTGAGCTCAAATTTTGATACATGACAGATAATTTTATTATTTACAAGCCTTTTAAGCGATTTGGGTCTCAGTTGTGTTGAAAAATTTTTATCCGCGATGGATTTCAAACGTGATAGTGTGATTGCTTTATATTTGGCTGGAAAACCACAAGTAGCTCTACTTAGAGCCCTCCAGCACCTCAACGTGAAAAAATCATTTGTGTCTCGAACCATAGCTCGTTACCGTGATACTGGCAGCGTTGCTAAACGCTATAGAATTGGTCATAAAAAAACAGCAACATCGGCAGAAATGGTTCAGAAAGTGAAGGCTCGAATTCAGCGAAATCTGCGTCGAAGTGGAAGAAAAATGGCTCGTGAGCTCAACATATCATTGAAACGCATGCAACCGATGAGCTTGGGCTCAAGTCATTGACGTTCCAAGAAACACACGATGTTACACCGCAACAAAAAAAAAGTTAGAGTCGAAAGAGCGAAAAAGTTGCTACGCTTGCACGAAAGTGGTGGGTTGCCGAATTTGGTTTTTTCCGATGAATCGCTATTTGTTATAGAGCAATATGTCCGAATTTATGACCGAATTTACTTGCCAGAGAAGTCCTTCGAAAACTTACACCTTGAGATGGCCACCAGAAAGCAGGCAGCACCGACAGTGATGGTTTAGGCCGCCATAACCGACGATAGTCGCTCTCCACTCGTATTTTTGGACCGTGGCGTCAAAATTAATACGATCGTATACCTTGAAACTGTCTTAGAGACAGTATTGAAGCCTTGAGCAAACAATCATTTCATTCGAAGACCGTGGACATTTCAAAAAGACTCGGCACCGTCTCACAAAGCGCTCGTCAACCAAGATTGGTTAAAAAACAATGTTTCACACTTCATTTCTTCGACACAATGGATTGCAAATTCTCCGGATGCAAATCCGTTGGATTTCTGTGTCTAGGGTATTTTGAAGGCCACAGGCCAGTTACCAAAAGATATCACCGCAAACAAGCACTTCGCCGGGAATGGGCCAACATACCGCAGAGCCACTTGCGTGCAGCGTCCGATGCTTTCTTTGGCCGTCTCAAGGCCATTATTCGCGCCAAAGGTCGACATATTGAAAACTACTGATCCAATTCGAAATTAATGTATTTTCCAACATTTTTTGCTTTGGCACAATAAAATTTATCAAAAAATAAAAAAATTATAGCATTTTAAAAAGTTGCAGTTCGAGTAAGTCACCCTGTACAATCGACATTTTGCTCTGTTAGTGTAAAGTGTAAGTGTTCTCTGTAAGTGAGCTCTAGTTGATCTCCATAAAATATATTCAAAACGTAAATTCGCAGAATTAGTGTTCGCATACGGGATTTCTGCAATGGAAATGCTTCATTGGCAAGGTCGGAATACCAACGACGATGCCCAAATCGTAGAACACAGTGCATTCGGCTATTCGCTAATATGTATCAGCGCCTCGTTGATACTGGGTTAATGGCACCAAAAAAAAAGAACATTCAGATATGGCAGAAGTTGAGGAAGAAGTTGTCAACTTCAAAGAACCAGAACTTACAGAACTTTACATAGTAAGAGTTTACACCCTTTCCATTTGACACCGGTACAGGATTTACTACCAGGTGATGTGCCAAAAAGAGTGGCTACTGGCTATGGCTACTGCGCAAACATGCAGAAGACATGCAATTCCTTAAGGACATTCTGTTTACTGACGAAGCGAAGTTGACAAGAGATGGGATTACAAACCACCATAATTTGCGCCATTGGTCAGACTCCAATCCCGATTTAATACGCGTAAATGTTTGGGCTGGATTGATAGGAACCACTTTAGTAAACCCGCACGTTCCACAAACAGGTAATTTGCATTACTACCTGCAATTTATTAGAGAACGATTTCCGGAGCTCCAAGGAAGACGAAAGATGTTCCTTTTGTTCAGAGAAGGGCGATGCCACAGTAGCAGCGAGGTAACTTCGTTCCTTAACCATGCTTTTAACGAGCGGTGGATTTGTCCATTCAGCTCCAACCCTTGGCCACCCAGATCTCCTGACCTAATATCCACGGATTTTTTCTGGGGTGCTATGAAAGAAAAGGTTTATTTTAGAGCAATGTCGAGTCTATTGAAGCTCCAAGAAAATATTAGTGCCGCTTCAGAAGAGATGAGACGAATTTTGCTACCCGTTAATTTGCCATCCGAAGTGGTTAAAATCGCCCAAAAGTGTATTTAAATGGAGGGAAGGCACTTCGAACAATTGCTTTAAGCATTTAATAAACTGTTCCAAAAAGATACTTCTCACGACCGCAAAAAAATATCTAAGAGATTTTATGAGTAATTCAATAGGTACACTTCTTTTTGCACATTTTTTTATAACAAAAAAATGGCTTTTACTAGAAAATCGTACGTAAAAAAGTTTCAATATACAGTTTTAAAGAAATAATGTAAGGATAAAAATTTCAGAAAATTAATCAATTAAAAATTTTAAGAGAAATGCATTTTAAGTAAAAAATTGGGAGCGCAAATTTTCATTTTTTGGTATTAACGAGTCATAACTTTTTTTTTTTTTTACTACACAGATATACTCAAAGCATTTAAGATTTGTATGCACTACTAAATTATCTTTTCGAAGTGTTTGAAATTATTTTTATACCTCTACTAGTTTAGAAGTTAAAGCATTTAACCCTTTACAGTCCAATGTTAGGAAACATGCACTAAAAAAATTTTTTTGTGGTTGCATAAGGTAATTTTTCTCAATTTTTTTTTTTTATATATGCAGATGAAAAGTTATTGTATCCAAACAAATAACAATGCATTTTTTGCGTCCTTGTAGTTATTTGTAACAATAATTGGAAAATGGCAAATTTTTACTTTTTGGATTTTAAAAATTAACTTAACTAAGTAATTTTATACCAAAATTTTGTTTTGCCGATTTTTTCTATGATCAGGTACAATTCAAAATAACAAATTTTCCCAGTTGGGAACAATAGCATGTCCCGGGTAGGTTTTTACAATAACTATAAATTCCATGTAAAAAAATTTTTTTTGAATAATTACACATCACACATTAGACATATCACTTTCTAAGAACTAATTATAGAGAATCATCGTGATTGGCGGGACATCCCATAAAATGTAGATAAACACATAAGATTTGGCTAAATTTTGGGTGATTCGAAACCTTATTCTCCTTGTTATTTTTTTTTTTTTTAAATAAATATATTGGTACGTAACTTGTATTATTCCATCGTTATTATTCCATTGGAACATGCGTTGGAAAGCTACTGTCACTGTACGTCATTTCAGTATATGTCATTCATTTGAAGCGTAAACAACAATAATTTTTTTTCACTCAAATATGTCGAATTTTGTGCCTGAAAAAGTGTTTTTGCGGGAAGTTCTTCTTTATTACTTTAATATGAAGAAAACTGCTGCCAAAAGTCATCGTATTTTGGTGAAAGTTTATGGTGAACATGCGCTAGCTGAGCGAACGTGCCAAAAGTGGTTTGCATGATTTAAACTGGTGATTTTGGCTTGGAAGACGATGAACGTCCTGGGCAGCCAAAAAAGTTTGAAACACAAGAAGAGCTCGCAGAATCGTTGGATGTCACTCAAGCAGCTGTCACAAAAGCAGCTGGATATATTCAAAAGCAAGGAAATTGGGTTCCACATGAACTCAAGCCGAAAGAGTCGCTTGAGCTGCTGGAACGCTACAAAAGGAATTCATTTTTGTATCGGATTGTTACTGGTGGTGAAAAATGGATCCATCACGACAACCCCAAGCGCAAAAAATCATATGTGAAACCCGGCCAACCAGCCAAATCAACGGCAAAGCTGAATATCCATGGCGCGAAGGTAGAAGTAAAAATTTTTTTTGGTAAACTTGTCAATAATATATCTTAACTAAAAAATAAAAAACAGGGTTCTGCAAAAAAAAATACAAAAAGTTAACGGGATCATAGTTTGGACTGTAAAAGGTTAAAGTGATTAAACCTCCAAATAAGAGGTCACCCACTGTGATGGGCTGTACTTGAAATCGAGAGAGAATAGACCTTCTCGTACCATACAAGGAATATGCCCCTAAAGGAATATTCTGCTAAACTGGGACACCCTGTATACAATATTTTATGTATGTGGAAACTAAATTCTATGTGAAACGAAAATTGAAACTGAATTTTAAATTATGGTTATTTGAATCAAATTGATTTTATGATATATACGGATGAGTATATTATTAGTATATATTAGTATTATTTATTTAAAAAAACGGAATGGTCGTTTTAAATCTGAAAACCACTTTATCAAATTTTGATGCCATTTCGTTGGTAAAAAATAAAAATAAAAAATATATATTTAAAACGTAGAAAAGATGTAGTATATCGCTGAATCGATCATTGTGATCATAAGCAGTTAGTGGTTGATACCTACAAACCAGGCTAAGTACATACACAGAGGTATAGAATAGGTAGCGGCCATTCCACCTTTGTTTGCTCTGCTATTTATCATATCTTTGGTTGTCTCGTGTACATGCACGATAAAGAGCGAGTCATTCTTAACCTGACCTTTACGTGGCGTGCATTGTCAAGCCTACTCTACATACATGTGGACCAACTTTTTTCCTCTGATCTGATCAGAAGAATTTATGCCTGATGAATGGTATCTTAGTACTATTTGCGCGATCCACAAAACAAGAGACTACCTCAACTGCGCCAACTATAGACGTATGAGTCTCCTTAATAGCAAATACAAGATCTTATTCGGTTTATTGTGTGAACGTCTTCGACAGAACGTTCTTTTAGAACGGTTTCGGACCAGGAAAGTCCACAGTCGACAAAATCTTCACACTATGGCATATCCTGAAAAAAACTCAAGAAGTCCAAATCGGTACCACAATCTTTGCATCGGTTTTAAGGTTACATACGACAGCATTCTTAAAGAAGAATCATAGAGAGATATGTCTCTATGTGGGATGGCCGTGGTGTAGTGGTATACGCATAGACTCAAGCAGAGGGTCGTGGGTTCGAATCCCGTGCGAGGCAATTCTGTGAAAAAGTTTTTTTTTGTTTCTGTGCGAACCCGTTTAATTTTACTTTGATTTTGATTTCGTTTCCACTTTGAACTTTTTTTTGTAAATAAACTTTGCTTCGTTTCCTGCGAATTACTAAATTTTATTTTGATCTGTTTCGTTTCCATCTTCGTCTTTTTTTTTTTTTTTTTTTTTTTGTTACTTGTCGGTAGTTTTTTTAATTGACTGCGCCATTTATATTTTTGAGAATCGCGGAGCATGAAAAATAAGACGAATCGAATCTAAGGTTGAAGTTTAACTAAGTCTTTTGTTGGTGCACTGTTTCATATTGTTAGAAGAGCATAACACTATTTGATTTAGTAAGCCCAGGTCAGAATTTTCACTTTCCAGCCATTCTTAGCATCATCGGTGTTTTTTTTTTTTTTTTTATTTATTTATTTATTTACTTATTTTTTTTTTTTTTTTTTTTTTGATAATTTCTCGGAAATATAGGGTGGATATAGGAAACATACACGGGCTACAAAAATATCATTCTTCTGCATATGTCTACGAATGTAGACCAGCAGACAAGCTGTTTGGCACTTAGTGGAACACAGGTAGATCCGCGCGCACACCTTTCAGATCACGCTGGTCTGAAGCTGCCTTTCCAAGAGCTAGTGCTATGTGTGGCTGTGGTGTAGTGGTATATGCATAGACTCCTCAAGCAGAAGGTCGCGGGTTCGAATCCCGTGAAAAGACTTTTTCACAGAATTTGTATGTAGTAATATGAAAATCCCGTCGGCTTTAACTCTAACATGAAGGCATAACACTGATGTTGGAGTGGTTGCTGACTGGGTTAAATCTGACGAACTAACAACTAGCACGTACTTAAGACCCACTGATTGAGGATGTACTAGCTCGTCCCGTCCAGTTTGACAACTACCTCTGGGAAAAATATCGAAACCTAATACACCTGAGTTTCAAACTACTACACCACCCGTCCGCGCCCTGGAAAAAAGACCAGTAAAAGGGTATTCATATCCCCTTGGTGCGCGCGCTGTATTAAAAAAAAAAAATTATTTTTCCATCACATGCGTAGTCATGTTACATACCAAACTTCACCACAATATAAACCCTGTTGCAATCCAATATTCAAATACCTGTGTTTAAAATTCCACCTCTGAAAGCAAAATATCTAGTACAGCTTTTTCTACACAAACCCCAAAATGGACAGCAATGAATTTAATGCGCGGTCTGACTTCATAAAAAGAATTGTATCCCTGTATCCTTATAATCGTTGTTACGTGGGATCTTAGTATACACATTTCTGAGTGGCTTCAACTTTCTGGACAAACAACACCCGACGGACAGTTCGTTGAGATCTTTCTTGCGGAAAATAAATTGATCCGGCTCGTAAATGAGCCAACACGAAAACCAGACGTTGATAGTCTAGAAAGTCAATTGGAGCGGACTTATCAGGTTCTTAAGGAATTTCAACCGGTCTTTATGTTTCCTCGATAACGATGTTGTTGCCGCTGCTGATGTGATCACAGACACTATTCTCTTTGAAATGGGATCCTTTATCCCTCGCCGAAGGAAGAGTATCAAACCAAAAGGAAAGGTATGGTACAATTCAAGCTGTAAAGACGTTGTTAGGGCTAGACAAATGCTTTTTCGGTCCTTCAAGATCATCCCGAGAGAGGAAAATCGAAAAAAGTTTAAACGAGCTAGGAATAACTGCAACGTCTTTCTGAAGGGTATGAAATTTTAATACGACGAAAAGCTAAGGCAAAAGATATTTCAATATCCCAAGGGAAGTAAATGCTATTGATCGTCGTTTGTCAGAAACATTAAAAAAATTTGCCTCATCCTCCATCCCAGCACTTATTTTTTGGGATGGATTTATTTCTATTTGGATGTATTTATTTAAAACGGTATTCCAATCTGCTTGCTTCACACTTTGCGGCCAGCTCAACACTTCCTGATTGTGCTTTGTCTTCGCTTGCACTTGAATGTGTCGAATCTTCAATGGTAAGAATCCACTTTTGCACTCGGGTTGTAGCAAGAACACCTAAAGATCTCAGCGTACATAAATCCGCTGGTACAGAGGGTATATCTCCCTTGCTTTTGAAGAGACCGTCTCGATAGGGAGGTAAGATTAGAGGAGCAAATCGAAGAAAACGACATTGGATCTTGTCCATTCGGCTTACATGAACTGACGGGGGAACAGTTTTTAAGAAATATTTATGGAGGACCGTTTGGGACGGGTAAGTATTCATCATAAAGTTGTTGTAACTTGTTTTCTATTAGTGTATGGTCATAACTTTGAGATATAGGGGGGCCAATGGGGAAGTTAAGTAGGTATTTTAACTTCAGGGATTCACTATGAAGGAAATATCGGCAAAAGATTAAAAAATGTAGCAAAAAATTTTGCTATAGTATGCCCATCGGTTGATGACATGTTTTCATATGAGAGGGATGAAGGAAAACCGTAAGATTTTTTTTGTAGTTAACGAATTGGTAGGAAGACTTAGGATCGTTTATAAGCCTTGATTGCACACTATCAAGGTATCGATGGTAGAAAACCTCTTAAAGCTGGGCGAATTGAAGGCATGACCCGAGATAATTTAAATAGTCAGCAAGAGAGTTAGATCGGAGGAAAACTGCCCACAACTTGTTACGTAAAGAGCGAAGTTTACTATTGTACCACGGGGGGCTTGTAATAAGGGTCTTATTGCACGAAAAGGGAACATAGAAAGAAATAGAAATGAATAATTCTCTATATGAAATAGAGATAGCACTTTTAACGAGCATATTGGCAAAATCAAAAGAACACTTACTAAGTTAAGCATTATTTTTGCGGAAATTCGCTTTATAAAAGTCGTAAGAAGAGGCAGCTGCAGATGGTGTGGGCTGGATAGGATAGTGGGGCAAAAGAGAAAGTAGAAGTTGTGGGTAAAAGATATCAATGGTCGATTGTGAAAGGGGACAGAGTGAGACAGAGGAGTTTATGGAGTCAGTGGTGCAAATGAAGTCTAATTGCCTTCCCATATAGTTGGAGACCCTTCCAACTTGGCATAAGCTAGAGTCTGTGAGCTCATCCAAGAGACATTCTTTACTAGAGTTAGGGTTTGCGATAAAGAAAGATTCATCTTCTGATTGAGTCAAGTGCAATTGAGGTAGATTGAAATCGCCGAATACGCTGATGTCATCGAGAGAATTAGATAACTTAATAATTTCGTCAATTGCATCGATAACGAGTTGGTAGCACTTGATTGGTTGCTCCGGTAGGATGTAAAAACGCATAACGTACAGGGACCTGCAGGAGAGTGTTATCTTTATTGAAACGTAGTCAAGCTTAAAAGAAGTAGAAACAGCGATTGGAGAAGAGTTTAGGTCATTATGTACAGGCAACAGGACACCTCGACAAGGAGAATCATCATTTGGACGGGTAAGATCGTCTTCTCGAAAAACATTGAAACTAGAGGAGAATAATTCCTGATTCTTTATATCGGGCATTAGATTAGTTTCGGTCAGAGCGTAAACCTCAAATGGGAGAGCGTGAGATTGGCGCAAAACGGCCCGGATCTTGGATCGCAGTCCTCTTACGTTTCGATAGTAGAATGTTAAAGGAGTGGATGTTTGAAACACTTGCAATGGTAGCACGTTAGGGAAGGAAAAATTTGTCGTTGCATTTTACTTACGTCCCTTCTTTCTAAGTTTATGGAAACGTTGATAAATCGTCAGCTCTTGAAATATCTCGAAACACGAAAACTTCTCAATGACCGGCATTACAATTTCCTTAGCAACAGCTCTTCTGATGACTTCATAGCATCTCTCACTGACAAGTGGAATCAAAGCATACATTAATCTGGCGAAAGCAAGATAGTAGTACTTGATATTTCTAAGGCATTTAGCAGAGTTTGGCATCAGAACCTTTTGTCGAAAATGTGTGCATTTGGTATAGACGACTCTCTTCTTCAAATTGTCTTAGATGCTTTCAAGTCCGATATTCACAAAATAAAATAAATGCTGGTGTGCCCCAGGTCTCCATTCTGCCTCCGACACTCTTTTTAATATTTATCAATTATCTCTTGTCTGAAACTTCTAGCCCAATATATTCCCTTGCTGACGACGTACTTTCTGCTTTTTATATTCGTTCCATCTCTCATCGCTATTTTCTGGCTGTAGAACGGTATATTAACATCATAACCAATTAGGGGGCTATCAATAGAGTGGTATTTAATCCTATCTGTTGTCGTTAAAGCGAAATATAAGAACCCAGCCATTATCTGTGAATGGAACTTGTAGCGTTGAAACTGAAAACCTTTCCATACTTGGTATGTGTTACAATGACAACTTACGTTCGAATGACCACATATTCGATGTCACCAAATGTGAAATAACTTAGTTTCCTCAAGCGATATAAGAAATAATTTTCCCCTTCTGATCTGGCCTCAATATATAGCCATTTATTAAGCCATCGAAGTAAAATGCACACAACCGTTCAGGTGCGTCTAAATCATACCTGCAGCTGCTAGATGGGGATCAAAAGCGTGCGATGAAACTCATAAGTAATGCTATAATCACTCAATCTATGAACACCCTTGAAAACTGACGGAATGTCTCGTGTCTCACTTTGTTGTACCGCTACTACTACCACCAGTGCTCTACAGAAATCGCCAGTACCACCCCTTCAAATCTTTAACCGTAACACTCGTCTCGCTATGAATGCTCATTATTATACTCAAGCCCACTTTCGGACGTACTCTTAATATCGTTCCTAAGCCGAACAACCCGCTTGTGGAATGCCAAGCTCTCAATTTCCTAGTCATTGTAACATTTAGATATAAAACACCAAATTAAGTCGGTACCTATCTTTCTTTCGTGTTAGGGAAACCTTTAACCGTAACACTCGTCTCGCTATGAATGCTCATTATTATACTCAAGCCCACTTTCGGACGTACTCTTAATATCGTTCCTAAGCCGAACAACCCGCTTGTGGAATGCCAAGCTCTCAATTTCCTAGTCATTGTAACATTCAGATATAAAAAACCAAATTAAGTCGGTACCTATCTTTCTTTCGTGTTAGGGAAACCTTTAACCGTAACACTCGTCTCGCTATGAATGCTCATTATTATACTCAAGTCCACTTTCGGACGTACTCTTAAATATCGTTCCTAAGCCGAACAACCCGCTTGTGGAATGCCAAGCTCTCAATTTCCTAGTCATTGTAACATTCAGATATAAAAAACCAAATTAAGTCGGTACCTATCTTTCTTTCGTGTTAGGGATACCTTAACACCATGAGCGCGCGCTATTTAAAAAAAAAACTCAAACAATTCTGAAATATCGAGGAAACACCGTTCGAGAATTTTGCAAAACTCCGAAAATATCGCGTTGGAAGAATATTTTGATCAAACAACGCTTTAATAGCACGAAAAAAAGCCTTTGGCAGCTGACTTTTAGATCAGCGGAGTCCTATCAAAGCAGGCAGCAACGTAAAGATGGTAGGAAGTGAAATATACGTTGATAACCTTATCTCCAGGGCTGATAGTATTGAAGAAGCTGAAATCAAAATAAAATTAATTAAAAACGAAAGTGGATATCGAAAGAAGAGACGCTTCTGGAGAAGTGAACAAGCATTTGCGATATCATCGTGGGTTCTCATAATTTGGAAATACATGCCATCAGGACTTAATCTTTTCGACTTGGTTTCAAATGGATTTCTACCATAGTCATTAATGCAGGACAGAGTGTGGTGGATCGGGCCATCATTACTTCTCATTTTCTGGGATTTTTTTTCCAATCCAGCCATCAAATGTAAATACTGAAGAAGAAAAAAATTCAGTAAAGGTGCATACGAGTAAGCTAAAAGTCATATCAAATACAGTAAACGAACTGATCATCAGACATTTTACGACTGATAAAAAAATTTTTTAACCAATCGTAGCTCCCAGCTCCCATCGTAGCACAGCGCGTAAACAAATTACTCGATGCACTCACCATTAGATGTTTCCGGAGGCATTTTGCAGGATCAGGAGGATCGTTAAATTCATTTGTGGACGGCGATGGCTTTATAATTGTCGGCGGAAAGTTTTAAAATTCCGAATTGCTTTTTCAGAAGCAAAGCCTAATAATTTTGCAACCTGGTAAACATCTCACTAATTTCATCAATGATATCAGAAAATGCTCCGCGGAAGATTACAAGTAATGATGGCATACCTAGGCAACAACTACTGGATTTTTCAAATGAAATGATCTATTAGAAAAACACATAAATTTATGCACAGTAGCTGTCAATAAATATTCTGACATAGAGGAGTGGTGGCACCTAAGCTTTAACATCACATTTAGCGATACTTACTTGCTTATCAAAAAAAGACATCCACGTTAACGCCTTAACAGGTGTTTCTGCACGTTGGCAAAACCATTACTTAACCCTTTTCATAATCTTTCCACTTTTGGATTCCTTCCGAGTAGATAGACAAGAGCATTTGTCCAGATCGTCCCTTAAAGAGGCGAAGCTTCTTCTCTTACCTCATATTTCACCAAAAAGTGGAACCATAGTCTGCAAAAATCTGAAGAAAAAAATATATTGTAGTTGCACCTGATATTTCATAGGCTTCAAGTCTTTTTGTCGAAAATGCGTGCACTTGGGATCGACGACCTTTTCGTAGCAACAGATCCACTGATCATTTGATGGCATATTTCACCAAAGAGTGGAACCAAAGTCTGCAACAATCGTGAGAAAGCAATATATAGTTGTTGCACTTGATACTCATAGGCTTCAAGTCTTTTTGTCAGAAACGCGTGCACTTGGGATCGACGACCTTGATTTTCAATGGATTAAAAACTAACATTTTGAAACGTTCAATTCAAGTTCTATTGGATAGTTTCCAGTCTAATATTCACAAAATAAATATTGTTCTTCGTTCTGTCTCCAAAATTCTTTTTAATTTTTATCAATAATTTCTTGTCTGCCACTTCTAAGTGGCATACAATTATTATGCTACACACATACTTCAAAAAAAATCATAAATATAACATTTTAACTAAATAATAAACTTTCATTTCAATTTAATTAACAATCAATGTACTCTCCTGAATCACCTAAATTGAAGCACTTTTAAATATTGTAACTCTATTTTATTCGCGCAAAAACTCACCAGCAGCGACTACATGTCGCAAACAATTCACCCTTAAATGGTGGATGTTCTGCTGCATTGGAAAACGATCACGCTTGTACCCGTACACGAAAGACTTCAACAGTAATCAACGTCGGTCGTTATCGCATTTCACAAAGAACAACATGGATGGACATGTCGATCACTGTACCAACCACTTTCCAGTCGATAATTTTAGCAAAAAGCGAAATATAAACTAACACACAGACTTATTCAAACAGCGCGTCGATGGCAAACTCCTTGAAAGAGAACGTTTCCGCATTCATATATTCATACACAGTGGTTATTGTCATGTTGCTATGCATTGTCTTCTTTGCCTTTATGTTTGTTGGTATTATTTCTTTACTAATGAATTTTTCTTTGCATGTACAGACACAAAATAAAAAGGGGTCAACTACAGTGGGATCAACAAAGGCTTTTACCAAAGCTGAAGCTTTCCACTAAGGAAAACTATCTTTTTATAACGCTTGATTTCACCAGCGGATTGTTTAATTTTTTTCCGTAATTGCTGTAATTTTTATTCCAACTGTCGTCAAATAACCAATTTCTAAGTCGAGCTCAAAATTGTCATCTACAACACCATCAATAATGACACTACTTCAAAGAATTCCTTGGGGAAATTCCCAAATCTCCACCAGAGAGATTTCAATTCCATCAAAAGAGTTTAGCACCTCGTGGCTCTTTAATATTAATTTTGTGGTACAAAACATCTTTAAGGTCATAAGGTTCCCGCAATTGGCGGAATAGATCTTTAAAAAAACAGCTTTGGGATGTTCGTATAATTTTTTGTAAAGCTTTCGAGCTTCATTCTTCTAGTATCACCTCACTTAGACCTCTACCGAGCGCTTCTCATGTACCTTATTTCTTCCGTAAAGAATAATATAGTATTCTTTCTTTCTTTTGAAACTTAAATTTACCAACTCACATATTCTTACCGGAAGTTTTCGCACCCTATTTACCGCCAAATATATCCGCTCAAATATCAAACATTCGTTTCCTAGAAGTACACTCACTACACCTGACAATTGCTGAAATCCAGATGTAGCGTCACATTTTGTTTGGCTATGAGCATGCACTTTTTTATTTCCCACAATCCCATGATTTACTATTTTTTATTTTTTATTTTAATTGTAAAATAGTATTTAAGCTTATGAATTTTTTCAAATAAAGACACTTGTCACAAGTCTTTTATTCAGATAAAATGAGATCTGTTCATTTTTGATGACCACGGTGGATGTTGCTCCCCCCCCCCCCCCCCCCCCTGATAATCGATTAAATCTTTATCCAACAACTATGGATTTGCAAACCTGACTGGGATACTGAATTACCTATGGAGATGTACACAAAATGCAACAGATGCAACTTGTGTTAAGTTGCATGCATTCTCTGATGCCTCTCAACGAGCGTATGGAGCCATAGTCTAAGCAAAGTCTGTAAATCATCAAGAAGAAATAAAGGTACAATTAGTACGCTCAAAATCTCGAGTAGCACCAATCAAACAACAAACTATTCCTCGTCCTGAACTATATGCCGCCGAGATGATGACACATTAGTAAAGTACGTGAGCCTACAAATTGACATCAAGGAAACAACTTTTTGGATAGATTCGCAGATTGTATTAGCATATGTACCCACACAATTCCCTTTGCAAACATTTGTAATGAGACGAATAAAGACCAATGGAAATTTATCAACACCGATCTTAAACCTGCTGATCCTTTGTCTCGGGCATGTTTCCAGAACAATTGCTTAAGTCTAAGATATGGTTTCAAAGACAAGAATTTTTACGAAAATCCTGTTCTTACTGGCCGACGCAACCAAAACTAACAAAGAAAGCTGAGGTACTCGAAACTAAAATAATGAAGACTGTCTTAGCAGCGAAGAACACAAACTATCATTTTCTTGAGTGAATCAATCATATAAATTTGCCAAACTTTGCAAAAAATAACGGCATACATCATACGCTTTATTAGTAACTTAAAAAGGGCAAGAGGATATATAGTACAATTCTGGACAACGTTCTCTCAGTAAAGGAACTCAACGAAGCAAAAACAGTTATAGTTAAATATTATTTCTAGAAGATCTTAAATTACTCATGAAAACAAGATATGTGTCCAAAAAAAGACGTCTAAGCTCGTTGTCAGCATACCTGGATGACAAAAATATCATTAGAGTAGGAGGTTGTTAAGAAAAGTGCAACAAAGAAGGTTATAAATTAGAATAAGTTTAATTGACATAATTCATAAGAATGAAGTATTACAATGTTTACATATTTGATGAATGTATTCAGTGACAGTTTTTTATTCTCAACACCTTTCCTGAAGAACTATTTAATATATTTAAGAAATTCATTTCTTTCATAAGAATATAAACAATTAAATCCGAATTGAACAATTTAAATATTATCTGAAAGTTATTTAACTACAATATTATTCATATGAACAAATGAATAATAAAGGTACGCCTTTTGTGAGGATATCTGCTAACATCTGGTCGGTTGAAAGGTACTTCAGCTTGATTTCTGGTCTTTCTAATTTTTCACGAATAAATTTTGCCTTGATGTCGGGATGCTTTGTTTTCGCCGAATAAGAGTTATTTGTAGCGATATGAATAGCACTTTTACTGTCGCAGTGAAGTACCATTGCTTTTTTGTGTATCCGGAGACAGCTCACCTTCCAAGCGTTTAAGCCAAACAGACTCTTTGATACCAGCATCGACAGACATTATCTCAGCTTCAGTGGAAGAAAGCGCTACAGTTCTTTGACGTTTTGTAGCCCACGATATAGCACCCGATTGAAACATATACTCGTAACCAGATGTAGAACGTCTAGCATCTATATCGCCAGCCTAGTCTGCATCACAGAATCCAGCCATATCACATTCTTCCCTCTAATAGACAATACCCTTGTCAATCGTATCTTTTAGGTACCTCATTACACATTTTACAGCTGTCTAACTCGCCATGCCTGGATTCGTTTCAAATCTACTCAGCAGATTCACGGCGTAGGAGATGTCGGGGCGTGTGATTTCAGCAGCAAAGAGTAACAGCCAATTGCTGGATATAAGGCACATCTTTCATTTGTTGGTTTTCATTTTAATTTTTGGGACACATATCTGAAGAGAGCTTTTGATTCAGGTCTGTCAGTGCGGAGATAGCATTGCACTCATTCATATCAAACCGTCTCGAAATATCTGAAATGTACTGAGACTGATTAATTTTTAAAAACGACCTACTTCGCTTGATCCGTATGCCTAAAACTGATGTAGCTTCGCCCATATCTTTCATTTTGAAGTTTTTGGACAACTCATTCTGCAAATGATTCCCCAGATCAAGTGAGTTCAAAAATATCAGAACGTCATTGAAATATATGGCAATGAATAACATCTGCTTTCCAGAATGTTGCAAATATATGCACTGATCGACATCGCTGCGCCTTAAACCCAATTTATTCAGAATATTATTTAGTTTTTCATTCCACACTCAACTGGATTGTTTGAGTCCATAAAGGGATTTTCTTAGTTTAGATACACGATCAGAACCATCTTTAAAACCGCTTTTCTGAGTCATATAAATATCTCCTTTTAACTCACCGTCGAAAAAAGCCGTTACAGCATCCATCTGGTGCACAAGAAAATCATGTCACTACAGGTGCAAAAGTTTCCGATCCTTTTCTGCTGACAAAAACCTTTTACGACCAATCTTGCATTCCAATGAATAAGTTTCCCCGCAGTATTAAATTTTGTTTTGAATATCATTTTATCATTTCCGAAGGTGACATCCTCATCCGGAACAAATGTTTTATCATCAGCATCATCACAGTCTGAATAATCGCTCATAGTGGTTTCATGATTAGATGCAGCTTCATGTGGATTAGCTTTCAAACTAGTCGTTGGCAAATTCAGTAATACTTCTTTTCTTGAATTGACAATAGCGTTTTATTCATCGTTTGAAATGTCAACTAGGGTGAAATAAAAGATTTAATATTACTGTTGTCATTGGTAGTAACCTTGCTTTCAGACTCCATGAATATAACACCACGACTCGTTACTATTTTCTCCGTCAAGGGATTAAACAATCGATTAGCTTTCGAATCTGTATTGTATCCAAGTAGAATACAATTATGCGATTGATACGTCCCGCGACACCGTTCTGTTCGGGGGTGTAAACAACAGTTTTTGGTGTAAAATACTATTCTTAGCTATAAAACTACACTGGAAAACAGTTCCAGTGTACTCAGTGCCATTGTCGGTACGGATCACTTTGATTTTCTTTTAGCACTGAGTTTCAACAAGGTTCTTGAACCTCACAAACTCGGCAAACACATCAGAATTTTGCTGAAGGGGCACCACAAATACTTTGTGACTAAAGTCGTCGACGAATGTGATAAAAGATCTTGCTCGAGAAAATGATTTACACTTCAGCGGGCTAATGACATCGGAGTGGATTAGGTCAAAAACACTTTTTGAACGAGTTCTAGTGTCTTTAAAAGGTGCAGGTATTTGTTTAGCTTTAATGCAAACAATACATTTTACATCATTTCCTTCAGAGAATTTGACACCATATGATGAATTTGTTACTTTTGATAGGTTATTAGCACAAATATGACTTAACCTGCGATGCCATAAATTATATGTATTCCCACTGACAATGCTTGTTCGTACTGCATCGACACGTTTATGGGTTCACAATTTAGACGATACAAATCATTTATAGCACTTGCTGTTATAATTAATTTGCTTTCATTATCATAAATATTACAATCATCATGCTCAAAAACCAATTTGTTGCCACTTTTTGTCATCTGACGAACTGAAAGGAGGTAAGTACATAGTTCAGGCAAGTGCTCAACATTTTTAAACACGACATTAAACTTTTTATCTTTCAATGCTAATTCCTCGTCACCAGAACACTTCACAGACATTTTGTGATTATTCACTACGATGACTTCTTTGTTTGCAACTAGCTGTTTTTGTTGTATAATAAATCTTCCTCATTTGTCATATGAGTAGTGACTCCTGAATCGACAAACTAGTCTGAGGAACTTTTGTTGTTGACAAAGTAAGAAGCAAATAAGACTTTATCTCTTCTATTCTTGTCGTTGCTGATGTTTGATTTTTTGCTTTCATTTGGACAAGATTTGTAAAATGACCAATTTGCTTGCACGTGTGGCAACAATATTTGCTGTTAGAAAGATGCTGTTAATTCGTCATCTATATTTAAGCCGGCGTTTTGTACTTTGATTGACTTTAAAACCATAGTATTTATGTAATCCTGCATGTACTCGCAATCGGTTAACTCAAGTTGTACCAATTGCTTAAGTAGTTCAACTTTTAACGTTAGCCCACTCTCATCGTACGCTAAAATCAGGGCATCCCAGGCTCCTTTTGCCGTTGTGGAAGTTGCAATATGTGCAAAGTTATTTGGCTCAACAATGAAGATTATTTCAGCCAATGCACGCTCATTCAATTCCAACCCTTCCTCTTTTGGATCTGCAGATAATCCTGTTTCGATTATCTTCCACCAATTTCTTATAAGCAGGTATGACTTCGCATGTCGTTTCCATAAGTCGAATTCCTCGCTACCACGCAGCTTCTGAAATGGAAATGAGATGAAGCCATTTCTAACCTTTCGGTATAATAATTCACAAAAATCGCGATTATTAATAAAAAAATATTTTGTTAAAAAAAAAAACTTTTGAACCTTCTAATTGTACATTTATTTTACTAAAATATTAAATGAAACTCATTTAATTCGCGACTTTAAAGGCCCATAACCTGTTAAGAAAAGTGCAACAGAGTAGTATACTACATATAAATATTAGAATAAGTTTATTCGAAATAATTCATAAGAATGTAGTACAACATTGTTTACCGTCAAATATGAATGTTGTTGGGGTGTGTAGGGTTTTAACTTTTTAATTTATATGTGTAGGGTAAAAAAGAGGGATCAGAAAGATGCGGTTTTAAATGAAACACGTCCTTTTTTTTTGAACAGTCACAGCAAAGAGAATCTTTATTCTTTTTCCGGAAATTACTTCCATATATAGTAAGTGTCATACAATAGCAAAAATAGAACTTTACGTTACGTTTAATCGTTTACATTAGATTAAGTTTCAATTAATTTAGCTTAGTTTTAATATAGATTACAATTTTAACATTGAAAAACAGTAATTATATAAACTAAAATATATGTATATAATTTATACATTTTGTTCACGAACATGCTTCCGTCTGGTGGACGAATTTCGTCCGGAAGTGTCCTCGCTCTTGTACCTTACTGTACCCAAATAGAGGTGGAGGATGTTGTACCTCTTTTTTTTACATAAGAGTTGTGTGAGTGCGAGTGTGTTGACTATCTAAATGTAAATGAGACAAAATCGTGTAAATTAATAATTTGAAACATTACATGTAGGTGACAAGGACGATGATATAACAAACGAGCAACAAAGGGAGATAAAATGTGCGTAATTCGCCGAGTGCAATAGTTTGTTTTGATCATTGACCAAAACTAGGTCAATTCGCGTCGTGTTGTTCGGTTTTTGTTTTGTTTAATTTCCTTTTTTTGTGTTTTGTTAAAGGTAAGTGTTTTATTTATTCATTAATATTTTTTTTTTTTGTCTGCTTCCCTGTTTGTTCCAAACATTCTATTCGTTTTGAATTGTGTACATCGGCGCGAGTACACAATCGTATATACGTGCGTGTGTATATATTTATATGCATCAATTGTCTGTTATTGTTACGCGAAAGTGACATTCAAGTGCAGTGCAAACAATAAAACAAAAAAAAAAAAAAAATGGGAAAATAAAAAAAAGTTCATTGCAATTATTTTCCCAACAACTTGGTACAATTTGTGGTGTTATTTTGTACGATAACTGTTCTCCGCGTACGCAATTTTTGGTTGTGCAGTGCGATGCTGTGCGACGAAATTTTCGCGAACGGTTAGTGTTTTGATGATGGCCGAATTAGCCTTCTTAGTGTGTGTGGTGTTTACGTTTTCAAGTAAAGCCATAAATCCGCCTTCCTATTGAATTGTTGTTGCAATTCATCTTCAGTAAGTTTTTTTTTTGACATTCATTTTTTTTTATTATTATTTACATATTTATTATTATTATTTATTTTATTTATGTAATTTATGTTAAGATTAGTCTAAGATATATATTATTATTATTGAGTGTTTATAAATTTTAAAATGTTTTGTTTTTCTTTTTATAAACTGTTGTTTTGTGTTTTAGGTGGACAACGTTGAGTGTTCAGTGAAAACTTCAGGTGCCGTCGGGGTTTTGGAGAATCAAAATTTGATTTGATTCTCCAATTCCCGTCGGCATTTTGGAATTTTGGAACTCTGCAACGTTGTCTGGTATTATTGCCCTGTGTGTGACATAGAATGGACTGTATGTATGTGTGTTGTGTTGCGTAGGTAATTATTATTAATTTGTATCATTATATTTTATT
The DNA here is from genome assembly GCA_907269105.1 of Volucella inanis. Classification (NCBI taxonomy): domain Eukaryota; kingdom Metazoa; phylum Arthropoda; class Insecta; order Diptera; family Syrphidae; genus Volucella; species Volucella inanis. Next base: position 111,907,468 of record OU026153.1, on the reverse strand, counting down.
AATTTAATAAATTGTTTTTCAAAAAAAAGAAATGTCTTTAATTTTTCATGTGAGTTTATTTAAAGTGTTTGTTTTATAAATGTTGTGTTGTTTAAAATGTTGTGTTGTGGAAAGGAATTTCATTATATATTGTGTACATTTATTTAGAGAATAATTTTCAAAAATTGATGGAGAGAAAACAGGGTGAAAATTATTTGTGTTGTGTTGTGTAGAAATAAAGGAAGAATAAAAGAAAAATATGTATATCGTTATTTTAGTGTTCCTTGTTTTGTGTTGTTTGAGTAGTTTGCATTTCCTTAGTGTTGCTTGGTAAACAGCAGATTTTCCCAATTGATCGTGTAAGTTCTCCGGTACTTGTTTTCAAAGTGACCACTCGAATTAGTCCGTCGTTTCCGGGATGTGTAGCGATGATTCATCCGAGTCACCATTGCAACGGTGGTAGTCTCTTATCTTTATTGAGAACTAAGTCTCCGCATTTTGGGCCCGGCCCCCGTTTCAACCACTTTGGGTGCTGTTGCATTCTGGACAAGTATTCCGTACTCCACTTGCGCCAGAAATAGTTGGTCATTGAGGTGATCCGCTTAAATCGCTCAAGGTAACTTACCCTCTCGAAGGCACTGTCTCCTTGAGGAATTGCAACGAGTCTTTCGCCGATTAAAAAACGTGCTGGTGTCAGCGTTTCCAAGTCTTCAATGTCGTCCGACATTAGGCACAAAGATCTGGAAATGAGGCAGGCTTCAACTTGAGTAAGAAACGTTGACAGTTCTTCAAATATCAGAACTTCTGCCCCTACCGCTCTTCTGAGGTGATGCTTTACCGATTTCACCCCTGCCTCTCAAAGCCCTCCGAAATTGTGAGATTGTGTGCAGCTGAGTCAATTGTTCATTAACCGGCCCCCAGTCAACCTGCGCCTTTTGCAGCATCCTCCCTAACTCCGTTTCCGCCCCTACAAAATTAGTGCCATGATCACATTTCTCGGCGAGCTATAGATCGTTTGAAAGCAGCTAAGAACGCCTGTGTCGTAAGGTCTGACGCGACCTCCAAATGCACTGCCTTGACTGCTAGGCAGATGAAAAATATCCCTTTAATGTTTTTGCACCTCGTCCTTTCCAGGTTTTGATGTCAAAGGGTCCTGCAAAGTCTACACCCGATCTGGAGAAAGGCCTTGCCATGCGAACTTTTGGCTCAGGTAAGTTCCCCATGAGATGTTGCATTGACTTCGCTTTGTGACGGAAACAAGTGATACATTCATGCACTATCTTCTTCACCTTTCTCCTTAACGAAAAAATCCAGAACGCTGTGCGAATGTACGCCATCATTAGAGAAACGCCACCATGGATTGTGTTTTTGTGTGCATCTTTTATGATAAGGTGTGTGAGATGATGATCTGGTGCCAAAATAGATGGATGTCTCTGTTCGTCGTCCAAGTTTGATCCGTCCGTTTACATCCGTCCTTGAATGGCAACGATACCTCAAATCGTCCATCGTCCATTCTTGTAGTTGTCTTAAGATAATGCCCTTCACATGCTTTGTCTTCAGCAGTCTCTTTAGTGTCGAATGGCAAAGCTGTGGACAAGTTCTAGACCTCGTAAAATTGTCTTCCCAAGGAGAAGCCTTGGTTGATTTTTGTGCAATTATGGATCTTACCAAGAGAGACAGATTGGTTAATCCTTGATTTTATGTGGAAAGTTTGTGTAAATATTGTAGTGTTAGTACTAACCTTTGCAATATTCGACTCTCCACAGTTGACTTGCAACAGAGAGAGGTGTTTCTGCCTGCAGTAATAGCAGCGCACACTGCTTTGACATTGACTAGTCCGGTGACTGTATGCAAGACAGTTCCGGCAAACCCCGATTCTGTCCACTGCCTTAGATCTTTCACAGATCTCCATGGAAATAAACTTCTGACAGGTTCGAAGAGAATGCTGACCTGTACAACATACCTGGCATGCAAACTGCTTCTTCCCGACGTGCAACACCGTTTTCTTCTCGACCGCAACAGCCTTGTGTGCAGAAGAACCGCTGACCTTTATGCCACTCGTTGCAGCTACTGCTTCCAAGGTTCGAAAACGTGTCTCCAGGAACTCTGTAAATTGTCTCAGTGTTGGTAACTCCTTCGAACTACCCAACTTCTCCTCCCACAAACGCTGAGTAAAAGCAGGTAATTTTTGCACCAGAATATAAATTAGTGCAATATTTTATCCCAAGAACTAACCGGCAATCCTAAATTGTCTAGAGCATGGAAATATTCCTGGAACGTATCCAGTAGAGACTTGATGTTGTTCGCCGTCTCCTTTGTCAACTGCTGCTGTTCAAAAAAAATTGAGCGTTTACCAACACTCGCTTGTGCTCGTATCTGGCGACAAGCAGTTCCCATGCTCTGTCATAATTTCCAGCATACAAAGCTAAATGCTGCAACAAACGAGCAGTGTAACTTTCGAATTTCCCCTAGCCGTTGATTACTGTGGACTAAGGACAAAAAAACATCGTGGAAAGCCCGCCACTTCGTGTACGAGCCCTAAAAATGTGGTATTTGAATTTGAGGTAATGAAAGCTCATTACACCAAGCACCTGTGGATTCACCTTCGACAATCTTTTCTTTAGATACTGATTTAATATTGTCGGTAGAATGGACCAATTCACCACGGTGAGGCAGTGCTTAATTTATTCAAAGCCAATAACTTTTTTTTAACACTTTATTTCAGCCTTAGCATAAAATTACATTGCAAATTCATTAATACAGGTTTTCAAAACAAGAAATAGTTAAGTACAATCTGTAGCCTAAATGGCAGTGATGAATGTACTGCTTAAATTGACAGAAATCCAATAATTCATGGAATATAATTATTATTGGTGCTGAGGGTAGAATTTAATATGCCAAAAAAAAAGAACAAGGAGATGAAACTACTATTAAAACATTTAAGTATTAAAAAAAACGAAATCCATTTACCAACAAATTTTTTATATTTGAATAGTCAGAAGATAAGAGCCATTTTTTGATACCATTAACAAATACATTTTTCACTTCTTAGAGAATCTGGAAGTAGATTAAATACACGGGGTGCTGAAGCAAGATAAAATCGTCCAAAATGAACTTTATAAACTGGTGGAACTACAACAAAATTTCTGGAACTACTCCGCAAATTATAAGTATTAGAGTTTCAAATTGTGTAAAAACCCGAATTTTGGAAAAATATTTGAAGAACTTTATAACAATTGAGATGTCTTAACGGAAGTATTTTAAGGTTGCTGAACAAATTAGAACTTGGAGTTCTGCGGTTTACTCTGCATAAAATTCTAATTGCCTATTATTGTTTTAATAATAAGGATCAGTTTTAGTAAAGTAAGCACCGCCAAAACAAGTGATACCATATTCCAATTTGAATTTGTTGTTGTACACAAGTTTTAGAGTTGAACGATTACAAAAAGACTAAGGTGATACAGTTGTCTTACTACTTTGCTAGATATAGATATCTAATATAGATATTGTCTTAGATAATTTGTATGTTTGGACCATCTTAGCTTATTATCCAAGATTATACCCAGGTATTTAAAGCTTTCGACACATTCTATCTTAAAGCAATTACTGCAACAGGAAGCATCATAGTTAAATGAAGAATAATTATCGTCATTATTCGATAACCGAAAGCGGGTACAGCTTGGAGAGTAATAGAATAATGGTAAATCGTCACAATTTGTACAATAATATTAGTATTAAATACCATATATTTTGTTTTATCACTTATAATGAGCTTAATAACTAAAAATCAAGAGTTCACGTAAATCAAGAACAAAATAGGACCTAGAACCGATCCTTGTAGAACATCGGTCGCAATACTTTTTGAGGAGCTATAAATATTTTTGTATCTTACCATTCTCTGACGATTATTTAAATATGAAACAAACCAGCTATATATATATATTATCTCTTAAATCGGAATGAAAATGTTTGTCTAATAATATTGAGTGATCTGCCATATCGAACGCTTTTATAATATCTATAAAGAAAGAATCCGGAATCTCAGAAGAATTAATATTTTGGTATAACTTTGCTGTTACTTTTAAAAAAGCAGTTTCAGTCGAAAATCAAGTTCTGTGTACAAATTAACATTCATTGAAAAAATACGTTCTTTCTAAAAATGATAACACTCTTGACTTAATACACTTGTCAAATTTTTTTGAAAAGACCGTTAGCAAAGATATAGTTCGATAATTATTAAACATTGTCTTGTCGCTTTTTTTATGAAGTTTTTAAAAATGTTATCGGTTTCGAATGATCTATAAGTTCTTTCCGCATTGTAAAACGCCTAGCGTCACTCTTGTAGTTAGATGGAATCTGGTAACATCAATACATCGGAAGTTCTGTCGTAGATGGAGCAGGGAGTACCTACAAGAAATTCAATAGAAACGCAAAACCATGCAACTTCAGCCGAACAATGTATGTACCCCAATTATACTACAACTAAAACCACAGTTATAGGAAACTGATAGTTTAAACGAAATCTAAAAACTTAGAAATGGATTGGCTATGGGTAAAAGACGATAACCGTTCGATTTCATTGGCACCGTCGCAAACAAGCTGTTTGGTCATCTTGATCAAGATTATGCGTATTATATAGAAGCTTATATTGAAAAGGCAAACAACAATGAAAACTTGAGCAAACAACAAACATCTAATCTACAGCTAATATTCTTAATAAATCTATGACATCAATTAAGGCACAATTTATTGTAATAAAGCAACAGTTGACCCAAGCTTATCATGTTATTGACAACCTTAACCAGATAGTGATGCAATCTTAAGTGTTCAACTCTGCCACTATTTACGTGTCTAAACTTATAGACAATTTCCAGCGAACTCAACTATTATTTCTATAGCTTCTATTACGGACACCCATCAAGGTAGAATCAGTTTGCTAATCCTATCAAAAAAACAGCTTTTGATTGAAATCAATTAAATTGGAAAGATATACCAATTAGCTTAACATTTCCTGGATATGATGAATACAATCTACATAAACTATAAGAGCTATTAAAAGTAAAGGCCCGTTTCACTTCATTTGACATTCTGCTCCTCATCAAGCTTTCAGTCAGGTGTTTCAACTTTGCAAACTGATACTATTACCAGTTCAACACAACAACTATTTGGTTTGGTTGGTTACCAAACCACACCGTTTCATGCTATAAGTCCATATAGAGACTAATATTTTCCAGTACCACAAGTTAAATATTAAAGATATCTACAAAACAATGAGCGGAAGTATCTCTGCAAGCAAGACATCCTACTTTCAACACTCATTCTACGGAAAATCAAATAGATTTTCATTTCATGTTCATATCAAAAAAAAATAAAGGCCCGTTTCACTTCATCTCATATTCTGCTCCTCATCAAGTTTCCAGTCAGGTGTTTCAGGTTTTCAAACTGATACTATTACCAGTTCAACACAACAACTCTTTGGTTTGGTTGGTAATCAAATCACCCACACCGTTTCTTGCTATAAGTTCATATAGAGGCTAATATTTTCCAGTATTACAAGTTAAATATCAAAGATATCTTCAAAACGATGAGCAGAAGTATCTCTGCAGGCAAGACATCCTAGTTTCAACACTCATTCTACGGAAAATCATTGTGAAATCCATCTACGCAACAACCGAAAATAATTATCGCCCTATTGTTCTCTCAAGCTTACCAATCCTGGAAAAATGTGGATTCAGTTACATATTCCAAATTACTGGATATTTGCCTTCCAACTAGAACAAACTCATTCAATAGTATGTGGATTCCAAATACTCAACACTCCATTAAGACTACTCTTACTACTAAAATTGGCTCAAAATTGTTTCATCAGGCAACAAAGTATAATTATTATTATTATTATTATTATCAAGGGAACGATACAAATTAATTTGTAGGGTCCGGGACTTAACGCCGGGATACTATGACCATGTGGCGCGTTTTGTCAACAGCACGCGGTTACTGAATTCCCATGTTATAATTATTAATTCCCACAATTTCTACACGACAAACGCTTCTGCATAATTTTTTGTCAGCCCTCAACTTAAGTCGACTATTAAGGCCACCAAGGCACGCTTCTAGAAACAAAAAATGATAATGAACTCATCATTCACGGCGATGATGATTTGGCAGTTTTAATGAAAGGAATCATTAATCAAAAAACCTCATCAAGTATTGCCAAACTCGATAACATATTATGACATACATCAATACTCCACTGTCTACTTATCATTATTTACCGTCCTGCTGCTAATAATCCTAAGAAGGTTGTGTTTTTACATCGGTGGCGACGAGGATGGTTATAATTTTTTTTGATGAGTTAAAAGTTTGAATTATTGTTTCGGTACGCCCATAACGTATATGAGTACATAAGAAATACATATACATATTGAAGTGTGATTTTTTTGCTGTTTGGTTTTCCGGTGTTCTATTTTTGGAAACTCACGCGAGATTCGTGTCATGTGTCAAAGTCAAATATGTTCAGTAAGCATTACCATTTCACCACGGAGAAACTTTCATCAGAAAAATGCTTAAACATTATTAAATTTTGTTATCAAAAATGTTTTTCACGCATTTCGAAAATTTTACTGCCGTCATAATCGACCTACTGAGGAATTCAGCAAGCAATTCGACCTATAATTCAAGCCATAGGAACCAAATTTCACACCCATTTCACGCTATTAGACATTAAGCCTCCTGCCCGTGTATGTGGAGTGCGTGCAGAAGAAAATATTACCACTATATCCGCCAGTGTTAATAAAGACCGTGACTTATTCACTCACGCCGTTCGCATTTGGATTGTGTTAATCAACTACGTGGAAAATTTTACGGAAGGATTTTGGTCTAAAAACTTAGGAAATACAGCTCGTGTAAAAAATGAAGCCGAACGACTTGCCACAGCGTTGAATTTTCGGTGTGTGCGCATTAGAAAAGCTGAAGGAAAATCCGACTTTTTATGGAAAAATTGTCTTCTGCGACGAAGCTTATTTCTGGTTGAATTAGTATGTTCGTATGTTCCATATTTTGTCCAATAAACAACCTCAGACAATACAAGAGCTGTCAATGCAGTGATTGGTGCGGTTTATGGTCCGGCGGAATCAGTGGCCCGTATTTTTTCAAAGATGACCTTGAGAATAAAGTTACCGTCAATGGCGCCTGGTGTCGTTCAATGATTTCAAACTTTTTTTTCTCAAAATATACGAGCTGAACCTGATTGACGTGTGGTTTCAGCAAGTCGCTGCTACATGCCAAATAGCACGCGAATCTGAGAAATGAGCTCGGTAAGCAATCTATTTGAATTGGCCAGCTAGATCTTGCAATTTGATGCCTTTAGACTATTTTTCATTGGGATACGTCAAACTACACGTCTATGCCGGTAAACCAGTGTAAATTGAAGCCCTTAAAGACAAAATTAGACGTGTTTTTAGCGAGACACCAGCTAATATGCTCGAAGAAGATATTCAAAATTGGACTCTCCGTATGGACCACTTAAAACGTAGTGGTGTTCAACATTTACATGAAATAATCTTTAAAATTCAAATGGCAAGCTTTGATTTATGAGCTCAAATAAAAATTGTATACCCTTTTGCTGTGTCTTTTAGAATCAAAAATAAACGCTTAAAAAATCACCCATATATAAAAATATTGTAACGAAAACACAAAACAATTTATAGATTCATTTGGAATTCTTACATTTGTTTTTATTTTCAAAAATTAATAATACTTAACAAAATGTAGCACACTCCACCGCAGGCCAGTCAAAAAAAGAAAGGAAAAAAAATGCTATCCGCTTCAAACGTCTGTCTGTCCTCCTTCTTCTACTTTTTCTTCTTCTCCTTTCAAGTGGTTCCCGAGAATTTATATTTTTCTTTATTTTTGATGCTGCCGAATTTTGTTACAATATACTGAAAAGAAAGAAAACTTAATTGAAGTATGTAGCCATAAAAAGTCTCCGTATACCATAACCTTCAAGTCTATAAGCATTAACAAATTACACACAAAAAAATATTCATTAGTATTTCAAATTATTCTGTGTTCGAGAAATTCGACAAGATGAAAACCCAGTTGCCGAGATGGATTGAACGATTCGAAGGTGCAATGGAAATTTTCGAATATTCGATATTTTCTTCGACAAATCAGCGCCCGAACAACACAAAATTATAACTTGTACCGAAGTTAACGAGGATTAGTATGAAATCTTCGATCTAGCTCCATTAGAAAAAATGGAAAATTATTTTAATTCACCTGCAAAAACAAAGTGATGTTGAGACAGTGGAAGGATTTTGCATACCCTTACTCAAATTGGTCTTACATTGCAATTTTGGATAACATTTGGTGACAGCACTCCGAAACTAGAGGACACCACGGAAAGCAGAGATCCAACAACAGAAAGAAACACCACAACCTGTAGGTTGAAACATGAAACAAAACGCGGGATTAAACCAGCTCAAGCCAAGAAAAAGTCGTATTGCTATCGCTTTGGGGACAGACACCACAAGCCCAATAAGTTCCGTCATAAAAACACTACGTGTTGTTTTTGTAAAGTCAAGGGGCATTCACGCTCAATGTGCTTTAAGGCACGAAATATGTTGAGAACCAAACTAGAGCTGAGGAAATTTTTTTTTTTGTAGAATCATATACTAATAAGGGTATATTTCTTATTAAATTAAATTTTAATAGTAATTTTATTCTAGGTTTCGAAATTGATAGTGGTTCATCTGTTAAAATTATCAGCAACACAGATAAGAAACAATATTTTTAAATGAAAAATTAAATGCACCAGATACGAAACTAGTAAGTTATTGCATTACAGAAATTTTTGTGTTGAGGTAGTTCTTCGTACAGATATATCCGGATAGTATTAAGATTGCAACGGGAAAGGTAATGTCCGATAAAAATAGTTGTTAGCTAAAACTTTATGTTGTTAAATCGTCTTTTATCCCTTAGGTCGAAAATGGTTGCGCAGTATAAATGAGACTGCAACGAAATATGATTTTCATCACAAAAAAATCTTCAAGTTGTATCATTTATTAAAAACTAAATGACAAGCAAGATCGTACAAATTAAACAAAATAACTATTCTGTTTTTGAAAACTCAATGGGCAACATGAAAAATGTTCAAATGTTCGTATTCGTTTATGTAATAAAGCTAAATTAGTCTTCACAAATACTAGATGTATTCAATGTATCCATTGAACAATACATGGTTCCATTTGTATCGGATGTTAAATGTAACAAGGCATTTCAAACTGTGCGAGAAAATATTCAAACGGAAACCTATCTTATACATTATAACCCTATATTGTTCTAAGTCCTGACTGACGCGAGTCCAATAAGCTTTGGAGCTGTATTAAGCCATATTTTTTCTGGTGATAGTGAAAAGCAAATACAATTTGTATTACAAACACTTTCGGAAGTACAGCACCGTTACACACAAATAGATAGTGAGGCGTGTGGTATTATTTTCGGTATCAGTACGTTTACGCTAGAAAATATATCGTAATCACGTAAAATAAGCCAACACACATCTGGCAAATAGCCAAAGATCCATTTGAACGTGTGTACGTCATTTTCGCACGACCATTTATGTTAAAATATTTATTAAACGCATATGTTAAATGACCACAAATACATGTAATCCTAAATATAACAACTGTTGTTACGATCGGAAAATTCATAGAAAATTTTGCCTAATTTGGTATTCCAGAAGTGCTTATAAGTGATAACGAAGTAATATGCACTTCCCGAAAATTTCAAAAGTTTTGAAAAATTAATGGAATCATACATAAGCGGAGTGCTTCCTGACATCGAGTTACAAACGGGCTAAACGAAACGATCAAAGTTTCAAAAAAGGCTGCAAAATATTAGGAGTAGGCCTTCAGATATCGAAAAAGAGTTCTGCAACATTTTGTTAAATAATCAACGCCCTCTTTTGCGTGGAAAATCACCATCATTTTTAATGTTCAACAAACGTTCGCGACTTCCTTCCAAGACAACCATTTTGTAATGATTTAAAGGCATGGGCGGAAATTGTTCTTCAACGATAGGGTATTGTTTGGTATCAGTTTGCGATTATAGTTTGAATTCTAAATAGTCGCATTTGGAAACATTATATTGATAAAATGCATAGTATTACTATATCAGAGATATCTCCTACCCTCATGTGCGCGAGCACAAGAACTTTCCTTCGCTTAGGTAAGAGACAACATCTTCAACGAAACCGTTATCATTTTACAAGAAATCATCTTAAAACAATAAAATAACCTTTGGATTCTTTATGAAGCAAACACCATTTAAAGAATTATCAAACAATAAGACCATTCATAGAATAAGATAAAGAACATGTAGGAATATAAATAGGAAGGAAGCATTTTAATAAACAACAGTTAGAATTATTACTTTTGCCTCTAAGCCTTCTTATTTTAACTCTCTTTTTTAATTTTCCCATGACAAAATTGGCGTAGTCGGTAGGATAACTAAAAGTCGTTAGTTATCCGTAAATAAAAAATCTCAGTGTCTGCGAATGAAATAATCAGTGATCCTAAGAGAACAAAAAGCTTAAATACGCGAATAAAAATAATAGACCTTTCTACTCACTGAATCTTACGAAAAAAAATTTTAGAAGAAGGCCCTCTACGAAAAAAAGGAAGAACCCTGTAAAAGAAAAACCTATAAGTTAAAAATATAAAAGAAAAATCTGTGGAAAAAATAACCAACGAAAATTAATCCAGCAAACCCAGCATTAGTTGCCGTAGTAGTAGATACATCAGTATCTACAATGGACAATAATCCATACATACACAGAGAAAGTCCAAGAATTCGATGGAAGAAAAAAGAGATTTATCAACATTCTGCACAAATGTGGACGATATCTTGCCTACATTGCTTTAATACAACAGAAGCTCAAAAGACGTGCATAAACATTGTCAAATCCATGACAGGAAAAGCATGAAGATGCATGGAAATCTATCCACATCGAAACAAATGGAACGAAATCAAAACTTTAAAACATATTATATGTAGGAAATATAAGGAAATGTACAATATAAAGGAAATGTAATTTTATAACAACATTCTTCACAAACTAGCCATCTTAAATCAAGATTTACTCAATGATGTCCATCGAAACATTCAAACAGTGTTAAGAGCGTTTTCATCGCACGCTTACCAGTTCACATGAGAACAGTGCATCGTGCCCTAAAATCTATTTCAATGGGATTCGCATTACATGCATTAAGCCAGTCAGGAATTCTAAAAGAAAAAATCAATAACCAAATTATCATAACAAAAAAACAATAAATCAACAATAATTTCCAAAATAGAAACAACGGTTCGAGACCAAAGATGTATTCAACGTAACATTAACAGCAAAGTTACCAACAATAGTCAAGACAACACCAAAGTCCTCAACCAAGGCAACACTATCAATCAAGACCACAACCTATGGAGGTCGACTTAAGTCAACTATCAAGGCGACAGACCAACTATCAAGAAGATAAAAAAAACACCATCCGCACTGATAGGTAATTACATTACAGGAGATAGCCTCGGAAACAACGAAATAGAAAGTTAAGATTATTATTAGAAACAGATTCCAAAGACAACTTATTTCCATAAGAGCATTGCTCCCTAAACCTAGCAAAAAAATTTAAAAAATGCTATCCTCATTAATACAACAACTGGCAAATTAACTATTAACAAAGAAATTGTAATCCAAGAAATTTATATTTGAAACAGAAAATTCAGTATCATTTTTTTATATATAAATTTCACGATTTCTTTGACGGACTCTTAGGAACAGGAAATAAAAAAATTAATTACAATAACCAAAGACATGTTCTATAAAAAAGGAACAGACAATTTTCAATTAAAAGTACCTCTCAATAAACCAAACTTTTTCAAAAAACAAACAGGTTTTTTATGTCATAAAGTAACCGATGAAGGAATAAATCTTACCCAAAAAAAGAATGCATTCAAAATTTTCCAATACCAAAAAATATCAAAGTCATATAAAGCTTTTTAGGACTTTCAAAACATTATAGAAAATTCATTCCAGACTAGCTAAAATTGCAAAATCTCTAACATTGAGATTAAAAAAGAAAATACTGTATATGTAATGTTATGTTATGTATGTTATATACTATATAACATACAGTATGTTATATACTATATAACATACAGTAGTGGGGTGGCCGTGGTGTAGTGGTATACGCATAGACTCCTCAATCAGAGGGTCGCGTGTTCGAATCCCGTGCCAGGCAATTCTGTGAAAAAGTCTTTTCATAGAATTTGTATGTAATTATATGAAAATCCCGTTGGCGTCAACTCTGTCATGAAGGCATAACACTGATGTTGGAGTGGTTGCTGGCTGAGCTAAATATAACGAACTCACAACTAGCACCTATTTAAGACCCACTGGTTGAGGAGGATGTACTAGCTCGTCTCGTCCAGTTTGACAACCACCTCTGGGAAAAATATCGAAACCTAATACACCTGAGTTTCAAACTACTACACCACCCGCCCGCGCCCTGGAGAAAATGCCAGTAAAGGGGTATTCATATCCCCTTGGTGCGCGTGCGGTATTATAAAAAAAAAATACAAGTCTCTGACTTCAAAAAAGCTTTCCTCAAGTTGAAAGAAGTTTTATGTCAGATATGATCTTAAAATACCCAGATGTCAACAAAACATTTAAAGTAGCAATAGACGCTAGCAACTTCGCAATAGGAGCTGTGCTTTATCAAGAGCAAGGACCAATTTCATTTGCATCTCGAACATTGAATAGTCACGAACAAAATTATTCGACAACTGAAAAAGAACTACTAGCCACGGTATGAGCAGTAAAACAATTCAGACATTACTTATAAGGAAGAAAATTCAAACTACTGACAGATTATAGACCATTAAATTGGTTTTCAAACATTAACGAAACTATATCAAAATTTATCAGATGGAAAATCAAACTGAACGAATATCTGTACGACACATCATACATACCAGGCAAAGAAAACAAAGTGGCAGACGCATTGTCAAGAATTCGAGAAATTAATACAATAAAAAACCGAACTTGCCCAAAATGCAAAAAGAAAGTCAATGAAAAAACATATGAAAATATGCGAATAACGACCAGAATTAGAATGTAAAATTTCTGACATTTCATTATTAACAAAATAATTTAACAGAAGAAAAAATAAAAGATTGTAATAAAATATATTGTATTAAAAGATGTAGGATCATGTTGTAAAAATTTGACATTAATAGGTGTTTTTTTTATTATGGCCGGATGATCTATATGTGTCAATAGGCAAAATAAAATTGCCCGGATCATCAAAAGGTTTAGTTCTGTGTCGTGGTAATAGTTTGACATCTACTTCTGTCAAAGATCTGACAGTTTAAAAACTGAAAGTTAAATGGGAGAAAATGGAAGTAGCTGTTTTTGAGGTAAATAATCTTGTTTTTATTTAGTTACGAGTAATTCAAATAGTTATTATTAAAACTGATTATTATTTGAAAGTGATGACCATGACGAAGAAATTAGCTCTTCTGCGGGTTTGTTATGAACACACGGATTGCTCTGTCGATACCGAACATTTTTTAACCAGCCACAAAAGCATTAGGGACTTTGAGGAAGTAATTAAAAGCTAGAACAATTCAGACTTCAAAAGTTATTTCAGGCTACAACGTTTAACTGCCCAAACTTTAATAGGTAAGTACTTATTTATAACAATCTTAAAGAATGGGATAAACCATTTACACGTTACAAGTAAACAGAAAGGGTTCGGGGGACAAATAAAAAAGGACTACCAAAAACTTCGCCGGATATAGAATACATATAGAAATATGTATATATATTCTTATGGAATATGGGGAACACAAATACTTTTTGGGAATTCTCCAATTTGTTTGAGAATTCTATTTCTACTGCATGGAATGTCATTAAAAGGGTAAAATATTGGCTCATATCCATCGGCAACGGGTATGTTAAATGGTCAAATGTATATAATGCTTCACAAAACGCAAGTTAATTCGAAAATAAAACAAAGATTAAGGGAATCGTGGAGTGTATTGACGCCTCTCATATAAAGATCAAAGCTTCCATCACCAAAAAGGAAAGATATTTCAATACAGCATTTCTATACAAAGAGTAGTCGATATGAAAAAAATTTTATTAACATCTTTTGTTTTGAACTAGGTAGCTTACATGATAGTCGCATTCTACGAATGTCTGAGTTATATGCAAATGCTTTCTAAAGAAGAAATTAATGTAACATGAGTTTGGTCTTCTGAAAACTCGTTTTCGTTTTGTTTTCCCGGGTTCACTGAACAAAAGGACATAAATCTCCTGACAAATTTAGTCATATGTGGTTTATATTGCATAATATATGTAGATACTGATAACAACGATGAAGTCGATGATGAACTCATAGTCGATCTAAAAAATTTTCCTACATCTGACGTGAATGGTAGAACAGTAGGCAGCTGCAGGCGACAACTCCTACTGGATGATTTGATAAAAAGAAACTTAGTAATTGTATAAAATTCAGTACTTTTATTATTAAAAATAATTTAAATTAATAAAATATAATTCAGTCCTTTTTAAAATTATTCAATAACAATAATAACTATAAAACACAAAAAAAAACATAAAAAAAGATTCAAGAAATAAAAATAAATTCAATCAAATTCAAAACAAGAATTATTTTTTAAATAACTCTTTTCGCACTTGCATCTTTCTTTCAAATCTGTCCTATTTGGCCTTTTCTTTTTCTTCTTGTATTTTTATTATTTTTTTTTTCTGCATATTCAGCCAATATTTTATTTTTTTCTTCCGCCAGCTGCCGTTTAAGTTAAAACTCTTTAGGGAGGTTTTCCCTAAAAGATATTCTATTTTTAGCCCTTGATCCACATGGCGTACTTTCAGGACTGTTGGAGGCAGATGCAGTTGGTGATGGGGTTGATAATGAATGTTCTGACTGAACTGTAATATTAAATCTGCTAGATTTAGGCCGTTCATTTAAGCAAAGACGAATATTTACCTGTCCAAGGGTTCTTTGACATCAGCAACGCCTCTATTCATCCCCCGATAAATTGGTGTAGTTTTTGCTCATCTCGGGCTAATAACCAAAGATGTCTTCCATTTCCTTCTCGAATGGAGCTTTGGTGGCTGACTCTCCAGTTCTTTTCTTAGCGTCGGAACTTATTTTGTACGCTAAGTAAATGTTTCAATTTCACGTGGTTGGTTTTTTCTGGAAATGGAAAAACAAAAAAATGTACAAATGCGCAAACAGAGTACAGTAACAAATCAAAGCATATTGCGCTAACAGGTCTTCCGGCAAAATTTGATACCTTCGACTTTTTATGCTTTTGATTTTTATTTTACTAAAGGGTTTTAGAACTTTAAAGTAATTCACAAATTTTTTATTGAGTACAATATTTCTTTAAACGAAAACTTAAAATTGTTAAACAAAATTCGATTCACAAACAAAATTTAATATATTTATCAGGCAATGACATACCTACTTTAAATATTTCCATTTTTGATACCAACATTCACGAATGAAATTGAAACCTTTTAGCGACTAGAGTGAACTAATTTTCGAATCATGAAAATTGATCTACATTAAGTGGTAGATCCAGTGATATTATTGTATGTATAGAAATCAATGATCTGTATAAAACATCCGATCATAATAAAAAGCACCTAATGATAAAAATCCAAACCATCTACAAAGAAGTCAAAATTTATCAAAGCAACATTTTCAAAAAAATTTTAAAAACATCCCATATGAAAAATTAATAGAAAAAATACTAAGACTTCATAAAATAGAAAACAATCATCCAAGAATATAGAAAATATATCAGGAACTAAAAAGAAAATACTACTACCCAAATATGAAAAAAGAAATAACTAAAAGAAAGAAACCTAGTTTGATGCCTTTTCATCAAGTTTTTCCTCTTTCATCACTTTCATTTTCGCATAATCATAAGTAAGTTAGCAGTGAGAGGTCATACACTTCAGGTCCAGTGCATTTTTTATTTTTTTTTTTATTTTTTTATTTATTTAATTGCATTGAATTTAATTTAAATATCTTGTTTAAATAAAATAATTTTATTAAAACTTTTGTTAATGATTTAATCCTACATTTTGGGGGCTCGTCCCCCATTAGCAGTAAGTAGCAGCAAGAAGGCGAACTAAAATAAAAATTGTGTGTTACATGCACTAGTTTGTGAGTACGGAATATTGTTTTTCATTTTTTGTAGTCTCATATCCATTTAACTGTACGAGTATTTTGTTAGTATTTTGAACTTTTTGTTTGCTCTAATTATTTTGTTACTTCTTTGAATTACATTTCAACAATTTGAGAGAAGGATCATCTGGGAAACGTTAAGATTCACAGCCGAAATAAATAAAACAAAATATGCAAAAAAAAAAAAAAAAAAAACAGTAACGGGAGCAGCAGTGTCACAGTCGCTCTACGTAATTGCCGCAGTCGACACAAAACAAAACACAAACAGCAAGCAGTCAAGAGGAAAAGAAAATAAAGAAACAAAAATTAGCAGTAGCAGCAGTATCAGCAAGAAGAAATAAAAAAAAGAAAGAAAATTTTTGTGTAATCTGCACTAGTTTGTGAGTAGGGAATATTTGTTTTTTTGTAGTCTCATATCCATTTAACTGTATTTTGTTAGTATTTTGAAGCGTATTTTGAATATTTGTTTGCTCTAATTATTTTGTTACTTCTTTGAATTACATTTTTAAAATTTGTGAGAGGGTGGTGGAAGATGAACTAGATGATGTTGAGGGATGAGCTGCGGGTGAGGTTAAAGGTTGCAGGTTTGTCCACATCAGGAGAAAATCAGGAACTCCAGGATAGGTTGAGCAAGCATTTGAATTCACTTTACGCCAACGAACTTGAAGGAGAATCTGTAGAACCGACACAACCGTTAAAACAGTAGGAGACGACACTGTTTTTGTTGAGGGTAAAATTCGTAGTGGTGTGGACGACATATCGAAGACAGGGTAGGATCGAGGGCAAAGTGAAGAGGTATCTGTAAAATGATCGCGAGTGGATTATCGAGTTTGAAGATATTAGTCGGATGATTCAACGGAATCAGCTGCAGAACTTCGTTTATGGGAAGTTAACTGAGGACGTCAACTTATCTCACCTATAATATATTATTAAAGACGAGGTCGAGATGATGATTCCGAAACAAGAGGCTGAGCCGCCAATCAGCATGAAGCTAACCATCAAGGACGAATCACCAGTATATGAGAGAAGAAATTGAGCGTCAAGTAGGTGTATGACTAGACAATGGAGTTGTGCAACTAAGTCAGTTAGAGTTTGCCACTCCTGTTGTGTAAGTTGCAAAAAGAGATATAACTAAGAGATTATGTTGGAATTTTAGACGCATCAACCATTAAATAGTGAAGGACTATATTCCAATGCCGGTTATTGACAACCTATTAGCCCGGGGTCAAGGA
This sequence comes from Volucella inanis, assembly GCA_907269105.1. Taxonomy (NCBI): domain Eukaryota; kingdom Metazoa; phylum Arthropoda; class Insecta; order Diptera; family Syrphidae; genus Volucella; species Volucella inanis. The sequence continues at coordinate 111,889,977 of OU026153.1, read as the reverse complement.
AATATACGTCGTTCATCACCCAGGCAGTACGAATTTTTAAAGGTCCCTCTTTAGTTTTGCAATTCACCAACAGTATTTACGCGCTTCATCAACATCGTATTTAAGCGTTTAGTGAATGAAGTAGTTATGCTAACGTAAATGGATGACATCATGTTTTTTTTTAGTACGGTTGATAACAGTACTGAAAGTAGCTAGCGAAAATGGTTTTAAGTGGAAATGGCCCAAATGCCAGTTCCTACAAAAGAATATCGAGTTTCTTAGATACGTAGTAGACTACGGAGGAGGGACTATATGACTACCAGCGGAAAGAACGAAAGCGATAACAAACTTTCCGATGCCTATAGTTTATAGCAAACTATGCGACAATTGCGAAACCGTTGAATGACCTTCTACGAAAGGAATCTAGTTTTGCTATGGGCCTTAACCAGGAAGTTTCATTTCGGCTACTGAGGAATTCATTGGTGCAGTCTCCCGTCCTTGGACTGTTCGACTCTCAAGCAGTTACCGAAGTATGAACCGATGCCAGCCAGATAGCCCATTGAAGGGTACTACTGCAAAAGGACAACGATGACCACTGTTTTTACCCTGTGCAATATATGTGCAAAAATACGATATCACAAGAGAACTATCATTCGTATAAATTGGAGGTGCTAGTGGTAATTAAATCTCTTTAAAAAATAGAGAGTCTATTTATTGGGTAAGGCAATTTCGATCGTGACGGACTGCAAGGCGTTTTCAATGACCATGAACCATAAGGAGGTTCCTTTGCGAGTTTCAAGATGGGCCATGTATTTTCAGGATTTCAATTAGCGGGTGGTTCATCGTTCGGCAACACATATGTGGATGCACTTAGTCGAATCGCGATGCTGATAGTAGATATGATAAGTCATGGAATTAGAGAGACCAAGCTACAAGATCCTTGCTTGAGGGCCATACGAAAGGTTATAGAATACACTCAGTATGAAGATTTCTTGTTAAAAAATGGTATACTCTACAAGCACAAAACTAAAAAGCAAGAACGTACAAAGTCGGAGAGCTGGTTGCGGTATGCAACCGAAAGCATGAAGCCATGATTTTCATCACCCGGAACGTGTGACAAATCAGTGGGATTCAGTGGTCCATTCAAAAGATCTCGCAGCCGTTATTGATGCACACGCACATTCCATCAAGTTGTTCCCCTTTCATCTCTTTCACCTTTGGAGAATCAGTAGTGAGTTAGCAGTGAGAGGCAACACCCCTCAGGCTAGACCAGTGCATTATTTCATTTTATTTTTATTTCATTGCATTGAATTTCATTTAATTATCTTGTTTCAATAGAAATATTTTGTTAATACTTCTGCTAGTGATTTAATCCCACATACATATGGTTTATGACTCAACAAAACAAACTCTTAACAGACAGATAAATTTACCAAGTATGCGCAAATAGATTATTCACAAAATTAGTAACGAATATTATAAAACCCCAATACATAATCCTAGATATCGAAATGGGATTTAAATCAGAAATTTTTACAGTCTTCTTAGAAAAAGAAAATATCCAATATCACTTCACAACTGCATATATGGTAGACAAACAGGTAACTCAGCAAATGAAAGATTTCACTCAAACTTAAACGAAAATATCAGACACCTGGAAGTCAGAGAACAAGAAAATTACATTCTAAAACTATACATAACGAAACTATACTCGTACATTTGACAACTAACGAAACCAAAATACTTATTTTTTCAATCCAAGTATAGACTCCTAGAAATATATGTACAGCAGAATTCAATTCAAGACAGAAAAAAACAAAGACATAAACCCACATATACCCAAGAAACTAACGAAACGGAAATTAGAAATAAAAAGAGTCAAAAAGAAAACCTTTCACAAAGATCACTTTATCAAAGCAAAGATTTTTTTCAGGACCAAATCTGCCGAGGTACAAGTTTTTCATGATGATGACGATAATTTTATCAGGCATTCCGATGATAATGACTCAACGCTAAGAAGTTATAAAAATTAATCAAGGAAATGGATACTTAATTTTTTCAGACGGGCAAAATTAATATGATAAACAACTGTACTAAAATATAAAATGTGAGTAATGGTAAAGTCCTCATCAGCGGAGAAGGCGGAGAAGGCGGAGAAGGCATAGAAGGCGTAGAAGGCGGAGAGCAAAATTCTCAAAAAGCGGATCCGGCGAAAGGTGCATGTTCCCCCGGACAAGATTAAATAATAAGGAACCCATTGCCTTGTGGGAGAAATTGGAACTTCAAAGGCTAAGGGAGAAAACCCTAACAGAAAATCAAAGTATAGGACACCTAAAATCGTCTCTCGTTAGGCTAATCATCTATGAGAGAGCTCACATCGACTCAAAGTCAAAATAAAAGCCTCGAAATGGATGGATCATCATGACGTCCATTTCGAACGATATTACAACTTGAATCCTGCAATATAAGAACTGTAAAAGGAAAAGAACCAAAATTGATTATGGAAATGAAGAACCACAAACTGGACCTCATAGGTTTAAACAATGTAAGAAATTAGGCACGGAGCAATATTACTGCCAAATAACTTTACTCTCAGATATTCATTCAAGAAAATAGGAGAAAAAATGAAAGAAGGAGTGGCAAGCCCGGCGCTGTAGCAAAGAGTATCCGGATGGGAACCTCTAAACTATGGAATTCTGGAAATACAGCTGGACCTCGTGGAAAAAATACCAATTATTCAGGTTTATGCACTAACTGAAGAGAGCTCAGTCTATGTAAAATAATCTTTTCATTCACAGCTTCAAGCCGTCAAGAAGAAGGAGAAGAAAAAAGAGCATATGGGACCATGGAAAATCACGGTGGCGAAAATACAAATAAATATATATATCCACAGAATACCAGAAGGAATATAACAAATGTAAAAGTCATAAAAGGAGCAAAGTTGGGTACAGATCACCGATTACTAATATGTGAATCCAGATTTAGGAAACCGCTAAATTGAAAGTTGAAAAAATTAAAGGAAGGAAAAACACAGTAGCGATATTAGAAGAACTATTGCGTAAATTTCAGGCTACATTTAATGATCAATATACGATATATAGAATATATAATAGATCAGTATACGAGTATATAGAAAAATGAAAAAACAGTACCGGCAATTTCTGGAAATATGCAAAAGGACTTAGAGAACAACAATCCAGAACAATAAAAGACGGTAACAAGAACTTAATTATGGATAAAAATGAAGTATAGTATTAAATACCTGGAAAAAGTATTACGAGGGAAAGCATCATCATACCAATTTACAAATTTACAAAAAGCAGCTACGACTGTAATAACTATCTGTCATCACATATCTATAAGTTGTATTCGAAAATCCTCGAGAAACGACAAAGAAAATTCATACATCATTGCCTACAAAAAAAGCAAGCAGCTTTTAGACAGGAAGGCAAATCCAGGACCACCTACCAACCTTAAGAGTCCTCATCGAAAAATCATAAGGAAAAATCAAAAATTTATTCCTTGTTTTTCTGGACCTAGAAGCCGTCTTCGATCTGGTACTAAAATAATAAAGGAAATTTCAACTGATGTGAAAATAAAGATTTACAATAGAGTAAACGCCCCAATAGCCCTCTACGGATTCGTACCGCTGCTCGATAAGCATCTGAGATAAAGTTTGTGAGAAGAATCGAGAGAAAAACGAGGAGGGACAGGATAAGAAATGAGAGACTGAGGAAGTAAATAGGACAAAACAAATCGATTATCACACAGGTGGAAGAAAAACAACTAAAGTGATTCGGCCACATAGAACGAATGGCAAACTCTAGGATACCCAAAATAATTCGAGAAATAAAAGTAGCCGACCCAATACCAAGAGGTAGACCACGGAATACCTGTGAGCAACGTATCCAAATAGGACAAAGAGGGAGAAAATCAATTATGGAAACGAAGAGGTTCAGTACCGACAGAGAAAAATGGAGATCCTGGATATTTTTGAGTAGTTTCTGATGAGTTTTTCATGAGTTTCTTTTTGCGTGTTTTTACAGGATAGAGTGTCCTGTCAGAATTTCTATTGCGTATCCTTAGCTTATCCATGTTTAATTTTATTAGCGGCCAGAGAGCCTTATATACCCTGTGTCCTTAAAAACTTGACCACCTTAGGTTGCCAGTCTTTGTGATTTTTTCCTCGGTAGTGCCCTTCACCACACTTTTTTGAGTAGCCCCCTTATACTTGCAAGCTCGTCCGCTTGTTAATTTCCTATAATACCGCTGTACCCTAGCACTCAGCACAGTCTTACCCGGTTCTGAATGCATAGTGCCTTGAGTACTGTGCTACAGCCCCTGACTGTATCAGAGTTAATGTTGGTTGATTTCATTGCCTTGAGTGTGACCTGGCTATCGATGTGGATATATCTCTTTCGGATACCGATCTTATCTGCATTAGCTCAGCCGCCTTAAGGACAGCCAGAACCTCTGATTTGAAGACACTGCTTGCGTCCGGTAGTCTTATAGACACTCTTAGTTCTGGGTCTGTTGAGAAGATACCAAAACCTGTTCCTTCCTCTGTTTTCGAGCCGTCTGTGGATGAAAATGAAAATTGCAATTTCATTTGACCTGATTATTTCATTTTTTTCCCAGTCCTCCCTCTCCGGATATATTACATCATACGGAAGCAAGGAAGGAATTTCATCCATTAGAATTGGATAAAACTACCTTAGACGTAGTCGTGGCCAACATTTACATGATATCATTTTCAAAAAGTAAATGCCATGAATAGTTATTTCAACGGATAATAAAAATGTTAAGTTTTTTTTAAAGTTATGTGTTTTATCTAACATAATATATTAAACCTCACGATGAATCACCCTATACTTCCCTATACTATTGTACCTATTACCCTTTAACAATATGAGGAAATTATATTATAAATATTCAAAATTGCAAAATAACTGTAAATACTTATACTTATTGTATAATATAAACTTATATTAAGAAAAATTGTGCATATTCCCCAACATTTTAAGATAAATTCAAGAGCAAGAGAAGTCGATAACATAAACAATTTAGACAAACTTTAAAAACGATGTGTGGAATTATGGACCGACTGTCTTTTCAATGGGATCCAAGTGACGTACTTTACGACATAATATTAAATATACTAACTGACTTTTGCTGTTTTATTTTTGGGTTACTTTTACGTATGAAACCTACAAACCGAATAGAAAAAACATGATTTAGATGTTCATATTTAAAAATTAAATAAAAAACTGGACTAAAACAGCTAACACCACAGCGTTATCCCTTTAGATGAGATTCAGAATATATGCCCCTATTTCATCAAAGTTTATATAATGGTCGGTGCACAAACGAACTGCACTTCTAACTACCTTAGAAATATATTGTGGTTAACAACTATCTGAAGAACTCTCGCTCACTTACACGCCTTACGACATTGTCAAGGACTGCGTGTACAAATTAAAGAAACTCGAAATAACAACATTATAGCCAACCGGCGTACTTCCTTTCCAATTAAAACACATCTGAAGCTTTATGATATATTTGCGGTTTCGAAGATTTAATTCGATTCCAATGCAAGTGCCATAATACACTTCTGTGCAGTTCTTATAAGATTCAAAAGTAATGTGTTGCTTTTTGATTTCGATTTTACATTTTTGGATTGCATTATATACTACCTCGCAAGTGGAGGAAAAATAAAAAAGCATATCCTGAAAGTAAGGGACTGATCGAGATGTCCTTGATGTCCTGGCCGAGATTGTGCCAGAGATCTATTCCGATCATTTATCTAACGTAGTGCCTTCTTTAATTCCATTGCTACTCTCGAAGAGTTGATACATAGTATCGATACCGTCGCAATATATTTCCTGGCTGTTATTTTTCCTGGCAAATTTAACAAACAAAATGATTTTTTTCTGACCTTTTGACATACACTTTGGAGTTCTACCTCATTTTATTCCGTGATTTCTATAGTGGATTTCTTAATACATAATATTAACGATTTTTTCAATATTTCGCTCATGATTTGATTGGAATAGCTGCTTTAGTTGCTTAAGTATTTTTGGATGTGTTTTTTTTTTTTCAAGAATAGTCTCTGGATGATTTTTCTAGTTTTTTTTTTTTTTTTACTATAAAGAATGATTGAATTGGGTCAGCAGCACGACAATCAAATTCCACATGTTGTGGTTGCATTATTTCGAGAGGGTGGTCAACAGTAACATCATAAGTAAATACTTATTTATGTAAGCTAAAATGGCAAGTGCGTTTTCGACCAATATAATGATATTGGCCTACGCCATCATAGATCTCACAACTCTGTACGGAAAAAAAAAATATGACGAACCAGCTAATGGCCTAAGATAATAGCGGATACACATTTGACGGCTCTGGCAAAAGACTGCTATCACTGCCATCCAGGAAATGCTATGAGACGGGCCAAACTGAGATATATAATATGGTTTTGCTACAGGGAACAGAAACCGCATCCCAGGATTTGTCATACGGGGCAGACTCAGGTTAGAAGTCTTGAGCTTACGAAACGTTTCATATGACACTCCGCATTAAGGCCAGGATAGTAAAGGAGAATATAGTATGTTTGGTAGGGCAGTTTCTTAGCATAGTCTTCACGACACCATATTTGGCAACGGACTTAGGCTAATTGATTTTAACGCGGGACGAAATATCACAATAAAAACCACACAGTTTTCTCATTCCAATATACATAGGGGATATAAAGGTCTCTGGATTATGAAACGTTCAATAAAATCGATCATTTTGGCATTAGCGTAAGTAATGGCAACAGTAACCTGGATGTCCAAACATTTCACACAGCCTACATCGATTCGGACCGGTACGTTATTGTATCTAAGGTACAAGTGCAATGAATGAAGAATAAAATATTGTGGAAGAGGCACAATCGATGCTTCTTTTACAGGCTGTTTAATGACGATAAAGCTCATTATCCCACCGTCAGGCAAAATAGTCAATTAAATTTACACAATGAAAGCGAAAACTTACGTGACCTGACCAAAACAAAGCAAGGATTACTATTTGACAGAACGTTGCAATAGACAGCTATAAATACGAGGTATTAACGGATTTTGTCTACCTAATATCTGCTATCAATTCTGTCAACCAAACCTCAGTAAAATTAGAACGAAGGATTACTCTTGCCAATCGCTTGATCTTTGGACTAAGAAGGCAATTAAGTAGTAAGGCTGGGTCCCGAAGAACAAGGAAGACTTTATATGGACCTTCATCATCCTAGTCCTATTTTTTGGCTCAAAAGCATGGAGTCTTATGAAAGCGGATGAAGTTATTCTCGTTCATATCTTGAGAGAAGTTCTTCATAAAATATTCGCCACATTTATGTTGACTGCGTATCAATCCCCTGAGATAACTACCTAGGTAGAACGTGTACAGCTATCAGGGATCAGGCTAAATGAAAAGGGTTATTAGTTGAAGCTCAGTTTCACGCCGAATTTTAGCGCCACCTGAGTTTTGTAAAGAAGAAGCAAGTTAGTTCTATAAGCATATGATCAGAATAGGTTTAATAGTTTTGTGTGCCAGAATCCAAAGTTAAAACAGTGTACATATATTTTACGACAAGCCGCTTCTAGATTCAAAGTCACCAACTATTATTAGATTTGTTGACGTAACTTACAGCGTTATTAGAGAACAAACAGAATGTGAATTCTGTGCCCTAGTGACATTCGTATTTCCGCAGTTCTGTTAGTTTGTGTTTTCATCTGTTTTGTGTGCATCCTTATACCATTCTACTAAAGTCGATACAGCTACTTTATAGACGGCTTACGGTGCTGTAATACTCTGTGCCTGTGCCTGTGCATGTGCATGTGCCTATGCCTGTGCCTGTGCCTGTGCCTGTGCCTGTGCCTGTGCCTGTGCCTGTGCCTGTGCCTGTGCCTGTGCCTGTGCCTGTGCCTGTGCCTGTGCCTGTGCCTGTGCCTGTGCCTGTGCCTGTGCCTGTGCCTGTGCCTGTGCCTGTGCCTGTGCCTGTGCCTGTGCCTGTGCCTGTGCCTGTGCCTGTGCCTGTGCCTGTGCCTGTGCCTGTGCCTGTGCCTGTGCCTGTGCCTGTGCCTGTGCCTGTGCCTGTGCCTGTGCCTGTGCCTGTGCCTGTGCCTGTGCCTGTGCCTGTGCCTGTGCCTGTGCCTGTGCCTGTGCCTGTGCCTGTGCCTGTGCCTGTGCCTGTGCCTGTGCCTGTGCCTGTGCCTGTGCCTGTGCCTGTGCCTGTGCCTGTGCCTGAGCCTGTGCCTGTGCCTGTGCCTGTGCCTGTGCCTTTGCCTGTGCCTTTGCCTGTGCCTGTGCCTGTGCCTGTGCCTGTTCCTGTGCCTGTGCCTGTTCCTGTGCCACTTACAAATATACAGTAGAAACATGCACAACATTACAAACATATGCACTGCGCGAACACAATCTCAACTGTCTCTATGGCATCGCCCATGGATTGAGTTTGTTAAAAATTTACACGTATTCATAGAAATATAATCACACCAACCGTGGCAATCAGTGACAAGTAGTCGTTGAACGTGACGAAAAATGGAAAGTTTGCTTTCTACCATATGTTAGATGATTTACGTTCCGCTATTACTTTAATGCTCAGATAGGGGAGAATACGATAACTTTGGCTCCAAGAATTGATAACGGTATTTTGTAGAGGAGTTAAAAACTAGCATTTTTTACTATGGGAGGGGGGTCTATCTCGTCCCGTTTAGGAGTTAGGTGAAATTTTAGAAAAAAATGACTTAAAATGGGAAAGAAATTATTAAAAAACAGCGGCAACACTTACAATAAAGTACTATTCAGGAAGTACTATTCAGAAAGCCTTAAATTTGCTCTTTAATATAAAATTTACATCAAATTAGAGTTTTCGAATAATTCGCATTCATATTTACAAAATGAAAAAAAATTTTTTTTTAAATCAAAATTATTCAAAATTCTGAGATGATGTGCCCAATTCGTTTTTTGTGTTAATGCTCATATCAATTCTAAATCGAACACAAAAAACCGCATGGCTTTATATCTTCTAGTTATGATGATCTCACTTTGAGGATTAATATTGATGATAGGGTCATCTTTGTAAGTAAAGTATAACAAATCATTTAGCGTGACCCAGAATGCACCACGAGGAGGTAGATTTGCATTGCATTCCGCGTCCCAATCAGTCAATTTGTGAGTAAGTTAGGTGTTAGTTAAGAGTATTCAATTAAATGCTCAATGTACGGGTACATATTAAAAAGGTATGTAAGTTTCATCAATGAAGTCATCGTCCGTGCTGGTGTCAATGTTGAGTTCGTTGAGTTCGTCCATGATGGTGAAGATCCGAGGTTGTTTTGGTGGTAAAATACCTTCTAAGTGCTCATTGTGAACGGTCAGAGGGTCGAAGTCCTTCAGTTTTTCCGGTAAAAGAAAAGTGCCATATATTGGTGAAGTGCTGCGTTATATTGCGGCATAAAATTGATTTTTTCAGAAGCTTGTTCTGATTCTCAAAATCATTTACATTTCGACACTTTTCTACCCTCATAGGTTAGTTGCAACACAGTGGGGGAATGGATGTTTTAGTGGGAATTAAACCAGATTCTTCTAAAAATTCAATGCTTCTTTCGTTGGTCGACACCAAATCTCCGAACGAACAAAACACTGAGAAGTTATTTAGTTTAGGATGGATTAGATGATGCTTAGCCGTCATTGCTTATTCACAAAAAATATCACTTGATTCGTACTACGGTTGAACACAGAGTCGTCTTTGTAAATATTATTAACTACTCGCCTTATCACAAAAAGAAATAACGGTATAAAAGCCAAACGTTTGTTCGGTTATATATTTGCATCATTATCAAGTGCATTACATATTACATACGCACAAACATAGATATTTCGCAATGTAAATAATTTACTGCAACATTGGAACATGTGAATTTTCTACAATGCGAATTAGTGAAACTTTGTTATTAATGGGAACTTTGTAATTTTGTGATGAGTACTGTGTATGAAGAGTATTGATGACATAGGCGCCTGCCTGACGAAAAGCACATACCCCGAGTGAGCGGGACCTGCCGCCTGCGGAAAGAGAGTTGAAATCCCTTAATATCGCAAAGCGGGTCACCCGTGTACTCTTAATTAAGAAAACTATTGATATAGGCGAGATGTTTAAATAGTACTCATTAACTTATTCAAAGGAAGACTACGTACATAAATGCCCAAAAACCAAACTAAAGTAGTAATTTCAATTTGCTCAAAAACTAGAGGACCTAAAGCCATGCGGTTTTTTGTGTTCGATTTAGAATTAGTACGCGCATTGAATATAAAAAACCAATTTGGCACATTATTTCACAATTTTATGTAATATTGTTAAATCTTTTTTTTTAATTTTTTACCAAGAATTTGAGTTTGAATGTGAATTATTCAAAAACTATTCACACGAATAACTTGATGTATATTTTATATTAAAGAACAAGTTTCGGGCTTTCCCATCTAAAGTCATTTGTTTTTAAATTGCTCATAACTCCTAAACGCGACAAGATGGATCCCCCTCCCATTGTTTAAAAATGCTAGTTTTTAACTCCTCTACAAAATACCGTTATCAATTTTTGGCGCCAAAGTTATCGTACTCGTGCCCTCAGATATTATTTTCTCACCGTTAATTTGTTAACCTTAAATTTTGGTAGCGCCATGTTGCAAGTGGGAGTGAATACAGCTATTTTATCAACTTCATTTTCTTGCATTTCGTTGGACTTAATTGAACATTTGTCTGATTAATATAACTTGTTTCTCATTCGCTATATTGAATAGTTCCAAATTGATATCGCTTTTTTGAGCATCTTTAAAATTTTTTATGTTCCGTTCTGAAAATCCCCCGAGTATGGTATATAATTATTTTCGTGCGTTTATTTAAGAAAAACATGTACAATAGTATTATTCAATGTATTGTCCATCTGAAGCTATGACTTTTTCCCATCTTTCTGGCAATTTGTGGATCCCATCCCAAAAAAACTGAACCGGCTTGGCAGCCAAGAATGAATCAAGCCAATTTTTGATATTCTGTTTTAATGTAAACCGTATTTCAGTGAGGGCGTTCTGCATTTGTTCTGACCGGAACAAATGGTAGTCAGAAGGGGCAAGGTCTGGACTATAAGGCGGGTGGGGTAAGACTTCCCATCAACTGTTTTTCAAATAGCTCTTAACCGGAATAGCAAAGTGGGGCCGAGCGTTGTCATGATGGAAAATTATTGCCTCGTGTCTGGTCGCATATTCCGGGCGTTTTTCGGCTACTGCTTTCTTCAAACGAATTAATTGTGTTCGTTAGCGTTGTCCATTGATGGTTTCACCCGGTTTTAAAAGCTCATAATACAGCACACCCATCTGATCCTACCAAATACAGAGCATTACCATCGCACTATGGATATTCGGCTTTGCCGTTGATTTAGCTGGTTGGCCGGGTTTCACATATGATTTTTTGCACTTGGGGTTGTCATAATGGATCCATTTTTCATCACCAGTAACAATCCGGAGCAAAAATGACTTCCTTTTGTGGCGTTCCAGCAGCATTTCCTTGCTTTTGGATATATCCAGCTGCTTTTAAACTTTTTGAAATGGCTGCTTGAGTGACACCCAAAGATTCTGCGAGCTCTTCTTGTGTTTGGCAACAGTCTTCATAGAGTAATGCTTCCAGTTCTTTATCTTCAAACTTTTTTGGCTGCCCAGGACGTTCATCGTCTTGCAAGCCAAAATCACCACTTTTAAATCCTGCAAACCACTTTTGGCACGTTCGCTCAGCTAGCGCATGTTTACCATTAACTTCCACCAACATACGATGAAGAAGAACTCCCCCCAAAAACACTTTTTCAGGCACAAGGTTCGGCATATTTGAGTGAAAAAAAATTATTGTTGTTTACGCTTCAAATGAATGATATATACTGAAATGACGTACAATGACAGTAGCTTTCCAACGCATGTTCCAATGAAATAATAATAATGGAATAATACAAGTTACGCCATCTCTTAGCAATTAAGTTATAGACCCAATACATAAATAATTAATAAATCCAAAAATTAAGAAAAAGGACGAACAATACTCCTTTATGATTTTACTCAAATACTCGCTTGTTATAAGGCTAATATGACTTGTTTACTTAGAATTATAAAACAATCCTTTATGATTTTACTCAAATACTCGCTTTTTATAAAGCTAATATGACTTGCTCACTTAGAATTTCAAAAAAAAAAAGTAAGTAAATGTACTGAAATTAGAGAATAAGAAAAAGAAGAACGAGCGGAAAAAAAATCATTTTTCCACACAACTATATTTTTTCCACTATCCGAAAGTGCAAAAATACTGCATTTACTTCAAGAATCGAACTGCGAATTTAAGAGAAATTTTATTTATTTGAATCAGAGAACTTATATTTCATTAATGTATATATGTATTGTACAATAATTTATTATGTATTGTATCATTTTATAAAGGATGTTCCGAAAAAAGTGTCAAAAACTCTAAAGAGAAATTTATTGATGTTTTGAAAAAAAAAAAAATCGTAAGGGTGAGGGTCGATGTTGGAAATGCATCGCCTCCGAGATACAGAGGTTTTAAGCAAAACCGCACGCTACTCCTGTATGGTAACAAAGTAAATATTGCCCTGAAATTAATGTGTCAAAAGTTATTGAATATGAAATATTATTTTATTTTTTAAAACTTAAATTTTTGACTTTGTTATCACCTTTTTCGGAGTTCGACTCTAGAATCCGAAGTGTTTAGACGTATTAGAGCGCACTTGTATTGTTGTGTGTGTAATATATATATATATATATATATATATATATATATATAATGTTGTGTGTGATTTTCTCACAGTAAGTATACAAAGGAAATTAATCTGATTTATTAGATTATTTATGAGATAGATACATAGAAAGAGACATATTGCTATTTCCAACTTTAAAGCTAAAGCCAATCATAGAAATCAAAATTATGAGAAAAGACTAAGTAATAATACATGTGATAAGGGTAGCGAGGCTGTTAACCAAGAAACAAACATGAGTTAAGAGAAACCTTCTCGCAGGAAAAAATACGGTTTGAACCATGGTAAAAACATCAACAAAAATGCCAGTATTTTCTACCAACCTGTATTTGTCTTTGGATCTAATTGCAATACAATTTCTGAGTTAATTAAGTTATCTGCTTCTGAATGCAAAACTAGTGATATAAATTATAAATTATAAATAACCTAGGATATCTTTTAACAAAGGTATACATAACTGATGTGAGTATTCATCAAATGATAATAGATAGACTGCGAAATACAGGTATGGGGGCGTATTCATTTCCTCTTAATGACACAAACAAGCAACCAGTAATTCTTAAAGGGTTAAATAGTAACACATCAATAGGTACCATTTATTATGCATTGAAAGAAGCATGCATTAATAAAAAAATATATAAAATAAAGCCTTTTTCTATCGCAAGAACAAAACAACTACAAATTAAGTTAAACATGTTTCCTGTTTAGCTAAAGGTAGGAGAGCCCATTAAAAATTTAACAAGTATCATAAATTTACTATTTCGAATGTTTTTTTTTGTTTTTTTTTTTTTTTTTTTTTTTTTTTTTTTTTTTTTTTTGATAGAAATTCGTCAATAATTATGTACTACAGGTGCGAAATGGCCATATACGAGTGATTGTTGTTCTTACAATAGCAAAATATGCTGAATTTTCTACAAACAAATAAATAAATTGCCACTAAGTTAGTCATGCAGTCAATTTTATACAATGTCCAGCGTATATTGAATATAAAAAAAAGGGAAGGCGTTGAATCGCAGATATAATGACTTTCTTAGATACCACAAATTATATAAAAAATTCTATTTCAAGACTCTTTAAAAAAAATTAGACAATTCTATCCAAAATACAGGCAGATTCAAATCACAGAAGACAAAATGTTCACATACTTAGAGTTTGTAGCTTCCATTGTAAATAATTGTGTTTGCAAATATGAAAATTATATCAATAAATTTTAGTTCAATTATTTCACATGAAAGTAGATTAGCCCTAATAAGTATCCTTAAAATCAATAAAACCCCAAATATGCTTTCTTTCGGAGTCGAGATTACATAAGATTAGGCACAAGCCTAAATTTATGAGATACAATATTATTAGAAAAGATACAGGAAGGGGAACCGCAGTAATATTAGACGATAAATATAATAACAGTGATGTAGCTTTCGACTGTAGTCTTTTCTCAGTTAGTCTAGTCAGAGTATCATCCCAAAATCCTAATGGGGCAACTTTTCGCTTACTGCTGGGTCCTTCCAATGCTGGGAGATATCTACCAAGAGAACTGAGTAGACGTTTTCCCCTTTTCTGCTCATTCGACGGATCTATTCCCGGAGGAGACTTCAATGCGAGATATCCTCATGGGGAAGACAGTATTTAAAACAATAACGGAAAATATTTTAACAACTGTTTTCATAGCAACGCTTTTTCAAGCTCTGACTTTGTAAGCCCTAATAGTCTTACTTTCCCGCGTTCCTTGCCTGTGATAGATTTTTTCCTTGTCTCGAGTAGTTTTAATTGTTCATCAACACCATGTCATACACTTGCTACCCCTTCATATCATTTTTAAATATCAATTAAATTCAGACTCCATAACTTCTCACCAATTTTATTACCTCCAACCACATTCAGATCATTCAAAAATACCAATTGGGAGTCTTTTAGAATGAATTTCAACACAACAAAATTACATCAATGAATTTACTTGATAGTAGAAATTTCTCCAGCAATGAATTAGACTTATACATTAATTGAATTTCAATTAATCGATTCAATCAACTAAATTTCAAAATGACTCAGACTCAAATTGTTATTCCACTGTCATCGAATCCAAACAGTCCAAATACAATCACATATCAGAATTCACGTTAAAACTTATTAAGATTCGAAGCTAATGGACATCTCAATAGAATTAATCAGGGATATATAGAATTATCCTCGAGAATCAAATGCTTTCGCAAAATCTTATAACCAAAACATCATTATAAAAACAAACAACGCATTTTATGCAGGGCTCCGAAACATAAAACCACTCTCACATGGATTTAGAGAGGAAAGTCTGTGGTACTGATGTCTCTCGGGACACTCTTATCAATAGTGGCTTAATGCTGATTGATAGTCAAGCAAAGTTTAATTCCTTTAAAAACTATTTTTCTTCCCTTTATACAGAAAATATACCTTCTTGTGACTCCGATTTAACGAACGAAGTTTGCACAGTCGTATCGCAGTTTAATGGTCAAAATATATCCTCTTGACTACATTTTTCTCAACATTTTTTCTCAATACTGGTATACTTCCGTTTACTTCTCCCGAAAAGATTCAATTTATACTTCTACGGTCTGGCTTACAAAGTTAATTCAAGACTTTCTAAAGAATCGTTTTTCGTCAGTGTCTATTATGGCAGAGGAATCAGATATATTCCTATCAAATCAGGAAGTCCCCAAGGGGTCATGCTATAGAAATGCAAGTGGAAAATGTCATCGACTAGCGGTGAAGGAGAATAAGCAATTAACATTATCAATTGGTTACAATGTTATATCAGCTCGTAACGAATTGAAATACTTAGGCATCCAATTTCGAAACAGGTTTTTATTGAACAAGCACACCAGAAAAAGCGATTCTACTGCAATCGAAAGCTTAATCAAAAAAAAAAAAAAAAGAAGAATTATTAACAACCTCGGGAGTTAATAATTTCAATATTTGGTATGCACAAAATGAATCCACATCATTTAAGTATATAGATTTATAAAAACAATATTTGTATGTACAAAAGGCAATCGTATGGTGGCACTTAATATTAATTTTACATTACATGGTATATATCTTTGTATATTATTAATTGGTGAGTAACAAATGACTTTATGTTTTTAGCTATGTTAATAGACTTAGCCAAACATAATGTTAACAGCCGGCTACCTATCCCAACTATCTAAAATTTAATTTATAACTCAATTTGTAAAAAAATCTCAATAAAACATATAATATTGTATTGTATCATCTTTTTTGGAAAAATATACAAATTTGAATTGTGTACATGATATATTTGTAGTATATAAATAAAATAACATGTCAAGTTAATATTTCTCAAGATAGGACCCAACTTTTTAAAAGACTTGGAACTTTAAATTATTATTATTATTTTTTTTTTAATTGTAGGACAAAAAATACAAATAGTGACCCGATATTTTTATTTTTATTTTTGCATGAAATCTTGTATCATAACGATTGTTTAAAGTGCAAACCATCTCTTTGTATGTACGCCAAAGCTTTTCTTTGAAAAGCTCTAACAATTCCCACTTTTTCCGATTTTTTCGTGGACTTTCGCAGTTTCCTCGTCAATCCAATGGTTCAAGTTATTTAATGTTGTTATGATCAGCTAAAAATGTTTCTCATCTGTCTCTGTAAATTGAAGTCCGTTGTGGTCAAGTCCAGCGACATTGGATGCCACAGAATGGGTTTATCGCCTCCTATTCACGAACTTTCAAACACGCGAACTAACCACTCTTTAACTAAATGGCAAAACTTTGCATTAGTGCCATACTACTCATACACAATGACTTCTCTTTTTTTGCAGTGGTGTATCACCTAACAGTTCAAGTAATTAGTTTCGCAAAAATTTGAGGTAGAAATTCGAATTAAGCCTTGGAGTAAGCCGATAGGATCTTATCAGCTTGTTACCCAGTATGCCTGCCAACACATTGATTTTGAACTTAGGGTGCAAAGCTCTGTCTTTCATAGAATGGAGGTGACTTCCTGTAAATTGTGGAAATTGGTGAATTGAACGCATCCGTCAGTAGAATTCGGCCAATAAAGTTGTCTTCCGAAAAAAGTATACTCAGAATGTAATTGGGAAATTCCAAACTCTTCTCTGCCTCTCCAGATTGTAGATCCTGCTCTGAAATATGGTGGAATACATACCTCTCCCCAACCTTTAAATGGTCTAATAAATATCCTGGAATCAGAAATATTACATCTTAAATATAATATTTTAATCCCACTCGACCAAATCGTTTTACGGTTAAAAAGTAACATACATCATCATCGGTTAAAAACTACAACTGGTTATACAAATAAATTTTTGTTTTTTGTTATATTGTGTGTGATGTTATGCTTCGAAAACAAGAAGTAATAATGCAGGGGGGGGGGAGATAAAAAGCAAGTAAGTACAAACTATGACACAGATGAACGATCTCTCTCATTTTCATCAATGACAGCGATCATTGAAAATGACGTGATAGTACCTAAGCTAACTTTTAATAATTTGAGGAATTAGCTGAGAGATAACGGACTACGTATTAGTAACATCGGATATACATAGATTAAGAGTATATAGATGTCTCTAAATTAACAACCTTATATTGGAAAAATTGCAGGCTATGCAAATCAACTTATCATTATCAAATCATCATGTCATTCTGCGTTCATTTTGTGGTTTATGAATACAGGGACTAAATCTTGATAGCAGAATCAGCCAAGTTTTGTTGCGCAGACTGTATTCGGCACAATCAGGTAACCTCTCGGTTTTACAGATTGGTTTTCATACACATACTTGGGCAAGAAAAAATCGCACTGGTGGACTTCAGCAGTAGCACCGCTTAGAAACACCTGCAGAAAACTTTTAAACCCTGCAAAAAGCAAAAGAAAAGGGACTGACTGGGACTCTTACAAAGAATCCCTCAAAATACTCGTTTAAAAAAAAGAACTGATTAAAGCAAAGCGTCAATCTTGGAGATCATTCTGTAACAAAATCACAGAAACCTCTGAGGCATCGCGACTAAGAAAAATCCTGTGATACCTTGTTGTTTGAAAAAAACCGACAACGTCAAGTGATGAATCACTCAACATGCTACTGGATACTCACTTTCCAGCTATCTCCTCATTCGCGGCAAACAGTAACCAAAACAGGACTACTGCAACCGTGAACAAAATTCATGGTCTGATTACAAAGGACAAATTGCTTCTTAAATTGCTTCATAGCTTCAAACCATACAAGTCTGAGGGTCCGATTGGTGTAATACCGGCTGAACTACAAAGGTCCTCATATGTTATCTTGCCCATGCTAAAGAATATCATGAGGAGCTGTGTAGAACTTCTAAAACCGCCCTTGAATGCCGACCATCTCTTAAGGAGATGGCAATTCAACCTTTACCTTTGTTGGGTGCCGGACAACAGAGACATTCCAGAGAATTTCCGGGCTGACGAACTTGCCAAAATTGGAACTTCTCTACCTATCCTACCGGAAAAGGGCAGCATATGTATACCAATCGCTACGTAAAAGAACAGAATTAGGTGAACCGCTGGACCAACATGTCTAGCGACTAAACAGATCTGGCCCAAACTGGATTTGAATCGCTTAAAGAGTCTGATTCTTTTAACTAGGAAACATCTCAGCGCCATTATAGGTGTCATCACTGGACACTGCCTTATAGGCATGCATCCAAGAAGTCTTGGCGCTTTTACAAATTATTTTTGTAGAAGCTGCATAGACGAGGAGGAAGAGGAGACAATCTTCCACCTTCTCTGTACATGTCCAGTTTTCTCCCAGAAAGAAAACTCCATCTAGGAGCCTTCTTCTACAACGATTACAAGCTCTACATCGTAAGCTCAAATTGGTTCCATGAGTGAGGGGATCATAGATCCACGTGGCAATACAACTGCTTAATAGCCCTAAGTGGTTGATTTTCCAACCACTACTCTAACCTAACGTAACCTACATACCTGTGTGAATCTTTGCGAATATTGAAAACTACATACATATTATTATTTTCATACCCATGGTTATTATATGGATATAATGGGAATTTCTATTTTCAATACGAAATGTTTGTTGATCTAATAACTTACTTTGAATGTGAAGACTAGTTTTGTTTTTTTTTTTCTTTTGAACAACACGCACCGTCCCCGTCGTCCAACGGTACGTACCGACGAGAATGTGGCTGCTATGACCGAGAATGTTCGAATCCAGTAATATCGACTTGCCATAAGTCTCAACAACTCAACATTTCATGCACTAGCGTGATGAGAATTTTGCATAAAGATCAAAAGTCTACTTGGTTATCGCTTCCAGGTTTGAGCCTTATATCAGGTCGAATTGAACGACAAATGGGTGGTGATATTGGCCCATTTTGTTTCGAAAATGCTGCGGGAAACGCCTTTAGCCCAAAGGTGAGGGCAACAGAGATATGATTACAGAATTTTTGTTCGCAGTTGTAAAGTTGAAAACATGGACGTAGGCGATCTTCAGTTCCGGCACCATGGCGCTTCATGCCACACAGCCCTTTAAACGATCAATATTTTGTGCGCTTAGTTCGGTAATCGTGTTTATTAGTCGCGATGCCAACCGTTAGACTTCCTTCTGTGAGTTGTCTTAAAGATCGAAGTTATGCAGATAATCCAGAAACGATTCATGGCCTTAGGACGAAAATCGTCAAAGCCATTCGTAAGATAGAGACAGAAACAGTCAACTAGGTCTAGGAAAATTGGGTTGCGGAATCCTTTCAATGCTGACCAACGCACCTGTGACAGACCGCTGAGTTCTTCCAATTACGTCGATATCATCGGCGTGCGCTAGTAGTTGCACAGACTTTTGAAAGATTATTCCTCCAGAGTTCGCGCAATTGTTTCAGGTATGATGTTAGGAAGTCACATGACAGAGCGTCACCATTTCTAAAACCTTTTTTGACATCAATGATTAAAGAGAACGTCCTCAGTCATCATTCTGCACGGATTTTGGTAGGGAAGTCAAAACTAGACATTTTTTTTATATAATACCGCGCGCACCAAGGGGATATGAATACCCTTCTACTGGCTTTTTCTCCAGGGCGCGGGCAGGTGGTATACTAGTTTGAAGGTCAGGTGTATTAGGTTTCGATATTTTTCACAGAGGTGCTAGTCAAACTGGACGGGACGAGCTAGTACATCCTCAACCAGTGGGTCTTAAGTACGTGCTAGTTGTTAGTTCTTTACATTTAGCCCAGCCAGCAACCACTCCAATATCAGTGTTATGCCTTCATGCCAGAATTGACGCCGACGGGATTTTCATATAACAACATACAAATTCTATGAAAAGACCCACGACCCTCTGCTTGAGGAGTCTATGCATATAACACAACACCACGGCCACCCATGGCACTAGTTCTTGGACAGGCAGCTTCAGACCAGCGTGATCTGAAAGGTGTGCGCGCGGATCTACCTGTGTTCCACTAAGTGCCAAACAGCCGGTCTGCTGGTCTACATTCGTACACATATGCAGAAGAATGATATTTAAAAAAAAAAGAAAAACACAAACACCGACGATGCTAAGAATAGCCGGAAAGTGAAAATTCTGACCTCAAATAGTGTTATGCTCTTCTAACAATATGAAACAGTGCACCAACAAAAGACTTAGTTAAACTTCAACCTTAGATTCGATTCGTCCTATTTTTCATACTTCGCGATTCTCAAAAATATAAATGGCGCAGTCAATTAAAAAAAACTACCGACAAGTAACAAAAAAAAAAAAAAAAAAAAGACGAAGATGGAAACGAAACAGATCAAAATAAAATTTAGTAATTCGCAGGAAACGAAGCAAAGTTTAGTTACAAAAAAAAGTTCAAAGTGGAAACGAAATGAATCAAAATAAAATTAAACGGGTTCGCACAAAAACAAAAAAGACTTTTTCCCACGACCCTCTGCTTGAGGAGTCTATGCGTATACCACTACACCACGGCCATCCCACATAGAGACATATCTCTCTATGATTCTTCTTTAAGAAAGCTGTCGTATGTAACCTTAAAACCGATGCAAAGATAGTGGTACCGATTTGGACTTCTTGAGTTTTTTTCAGGATATGCCATAGTGTGAAGATTTTGTCGACTGTGGACTTTCCTGGTCCGAAACCGTTCTAAAAGAACCAATCAAGTTGTTGTCGAAGACGTTCACACAATAAACCGAATAAGATCTTGTATTTGATATTAAGGAGACTCATACGTCTATAGTTGGCGCAGTTGAGGTAGTCTCTTGTTTTGTGGATCGCGCAAATAGTACTAAGATACCATTCATCAGGCATAAATTCTTCTGATCAGATCAGAGAAAAAAAGTTGGTCCACATGTATGTAGAGTAGGCTCGACAATGCACGCCACGTAAAGGTTAGGTTAAGAATGACTCGCTCTTGATCGTGCATGTACACGAGACAACCAAAGATATGATAAAGAGCAGAGCAAACAAAAGTGGAATGGCCGCTACCTATTCTATACCTCTGTGTATGTACTTAGCCTAGTTTATTGGTATCAACCACTAACTGCTTATGATCACAATGACCGATTCAGCGATATACTACATCTTTTCTACGTTTTAAATATATATTTTTTAATTTTATTTTTCACCAACGAAATTGCATCAAAATTTGATAAAGTGGTTTTCAGATTTAAAACGACCATTCCGTTTTTTTTAATAAATAATACTAATATATACTGATAATATACTCATCCATATATATCATAAAATCGATTTGATTCAAATAACCATAATTTAAAATTCGTTTCTGACAAACGATCAATAGCATTTACTACCCTTGGCATATTGAAATATCTTTTGCCTTAGCTTTTTGTCGTATTAAAATTTCATACGCTTCAGAAAGACGTTGCAGTTATTCCTAGCTCGCTTAAACTTTTTTCGATTTTCCTCTTTCGGGATGATCTTGAAGGACCGAAAAAGCATTTGTCCAGCCCTGACAACGTCTTTACAGCTTGAATTGTACCATACCTTTCCTTTTGGTTTGATACTCTTCCTTCGGCGAGGGATAAAGGATCCCATTTCAAAGAGAATAGTGTCTGTTATCGAGGAAACATAAAGACCGGTTGAAATTCCTTAAGAAACTGATAAGTCCGCTCCAATTGGCTTTCTAGACTATCAACGTCTGATTTTCGTGTTGGCTCATTTACGAGCCGGATCAATTTATTTTCCGCAAGCAAGATCTCAACGAACTGTCCGTCGGGTGTTGTTTGTCCAGAAAGTTGAAGCCACTCAGAAATGTGTATACTAAGATCCCACGTAACAACGATTTCAGTATAAGGATACAGGGATACAATTCTTTTTATGAAGTCAGACCGCGCATTAAATTCATTGCTGTCCATTTTGGGGTTTGTGTAGAAAAAGCTGTACTAGATATTTTGCTTTCGGAGGTGGAATTTTAAACACAGGTATTTGAATATTGGATTGCAACAGGGTTTATATTGTGGTGAAGTTTGGTATGTAACATGACTACGCATGTGATGGAAAAATAATTTTTTTTTTTTTAATACAGCGCGCGCACCAAGGGGATATGAATACCCTTTTACTGGTCTTTTTTCTAGGGCGCGGACGGGTGGTGTAGTAGTTTGAAACTCAGGTGTATTAGGTTTCGATATTTTTTCCAGAGGTAGTTGTCAAACTGGACGGGACGAGCTAGTACATCCTCAATCAGTGGGTCTTAAGTACGTGCTAGTTGTTAGTTCGTCACATTTAACCCAGTCGGCAACCACTCCAACACCAGTGTTATGCCTTCATGTCAGAGTTGACGCCGACGGGATTTTCATATTACTACATACAAATTCTGTGAAAAAGTCTTTTCACGGGATTCGAACCCGCGACCCTCTGCTTTAGGAGTCTAACATACCTGTGTTCCACTAAGTGCCAAACAGCTTGTCTGCTGGTCTACATTCGTAGACATATGCAGAAGAATGATATTTTTGTAGCCCGTGTATGTTTCCTATATCCACCCTATATTTCCGAGAAATTATCAAAAAAAAAAAAAAAAATAAATAAATAAATAAATAAATAAATAAAAACACCGACGATGCTAAGAATGGCTGGAAAGTGAAAATTCTGACCTGGGCTTACTAAATCAAATAGTGTTATGCTCTTCTAACAATATGAAACAGTGCACCAACAAAAGACTTAGTTAAACTTCAACCTTCGATTCGTCTTATTTTTCATGCTCCGCGATTCTCAAAAATATAAATGGGGCAGTCAATTAAAAAAACTACCGACAAGTAACAAAAAAAAAAAAAAAGACGAAAGTGGAAACGAAACATATCAAAAGAAAATTTAGTAATTCGCAGGAAACGAAGCAAAGTTTAGTTACAAAAAAAAGTTTAAAGTGGAAACGAAATGAAAAAAAATAAAATTAAACGGGTTCGTACAAAAACAAGAACAGCAACAAAAAGTCAAAAAAAAAAAAAACATAATTAAACGACGGACGTAAAGGAATGAACTGTGGGATAAGAGAAGTATAGCTTAACCAAATCAATTGGAGCAGTGTGTTGTGGCTCTAAGAAGCAGGGACATCGCCATCATTCATAGATACCGTATCCAGGAAATTAGCTGAGCTTGGAGCATGACACGAAGAATTAGGCAAATTTTCAGGTTGATTTACGACAGGAAAATATTAGGTCCAGCCAAGAATCTGTTGAGGGTCAACCCACCTCGAACTTTAGAGGATTACCAACAAAAACTAAAGCAGCATTACCGAGCCAACGAGATAATAGCTCTTTAATTAAGTAGCATCCTAGAATTAAATAATAAGATTTAAATTTTAGTGGAAGATATTACTGAGTATGCATCTTTTTCTACTGACAGTGTTGCAATGATAGATATATTTAGTTAAAGGCTTAGTGCCAAGTTCCCTTGCATATTTTGTTGTGTATAAGACAAAATTAGCAGAGGTATATGGTATGTTTTATTGGTCAGGATGAGACTAATATAAAATAAAGTAGTCAACACAATAACTATACAATGAATAAAGGGTTGAAAATCAAAATTCAAATGAACATAACGAACTAAAGTTTCGACGGAACAAAGCAAGAATAATAAAGACTAGGATAGAAGTAATTTTCAGATGAGGTTTAACGATAATGAAGAATCTAGACAGAATTCAAGTTAGAGCAGGAGACAAAGAACTGATGACATTTTTAGATAAAATAATAGATCGCATCAAACCAGATCCTCTTCGAACAGAACGTACCAAGAAAGGCAAAAGATAGACCATATGTCGATAGATGTCATAAGAAGATAGGATGAAGTTGACATAGGTGAATTAGTTACTAATAGATCAATCACTTTTTATAAACTAGCTTTGAAAAATAAAATTATATGATCACTAATTATTAAAGACGATAAACATTAAGCGCTATTAGATACAGGTTCGACGATTAGTATACTTAATATAAGCCATACATCCAAACTTAAGTATGAAACATTAAATGTAAATTCAACGATAATAACTACGATACAAGGAGAAGTTACAAAGCCTAACAAAACAGTTGCATCAGTTTGTCCAAGTGAATTTAAATATCCCAGCAATGAAAAGATAAAATAGGTCTCTTTAAAAGTAAATATAGCAATTAATTTTATTTTGGGAATTGTTAAGATAAGGAAAAATGTAAGAAGAATCGTTATTGAAAACCAATAAGTTTTTATGACAAGTGAAAAAAGCCTTCCATTTTCAGGCAAAGCTCAGCAGGAAATTGAAGTACTTAAAGTAAGTGAAGTGCAAGATATCCAATTATATCACGATGAAGAGAAAACGATTCAGGTTGTCATTAAAGAATTCAGAAAATATAAATATTATAATATATAAAAAGGAAATATTTTTACTAAACAGATACTGTTTAGTTAACAGAAACATGGGATTCGTAAGACAACCAAGACTTTATTGATTTTCAAGAATCCATGAAGCCGCATGTAAGAAGACAAATAGAAGATATTGAACGGCAAGAAGCTACCAGGAAAAGTAAGAGGAAGTACAGCTCACCGTAACCAATTTAGGAATCCAGAAGTTCAGGACTGTTGTAGGCTACAGAAGATTAAATAAATTTACTAATTATGACAAGTATCCGACACCCAATATCGACAACATTTTAGTATTTAGTATTTTAGTACTTTAGACCTGGCAAAAGGCTATCACCAAATAATAATGGCAGAAAAGGACATATATTAAACTGTCTTTGTGACTTCTGGAGGTCCTTACGAATATGCTCGCATGTCCTTTGAGCTTAAGAATGCTTCAAATACTTTTCAACGAATGCTAAATGATATGTCAAATATGTGCTAAATAAACGTCGTTTGTATGGACGACATTTTGGTTTTTTTTTTTTTTTTTTTTTTTTTTTTTTTGTCTCGAAGCTTCATCAACATAGATTAAAAATTCAAGCAAATAAGTGCAATTTTCTAAGGAAGGACACTACAATTTTGGGTCACTTTTTAACCAAAGACGGCATGAAACTGAACCCAGAGAAAATTAAGGTTTTACAAGACTTAGAAATATCGAAAACTGAAGAGCAATTAAAAGGATTCTTAGGGACGACTGGCTTTTATAGGAAATTCATACAACACAATTCAAAACTCGTGTTCCCCATGATAAGGTATTTGAAGAAAGGATGCAAAATTAGTACGAATGACCCGAAGTACATCGCGACTTTCCAATCCAAACTTGAAGTATCCCGCCTATAATCATCCATTTGTTGTTACGACAAATGCTAGCGTACATCTATTTTTGTGTTTGTTGGCGATTTTTTACAATTTTAGGAATGGATTTAAATTTGCAACAACGTACTAGTATTGAATTCTGCGTAACAAACGGATTAAATGGTGCGCGGCGAACGTTGGAAATTTTGGAAAAGTGTTTCGGCAACGATTCTCTTAAGAAAAAGGTCATTTACCAGTGGCAATAGAAGATGATAAACAAAGTGGCATACCATCGACACCCAAAACATTGATGAAGTGAAAGAAATGTTTGTCAATAACCGCAAATTAACCATCAGAGAGATAGCGAAGGACTTGAACATTGCCTATGGATCCGTCCAAGATATGTTAGTTAATAATTTGGGTTTCCGTTGTGTAGCATCAAAGTTGGTGCTAAAAGACCTCAATTTCATGCAAAAAAAAAGACACCTTGTTGACGTCGCAAAAGAGATGATTTGCTAGGCTGAATCCGATCCCATATTCATCAAAAGGATCATTATTGAAGACGAAACGTGGGTTTATAAGTACGACACGCAATCCAGACATCAGGCAAGTGAATGGCGATTTCCATATGAGCCGAGATCAAAAAAAATATGTCGTTTTCAGTCAAAAAATAAGGCAATGCTCACGGCTTTCATGGATTACAACGGTTTAGTGCATGAATATTTGCCAAAGGGCTAGACAGTAAACAAAGAGTATCATTTGGGAGTTATGAGACGTTTTCGTGAAGCAATTCGCCGAAAGAGACCAGAACTGTGGGCAGAAAACTCGTGAATTTTGCACCATGATAACGCACCATCGCACAGTGCCATCATTATTCATAATGAAAAATGCAACAAACCCTATCTGTAACTTCTTTCTTTTCAATCGAGTTAAAAAATAAACCACTACTGGGTACGCGTTTCAGCAGCCGAAAGTAAGTAATGGAAAAATCGCAGGAAGCACTGATGGACATACCGAAAACCGAATATAAAAAATGTTTCGAGGATTGAATTAAGCGCTGGCACAAGTGTGTTGCAGTCGATGTGGATTACTTTAAAGGGGACAATATAGATTTAGATGAATAACCTTGTATTTTTAATTTTCTGAATAAATTCCGGGAGCAATATTGTTCAAAACATAAGAAGGTGACACCATATGGCAGGAATAGAGCATCACCATGTCAATCTACCAAGCGCGATAGCAACGCATGAAGCCAACGGTTTCCCCGACCGGCGCAATGTGTGCAAAATCAGCACACACAGAGCAACCCAATGGCAAGGGATACAACCAGCACAGCGACTCGCAAACCAGAATACCGCTTCACGAGGTGCAAGAAGAGAACACAAAGGAGAATAGCTGTTAGCATTCGACTATTCTTTCACCATTCGTAAGGGGACATCAGACGTGACAATGGCAACGGTACCTGCGACCGACATCTATGAATTGTGCGACGCGAAACCATTCTCGTCAGTTGGAAGTAAACACAAAATAAATAGTTTTTTTTTTTCTCTTTACTAGTGCGTTTTTTTTTTATTCTCTTGAGTTATTGAACACTTGGTCCGATCGAGACGGATAATAATCAGTGGGCAGAGCGGGATTACCAATAAAATCAAATAGTGCAGTGCCATAAAATTATTCCAGTGCAAAAATTACAATTGAGCCAGTGAGAGCATTTTGTTTTTGCCTTGTGTGGTTTATCCAAAAAATAAACATTTGTGCCACGCAGTTTGAATCCGAACTCGAGAATTTTTCCCTTATCGGTGCAAACATCGCATTGCGCGCGCTAAGGCAAAAAAAAAGACTCTAGTGCAAGTACCAACCGCTCGATTCTGTGCGCGTTCGTAGTTATTTCCGAATGGTTGACCTGAATTGCTACGGACCGTGCGGTCTTACGGCAGAGCGAGATCCGAGACAACAACGTTAGGTCTACAACAAGGTGCGTTGTAAGTGCAAGCGATGGGTGATTTGGCGCAACGAAACGTTTTCCGTTCAACCCTTATTTGGATTTTCAAATTCATAGTCGCGGAGGAATTCGAAAGGGCAGACGAGGCGTTGCTTCAAACCAAACTGGAGGCTGGTCGAGACAGCAGCGAACTCAGAAGAATCGGAGGCGCATGGGGAGTATTTGACAGCAGCCGAGGACATCTACCACACGGCAGTGGCAAGATTGCGAACGCGCATTGCAGAGGTGGGGCGCCAAGGTACGGCTAGAGCAGCTGCAGAGAGCGTTTCAAACTCGAAGCCGAGCATACTTCAAGTGCGACAAGAGCGGCTGCCACACGAATTGGCGCGAATCACGGGATCAATTCCTTACAGAAGTGCACAACAATCCGACGTTGGCGAACGTAACGAAAATGCGTGAGCTGAGGCTGGCCTTAGAGGGTGTTCCGGCGAGGCTAATCAGCAGATGGCAGACCACGGAGGCGAACTATGAGGCACCCTGGTCCAAGCTGAACGAAGTGTTCGACAATAAGCAGAACATTGTGGACGCGCATATGAACGCCTTACATGCAATCTCAAAGGTAAGCCCAGCATCATCCGGAGCTCAAGGGATTCGCGACCTGGTGAATGAAGCGAGTGTTCATCTAAGCTCATTACGAGCCCTCGGTCTCGACATTATATCGTGCGACCCATTTATCGTCAATATGCTCAAGGAGAGACTAGATGGTGCAACAAATCACGCATGGCGATGACTAAAGACGATGTGCGTAAAACTCTTAAAGAGTTTCTACAATTTCTGGAGCGACGAGCGATGAAAGATTCGAACACGTGGCAAGATCGGCCGAGCCAAGGAAGGAGAAGAGCAATGCCAGTGCAGTTGGAGGAAACATTGCAGCGGCTTTACTCAAGTGCCCATTATGTTAGTCACATCACCCGCTATACCGATGTGGAAACTTCTTGACTATGTCGATCCAGGACAGGAACGACAAGGTCCGGAGCTGGCAACTGTGTCAAATACATGTCCTTCCGGAGCTTGTCGCAGGTGCAACAAGAAGCACAACAGCGTGCTTTGTCCAGAGCCATCCTAAGCGCCAACAAGTTTAGCAGTGGTCGCCCCAAAGGAGCAGCGACAGCCTGCCGCGCACAAGTCGAAAAGAGCCCGGAGCAATAGCAATCAACACATGAGCCACCAGAGCTGCAAACAGTCAATTACACCACACATGCGCAACGCGCTGACAACGTGAAGAGCAACGAGATACCAGTAAACATGGAGCGGGCGAGTATAGAAGTCGGAAGCGCATTATTGGCAACCGCCCCCGTTAGAATCAGAGCTGGTGACGGACCTGCTATTGAAGCAAGGGCACTGCTGGTCAACCTCATCACCGGACAGTGCGTCCAGAGGATGTGCATAAGAACGCGTAAACGTGATCTTCTAGTGCACGGAATCGACTCCAAAGCCCACGTGAGCCTTACGGATGTGGTAGAAGTGTACATTCTATCCAGAGCTGATCCGACGCTTGCACTGAGCTGCGCTATGTGCGTAATCCCTAGAATAACCTCGCGCCTTCCTAGGAGAATCTTACCGCAGGAGCGGATTGCGGATTTGCGCGAGCTGACTCTAGCAGATCTAACGTTTAACAAGCCTGGTAGGGTAGAGCTGATACTTGGCGCGCAAGTATGGGCGGAGATCATCAAAAGCGACGTCAAGAGGTTCGATTCCGGACTCACAGCGCAAGACACGCATCTGGGCTGGATAGTGTTTGGGCAGCCGCAGCCAAGCCAAGGGCGAGCGATCAGAGCAATGGTTGAAGCAATGGAGCCATCGGGAGTTCAACTCAGCGAACAGCTGAGGCGGTTTTGGGAACTCGAAGAGCTGAGCGGAGCAGCCACAATGTCGCCGGACGATAAATGGGTCGATGATAACTTAAAGAGCACACATTACCAAGATTCATCCGGTCGATACGTGGTAACCATTCCCATAAATTCACGGGCGCGGAGTTCGGGCAGTACGAGAGCAGCAGCCATGAAGAGGTTTCTCCAGCTTGAGAGAAAACTAAGTGCGAATCCGGAGCTGAAGGAGAAGTACGTAAACTTCATGCGCTAGTATCCCGAGCTGGGGCATGTGGAGCTGGTAGACGGCACGTCGCGAACGAAGGGGCATAAATACCACATACCACATCATTGCGTAACTAAGAAGTTTCGTGTGGTCTTTGACGCATCATGCAAGAGCGATAGAGGTATATCGCTCAACGACATTCAATTTCCTGATCCGAAGCTTCAAGATGATTTAGCAGAAATCATCACTCGTCTCCAGCGCTTCAAGGTAGCGATAACTGCTGACGTCAAGTAGATGCTCCGTCAAGTGCGGGTCGATCCAGAACAGTGGGATCTCCAGACGATATTCTGGAGAGAGAGTCCAAACGACCAGGTGCAGAAACATGCCTAACCGTGGTCACATACGGCATGACATCGAGCAGTTACAACGCAATGAGGGCAATGCACCAATGCGCATACGACAACAAAGACACACATCCATCGGCATATGAGGCCATAACGAACGACTTTTACATGGACGACATGCTAACGGGAGCAGATACTAAAGAACGAGCAGTAGCTTTGGCCAAGGAGATAGTCTCATCACTAAGTGCTGGTGGTTTTGAGCTGAGCAAATTTATGTCGTCAAATGAACAAGCGTTATTAGAGCTGGAAGGAGCAAGGAGCAGCCGAACGGAGCTATCGTTCGTGGAAGACCATGCCACTTCAATTTTGGGTTTGGTCTGGGATTTATCAACGGATGACATCATGTTTAAGGTACGCTTAGACGAGGCGCACCTGCCTTCGACCAAGCGTGCGGTTATCAGTACGATTGCGAAGCTATACGATCCATGTGAATATCTTGCCCCAGTGATCATTACTGCAAAGATCTTCATACAGGACACGTGGCGTTCCGGGGAGCATTGGGACGAGCAAATACCCGCCTGCGTGGCGCCTACATGGACACATTTCTATTAGTAGCTGCCCATCTTAGCATAAGTGCGCATCCCGAGGTGGGTAGGCACTGAGAGAACGAGCAAGATGCAACTCCACGCATTCGCGAACGCATCCACAAAAGCATTTGCTGCAGTCATCTACTTGTGAGTAACATCGAGGGAGGGCACGACGAAGTGCGTTCTATTGGCATCAAAAACCAGGGTAGCGCCACTCAAGATGATCTCGGTGCCAAGGTTGGAGCTGTGTGCAGCCGTGCTATTATCCAGATTTTTTTTTTCGTGGGAAGGTGAGAAATCTTCATATACACTATAAGCCCGGAGCCTATAGTAGTGTGGGATTCTTACTCACTAAAAAAACATCTCCCTTATGCAAACCACGACTGAGTTCACACTTATCAAGCAATTCTTCTATCGCATTTTATTTTGTTTTTATAAGATATCCTACAGGCGGTTACGCGCTGCTAATCGCCCCGCTAGATCAAGAGGCTTAGTCCTTTTCAGACGACGCAATAATTTTGTCTTGTCGAGGATCTGTTGAACAGAAATATTCGTATGACCTTGTAATCGATTATTTTTTTTCGCGAAAGCATTTTAATTACGTTCTCAACGTTTTCGACCCCTAAGTCCCTTTGGATATCATCGTTTCTAATGTACCACGGCGCATTACCAATACCTTGAAGAACTTTGTTTTGGAATGTCTGTAACACATTAATGTTACTATTTTTAGTACAACCTTAAAGTTGTACACCATATGTCCAGATCGGTTTTAGCACTTGCTTGTAAAACAGCAGTTTGTTCTATAAGCTAAGCTTGGAATACTTTCCAATAAGCCAGTTAATATCTCTATACTTGATTTCAAGCTCTTCGCGGTTTTTATGGAAGTGTGCTCTCCATTTTAGTTCAGGCGTCAAGTGTCATACTGAGATATTTGACATCGTTCGCGTTAGGAATTCGTACTGCGTTGATAAACACCGGTGGATTCTCAATTTTCTTGAGAGTAAAGTTCACGTGGACAGACTTGTTTTCATTAAGCGCAATTCGCCAAGTCTTTGTCCAATTGTTAATCCGTGTAAGGGCACGTTTTATCCAGATTGATGGCACAAGTAATAAAGGCGTGCAGACTTCAGCACGTACAGAGATCTTACTCGAGCGACTCCATGGCAGTGCTACATTGGATCGGCTAATTACCATTCGAGCTAAAGACCTTCGTTGCCAATCGAGTCAGTTCTATCCAGGAGCTAACTGGCGATCATCCTTGGCAACATGTCGCATCAGCCGACAATCTAGCCGACTTAGGATCAAGAGGAGTCGCTGCAGGGCGAATGATGGAGCTAAGCCTATGGTGGGAAAGACCGCATTGGCTTAGGAGTTCAAAGCAGAACTGGCCGAAACCACAGGCAACCATGAGTGCGCAGCAGCGAGCAGGAGCAACTGCGGAGCAAAAGCCAGAAATCGTCGGGAACTTGACGGACTTAAGATAACGATAACGTAAGTCTTTTAGAGCACAAGTCAACCTTGCAAAGCATGCTTCGAATAAAGGCAATAGTGCTGAGGTTCGTGCAAGAAAGGATAACCAAACAGTGACATCGTCTGAGCGAGAAGACGCGTTGATCTATTCGGTCAAAATCACACAGCAGGAATCGTATCGACAGGTGCTTCACCACATTAAACGCAACAGATCAATGGATACTTCGAGAAATCTCCTAACACTCCTTCGAAGACTCTAAGGGAACTTTGAGAGCAGGAGGACGTCTACAAGACTCATCACTACCATACGAGAGCATCCATCCAATAATCTTACCGGCAAGGAGCAAGCAGAGTGAACTCTTACTAAGGGAAGCGCATCTAAGAACGCTGCATTGGGGGGTGCAGCTATGTATGCAGTACATCAGGCAGAAATTTTGGGTCCCTACGTTGAGACGTGCGTTAAAATCCAGCATAGGCCGGTGCGTAACTTGTTTTCGCCAAAAGCAGATAGTGGCAGAGCAACTTATGGCAGTCTTCCTAAATACCGCGTACATCGAGCTAGGGCGTTTAGACATAGCGGAGTCGACTACGCCGGGCCATTACAAATCAAGGCCAGGTCAGGCCGATGCTAGATCATAGAAAAGGGGTACATTGCAGTCTTCGTATGCTTGGCCACGCGAGCAGTCCGACTGGAGGCAGTTAGCAATCAGTCTACGGAAGCATTCCTGGCAGCCTTTCAACGTTTTACTGGGCGACGCGGTACATGCTCAGTGCTTTGAAGCGACAACGCCACAACCTTTGTCGGTGCAGACAGAGGGCTTCGAAAAGCCGCAGAAGAATGCAGGAACCGACTTCCAATTGAGCAGATAAGCGCGATGGGCACAGAGTAGAAGTTCATCGCGCAAGACGGGCCACATGCGGGCGGCATCTGGGAGGCCGGTGTCAAGTCCACGAAACACCACTTGCGCAGAGTAATGGGCAAACACATATTCACGTTCGAGACACTCTGTACCACTGTAATCCTCATTGAGGCATGCCTCAATTCGCGGCCAATCAGTGCATTGTCCGACGATCCAAGCGACACGTGTGCACTTACATCCGGACTTTTCTTAATCGGAGAACAAATAGTGCAGCCGCTGATGACTGATGTCAGTGAGGTACCGCAGAGCCGCCTCAAGCTGTGGAACAGTATCAATCAAACGCGGCAGCATTTTTGGAGTAGATGGAGCGAGGAGCACATCCGCACATTGCAGTAGCGTCACAAGTGGAATGAGGAGCGAGAGAATGTGCAGAAGAGTGATTTAGTTCTCATCAAACAGAAAAACACGCCACCTACGGTATGGGCTCTGGGCCGAATAACAGCAGTCTATATGGGCAAGGACGGACTGGTAAGAAGCGCCGACGATAAGACCGAGCATTCAACGCTGGTGCGACCTATCCAGCAGATTATCGTTCTCCCTATAGTGCAGAGTGATTGCGTCAATTAAAGACCACGCTTCAATTGGTGGGGGGAATGTTCAAAACATAAGAAGGTGACACCATATGGCAGTGATAGAGCATCACCATTAGCTATCAAGCTACAAAGCGCGATAGCAACGCATGAACCCAACGGTTTCCCTTACCGGCGTAATATGTGGAGAGCCAGCACACACAGAGAAACCCAATGGCAAGGGATACAACCAGCACAGTGACTGGCAAACCAGAATACCGCTTCACGAGGCGCAACGAAGAGCACACAAAGAAGAATAGCCGATAACATTCGACTATTCTTTCACCATTCGTAAGGGGACATCAGACGTGACAATGGCAACGGTACCTGCGACCGACATCTATGAAATGCATGGCTGCATTGCGCACGAATATTGTGCGACGCGAAACCATTCTCGTCAGTTGGAAGTAAACTTGATACGAACGCAGTTTAGACTCTGCTTATACAGTCCACAAAATAAATAGTTTTTTTTTTCTCTTTACTAGTGCGTTTTTTTTATTCTCTTGAGTTATTGAACAAATATCAAAGAAGAAGAAGATAGAAACAAGACACTTAGATTTCTTAATGCTATTTCAAAAAGAGATGATAATAAGGTTTAAGAATTAGGTTAAAAGAAATGTTAAGAATAAAGACTCAGTTATACTTTAACCTTAGATTCCAGTCGTTTCATTTTTGACGCTCCGCGATTCTTTAAGGTATAACTCGCGTGGTGATATTTTTTCTTTTTGTTTTTGTTTGTTCGCAAAAGTTTATATCGAGAAGGGGACGAGTGCACTGATACCGCGTGCGCGTTAACAAATACTCATACAACAGCTTAGCTCTTATTTAAAATACAGATAACTGAATATTTAGGGAAATGTAAATAGTAATATAAAGATAGATTCTCATTGTTTAATTTTTAATTGAATTGATATTATTTTTTTGTTTAAGAACTAAAAACTTAAGAGGGTGAGAGTACTTTCAAAATTAAGATTTTCGGAAAATTGGAAAGAGAGAGAGTGAGAGTAAGATGTTTGGGCTCAGTTATTATTTCACTCCATGGGTGTCATCCAACATTTAATGGGGAAACGAAATTATTAGTGTAAATTGACTTGATGTTGTATCTAGGCAACCACTCGTCTCACGAGATTTTAGTTGCCTGAAAAAGTCTTTCGGGCACGGCTGGTATTGATCCTCGAACCGCCTGATTGGGAAGACAATACACTTCTACTACATATGTTACACATGTGTCTTGCGTTTTAAGATTTATTCGATGTTTTTAGACAGATTTTAAAAAAGTCCTTGTATATTTCTATGCTCGTATGTATCAAATTTTTGGCTCATACAAATCGCGAAAAAACTTTTTGACTTTTTGTGTTACGCCGTAGACGTTAAATTTATAAAAAAAATTTACTGAAATTTTTTTAGTTATTAAAAACAAAAATGAAAAGTTTGGCTTTCGAAAGTTTGAGTTGCGGTTTGCTAAGAGATGTCGCAACTTGTATTATTCCATTATTATTTTTTCATTGGAACATGCGTTGGAAAGCTACTGTCATTGTACGTCATTTCAGTATATGTCATTCATTTGAAACGTAAACAACAATAATTTTTTTTCACTCAAATATGTCGAACTTTGTGTCTGAAGAAGTGTTTTTGCGGGGAGTTCTTCTTCATTACTTTAATATGAAGAAAACTGCCGCCGAAAGTCATCGTATTTAGGTGGAAGTCAATGGTGAACATGTGCTAGCTGAGCGAATGTGCCAAAAGTAGTTTTCACGATTTAAATCTGGTGATTTTGGCTTGGAAGACAATGAACGTCCTGGGCAGCCAAAAAAGTTTGAAGGTGGAAAACTGGAAGTATTACTCTATGAAGATTGCCAAACACAAGAAGAGCTCGCAGAATCTTTGGGTGTCACTCAAGCAGCCATTTCAAAACGTTTAAAAGCAGCTGGATGTATTCAAAAGCAAGGAAATAGGGTTCCACATGAACACAAGCCGAGAGACGTCGAAAGGCGGTTTTGCATGTCCGAAATGCTGCTGGAACGCTACAAAAGGAACTTATTTTTGCTTCAGGTTGTTACTGGTGATGAAAAATTACATTACGATAACCCCACGCGCAAAAAATCATTTGTGAAACCCGGCCAACCAGCCAAATCAACGGCAAAGCCAAATATCCATGGCGCGAAGGTAATGCTCTGTATTTGGTGGGATCAGATGGGTGTGCTGTATTATGAGCTGCTAAAGCTGGGTGAAATCATCAATAGACAACGCTAACGAACACAATTAATCCATTTGAAGAGAGCTGTAACCGAAAAACGCCCGGAATATGCGAGCAGACACGAGGCAATAATTTTCTATCATGACAACGCTCGGCCCCACGTTGCTATTCCGGTTAAAAACTATTTGGAAAACAATGGATGGGAAGTCTTACCCCACCCGCTTTATAGCCCAGACCTTTCCCCTTCTGACTACCATTTGTTCCGGTCGATGCAGAACGCCCTCACTGAAATACGGTTCACATCAGAGCAGAATATCAAAAATTGGCTTGATTCATTCTTGGCTGCCAAGCCGGCGCAGTTCAGGATGGGATCCGCAAATCCAAAGAAAGATGGGAAAAAGTCATAGCTTCAAATGGGCATTACTTTGAATAATACTTTTGTACATGTTTTTCTCAAATAAACGTTCAAATTTTCAAAAAAAAACCGCACAAATTAAATTACATACCCAACATTTAAGTTATTCAAAATAAAGTAACACAAATGCTTTCCTAATAAAAAAGGAAAATGTTATTTGTATTACAAGAAGAAAATCTTTTGCAAATTCTATAAGTTCTGAAATAAAAAAAAATGAGTTCACCTCGCTGCACTCAGATAAATAAATACTTTGACCGTCTTCTCGATTTCATCGAGAAGGATTTATTAAAGATATTTATGGTATTAATTTTTAAAAAATTGGGCTGAATTTAATAATTTTCACTGAAATACTTGGGGTGACCTGAGGGGTCATGCATTGCGCCTTGTTTGAATTTCTATCAACTTTCTTTTCAATTGTTGTTTATCTAAAAACTTTGAGTAAATTCATAATTGCAAAAATACTGTGCAATGTTTGTGTACATAATTGTAAAAGGATCGTTCTACTATTGCAAATGCTTTGTTATCACTTATGTTCATAAACGTCAAATGACTATTTTTGTATTGCAACTTTTCAGCAATTTTATCCCACTGCAATTTTGAAATTTAGACAAACAAAAACAAAAGATTAACAAAATTTGTATTATTTTAGGAAAGATTATATGATATTAGGAAAAAAAGAACAGTTTCTCTAAACTAGGCTAGATAATTATACAGCATTTTCAAAAAAGCTTTTGAGGAATTGTACCCTTTGAAAATTAACTTGCGCGTCTTCTCATTCATTAACATCAAGAAATGTTTATAATAACATACATTTACAGACACATTTTTGAGAGTTGAAAAGCCGCGTTAGTAGTAGTACCATAGAAGCTGTGTTCATTAGTACTATCAAATTTTGTTGCAGCAAATTTACAAAAAATTTTACATTTATGAATTCACCCTTTCATAAGAAAATCTAGCATTGATCAATACTAGTTGATGTTTCAAACGTTTTGTTTTATAATTGCAATGAATTATATCATTATAAGTGGTGGGGGATATTGCACAGAGAGCGACAAACTTCTCTAGGTCGCCTCTGTTCTCTTTTAAATATATATCTATATATGAAATATTAAAAAAAAAATGATACTTTAAATAAATTTTGACGATATATCATCATATATATATTGTTTTTTTGTAATCTTTACTGGGTTTTCAATGAACACAATAACTAAGATTTCTAAAATTGTTTAACACCTAGAAAAAAAAACTAATTCTGCTTACACAAATTTGAATAAAAGGGTCAGTTTTACCTGAACAGATAAAACGTATAGCGGAAATTATGGCCAAGTACAATTAAGAATATTAAGTTACGTTTTTAGGGCGCCTCTCGACTAATTCGGCATGCGTTTTCAATGAACACAATTACTAAGATTGCTAAAATTACTTAAGAAAAAAAAATTGTAAGTATGCTTACATAATTGAATAAAAGCGACAAAAGAATATTTAGTTACGTTTCTCCGGCTCCTCTCGACTTATTGCTTAGTGACTACTTTTTTTTAAAAATAATAGAGAAATAAAAAAATATTAAGAATAGAAAGTATCTGTTTGTTTTTGCCTAAGCCTCTGTGTTATTTACCAGGTGTACCGGTATAAAGTGAACGTGCGGATACAAATGTCTCGATAGGGGCCTTAATTTTCAAATGATCGAAGTTATTCAGAAAATTAAAAATAAAAGTTTATTCATCTAAATCTATACCATCCCCTTCAAAGTAATCCCTATTGACTGCAACACACTTATGTCAGCGCTTGAACTTATTCTCGAAGCATTTTTTATATTCGGTTTTCGGTATTTCCACCAGTGCTTCCTGCAAAGTACAAACCACCGTAGTGGTTTTTGAATTCGATTGAACAGAAAGAAGTCACAGGGAGCCAAATCAGGTGAATTCTTGGTTGTTAGGTGGTATTTGTTGCATTTTTCGTCAAAAAATTATCAATAATGATGGCACTGTGCGATGGTGCGAGTTCTCTGCCCACAATTCTGGTTTCTTTTGGCGAATTGCTTGACGCAAACGTTTCATAACGCCCAAATAATACTCTTTGTTTACTGTCTGGCCTTCTGGCAAAAAGTCACGATGCACTACAAAGTTGTAATCCATGAAAACCGTGAGCATTGCCTTCTTTTTTGACTAAAAACGACGTGGTTTTTTTGGTCTCGGCTCATTTGGTGAACGCCATTCACTTGTCTGATTTCTGGATTGCATTTCGTACTCATAATTCCACTTCTCGTCACCATTAAGGATCCTTCTGATCTTTTGGCACCAACTTTACTGCTACACGACGGAAACCCAAATGTCTTGGACGGAGCCATAGGCAATGTCCTCCGCTATCTCTCTGATGCTTAATTTGCGGTTATTGACCATCATTTCTTTTACTTCATCAGTGTTTTCGTCGGTTTTCGAAGTCGATGGTCTGCAACTGCGTTCGTCATCTTCGACTGACTTACGACCACTTTTAAACCGCTCGTGTCACTGTTAAGCGAAAATTTTCTTTAGAGAATAGTTGCCGAAACACTTTTTCAACATTTCCAACGTTCGCGCACCATTAAATCAGTTTTTTACGCAAAACTTAATACTATTTAGGTGTTGCACATTTAAATCTATTTCTAAAATTGTAAAAAATCGCCTACACACACAAAAATATATGTACTCTTGGCTATGTAACTTCGTAAATGTCAAGATATAACGCTAAGATTTCAAGGGAACATCAACATCAGATGTACCAACAGAACTCAAATTGGAACAATGGGAGCGCTAAACCGAGAACTTTTTTTTCAATGTGGTACATCAAGTGCAAGTACCAACCGCTCGATTCTGTGCGCGTTCGTAGTTATTTCCGAAGGGTTGACCTGAATTGCTACGGACCGTGCGGTCTTACGGCAGAGCGAGATCCGAGACAACAACGTTAGGTCTACAACAAGGTGCGTTGTAAGTGCAAGCGATGGGTGATTTGGCGCAACGAAACGTTTTCCGTTCAACCCTTATTTGGATTTTCAAATTCATAGTCGCGGAGGAATTCGAAAGGGCAGACGAGGCGTTGCTTCAAACCAAACTGGAGGCTGGTCGAGACAGCAGCGAACTCAGAAGGATCGGAGGCGCATGGGGAGTATTTGACAGCAGCCGAGGACAGCTACCACACGGCAGTGGCAAGATTGCGAACGCGCATTGCAGAGGTGGGGCGCCAAGGTACGGCTAGAGCAGCTACAGAGGGCGTTTCAAACTCGAAGCCGAGCATACTTCAAGTGCGACAAGAGCGGCTGCCACACGAATTGGCGCGAATCCCGGGATCAATTCCTTACAGAAGTGCACAACAATCCGAAGTTGCCGAACGTAACGAAAATGCGTGAGCTGAGGCTGGCCTTAGAGGGTGTTCCGGCGAGGCTAATCAGCAGATGGCAGACCACGGAGGCGAACTATGAGGCACCCTGGTCCAAGCTGAACGAAGTGTTCGACAATAAGCAGAAAATTGTGGACGCGCATATGAACGCCTTACATGCAATCTCAAAGGTAAGCCCAGCATCATCCGGAGCTCAAGGGATTCGCGACCTGGTGAATGAAGCGAACGTTCATCTAAGCTCATTACGAGCCCTCGGTCTCGACATTATATCGTGCGACTCATTTATCGTCAATATGCTCAAGGAGAGACTAGATGGTGCAACAAATCACGCATGGCGATGACTAGAGACCATGTGCGTAAAATTGTCACTCTTAAAGAGTTTCTACAATTTCTGGAGCGACGAGCGATGAAAGATTCGAACACGTGGCAAGATCGGCCGAGCCAAGGAAGGAGAAGAGCAATGCCAGTGCAGTTGGAGGAAACATTGCAGCGGCTTTACTCAAGTGCCCATTATGTTAGTCACATCACCCGCTATACCGATGTGGAAACTTCTTGACTATGTCGATCCAGGACAGGAACGACAAGGTCCGGAGCTGGCAACTGTGTCAAATACATGTCATTCCGGAGCTTGTCGCAGGTGCAACAAGAAGCACAACAGCGTGCTTTGTCCAGAGCCATCCTAAGCGCCAACAAGTTTAGCAGTGGTCGCCCCAAAGGAGCAGCGACAGCCTGCCGCGCACAAGTCGAAAAGAGCCCGGAGCAATAGCAATCAACACATGAGCCACCAGAGCTGCAAGCAGTCAATTACACCACACATGCGCAACGCGCTGACAACGTGAAGAGCAACGAGATACCAGTAAACATGGAGCGGGCGAGTATAGAAGTCGGAAGCGCATTATTGGCAACCGCTCCCGTTAGAATCAGAGCTGGCGACGGACCTGCTATTGAAGCACGGGCACTGCTGGTCAACCTCATCACCGGACAGTGCGTCCAGAGGATGTGCATAAGAACGCGTAAACGTGATCTTCTAGTGCACGGAATCGACTCCAAAGCCCACGTGAGCCTTACGGATGTGGTAGAAGTGTACATTCTATCCAGAGCTGATCCGACGCTTGCACTGAGCTGCGCTATGTGCGTAATCCCTAGAATAACCTCGCGCCTTCCTAGGAGAATCTTACCGCAGGAGCGGATTGCGGATTTGCGCGAGCTGACTCTAGCAGATCTAACGTTTAACAAGCCTGATAGGGTAGAGCTGATACTTGGCGCGCAAGTATGGGCGGAGATCATCAAAAGCGACGTCAAGAGGTTCGATTCCGGACTCACAGTGCAAGACACGCATCTGGGCTGGATAGTGTTTGGGCAGCCGCAGCCAAGCCAAGGGCGAGCGATCAGAGCAATGGTAGCAGCAATGGAGCCATCGGGAGTTCAACTCAGCGAATAGCTGAGGCGGTTTTGGGAACTCGAAGAGCTGAGCGGAGCAGCCACAATGTCGCTGGACGATAAATGGGTCGATGATAACTTAAATAGCACACATTACCAAGATTCATCCGGTCGATACGTGGTAACCATTCCCATAAATTCACGGGCGCGGAGTTCGGGCAGTACGAGAGCAGCAGCCATGAAGAGGTTTCTCCAGCTTGAGAGAAAACTAAGTGCGAATCCGGAGCTGAAGGAGTACG
This sequence comes from Volucella inanis, assembly GCA_907269105.1. NCBI lineage: Eukaryota > Metazoa > Arthropoda > Insecta > Diptera > Syrphidae > Volucella > Volucella inanis. The sequence goes on along the minus strand of OU026153.1, from coordinate 111,848,909 downwards.
TAAACTTCATGCGCTAGTATCCCGAGCTGGGGCATGTGGAGCTGGTAGACGGCACGTCGCGGACGAAGGGGCATACATACCACATACCACATCATTGCGTAACTAAGAAGTTTCGTGTGGTCTTCGACGCATCATGCAAGAGCGATAGAGTTATATCGCTCAACGACATTCAATTTCCTGATCCGAAGCTTCAAGATGATTTAGCAGAAATCATCACTCGTCTCCAGCGCTTCAAGGTAGCGATAACTGCTGACGTCAAGTAGATGCTCCGTCAAGTGCGGGTCGATCCAGAACAGTGAGATCTCCAGACGATATTCTGGAGAGAGAGTCCAAACGACCAGGTGCAGAAATATTGCCTAACCGTGGTCACATACGGCATGACATCGAGCAGTTACAACGCAATGAGGGCAATGCACCAATGCGCATACGACAACAAAGACACACATCCATCGGCATATGAGGCCATAACGAACGACTTTTACATGGACGACATGCTAACGGGAGCAGATACTAAAGAACGAGCAGTAGCTTTGGCCAAGGAGATAGTCTCATCACTAAGTGCTGGTGGTTTTGAGCTGAGCAAATTTATGTCGTCAAATGAACAAGCGTTATTAGAGCTGAAAGGAGCAAGGAGCAGCCGAACGGAGCTATCGTTCGTGGAAGACCATGCCACTTCAATTTTGGGTTTGGTCTGGGATTTATCAACGGATGACATCATGTTTAAGGTACGCTTAGACGAGGCGCACCTGCCTTCGACCAAGCGTGCTGTCATCAGTACGATTGCGAAGCTATACGACCCATGTGAATATCTTGCCCCAGTGATCATTACTGCAAAGATCTTCATACAGGACACGTGGCGTTCCGGGGAGCATTGGGACGAGCAAATACCCGCCTGCGTGGCGCCTACATGGACACATTTCTATTAGTAGCTGCCCATCTTAGCATAAGTGCGCATCCCGAGGTGGGTAGGCACTGAGAGAACGAGCAAGATGCAACTCCACGCATTCGCGAACGCATCCACAAAAGCATTTGCTGCAGTCATCTACTTGTGAGTAACATCGAGGGAGGGCACGACGAAGTGCGTTCTATTGGCATCAAAAACCAGGGTAGCGCCACTCAAGATGATCTCGGTGCCAAGGTTGGAGCTGTGTGCAGCCGTGCTATTATCCAGATTTTTTTTTTCGTGGGAAGGTGAGAAATCTTCATATACACTGTAAGCCCGGAGCCTATAGTAGTGTGGGATTCTTACTCACTAAAAAAACATCTCCCTTATGCAAACCACGACTGAGTTCACACTTATCAAGCAATTCTTCTATCGCATTTTATTTTGTTTTTATAAGATATCCTACAGGCGGTTACGCGCTGCTAATCGCCCCGCTAGATCAAGAGGCTTAGTCCTTTTCAGACGACGCAATAATTTTGTCTTGTCGAGGATCTGTTGAACAGAAATATTCGTATGACCTTGTAATCGATTATTTTTTTTCGCGAAAGCATTTTAATTACGTTCTCAACGTTTTCGACCCCTAAGTCCCTTTGGATATCATCGTTTCTAATGTACCACGGCGCATTACCAATACCTTGAAGAACTTTGTTTTGGAATGTCTGTAACACATTAATGTTACTATTTTTAGTACAACCTTAAAGTTGTACACCATATGTCCAGATCGGTTTTAGCACTTGCTTGTAAAACAGCAGTTTGTTCTATAAGCTAAGCTTGGAATACTTTCCAATAAGCCAGTTAATATCTCTATACTTGATTTCAAGCTCTTCGCGGTTTTTATGGAAGTGTGCTCTCCATTTTAGTTCAGGCGTCAAGTGTCATACTGAGATATTTGACATCGTTCGCGTTAGGAATTCGTACTGCGTTGATAAACACCGGTGGATTCTCAATTTTCTTGAGAGTAAAGTTCACGTGGACAGACTTGTTTTCATTAAGCGCAATTCGCCAAGTCTTTGTCCAATTGTTAATCCGTGTAAGGGCACGTTTTATCCAGATTGATGGCACAAGTAATAAAGGCGTGCAGACTTCAGCACGTACAGAGATCTTACTCGAGCGACTCCATGGCAGTGCTACATTGGATCGGCTAATTACCATTCGAGCTAAAGACCTTCGTTGCCAATCGAGTCAGTTCTATCCAGGAGCTAACTGGCGATCATCCTTGGCAACATGTCGCATCAGCCGACAATCTAGCCGACTTAGGATCAAGAGGAGTCGCTGCAGGGCGAATGATGGAGCTAAGCCTATGGTGGGAAAGACCGCATTGGCTTAGGAGTTCAAAGCAGAACTGGCCGAAACCACAGGCAACCATGAGTGCGCAGCAGCGAGCAGGAGCAACTGCGGAGCAAAAGCCAGAAATCGTCGGGAACTTGACGGACTTAAGATAACGATAACGTAAGTCTTTTAGAGCACAAGTCAACCTTGCAAAGCATGCTTCGAATAAAGGCAATAGTGCTGAGGTTCGTGCAAGAAAGGATAACCAAACAGTGACATCGTCTGAGCGAGAAGACGCGTTGATCTATTCGGTCAAAATCACACAGCAGGAATCGTATCGACAGGTGCTTCACCACATTAAACGCAACAGATCAATGGATACTTCGAGAAATCTCCTAACACTCCTTCGAAGACTCTAAGGGAACTTTGAGAGCAGGAGGACGTCTACAAGACTCATCACTACCATACGAGAGCATCCATTCAATAATCTTACCACGCGAGCAGTCCACCTGGAGGCAGTTAGCAATCAGTCTACGGAAGCATTCCTGGCAGCCTTTCAACGTTTTACTGGGCGACGCGGTACATGCTCAGTGCTTTGAAGCGACAACGCCACAACCTTTGTCGGTGCAGACAGAGGGCTTCGAAAAGCCGCAGAAGAATGCAGGAACCGACTTCCAATTGAGCAGATAAGCGCGATGGGCACAGAGTAGAAGTTCATCGCGCAAGACGGGCACATGCGGGCGGCATCTGGGAGGCCGGTGTCAAGTCCACAAAACACCACTTGCGCAGAGTAATGGGCAAACACATATTCACGTTCGAGACACTCTGTACCACTGTAATCCTCATTGAGGCATGCCTCAATTCGCGGCCAACCAGTGCATTGTCCGACGATCGAAGCGACACGTGTGCACTTACATCCGGACTTTTCTTAATCGGAGAACAAATAGTGCAGCCGCTGATGACTGATGTCAGTGAGGTACCGCAGAGCCGCCTCAAGCTGTGGAACAGTATCAATCAAACGCGGCAGCATTTTTGGAGTAGATGGAGCGAGGAGCACATCCGCACATTGCAGTAGCGTCACAAGTGGAATGAGGAGCGAGAGAATGTGCAGAAGAGTGACTTAGTTCTCATCAAACAGAAAAACACGCCACCTACGGTATGGGCTCTGGGCCGAATCACAGCAGTCTATATGGCAAGGACGGACTGGTAAGAAGCGCCGACGATAAGACCGAGCATTCAACGCTGGTGCGACCTATCCAGCAGATTATCGTTCTCCCCATAGTGCAGAGTGATTGCGTCAATTAAAGACCACGCTTCAATTGGTGGGGGGAATGTTCAACACATAAGAAGGTGACACCATATGGCAGTGATAGAGCATCACCATTAGCTATCAAGCTACAAAGCGCGTTAGCAACGCATGAACCCAACGGTTTCCCTTACCGGCGTAATATGTGGAGAGCCAGCACACACAGAGAAACCCAATGGCAAGGGATACAACCAGCACAGTGACTGGCAAACCAGAATACCGCTTCACGAGGCGCAACGAAGAGCACACAAAGAAGAATAGCCGATAACATTCGACTATTCTTTCACCATTCGTAAGGGGACATCAGACGTGACAATGGCAACGGTACCTGCGACCGACATCTATGAAATGCATGGCTGCATTGCGCACGAATATTGTGCGACGCGAAACCATTCTCGTCAGTTGGAAGTAAACTTGATACGAACGCAGTTTAGACTCTGCTTATACAGTCCACAAAATAAATAGTTTTTTTTTCTCTTTACTAGTGCGTTTTTTTTATTCTCTTGAGTTATTGAACAAATATCAAAGAAGAAGAAGATAGAAACAAGACACTTAGATTTCTTAATGCTATTTCAAAAAGAGATGATACTAAGGTTTAAGAATTAGGTTAAAAGAAATGTTAAGAATAAAGACTCAATTATACTTTAACCTTAGATTCCAGTCGTTTCATTTTTGACGCTCCGCGATTCTTTAAGATATAACTCGCGTGGTGATATTTTTTCTTTTTGTTTTTGTTTGTTCGCAAAAATTTATATCGAGAAGGGGACGAGTGCACTGATACCGCGTGCGCGTTAACAAATACTCATACAACAGCTTAGCTCTTATTTAAAATACAGATAACTGAATATTTAGGGAAATGTAAATAGTAATATAAAGATAGATTCTCATTGTTTAACTTTTAATTGAATTGATATTATTTTTTTGTTTAAGAACTAAAAACTTAAGAGGGTGAGAGTACTTTCAAAATTAAGATTTTCGGAAAATTGGAAAGAGAGAGAGAGTGAGAGTAAGATGTTTGGGCTCAGTTATTATTTCGCTCCATGGGTGTCATCCAACATTTAATGAGGAAACGAAATTATTAGTGTAAATTGACTTGATGTTGTATCTAGGCAACCACTCGTCTCACGAGATTTTAGTTGCCTGAAAAAGTCTTTCGGGCACGGCTGGTATTGATCCTCGAACCGCCTGATTGGGAAGACAATACACTTCTACTACATATGTTACACATGTGTCTTGCGTTTTAAGATTTATTCGATGTTTTTAGACAGATTTTAAAAAAGTCCTTGTATATTTCTATGCTCGTATGTATCAAATTTTTGGCTCATACAAATCGCGAAAAAACTTTTTGACTTTTTGTGTTACGCCGTAGACGTTAAATTTATAAAAAAAATTTACTGAAATTTTTTTAGTTATTAAAAACAAAAATGAAAAGTTTGGTTTTCGAAAGTTTGAGTTGCGGTTTGCTAAGAGATGTCGCAACTTGTATTATTCCATTATTATTTTTCCATTGGAACATGCGTTGGAAAGCTACTGTCATTGTACGTCATTTCAGTATATGTCATTCATTTGAAACGTAAACAACAATAATTTTTTTTCACTCAAATATGTCGAACTTTGTGTCTGAAGAAGTGTTTTTGCGGGGAGTTCTTCTTCATTACTTTAATATGAAGAAAACTGCCGCCGAAAGTCATCGTATTTAGGTGGAAGTCAATGGTGAACATGTGCTAGCTGAGCGAACGTGCCAAAAGTAGTTTGCACGATTTAAATCTGGTGATTTTGGCTTGGAAGACAATGAACGTCCTGAAAATGATAAAATGAAAAGTTTGGCTTTCGAAAGTTTGAGTTGCGGTTTGCTAAGAGATGTCGCAACTTGTATTATTCCATTATTATTTTTCCATTGGAACATGCGTTGGAAAGCTACTGTCATTGTACGTCATTTCAGTATATGTCATTCATTTGAAACGTAAACAACAATAATTTTTTTTCACTCAAATATGTCGAACTTTGTGTCTGAAGAAGTGTTTTTGCGGGGAGTTCTTCTTCATTACTTTAATATGAAGAAAACTGCCGCCGAAAGTCATCGTATTTAGGTGGAAGTCAATGGTGAACATGTGCTAGCTGAGCGAACGTGCCAAAAGTAGTTTGCACGATTTAAATCTGGTGATTTTGGCTTGGAAGACAATGAACGTCCTGGGCAGCCAAAAAAGTTTGAAGGTGGAAAACTGGAAGTATTACTCTATGAAGATTGCCAAACACAAGAAGAGCTCGCAGAATCTTTGGGTGTCACTCAAGCAGCCATTTCAAAACGTTTCAAAGCAGCTGGATGTATTCAAAAGCAAGGAAATAGAGTTCCACATGAACACAAGCCGAGAGACGTCGAAAGGCGGTTTTGCATGTCCGAAATACTGCTGGAACGCTACAAAAGAAACTCATTTTTGCTTCAGGTTGTTACTGGTGATGAAAAATTACATTACGATAACCCCACGCGCAAAAAATCATTTGTGAAACCCGGCCAACCAGCCAAATCAACGGCAAAGCCAAATATCCATGGCGCGAAGGTAATGCTCTGTATTTGGTGGGATCAGATGCGTGTGCTGTATTATGAGCTGCTAAAGCTGGGTGGAATCATCAATAGACAACGCTAACGAACACAATTAATCCATTTGAAGAGAGCAGTAACCGAAAAACGCCCGGAATATGCGAGCAGACACGAGGCAATAATTTTCTATCATGACAACGCTCGGCCCCACGTTGCTATTCCGGTTAAGAACTATTTGGAAAACAATGGATGGGAAGTCTTACCCCACCCGCTTTATAGCCCAGACTTTGCCCCTTCTGACTACCATTTGTTCCGGTCGATGCAGAACGCCCTCACTGAAATACGGTTCACATCAGAGCAGAATATCAAAAATTGGCTTGATTCATTCTTGGCTGCCAAGCCGGCGCAGTTCAGGATGGGATCCGCAAATCCAAAGAAAGATGGTAAAAAGTCATAGCTTCAAATGGGCATTACTTTGAATAATACTTTTGTACATGTTTTTCTCAAATAAACGTTCAAATTTTCAAAAAAAAAAACCGCACAAATTAAATTACATACCCAACATTTAAGTTATTCAAAATAAAGTAACACAAATGCTTTCCTAATAAAAAAGGAAAATGTTATTTGTATTACAAGAAGAAAATCTTTTGCAAATTTTATAAGTTCTGAAATAAAAAAAAATGAGTTCACCTCGCTGCACTCAGATAAATAAATACTTTGACCGTCTTCTCGATTTCATCGAGAAGGATTTAATAAAGATATTTATGGTATTAATTTTTAAAATATTGGGCTGAATTTAATAATTTTCATTGAAATACTTGGCGTGACCTGAGGGGTCATGCATTGCGCCTTGTTTGAATTTCTATCAACTTTCTTTTCAATTGTTGTTTATCTAAAAACTTTGAGTAAATTCATAATTGCAAAAATACTGTGCAATGTTTGTGTACATAATTGTAAAAGGATCGTTCTACTATTGCAAATGCTTTGTTATCACTTATGTTCATAAACGTCAAATGACTATTTTTGTATTGCAAGGGCGTTCTGCATTCACCCTTTCATAAGAAAATCTAGCATTGATCAACACTAGTTGATGTTTCAAACGTTTTGTTTTATAATTGCAATGAATTATATAATTATAAGTGGTGGGGGATATTGCACAGAGAGCGACAAACTTCTCTAGGTCGCCTCTGTTCTCTTTTAAATATATATCTATATATGAAATATTAAAAAAAAATGATACTTTAAATAAATTTTGACGATATATCATCATATATATATTGTTTTTTTGTAATCTTTACTGGGTTTTCAATGAACACAATAACTAAGATTTCTAAAATTGTTTAACACCTAGAAAAAAAAAACTAATTCTGCTTACACAAATTTGAATAAAAGGGTCAGTTTTACCTGAACAGATAAAACGTATAGCGGAAATTATGGCCAAGTACAATTAAGAATATTAAGTTACGTTTTTAGGGCGCCTCTCGACTAATTCGGCATGCGTTTTCAATGAACACAATTACTAAGATTGCTAAAATTACTTAAGAAAAAAAAATTGTAAGTATGCTTACATAATTGAATAAAAGCGACAAAAGAATATTTAGTTACGTTTCTCCGGCTCCTCTCGACTTATTGCTTAGTGACTACTTTTTTTTAAAAATATTAGGAATAGAAAGTATCTGTTTGTTTTTGCCTAAGCCTATGTGTTATTTACCAGGTGTACCGGTATAAAGTGAACGTGCGGATACAAATGTCTCGATAGGGGGCTTAATTTTCAAATGATCGTAGTTATTCAGAAAATTAAAAATACAAGTTTATTCATCTAAATCTATACCATCCCCTTCGAAGTAATCCCTATTGACTGCAACACACTTTTGCCAGCGCTTGAACTTATTCTCGAAGCATTTTTTATATTCGGTTTTCGGTATGTCCACCAGTGCTTCCTGCAAAGTACAAACCACCGTAGTGGTTTTTGAATTCGATTGAACAGAAAGAAGTCACAGGGAGCCAAATCAGGTGAATTCTTGGTTGTTGGGTGGTATTTGTTGCATTTTTCGTCAAAAAATTATCAATAATGATGGCACTGTGCGATGGTGCGAGTTCTCTGCCCACAATTCTGGTTTCTTTTGGCGAATTGCTTGACGCAAACGTTTCATAACGCCCAAATAATACCCTTTGTTTACTGTCTGGCCTTCTGGAAAAAAGTCACGATGCACTACAAAGTTGTAATCCATGAAAACCGTGAGCATTGCCTTCTTTTTTGACTAAAAACGACGTGGTTTTTTTGGTCTCGGCTCATTTGGTGAACGCCATTCACTTGTCTGATATCTGGATTGCATTTCGTACTCATAATTCCACTTCTCGTCACCATTAAGGATCCTTCTGATGAACGTGGGATCGGATTTAGACTCGCTGATCAACTCTTTTGCGACGTCCACACGGTGTCTTTTTTGCATGAAATTGAGGTCTTTTGGCACCAACTTTACTGCTACACGACGGAAACCCAAATGTCTTGGACGGAGCCGTAGGCAATGTTCAAGTCCTCCGCTATCTCTCTGATGCTTAATTTGCGGTTATTGACCATCATTTCTTTTACTTCATCAGTGTTTTCGTCGGTTTTCGAAGTCGATGGTCTGCCACTGCGTTCGTCATCTTCGACTGACTTACGACCACTTTTAAACCGCTCGTGTCACTGTTAAGCGAAAATTTTCTTTAGAGAATAGTTGCCGAAACACTTTTCCAACATTTCCAACGTTCGCGCACCATTAAATCAGTTTTTTACGCAAAACTTAATACTATTTAGTTGTTGCAAATTTAAATCTATTTCTAAAATTGTAAAAAATCGCCAACACACACAAAAATATATGTACTCTTGGCTATGTAACTTCGTAAATGTCAAGATATAACGCTAAGATTTCAAGGGAACATCAACATCAGATGTACCAACAGAACTCAAATTGGAACAATGGGAGCGCTAAACCGAGAACTTTTTTTTCAATGTGGTACATCAAGTCATTGAGCAAACGACATCATATTTTTTCATCGTGACATGCGGAAGACATTAATTTTTTGTTTTCATTTGAAGAAAAGTGCTGCAGAGTCGCATCGAATGCTTTTTGAGGCATATGGTGATCATACTCTATCAGAAGCAACATGCAGAAAGTGTTTTCAACGGTTCAGAAATAAGGATTTTGAAGTGAGAAATGAAGAACGTGAAAGACCACCAAAAAAGTTTGAACTTTAAGTCAGAAACAAATGGCAGATGGCAAATGGTTTCGAAGCTATGGGAAAGATCCAAAAGTCTGGAAAATGAATTGAATGAAAGACAGATGGAAAACCGAAAAAAATACTTGTGAAATTTTATTGTTACTTTTTTACTGGCGATGAAAAATGGATTTATTTTCAGAATCCTAAACGGAAAAATCATGAAATAATTTGGGACAACCATCAACTTGGACTGCAAAACCAGATCGATTTGGCAAGACAATGCTGTGTGTCTGGGGGGACCAGAAAGGTGTGGTGTACCACGAGCTCCTTAAACCTGGTGAAACCGTTAATACAGATCACCACCGACAACAAATGCATTGATCGAAAAAAGAACAGAATGTTCCAGAAGTTACCGGCAATATAACTTTGCTTCATGACAATGCATCTACACACAAAGCAAAACTGGTTCAGGATACAACCAAAGCACTTACCAGGGAGCTGCTATCCCACCCGCCGTATTCACCAGACTTGGCTCCTTCCGACTACCATTTGTTTTTATCGATGGGGCACGTTTTTTTTTTTCATTTATATATTTATTTACTTTACAATTGACATAATTATATAAGATACAAATATAGAATGAAAGATCGTAATCAAAACAAATTCAGAAGTAATAAAAGAAACAAACAGTTACTTAATAGAATACAAATAAAGAGAGATTAAAAAGTAAATAATTTATCAATTGAAAATGAAAAGATACATTCTGTAGTTAACTAAAACTAGTGTCGAATGCATCAATTATAAGATTATAATTGAAAAATACAAAACATAATAAATTGGTGTGAAGAGAGGAACAAAATAAATGTTAAGATTATATAACATTATAACATGCGACCAATTAAATGGTTTATTTCATGTAGATCGAAGTGAAATAGCCATTCCTTAACTTTCCTTTTTCGAAGGACAAGATTTCTGCTTTTTTCATTTGCTGAGCAGCACTTCGAATCCTACGAAGAAGTCGAAAATTGGGTGACTTGGTTTGCTTCAAAAGATGAACAGTTTTATTGGCGGGGAATCCATAAATTGCCTGAAAGATGAGAAAAATGTGTAGTGTTTTATTTTCACAAAAAAGCGCTCACTTTATACCGGTACACCTGTTTTTTTTTTTTTTTTTTTAAAAATCTATGTTTTCTGTGTCTCAGCGGTATTAGAACTAGACTTGCGTGAGAATTGTGGTAACATAACGTACAGATATAACAAAGACCAATTTTTTTGGAGCCTTTCTTTAACCTGTTCTGAGCAGCTTAGTTGGCAATCTATTGCAAATAAATACATATTTGCCTTTGCACTAACTTGACTTCGATTTTCGAGTTGTCATGCTTTAATTTAATTGTGTGATTTCACTTTGCGGTTTTTTTTACTTCAATTTCCACATCTTGTACATGAAAAAAAGTAACCATTCATAAGCTTATTCAGTTAATTGGTTCAACGGTTTATCTCTCAGTTGATCATCTGGTGATGCCAGTTGGAATTCAGATGTTTATTGTAATTTTTCTCTGCGCGAACTCCGTTTAGGCATTCAATTATATCCTGCCTGGTTACGATTTTGGTTTCTCTCTCTACATATTTTCACCGGTAACGCGACTTGCGAAAATAAGTTAAAATAATAAATTATGTGATTATTGTCGGGTCTGAACTCACGAATCATAAGTGTTAAGGTGCACCTATCTTAAGTTGAGAAGTGCGTGAAACGATTGCTCTAAGAATAGAAGACTTAGTCATTTAGTTTTAGGTACACGAAATCAAGTTTGTCTATTGTTTATGTGCACTTATAATTGGCACTGCATTTGGAACGATTACCAATGGGATTGACAAAGATATAATAAAATAAATTATTTCACAATACGTAAATGGCGTAAATGAACTAAACTAGATAGAAAACTTTCTAAAGTTTTGAGTTTTTCGAAAACAGCATCGAAAATTTTGTCAAGAGGATTGAAGTGTGCCATCAGCTATGAGGTTGCCATTTATCATTTCTACACTCTTTATTAAAAAGAAAGACATCAGAGATTTTCAAATGAACTGCTTTTTTTTTTTCTTTTCTTTTTTTTTTTTATTAATTTGAAAATAGGCGGTCTTAATGGGACATCCTTTATATAAAATAACGATAGGGGAAACAAAAAATCAAATTCATATCACTAGTACCACAAGTAAGCCTACCTCTGTTCATGGGCACACATGGCATCACATCGTTAATCTATCTATGAATACAAAGAAACACATTTAATTCGTGCGAAAGGTACGGTTCTTGCACTTTCAGTAAATTTTTTTAAGGAATAACACCACTTTATTACTTGACTTTGCCGAAGTAATTGAAAATGGAGGAAAAGAAACAGTAAGGTAAGAAAAACTAACTACATTCAAATAAAAGAAGAGACTAGCTACCGGCAACAAATTCTGGACAATCGCATCGGAATGCCGTTAACAAAGAGACTTATTATGGCGTACAGATACGTGCAATAGCAAATTCAAACAAACATGTGTGAATAATATCAAAAATAAGCGATGGACGCGGTAGCTATAGCTCGCATGGTTGCTTTAGTAGAAATCAAAAAAGGATTATTTGAAAGAACAACCTACCAACGAATTCCATCACAGTAATATTTCTTCTGCTTTTGCGCACAAGAAGAACTATTTGAAGAAGTGCTTTCGAACGAAAATGGAAAATCTTGGGTTGAACTGATTAACGATACCAAAAGCGAATAGAAGCACTTATGTACAATAGTTTTTAACGCTGAACTTTAAGGTATTGTACATGTTTCAATGTATATAGACAGTCTTGTCGAAAAAGCTTTATAATTTAAGAAGGTGGATACAGAGAAGCTACAAACATTGAATATCATTGAAGTCTTCTGTTGTAAACTGAATCATCAACCTTGGATTTAAATAAAAGCAAAAAATATACATTGATAAATATGTAAAATGTTGCTGTTATATAATTCGGAGAAGATAAATATATGCAAAATAAAAATGTACTATACTATATAAAAAAAGAAGTAAAACAATACTTACTACAACTAAAATTGTTTAGTTAATTTATTTAGCCTTAAATAATTTTTGAAAAGTCATTTAATACACGCGGGCGTAAAAGATTATGCATATGTATGAGTACATTACTCGTTAAATATTTGTACACTGGACAAGCGCAAGGTAAATCAGGGAGGGAAGAAAGGTCTGCAGGCTGTAATGATTAATTACTCTTATGGTGCTTAAGATTTGAAAGCACCTGATAAGAAGTAAAAAATGCACAGCAGTTTCTGACATACAGTTGGGTAACATACTGCTTGATAAGACGCGGTGAAGTATTTCTTTGAGGAACCTGAAATATTTTGTACCACTTTTGTCAATTTCGAATATGTAGTCATTCCAAATTTGGTTGTCAGTGGCATTCACACGAAAGGGGAAAATCTCATCGACTTCAGCGATACAAGTTCATTCAAGTACTTTTCTACAGACTGATAGGAGGGCCGTGAACCCTGGAACGAATTCAAGAAGTGTGTACTGTCGTAGGCAGAAGAATATATCTATTGGATAAGAAGTTGCAGGCAAGGGATCGTTTATAAAAAATGAATAAAGATTGTCAGACACACAACGGAAACTAGGTGCATATCGGCCTTATTTCGTGAGTATCAGAATTAAAACTGACTAAAACAACATTAATTGATCCATTCAAAGGGTAACTTATATGAGATTAACAGATTCTATGTGGAGCCATTTTTTAGCAAAATACATATGCTTTTAAAATATCTTCTATGAAGAAGAAGATATTTTCTTCTCACCAGAAAAGAAGGAGAGACAAATCATATGGAATAGCTAGACTAGGTATACGATTATTAAGAACTTGAAGTACCTTTACTAATACACAAATGCGAAAGAAGATTTGTCCCATTAAAAATTCAGTACAAAAACTACAAAAGCTTATATTAATCTTACCTATAAATGCGTTGCAGTCCTTTATGGCCTGTGTGAAAGACCGATAGAAACTTGATAGTTTCCTCTATCAAGTTGGTCTTGAAAGACCGTAATTTGTTGTAATTTGCTTGAATTGTTTCTGGTTTTATGATTTTCACCAGATGACGGTAATGATCTCATTGCAAAGAAAATAGTGTTTGGGACTATATCAACAAAGAGATCCACGTCGTTATCGATGAAGAAGAGAAGATGAGATATTTTGAACAAGTTTTTTCTCCACAGCAAAGATCTCAGCACACCATCGTTCGGATGTTATTAACTTAAAATGTCGTTGCCACTCAGAAATGTGTATGTATACATGTATAATAAAATTGACCGAAATAATGATTTCAGTACCATGATATAGCATACAATTCTTTATATGGAATTAGGCGGTGCATCAATTTCGTAAGAATTCGAACAGCTGTCCAGCTTTAGGTTTCTGTAAACAAAGCAGTAGGGTATATGATGCTTGAGCAAGCAGAATCTTCACATCATTGTGTTATAAATTTGGGAAGGAAACGATGAAAATATACAGTAATACCGACTACACTAAGCAAAGTTGTAGAATGAAAATTTCTTACATTGGTTTACCGAGTCAAATTTTCGTAGATATTCTGCGTAAGAAACCGTAAAATTAGACTAATTAAATTTGCACACACAAGCCGCTATACAGCATCGGAAGCGCACAATTACGATCACCATTACGGTAGTGTATTCAGAGGGGGAAGAAGACTAAGCAATGTGCGTGGTGATGTTTCATGTTCTTTTTTCTGCCGCGCAATTTATTACTGCACGGAACCCTTTTTTTAACTTTAATTATCTTAAAATATTTTTAAATTTATTTACATTATATACTTATATTAATTCTAAAGCTCGTTTATTAATGCAATACATGCAAAGGTTCATATAATTGCACATTAAGACATCAATTATGACATGAGTAAAACTCATTTATTTATTTACCTTACTAATCCTGGGCGAACCAGGGACTCAGCTAACATGCCACTCCAGCTAGCATAGTCATTTGCCAGGTATTGCGCACATGGAGATGGCTTGCAAGATGAAGTCGTCCTCTTCCGACCCGTTGTGTCTATTAAAACGTCTCTTCCATTCTCCAATGATACAGAAGTATTGAAGAACTTTTTTCTCAGCACGCCCGAGAGCATTTTGGCCCGCTCTCGTCATTGCCCAAGCAATTATTTAATAAGCCCAAGGACAAGCCGATTAATAAGAATGAATATTTATATGATAGAGTGCTAGCCGCCTATCGTGAAGTTTTGTACTAGGCAACGATTTGAGTAGTCCCCTTTCTTTACATCATATACAGGGTTCGGGATAATGTGTCAAAGACTTAAAGGGAAGTGAACGGGGTCGAAAATGCATCCCATCCGGGACATAGAAGTCTTTAGCAAAGCCCTACGCTACCCTGTTTCCACTCTTATTACATATATCATCTTTCAAATTTGAGAGTGTACGGTAATAAATGAGGTTTCGTTAAACTCATAAAATCAAAAGCGCTTTTAAAAAAAATAAAAAAAACCTAACCTAACCTATACACTCCTTTTGATAGTGTATACCTTTAAGAACAACATTCTTAACAAATAGTTTTTGAGTTATAGCCTTATAAATAGTAGCCGCTCAGCGGTTTTATCTTTATCTTTTTATTTTTAAACGCGTTTTTCTCAAAACTACATTTTTAAAATTTACTGCAGTTTTAACTCGAAGACAAATCATCCGATCGCTTTGATTTTTTTTTTGCTAGTTTTGTATATGTTTCTCTTTCTTTCATTGTATGGAAAATGTAATTTAAGCGGGTCAAAAATTACCAAATTTTCGGACAAAATTCGATTTTTTTTATACTCTTTTATTTTTTTAAATTTAAATTTTTTTTCAATCGTGGGTCATTGTATAGGCAATACCTTTTAATTTAATAATCTTTTTTTGTTTTTTTATTTAAACTACGCATTAGTTTTCTTTAAAAAAAAATCCCAAAAAGCACCACTTTTTTGGCGGTCACAATAGGTGTGCCCCTTAAAATTTTGAATTTGTCAAAAGTTTCTTCTGAATAATATGTACTTGTATGTTTAGCCCCAGTTTTTGTAACTTTGAAATATGTACCTAATATTTACAGATAAAAAAAGTCAGATCAATTCATCTCAAGTCAATAGTTTTCAAGATACGATCCAACTATAGAACTCAAATATAGGATATTGTTTTACAATAGCCTCATAAAATTGAGCAGTTAAAAGCATCTTTGTAATCCTTTTTTCATAAAATCAGTTTATTTATTGGGCAGCATAAATTCAATAAAAAAATAAAAAAAAGGTAGTTTTATGACATGGTTTAGATATATCTATGTTTTCTTCAACGATAAAATGCTAAATGTTAACGAACGAGATTGAATTATCTGAGACGATACATTTTCCAAGTTGATGGATATACGAACAGCGAATCATCCAAATACCGGTTTAAGGCAACTAAGCAGATATTTTAAGAAGCTCTTACATCTAGATATTTCTAAGCTCAGAAGGCATGCATCATATATCAGCACAAGTGCTACAACCCGGGGACCCAGAGAATCATTTAGAATTCTGCAATTATATTCTCGAAAGGCACTTTGCGGAAAAGAACTTTATTGGCCGGATTGACAGATGATTTCCCATTCAACGGAGGTAGAATCACTAATTTCCACAATTTACATACCTAAGCGAAAGCAACTCCCACTCGGTGAAGTACACAGTTTTCTAGCATAAGCTCAACGTCAATGTGTTGACAGGCCTCTATCGGCTTCCTCCAAATCTTAATTCGAATCTCTACCTGGAATTTTTGCGAAAGAAATTAGTAAAACTATTCGATTATATACCACTGCAATAAAGAACAGCAATGATTTACACGCACACTATGGCTAAGCAGTAACATAGTGGTTGGATCGCGTATATTTAAATTAGTAAATAGGGTAAGATGGACGTATTCTGTTGTATCCAAAGTCTCCAGATTGGAACTCACCGGAAATAATAACATAAGCTGACTTAAACCATCGGATTGTCGAGACAGCTGCGAAAGCCCAAAAAGAATTGGAAAGAATGGACACTTTTTTTCCTAAAATGTTTTACAATTTTTAATTAAATGCCTTACCTGTTTCAATAAGTTAGGTTTTATCTTGAAAACTTCTGATTTACACGTAAGGTACACGTTTCAAATTTGCAAAAAGTGGGGTTAATGGGATATTTATGCGAAAATAAATATGATAAATTCAAAATATTCGTTTTATTTATTTATTTTTTTTTTTTTTTTAGAAAAGAACACTTTTAATCTTTTATTCTTCAAAGCTTTGGACGCTTTAATTTTATTGCAACACTTACCATGAGATTAAAAGATATTGTATTTAATAAGAGTGAAAACAGGGCAGCGTAGGGCTTTGCTTAAAATATCTGTATTTCAGAGGGAATGCATTTCCGGCAGACAAGATTTTATATGCGATATTGCGAAGACTTATTCCGCTTTAGTTTATGCAGCTAAGGTGATTTTCCTCTTTTAGGATCGGATAAATAATGCTGAGATTCCATTCCTCACTCATACCTTTGACGACTCAGATTTTAGAGATTATTAGATTTTTGCTCCATATCCAATCATTATTTGCTGTTTAAAATAGCTTGGCGTTAGCGTGTAAATTGCTTCCATCTTGGCCCAGTTGTCGAAAATGTTGTCCTGCCTCATCCAGGTGAAATGGTTCATTCTGGGATACTATTTATCATCATCTTTAAACAATCTGCAGAAATAATCTTTTCAGATTTTCAGCATTGACTGTAGGGTTCTACAACTATAAATATGAGAATTCCTTTTCTATCTTTGCAGATTTCTGTTCATGTCTTACAACTTCGGCATCTTATTTTTGCTATTATTTCCGAACTTCATCCTTCTGGTAACACCTATCTAAGGCTTCGCTTTCTGTGCTCTTTCTTTTTTCTTCAGTGAAGCCTTTGTTCTTCCTTTAGCTTAAGTTTAAAAGAAATTTAATGAAATGTTCACCTTTTTCGCATTTTATTTAGCTTGAAATGGATTTTATAAACTTATGTGTATGTAAAGATCTGGTAATTACCGGTCCCGTTTGTATCAATGGAGAATGGAGGATACATTTGAATTTTCCAATGTTTCAACTAACAATAATGCCGACCTCGCCAAACAATATTTATTGTAAATTTACGTTTTCTTAATACGGATTCTAATTATCGAAAAAATCAACATTTTAAAGTATAAAAAAATATTACAATTTAATTCAACGCAAGCGTGTTTCCAATTACCTCGGATGCACCCGAGATCTAAACAGAGAGGGTCACCCAACCATATACCATCTTTATCAGAACAAAAAATCGGTGAAAATATTTAAACTGATCATGGTGTGTGTACTGTTAGAGAGAAAAATGGGATTGGGGACCAAAAATAAGACTCATGTTAATGTTTTTTCCCTTTTGAAAAATAAGTAGTAATAAGCCATTATATTACTTTTTGTTAATTTATTAATTTTTATGAAAAAAAATGTAGGTACCCAAGGCTATATATTTATATAGAAAAAGAAAATAACTAAGCACGAAAAATTGAATTGATTGTATAGAATTAAGTTGAATTAGATTGTGAGAGGAAGAATTTTGCTTTATTCAATATACTATCCTAACATGCAATAATATGACATAAAAATACATATGAAGATATTTCATTAAAATATCATATAAAGTAACAGCGTTTTACATTGAATCGAAATTGTTAACAGTTTTGGCTTAACAGAATTACTCTTCATTTAGTAGGTACCCACTGTAAAACAATTCAAAACAAGAAATAACCTAAGTTAGATTTTGAAACAAATTACTGACTTCTATGTAGAATTTATTTTCCCTTCCACTTTTTTCTTATTTCTCGCACACCTCATCATTCAAAGGAAAAAATTTGGCCTTTATACCAGCATGTGTACGTTTTTTACACACAAAATATTTTTTCATTTTATTGTTTAGAATTCTTTTCGTTCCAATCCTTTATACTTGTATTGTACCGGCAGGGATTTTACTCTTCCACATTTTTCTATTCATGTTCTCTATGAGTTATATACCATTGAAGCTATTTCAACCACACTTTTCTAAGAGCGAGATACTGGTTGTTAAGTGTAGACACATTCGAACCCGCCAGAAAAGGAGTGCGATTTCAACATAGAAAATACTGTAAGGAAAGAGAAATATCCCTTATGTTTTAGCTCCACCTACTAGACTTATTTGGATTGGTCAGATGAAAAAATCTACCCATCAAAACAAAAAAATCCAAGAAAAAAAGACCCTTAATGTACATATGTATGTCCTTCTTTGGTTAGATAGGCTGTTTGATTCTTTCCCACTGTGTTTACCTATGCACAAGTTAGTAAAACCTCTATAAAGTTTAATGACTACACGTACGTATGCTTGCATTTTATAATCCATATGATGCGCAGACCCATTTTGCTTGCCATAGACAGACATCCATTTATAGAATTTGGTTGAGTTAGGTTTATGTTAAAAAAAAACCTTTATCATTTTTTAGGGCTTACTTATAGGTATGTATGGATTAGCATATTTGGATACACATAAACATAAAAATATATATTACATATATTGTATATTGTATGTATATAAAGATATTATATTTTGAATTCAATAAATAACACATACATAATTTGTGAATTCTAGAATTTTAGTTGCTCGTTTTTAAAAACAATTTACCAGCTTCATACATAAGTAGATATAGTAGGTTCCGCCAAAGTATAAAAAGTTAGGAATTTTAGCCCGTTCATGCGTAAGTTGGATCATTGCACTCTATCGAACCAAACATTGGCAATACAATGTAACATTTTTAACGTTGTCTGATAGCAAATAAGTGTCTTAAACACTAATAATTTCTTTAAATTTAAGTCATTTCAAGTTTCAATACATCCTAAAACACATAACTGAACAAACTTAAAATGTATTTGAAGAAATTCAATGATGGGGAAATTGTCCATCTGTTTGTACCGTGTATTCTATTGTATGGGTTGTATTTATAATTAAGTATGTAGTGTACACAGATATGAAATTGGAAAAAGGCGTACATAAGTTGAATATATATGTGTTATTTACTTATTTACCAGTTTGGAGATCTAATTTAGTTTTTTCGAATTATACGGATAAAAAACGAATACTTCTTCTGAATATATTTACTTATTTGTCAGTACGCGTGGTTTTTTTTTCCTTGTTATAAATACATCATGTTCATACAACATTAAGAATAATAAGTCTGATTCTGTAGCGTATACAAACAACTCAATGCACTTCAGATGTACCTTTACACTAGAATAGAACGCTTTATTTATTTAATTATTTTTGTTTTGATACACCCCGCAGGCCTAATTGTTGAGTTTTAACAACTTTTTTTTACGGTAAACAGCGCCTGTTTCCTTGTAGCTGAAGGAAATATTTCAAATCATTAAAAAGGGTTTGTTCGCATTTTCAAGAAATCAATATCCTGCAAAAATATCTTCACAGGATAACTTTTAATTGAGTTAATTATGGGACTTTAAGCGTCACTGTAAAAAATATGTATGCTATTTTAACAAATATGAAATTAAAATAAAAAAAAACAGATAAGATTGAAAAACAATAATCCTATTGATGTTATTCCTTTGTCTATTTCTTTATTTTTCGAACTTATTCGTAATTTTTGTTTTTAAGTATTAAATCCCATAGCCAATTAAAAACAAAGAGTTTTAATATATTTTCAACTTTATTCTATAATATTTGTGGTATTATAATATAAATAAAATATAACCAGTTAAAATTTAGGCAAAGAGTTTTAATATATTTTCAACTTTATTCTATAATATTTGTGGTATTATAATATAAATAAAATATAACCAGTTAAAATTTAGGCAAATTGATTTATTATATTTTATTTTCTTACTCAAATGTCTACCAATATATGTTATAATATTTACATTTACTTTGTAAGATTTTTTTTTTTTGTTAATTTTTTCTGGTTAACGATGAGGTTGGTATATTTTTGGATATAAATCTGTCATATTAAAATGGCTTGCAACTATTTGTGGTTAGGAGAGCCAGTGGTAAGTGCTACTATAACATAGAACATTTTAATATTTTAACCGAATGAAAGAAGGTAGGTGTTTAAAGAAAATAAATCGAGAGAATGTCAACATTTTCAAAGGTCATGAGATAGAAAGTAAAGAAATAATAAAAATATCGTATGTTATTACCGGGCTTGATATACGTATATGTTTACTTCTGATAGAAAAAGCACTCAAAGATTGAAAGAATCTGGACTTAAATTGTATTTGTTTGTATAACTCTGCTTATAAATTAAGAAACTGCTAGTGGTGGAAATTCGACGTTGACTTTCCGTTTTTACTTTGGAATCTATAACTGAATTTTTGAGAACGTAATATGCCTAACACTGTTTATCATTTTATGTTGGTTTGACCACCTCGAGGATAGAATGGCATTAATATCTTAAATATGTATAGATAATTTAAAAGCATGGTTTGTTAGAACAGAGATCGCGAGCAGCAACGAGAGGTCCTAGGTTATCTACACATGTATGCCGTTTAAAAAGGCAATAAGAATAGCCGACATTATGTAGTACTACTACTACCTACTGCTCAGCACTGTTTTACTGAAACTTAAATTAATTGTTTAGCAAAGAGGAATATTTATTTTATATGATATTTTAAGTTATACGAGCGTATAAAATAATAAATAATAAACTAAACATTTAAAATTATTTTCAACAGAGAATTTACGTACATTGTGAAATGTAGAGAGTCAAGTGCTAATACCTTCAGAACTATGACTTAGAGCGCACTTCTTATTAAACCATGTTTTGTTACATCTGCTGATAGTCTTAGCATTCTCATTTCCGACACGTTTCTTTCTCCTTTATTATGCTTCGCGTATATTATCCAACTTTGGATACGTATGTGACTGTCGTGTTTATCATATCAGCATTTTTTACTACAAAATACTATGCAATAATTCTTATAAAAATTAAATTACTAAATTGTTCTTATTTATAAAAAGGTATTTGGAATTAGGTATAAATGTAAGGGCATTACACTCAAAATGCAACGTAATTTACAACGTTTCTCACACTACCTTAAATAATATCCACCCAGTGGCGGTGTTTCCACTGGTGCACTCAGTATATCCTCACCGTACGTGATGGAATGCACATAAGTGCAAATGTATCACATGGTCCAGACGTCGTGTCAGCAGTTGAATGTAATTTGCGAAACGGTGGAATGTTATTTGATGAGAAGTTTTGTTAACCTGAATATTTTGTAACTTCATTCCTCCACTCCTAATTTCAAACGCATTCGTTCGACACTACTGATCTTACATGATGTGGAACGCCGCATTTCCCTATTTTTATGAATAGCCGGAAGGGGCTCTTGTCTTCCTATTTTTCCAAGTTTTCCGAGTTTTCAACCTTTGGTAATTCAAAAGAGCTATTATTAGAGCGACCCTGAAGAGTAACTACTAAGTTTATATTAGCGATAAAATTGATTTTATTTTTTTGTTTTCAGCAAGCTTTTTTGTTGGGTGCCATTGCAATTGTTTCAGCATCTCAAGAGATGACTTTTCTGCAATGCTTTCATGTGCAAGTATTGGTTGTATCGTTGCTGGTAAAAGTTGGTACTTGGTTATTGCTTTCTCCCTGAACAACTTCCCACTCACTTGGATTTTGCTGCTCAAGAGCTTAATGATAATCGTATCGTTGTTAAAGTGTATTGACCTATTACATTGAATCAGAAACAGAATTCCATGTAAGACTTTTTCGACTGATGGAATGTTACGGATGTTTGATGAAAAGACAGTTTACAGCTTGACTTCTAAGAAGATTTAAGACCCAAGTGGTTTTATAGATATTAATAAAGTATTTCTATTACGAATCACGTGTACGTTATATAATCTACAATCTAATATATTAATTCCGTTCAATTTTGAATCACACTTCAATATTTTATTAAAAATAATATTATTTATTCTTCTACCAATATTAACAGCTTTTAGTAACAATATATCACATATCTCGGTCATTATGGTTGACAAACCTATAATATACTTCAAGTTATATTTTCGTCGTCTGGAGCAAATTTTACATCGGCAAATTCAAGAGCTTTATCAATAAGCTGAATCTTTTCTGATCAAAAAAGTTTTTCAGTTATATTCGTTTCAGGGTTACAAAAAATGTAGGAGTTCACAATATTGGCTTTTACTCAAGGGATTGAACATGCAACGGTAATTATTTCTTTTTTGATCAATTTTAATTTATAAATAGTGTGAAATAGAATTTCGTTTTTATTATTACAATTTCAAAATTTTATTTGCTATATTAGTTAGTTTGTTTTCTCAAGTGTACCTAGTCCTGCCATAAGTTCTGTTACAAATATAAAACGCTATAAGCTATAAAAAAAAAAAACAGTAAACACATTGTACTCAAAAATTCATTTATAGTATTAGACTACAATATTGATTATCAAAAAAAAATGGATTCACTCCAAATGACTGCCTTTTGCTCTAACAAAAGCTTCCAAACGGTGTGGCCATTGGGCTTTAGCGGCACGTACGTTTTCCATGGAGATCGTGGACGCTGCTCTGGTTAATGCTGTTTTAAGGCTTTCCAATTTTCTGTGGGAAGTCTTGCCAGCCATGTTCTCCAATTCTGATCCTAAACTTTAGTCCAGTGGATTCAGATCTAGACTCTCCAAAGTTCAATCTTCTGTTGTTATAAAGGTAGGAATATTGACTCTGAGTTACTCCTGCGTGGTTAGGGCTTCGTGCGCTGAAGCAGTCCTGTTGAAAATGTATCCATTGAAAAGGGTATTGGTCAAACCCTTCACAACACCCTCTTTCACATTTTCTTGGTAAGTCTTTGCACCAGTTTTTACGCCTTTTTCACAGAAACGGAGGGATGTGAAACCAAGATGAGAGACCCCCCACCAAACCATTACGGAAGCGGGATTATATCCACGTTGAACTTTTGGAAAGTTGTTCGCTTCCTTAGATGATTTGGCATAAATTTGTCATTTTGTTTGTTGAAAACTTCTTCGGCGATAAAAATTTTTTCATCCGTAAACAGAATGCTTTCATAGCCATTGTCCGCATGCCACTGCAAATAACGCTTGCGTCTTTTCAACTTCATTTCTTTTAGTTGAGGATTGAGAAGATGAGCCTTAAACCGACGATAGGCTTTCATAAAAAGATTATTCCGAATCAGTCTAGACATGGATCTGGTTGAAATATCCAATTCTTTGGACAAGATCTTCTGCTTCCTATCCAATTTATCCAAATTCATTCACGCACTGCCTTTACTACTGCATTCGTACGGACGACGCGCTAGCTGAATTTCATTCGTATCAAGTGATACGAGCCTAGGAAAAAAGAGCCTTAATGTACATATATGTCTTTCTTTGGTTAGATAGGCTGTTTGATTCTTTCCCACTGTGTTTACCTATGCACAAGTTAGTGAAACTTCTATAGAGTTTGATGACTACACGTAAGTATGTTTGCATTTTATAATATATATGATGCGCAGACCCATTTTGTTTGAGATAGACAGACATCCATTTATAGAATTTGGTTGAGTTAGATTTATGTTAAAAAAAACCTTTATCAACTTTTAGGGCTTACTTGTAGGTATGTATGGATTACCATCTTTGGATACACATAAACATAAAAATATATATTACATATATGGTATATTGTATGTATACAAAGATATTATATTTGGAATTCAATAAATAACATATTCATAATTTGTGAATTTGCGTTGAAGATAGAAATACAAAAAACTCCTTTTTCTTATCATTTAATTCTAGGATTTTAGTTTCTGGCTTTTAAAAAAGAATTTACCAACTTGATACATAAATGGATGTAGTAGGTTCCGCCAAAGTATAAAAAGTTAGGAATGTTAGTCCGTTCGTGCCTAAGTTGGATGATTGCACTCTATCGGACCAAAAATTGGCAATGCAATGTGACATTTTTATCGTCGTCTGATAGCAAATAAATGTCTTAAACACTAATAACTTTCATTTATAAATGTGCATTCAAGTTTTTAAAGGTTAATTTCTTTACTTCCTTAATTTCTTTAAGTTTAAGTCATTTCAAGTTTCAATTCATCCTAAAACACAAAACTGAACAAACTCAAACCGTATTTTTTTTACACACAGGTTCTTGAAGAAATTCAATGATGAAGAAATTGTCTATCTGTTCGTACCGTGTATTGTCTTGTATGGGTTGTATTTATAATTAAGTATATAGTATACACAGATATAAAGAGGCGTACATAGGTTGAACTGATACGTGTTATTTACTTATTTAGGAGTTTGGAGATCTATAGAACTTTTTTTTTTTTGTATGATTCTAATAAAAGAGGAATACTTCTGAATATATTTACTTATTTGTCAGTACGCGGTGTTTTTCCCTTGTTATAAATACATCATGTTAATACAACATTAAGAATAATAAGTTTGATTCTGTGGCGTATACAAACAATTCAATGCACTTTAGATGTACCCTTACACTAGAATAGAACGCTTTATTTTTAGTTTTTTTTTTTTTTTTTTGATATACCCCGCAAGCTTAATTGTTGAGTTTTAACAACTCTTTTTTTACGGTAAGCAGCGCCGGTTTCTTTGTAGCTGAAAGAAATATTTAAAATTATTAAAAAGGATTTGTTCACATTTTCAAGAAATCAATATCCTGCAAAAATATCTTCATAGGAAAACTTTTAATTAAGTTAATTGTGGGACTTTAAGCGTCACTGTAAAAAATATGTATGCTATTTTAACAAGGATGAAATTAAAATAAAAAAGAGATATGGTTGAAAAAAAAAATAATGCTATTGCTGTTATTCCCTTTATCTATTTCCTTATTTTTGGAACTTATTCATAATTTTTGTTTTTAAGTATAAAATTACATAGCCAAATAAAAATAGCGAGTTTAAATATATTTTCAATTTTATTCTATAATATTTGTGGTATTATAATACAAATAAAATATAACTAATTAAAGTTTAGGCAAATTGATTAATTATATTTTACTTTCTTACTAAAATTTCTACCAATATATAATATCTACATTTACTTGGTAAGGTTTTTTTTGTTAATCTTTTCTGGTTAACGATGAGGTGGGTATATTTTTTGATATAAATCTGTCATCTTAAAATGGCTGGGAACTATTTGTGGTTAGGAGAGCCAGTGGTAAGTGCTAACATAGAACATTTTAATATTTTAACCGAATAAAAAAAGGTAGGTCTTTAAAGAAAATAAATCGAGAGAATGTCAACATAGTCAAAGGTTATGAGATAGAAAGTAAAGACGTAATGAAAATATCGTATGTTATTACCGAGCTTGATATACGTATATGTTTACTTCTTATAGAAAAAGCAAACAATTTCTCAGAGATTGAAAGAATCTGGACTTAAATCGTATTTGTTTGCATAACTCTGCTTATAAATAAAGGAATTGCTGAAATTCCGTCAACTTTCTTATCGTTCTAAACTACTGATCTGACATGATGTGGAACGCCGCTTATCCTTATTTTTATGAATAGCCAGCCACCTTTGGCAATTTAAATGAGCTTTTATGAAAGCGACCATGAACAGTACTAAGTTTATATTAGCGATAAAATTGATTTTATTTTTTTTTGTTTTCAGCTAGCTTTTTTTTTGGGTGCCATTGCAATTCTTTCAGCATCTCAAGAGATGACTTTTCTTCAATGCTTTCATGTGCAGGTATTGGTTGAATCATTGCTGGTAAAAGTTGGCACTTGGCTATTGCTTTCTCTCTGAACAACTTCCCTTTCACTTGGATTTTGCTGTTAAAGCGCTTAATGATAAGGATATCGTTGTTAAAGTGTATTGACCTATTACATTGAATCAGAAACGGAATTCCATGTAAGACTTTTTCGACTGATGGAATGTTAAGGATGTTTGATGAAAAAACAGTTTACAGCTTGACTTCTAAGAAGATTTAAGACCCAAGTGGTTTTATAGATATTAATAAAAATATTTTAATTACAAATCACATGTACATTATATGATCTACAACCTTTATTAATTCCGTTCAATCTTGAATCAAACTTCAATATTTTATTAAAAAATAATATTACTTATTTTTCTACTAATGTTAACAGCATTTAGTAACAATATATCACACATATCTCGGTCATTATGGTTGACAAACCTATAATATACTACAAGTTATATTTTCGTCGTCTGGAGCAATTTTTACATCGGCAAATTCAAGAGCTTTATCAATAAGCTGAAACTTTTCTGATCAAAAAAGTTGTTCAGTTATATTCGTTTCAGGGTTACAAAAAATGTAGGAGTTCACAATATTGGATTTTACTCAAGGGATTGAATACGCAACGGTAATTATTTCTTTTTTGATCAATTTTAATTTATAATTAGTGTGAAATAGAATTTCGTTTTTATTATCTTTGTCTTTTATTACAATTTCAAAATTTTTTTGCTATATTAGTAAGTTTGTTGGTTTTCTTAAGTGTACCTAAGAGTAGTCCTTGAACTTATGGTTCTGTTACAAATATAAAGCGCTATAAAGAAAGGTAAACAGATTGTATTCAAAGATTCATTTATTAGACTACAATATTGATTACTAAAAAAATGGATTCACTCCAAATGACCGAATTTTGCTCTAACAAAAGCTTCCAAACGGTGTGGCCATTGGGCTATAGCGGCACGTACGGTTTCCATGGAGATCGTGGACGCTGCTCTGGTTAATGCTGTTTTAAGGCTTTCCAAATTTCTGGTGGAAGTCTTGCCGGCCATGTTCTCCAATTCTGACCACAAACCATAATCCAGTGGATTCAGATCTAGATCTCCAACGTCCAATCTTCTGTTGTTATAAAGGTAGGAATATTGACTCTGAGTCATTCCTGCGTGGTTTGGGCTTCGTGCGCTGGAGCAGTCCTGTTGGAAAGGTATCCATTGGAAAGGGTATTGGTCAAACCCTCCACAACACCCTCTAGCACATCTGCTTGATAAATCTTTGCACCAGTTTTGACGCCTTTTTCACAGAAATGGAAGGATGTGAAACCAAGATGGGAGACCTCCCACCAAACCATTACGGAAGCGGGATAATGTCCACGTTGAACTTTTGAAACAACTTTTTTCGCGTCCTTAGATGATTTGGCATAAATTTTGTTATTTTGTTTGTTGAAAACTTCTTTGACGGTAAAATTTTTTTTTATCCGTAAACAGAATGTGTTCATGGCCATTGTCCGCATGCTACTGCAAAAAACGCTTGCATCTATTCAACCTAATTTTTTTTTAGTTGAGGATTAAAAATATGAACCATAAACCGCCGATAGGCTTTCGTAAGCAGATTATTTCGAATCAGCCTCCGAATTGCTTGATATATCAAATTCTTTGGACAAGATCTTCTGCTTCCTAAGGGGATTTGTCCGAATTCGTTTACGCACTGTCTTTACTACCGCATTCGTACAGACTGCAATAATGAATCTGAAAATAAGAATTGAATTTTTGTTATGCGACTTGTGGACAGTTTGAACTTGATTAAAGAATTAAGGTGGATCTATTTCCAGTTAACGTTGATTCCTTATGACGATAGGGCTTTTTTTTCATGGAACATACTCATTTGTCCTAACCGGGAATTTATTCTTTTACTGATTGCCGTTTTTTTATTATGGTACTCGAGGTCAGCGGTTTATTTTTTTTTTTTTTTTTTTGGTTCTCTTTTGTGTTTTTTTTTTAGTAATATAAAACCGGAACCGAGGGGGTATTCTCATATGAACGCATAAATTTTACTTTTTTTTAGATAATTTTTTTTTTTTACAAGACAATAGAATTCAATTATTTTAATTTTTTTATTGTTCTATAACTTATGCGGTTTGCTTGCATTATTCCATTGTTATTATTCCATTGAAACATGCGTTGAAAAGCTACTGTCATTGTACGTTATTTCAGTATATGTCATTCATTTAAAGCGTAAACAACATTTTTTTTTCACTCAAATATGTCGAACTTTGTGCCTGAAAAAGTGTTTTTGCGGGGAGTTCTTCTTCATTACTTTAATATGAAGAAAACTGCTGCCGAAAGTCATCGTATTTTGGTGAAAGTTTATGGTGGACATGCGCTAGCTGAGCGAACGTGCCAAAAGTGGTTTGCAGGATTTAAAAGTGGTGATATTGGCTTGGAAGACGATGAACATCCTGGGCAGCCAAAAAAGTTTGAAGATGAAGAACTGGAAGCATTACTCTATGAAGATTGTTGACAATCACAAGAAGAGCTCGCAGAATCTTTGGGTGTCACTCAAGCAGCCATTTCAAAACGTTTAAAAGCAGCAGGATATATTCAAAAGCAAGGAAATTGGGTTCTATATGAACTCAAGCCGAGAGACGTCGAAAGGAGGTTTTGCATGTCCGAAATGCTGCTGGAACGCCACAAAAGGAAGTCATTTTTGTATTGGATGGTTAGTGGTGATGAATAATGGATCCATTACGACAACCCCAAGCGCAAAAAATCATTTGTGAAACCCGACCAACCAGCCAAATCAACGGCAAAGCCGAATATCCATGGCGCGAAGGTAATGCTCTATATTTGGTGGGATCAGATGGGTGTGCTGTATTATGAGCTGCTAAAACTGGGCAAAACCATCAATGGACAACGATACCGAACACAATTAATCCGTTTGAAGAGAGCAGTAGCCGAAAAACGCCCGGAATATGTCACCAGACACGAGGCAATAATTTTCCATCATGACAACGCTCGGCCCCACGTTGCTATTCCGGTTAAGAACTATTTGGAAAACAATGGATGGGAAGTCTTACCCCATCCGCCTTATAGCCCAGATCTTGCCTCTTCTGACTATCATTTGTTCCGGTCGATGCAGAACGCCCTCACTATCAGTAATGATTTCATATTATCCAATGCTACCATTTGTGGTAGGCCGATGGCAAATAGGACTTCTCTAAGTGGTTATGGTACAATTTCAATTGCCTTGGATCTGAGGAATCTTACTTGAGCGTACTTTCTTAGCTTGTCTGTTGAAGTTAGGACCAATTGGTTCTCTGTAGAGGAAATGTCCCAATGCTCAATTTGTCCTGGATATTGGTATATTTTTTACCGCTGGCGTATTTGAATAGCGTTATTCTAATTGCAAACTGAAAATTATTTTATTAATTTCTTAATTTTGGTAGATTTTTTTAAAAGATTTGTGATTAATGTGAGTTGACGATTATTTTATCCTGGTCTGATACATCTGTTATGTTCTACATTTGCCATTTTATAAACCGTATCTTGTATTTAGAGAAATTAGAAGGACACATTTTCAGTATCGTACCCATGATAGATCTTTTATTACATTACAGACGGACGGATTAAGAGGAATTTTTTATAAGGTTCTCTTTTGGGTTCAGACCTTATGGCGATGATATGGAGAAAAGGTTATCTCGAATTCGTGGTGAGATTCTAACAAAACTAAAGATGGGTATGTGGTGTTAAGTTCCCTTTTTGTAGCAGTGGTATTGCGCACTAACGGTTTGCCGGACTAAATCTCGACGGATTAGGGCTTGGGGATTCTTCTCTGCTACCTATTATTCGTTACATTTAAAAGTACTTGCCAAAGCTTTTCTGGGCTAGCCCGCCCAAAAGTAATGAAAGTTGTAATCGGCCTTATGGCTACTTAGCCTCACTGAATCTATGGAACGAAATTCACCTCACGCACTTAATTCATATCAAAGTTATTTTCACCTGTTTAACCAAAATGGGAAATAAACTATTCTGCACCTCATTAGATTGCAATAGTCGACTGAATACACAAAACCAAGTGTTTCATTTTAAATGTTTATTACAAAAATTTGTTAAAGAGGTAATTAGAGATTAAGGAAATCAAAGACCCATTAAAACTACAGTAGTATTAGAGAAAATAATAAGTAGCTCAATTAATATTTTTATATGGAAGTAAACTCAATTTAAGTAAATGTTGATTTGATTGATTCAATTGTAGTTAAATCTATTTTAGGTTTACACATAGGTTCCCCTAACTTGAGCATCGAACTTGTCGAGTTGTAAAGGCTGAGTACGGTCAATAAATCTTGAAAAGCCAGACGAGTCCTGAAACTAAAGGCTGCTTACTCCTAAGGAAGGATCAGGGGCTCGGATGCATCAGAAACCTACATCTCAGGCGTTTTACATAAGACGCTTTACGCATTACCAAAACTTTCGGATTCATTCCGGAGGTTGAGAGAAGTGCTGATACTAAGAGAAAATTGAGTGGACTAAAAAATCCTAAAAGACGGTTTACCCACTGCTCCCAATACGCTAAAAGACTCCTTACAGCGCCAAAGAAAAAGTAAACGTGCTGAATCCCAAAAACTTATAACACCAAAACCCTTGAGCCATCCAA
This sequence comes from Volucella inanis, assembly GCA_907269105.1. Lineage (NCBI taxonomy): Eukaryota > Metazoa > Arthropoda > Insecta > Diptera > Syrphidae > Volucella > Volucella inanis. The sequence goes on along the minus strand of OU026153.1, from coordinate 111,818,179 downwards.
CAGCACATCTCTGAGGACTTTTTTCTTAGCCCTAAGTATACAAAATAAAATTTTTTAAATACAATGTAAATGAAGTCGAAAGACATAGATATAAGAATTTAGAGTAGCTTAGAGTGCCTGTGTGGGGCCAGTAAGTTAGTATAAGATTGTTAAGTAATTGCAAGCTAGCATTTAAGCATTTTTTGTTAGTATGTAAGAGTTAGTGTTTAAGAAAATAAAATGCATTTAAAACTAAACTAACTCTGAGGACTTTTAGCGAAGTCCTAAAAGACGCAATAACGATATAGTCACGTTGAAGCTTTCGGGCAACCTCTTGGCCACTATGCAGGAAAACCCCGGTTCACCTTCGTTCACAGGCAACACTGGCTGGCATCAAGCCCACGTCAAGTTTATCGCATGTGCCAAAAAGATCTATCGATCTTTTCATGAAAGCCATACGTTGATTGGAAAAGATTTATCCAAGTGCAAAACTCTAAGTCGTACCTAGGGAGGATGTCCCTAGTAGACTTAGAACCCGCACCTGGATTCCAGCCGAACCCCACTCTCCGACTCATGACTAGAAATTCGCAATACTGAAACAACAAAGGGGCCGAGTCAATCCACGTAAGGGTATATAAAAAGGATGCTGATAAGCAACTTCCTCCTCCTTTAACCATTTAACCTTAAATTTTTGAGCGTCGATATCCTTTCCAGAAATGGTCAACGACGACTCCAGTTTATCCGACTCGACAATTAAGCTGTAATCTCCTCTTCTGTCACTCTGTCGGAAATGGAAACTGATGACGAACTAGAAGGAGATCATATACGACCAGAGAAAGGTGGAACAACACCATCGTGGAGACTACTCTGGAAAACTGTAATAATGACACGGTTTCTTCAGATTAGTCTCTACCCCTTAAAAAAAATGCTTGGCCGCACTTATTCTGCTTATAAAAGTGAAACATAGCCATAATACATTTTTATTTTCTTATCTCAGCGACCCCGACTTAACCATTGCCAGACTGAGACTGCCAAAAGCTCCTACTCGCTGGCATCGGCATATCTAGGCCACTTGGACCCTCCCTTGTGATTACCTAGAAAGGATGGTACCAGAAGCTGGAAAGCTAAAAACTGGCCTCATCAACATCATCACCAAAAAATGCCTTCGTGTTGTCCCAAAGGACCTCAGACCTATAATAAGTCTATCATCTTTCTTTCTGAAAGCTCTATGGATTTATATCCATACACGAGCTAAATTTGTAATAAATAATAATAAAATTACATATGTGTGGGGTAAATATAGTAAGATTTACTCGTATATGTTTTTCGAAAAATTAAAAGATTAAAATAAAAATAAATAAAAATAAGATTAAAATAAAATTGGAAAATAGTTCAAAACAAGACTTCTAAGTTCTGTTTGTTAGTAAATTTTTGACTGAAGGATTATCCAATGTAAAAAACCATTTTTTGACTCTCGTTTAAAACAATGTGCTTACGTTTAAATTTGGAATTTCGTATGGCAATAGGTTAAACAATTTGGGTGCTGTTACAGTAAAAAAGTAAGAAAAGTGAGTTTCATTAGAATGAGGGATATTAACTAAACCCCTAGTATTTATTCTGAAATCATAAACATTAGAACTTCTGAGTGTCGAGCTATAACCGCTTCGCATAAAGAACACTTTGAGAACTTTATAGACATAAATGTGTTCTATCGATAGCACACGCATAACTCAGAACAAAGGCCAACTAGCAGTCAACCTATTTTTACTACATGTATGATATGTTTTTGTGCTTTTAACAATGGCTCCAGAGCATTAGAATAAACTACACCTCAACTTGAAATGCCATATTGTAGCTTTGAGTTAACGAGACTATAGTATACAGTTGTTAGTAGATTTTTAGAGCAATATGGCTTAAGCATATACACCCTGACTGACTCGAACTGCAACCAAATTCAGACAGCTATAATTTCCAAACCGTTCATGCCACGGAGGTGGTCATAAAAAAACAGCAACATCGGCAGAAATGGTTCGGAAAGTGAAGGCTTGAATTGAGCGAAATCCGCGTCGAAGTGGAAGAAATATGGTTCGTGAGGTTTAAATATCGTTGGAAAGAAGCAACACATATTGAAAAATGAGCTTGGGCTTAAGCCATTGAAGTTCCAAAAAGCACACGATCTTACACCGCAACAGAAAAAAGTTAGAGTCTAAAGAGCGAAGGAGTTGCTACGCTTGTAGGAAAGTGGTGAGTTTCCGAATTTGGCTTTTTTCCGTTGAGTCGCCATTTGTTATCGAACAAAATGACCGAGCTTACTTGCCAGAGAGGTCCTTCGAAAATTAACACCTTCGAACGGCCACCAGCAAGCAAGCAGCACCGATAGTGACGGTTTGGGCCGCCATAATCGTCGATGGTCGCTCTCCGCTCGTATTTTTGAACCGTGGCGTCAAAATTCATGCGATCGTGTACCGTGAAACTGTCTTAGAGCCATTACTAAAGCCTTGGGCAAACAATCGTTTCGGTCGGAGACCGTGTACATTTCAACAAGACTCGGCACTATCTCACAAAGCGCGCATCAACCAAGATCGGTTAAAAAACAATGTTCTACACTTCATTTCTTTGACACAATGGATTGCAAATTCTCCGTATGCAAATCCGTAGGATTTCTCTGTCTGGGGTATTTTAAAGGCGAAGGTTGTCACTAAAAAATACCAAAGTTTGGACCACCTCAAACAAGAACTTCGCCGGGAAGTCTTGTCCATATTTGGCGCGAATGATGGAATTGAGACGGCCGAAGAAAACATCACACGCTGCACGCAAGTGGCTCTGCGGTATTTTGGACCATTTCCGCCGACGTGCTAGTTTGAGGTGGTCCAAACTTTGGTATTTTTTAGTGCAAACCTTCGCCTTCAAAATACCCCAGACAGAGAAATCCAATGAATTTGCACCCGGAGAATTTGCAATCCATTGTGTCGAAGAAATGAAGTGTGGAACATTGTTTTTTAACCAATCTTGGTTGTAGTGCGCTTTGTGAGATGGTGCCGAGTCTTGGTGAAATGTCAACGGTCTCCGACCGAAATAATTGTTTGCCCATAGGTTCAATACTGCCTCTTAGACAGTCTCACGGTATACGATCGAATTAATTTTGACGCCACGGTCCAAAAATACAAGCGGAGAGCGACCATCGGCGGTTATGGCGGCCCAAACCATCACCATCGGTGCTGACTGATTTCCGGTGGCCGTCCGAAGGTGTAAATCTTCGAAGGACCTCTCTGGCAAGTAAACTCGGTCATTTTGTTTGTTGACATATTGCTCGATAACAAATGGCGACTCATCAGAAAAAAACCAAATTCGGAAACTCACCACTTTCGTGCAAGCGTAGCAACTCCTTCGCTCTTTCGACTCTAACTTTTTTCTGTTGCGGTGTAAGATCCTGTGCTTTTTGGAACTTCAATGGCTTGAGCCCAAACTCTTTTTCAGTATGTGTTGCATCCATTTTAACAAACGTTGAGCTCACGACCCATTTTTCTTCCACTTCGACGCGCATTTCGCTCAATTCGAGCCTTCCCTTTCCAAATCATTTCTGTCGATGTTGCTGTTTCTTTATGACCACCTCCATGGCGTTTTGCAATGCTGCCAGTATTGCGGTAACGAGCTATGGTTCGAGACACAAATGATTTATTCACGTTGAGGTGCTAGAGGGCTCTAACGATAGCTACTTGTGGTTTTCCAGCTAAATATAAAGCAATCACACTATCACGTTTGAATTCCAACGAGGATAAAAATTTTTCAACACAACTGAGACGCAAATCGTTTAAAAGGCTTATAAATAATAAAATGATCTGTCATGTGTCAAATTTTGAAGTCGGTTGCAGTTCGAGTCAGTCAGGGTGTAGAAGAAACCCGTTTTTCACTTCATCCAGGTACACACCAAAAAGATGCATTCATAGCAGAAAAGACAAAACGATTCACACAAAACATTCCACACGTGAACTGAAACAATAGAAGTAGCACTTGTAGTAGTTGTGGTGGTAGCAGTGGTGGTAAATATTTCTTCTGTAAGAGGCTAGGGCACTGGAAGAGAGACTGCCAAAAAGAAAACATGAAAACACTCTCCTTTTGAGCGAAAGAGATGACGATGCTGAAAGTTGGCCTTTGGATCACATAATACAGTAAATTCAGTCAACCCCAAAATGTACGCATTGGCATTATTGAGTTAATAAAGGCATTCGGTCGTGGAGACGTGCAGATTTTATCGTTCAACGGTTCAACTTGATTAAAGAAGTGCTTAATTTTCTTTATGTTTGCTTATGTTTGTGCCGGACATAAAAGTAAATTTATTCTCGTCTAATTCGGCTACTATTAGTGTCTAATCGTGAAAAATATAAATTGTTTGAAGGCAATAATATTGTGGCAGTGGGACTGCGGAAAGCTTCTTGTTTAGAATGATAGTTTTTACATGTGCTAATATAGCAGCGACTAAAAATTACAGTTTAAAAATGTGGCACGAGCGACTAGCCCAGCAAAACGCGAGATTGGTTTCAAATTTTTAGATCAAATAAAATGTAGCTGTCGTCAAATCAGATAATTTTTATTTTTTTTTTTTTTGTGAAGCATGTGTTTACGGAAAACACTCAAAGTTAACGTTTCCCTAAAGTAAAAGTCAAGCAAATCTACCGGGTGAGTTCATCAATGCTGATTTGAGTTCATCCATGCTGATTTGTGTGGGCCTATGCAACAGCCATCGCTGACAAATTACCCGATTTTTTCTTTTGTTTAAGGATGATTTTTCCATTTATCGCGCGGTTTATTTTTAAAAAAATAAAAACGAGGTTTCTTCTTATTTTGCGGAATTTATTAATAAATTACAAGCAGAAACGGGTTATAATGTAAAAACGATAAGAAGTGATAATGAAACAGAATTTGTAAGCTCAAAAGTGTGCTGCGAAAGTACAAAATTGGTCATCAGACATCGGTGCCATATTGCCCAGAGCAAAATGGGAGGGCTGAACGAGAAATGAGAACTCTGGTAGAGGTGGGGAGGACAATGATACACGTCAAGAGCTTACCACGCAAACTTTGGGCTGAAGCAGTCAACACTGCAGCTTTTATTATAAATCGGATATCTTTAGATAAGAACGGAAAGTCACCTTTTGAGCTGTGGACTAGCAAGCGTTTGTCGAATTCCGTCGATTGGAAAGTTTTCTAATATGTTATGTTCATATTCCTGGAAAAACATAGGCGAAAGTGGGATATGAAGTCTGAGAGAGGTATTTTTCTGGAATACGTGGACCGGGCTAAAGGCTACAGAATATGGATTCCTGGAACCAACAAAGTAAAAGTTAGTCATGATGTAATTTTTAAACCATTTCCAGATTCCATTGGTATTGTAGCTGAGGGACATACCGAATATGGTGATGCAAGTGACGATGCAAGTGGCGACGCAAGTGACGATGCAGATTATAATGTAGGTGACAATGCAGGCTGTGATTCAGCTGAGGAACAAAAAGGCAATAATATCTGCGAAGTTCCGCTTAAATATCGTCTGAGAAGTACAGCAAAGGCTAGCACCAGTTTTGCTTCAGCTTTGCTTGCAGGTTGTGCCTTTGTATAGCTAAATATTCGGAACCCCGAACTTTTGAAAAAGCAGTGAAGTGCGAGGAATCGAGCAAATGGGAGCAAGCGATGAAAGCGGAAATGGGTGCCCTTAAAGACAACAAGACCTCAGAACTAGTAGAGCCGCCTAATGATCGAAAGATTATTGATAATAGATGGGTGTTTAAAATTAAAAGTGGCAATTCAAATGAGCCTGCTGGTTTCAAGGCGAGACTGGTGATAAAGGGCGTCGACTATGAAGAAACCTTTAGTTTCAGATTTTCATTAATTCGAAAATTTCTTCGGGTAACAGCTTTAAAAAGGTACTAGATTAAACAATTCGACATTACAATAGCATTCTTGAATGGCCACTTCAAGGAAAGTATTTTTAAGAAGCAGCCAAAATGTTTCGGCGATAGAACAGGACGCGTTTGCAAACTTCTCAAGAGCTTGTATGGGCTTAAGCAGGCGACACGGGTATGGAATGAACAATTTTCATAATTTTTTCGATCCTTTCGACTATAAATGTCAAGAGCTGACCGTGTGTTTTTTCTGGAGAAGGCATTATTTTGGCCATTAACATTGATGGCGGCGTTATCGCGGCAATTGGCGGAGACAGAATCTCGAAGGTTATTAACTTCCTAATGAAGGAATTTGCAGTCAAGGTTTTTAAGGCCAGATATTTTCACGGATTGGAGATTAGCCAGAGAGCAGACGGTACCATAATAATCAATCAGGCGAGTTTTGTGGGAAGAATAATTTCAAAATTTGGTATGGCGAACGCAAATTCTGTTTCCACATCGGCGGATACTTGTCCAAAATGTTGACGACGAAGGCTCTGTTGACAAAAATTTCCGTATAGAGAGGTAATCGGCAGCCTCAAGTATCTGGCTATTGGCACCAGACCCGACATATCTTTTGCGTTGGGTGTAGTGAGCCGGTACATGGAAAATCCTGCGGAAATTCATGTTAAGGCGTTAAAGCGTATTTAGAGATACGTAATAGGAACACAAAACTATGGTATTGTATTTAATTCGGTATCTAAGTTTAGCTTTGACCCTTACAGTCTGGCGATCGGAAAACCAGACGATATACCAGTGAGTTTTTATCTATCTCCTGGAGTTCTCGGCAACAGTGGTGTGTAGCGATCTCGACGACGGAGTCAGAGTACTTCGCGGCGGCCGAAGCGGTAAAAGAGATCTCTTGGCTAAAGACTTTTTAGAAGATCTCAATGTTCATTATCAGAAGTCAACGCTCTATCTGGACAGTGAAAGCGCTATCAGGCTGGTAAGGAATACATAGTTTCACAACAGAACAAAGCATGTTGACGTCAGATACCACTTCATAAGAGACAAATATGCAGAAAACATTTTTGGTATTCCACACGTTCCATCCCAATTGCAAAAAACTAACATTTTTACCTAAGCTCTCTCTAAAGAACGGTTCCTAACTTTGAGGGATATGATTGGTGTACTGCCGATAACATAAGTTTTGTAAATGAATTATTGATTGAATTTTACTTTTGTTAGAAGGAATTATTTAATTTCTTTTCTCAGTTTTTGGAAATTATCTAATAAATATTAATGAAAGTGGGAGTGTTAAAATGAATTCATGAATATTTGTTTTACAATTTGTTACACACGTATGTATTAGTTTTTACCTATGCTCTTATATCTATCGCACTTACATTATGTATTTTTTAGTCAGTCCAATTAAAGACCTTTAACCGATCGGTCGTGTTTTCTTTTCGAATTTTCAATTGTTTCATTATTTATAATGCAACTTATTTTTGTAATATCTGCGCTATAGTACTTAGGTTAAAATATTCAACTCAATCCATGGTCGTACAGCCATATATCTGGTAAAAAAATAAAATCAGATATTAAATCTAAAGTATTTATTTATATGAGTATTAATATGAGCCTAGAATATTTTGATGTACAAACAAGGTATACATATCTTCAATAGTCATGTTATAATTTTTTGGGTAAATTGGAGATTGTGAATTCATATACACAACAAACAGAATGAAAAGTTTTTACAAATTACTGAGATCTTCAAAGCTCCTTACTTTGACTGCATTGTCTCCTACTTTTTTACGTAAAAAAATTGTATTATTCCCAAACCAAATATATTTGTACTGTTTGGTCACCTTGACGTTCCTTGCTGCATTGAATAGTTGACTCATTCGAGCAGTCAGGCTGTCGTTGATGTAGATGTTTGTACCATTATAATGAGTCAAACAAGAGTCAATATCTTTTTCCCTTATATGTACACAAACACCCTCACGAACAACTTTTAAAGCCATTTGTATTGCATTCATATTGGCATAATAAATATTTTTTATGCATTAGACAGATTCGAATGTTCCAATGAATATATTTTTATTTTTGTAACACTTTTCAAACTCGATCTATGGGATAACCTTGAGCTGTATTATTATGACCCTTTTAAGCAAGTCAAAATCATCATTGAAGTCATTTAAGAGCTCCTGAGTGATGCTCATACTACGTTTCTTTTGATCAAAATTAAGAAGTTTCGGAACAAACTTCGCTGACACACATCTCATGCCTTGTCTCACACAAGCCGACTTGTACACCATCAACGTCAGTAACTTCTCTTATGTGTAGCACTTCGACGATTTTCCAAAACCATTTTCTTCCCAGCTTCGACGTTATCATCTTTTGTTGATGTGCTGGGGCGTCCAGAGCGAGGTTCGTCATTGGCATCTTCTCGGCCATCTGGGAACAGCCTGTACTACTTGTAAACATTCTTTTTTTACTTAGAGCAGACTTACTGTATGCTACTGTCAACATTTCATGTCTTTTAGAGTACTTGATTCCATTTTTACACAAAATTTGATACAAATATTTTGATCCATTTCTTTTAACAAACGAAAATCGCCGAGCTCACAAAAACACGTCTAACCTTACCGGCTGCCACAGACAAAGTAAACAAAGAATACAGCTGAAAATTGTATCATACTTTAGATGCATGCATATCAATATAACAAAGCAAATTTACAATCGGACTCTCCAAACCCGCGAAATTTAAAAATTCACGCCATTTTCTGTAACCCACTTTCCAGGTAGCTCCTTATTCGCGGCCAGTAGTAACTTGAACAGGACTATTGCAACCTGTTTTGGGTATAGCTTCAAATCATCTAAATCTGCGGGTCCGGATGGTATAGTACCGGCCGAACTAAAAAAAGGTTCTCAGATATTGTCTTGCCCACGCTAGAGAATATCATGAAGAGCTGTGTAGAACTGATCCACATTCCACTGTTATGGAGAGAAGTTAATGTCGTTTTCATTTTCAAGGCCGGAAAATGCTCTCATGATGTCCCAAAGGACCTCAGACCTATTCTAACATCTCTCCCTCTGAAAACCCTAGAACTGCTGATTGATATCCATATTCGAGTTGAAATTGATCCGACAATTTTGTCAATGGCTCAACATGCCTACTGGAAAGGAAAGTCGGTGGAAACGGCTCTGCATTCGCTGACTAGCGACATCGAACGATCCCTACAATATGCAGAGTACAATACACAGTAGGCTCAACATGCCTACTGGAAAGGAAAGTCGGTGGAAACGCCTCTGCATTCGCTGACTAGCGACATCGAACGATCCCTACAATATGCAGAGTACACAATGGTTGCTTTCAACACATCCGCAATCACGACTGCGCTGTCACATCTGCAGGTGAACGACTCACTTGGGGAGTTGATCAGTATTATGCTAAATAACAGGATAATTAGCTGCAAGCTCCGTGTGCGACTTCTGCTAAACGATGTGTCAGCAGAAGCACGTCGCAACTCATTGTCCTTTTTGAAAATTCTCTGGAACGTAGTGGTAAATGAACTGCTGATATACCTGGAAGCGGGAGGGAGTAGGGTGATTGCCTATGGGGATGGCGTTACTATAGCCGTTTCAGGTAAACATCTTAATACCATCAAAGAACTCCTTCAGATAAATCTTAACAGATTTTCTCGTTGGGCAGATCGCTGTGGATTGGAATTTAACCCCCATAAAACTGATCTTGTCCTCTTTTCCAGTAAATATAAAATCCCAACTATAAACACTTCCTCATTTTTGACAGAAAACTAAACTAGAAACCTAACATTCAAAACGAGTCAACAAAGCTTCAGTAGCCACTGTAAACAAATAGAGCCTTCATCATAGAATAACCCGCTGGCTATACATCTCGGTCATAAGACCGATACTCACCTACGGTGTGGTTGTCTGGTGGACGGCCTTTGACATTGCAACCAATTGCAACAAGCTAAGCAGAATTAAAAAAACAGCATGTCTATGCATTAGCGGAGCTCTACGCTCCACTCCATCCTTTAAACATCCTGTTTAACTTGACACCCCTCGACATCTTCAACAGGCATCTGCAGCTATTCGCCTTAAGGTGGCTACACAGTGGACAAATAATTTATTTGGCCACGCTAATATTCATAATATATTAGGAATTCACATAGAGAACATCGATTACACTATACCCAAACTTCGGTTTGATCTAGATCCTTTCATGGAAGACAAGTCTATCCCCTTCTATACAGATGGATCTAAAGCCGATAGCGTTGTTGGTGGGGATGCTTTTTCAGATAAGCTATTCTAACCCTCTCCTTTCGTCTTCCAGATCACTGTTGCGTGTTCCAGACGGAAATTTTAGCGATTAAGAAAGTTTTGCCCGGTTAAAAAAAAAACGTGATATCTGCAAAGGATATTTGCATCTTTCAGATAATCACAATGCTATCAAATCCTTGGACTGGATTGAATGTCGATGGCATAGCTGTTCAACCTACACCTTTGTTTAGTGCCGAGCCATATGGATATTTCAAGGAACTCGCCAAAATTGGAACCACTGTACCTATTCTACTGAAAAAGGGTAGCATAGGTATACGAATCGCTACGTGCAAATTATTATTGAACCTGGATGCTAAAAAAATAAACCGGTGGACCGGTGGACCACCATGTCTAGCGACTAAACAGATCTGGCCATAGCTGGATCTGAATCGCTCTAAGAGACTGATTCTTCTAAATAGGAAACATCTCAGCGTCATCATAGGTGTCATCACTGGACACTGTCTTATGGGCAAGAGTGCAAGAAATATTGGTGTTTATACAAACGATTTCTGTAGAAGCTGCATGGACGAATAGGAAGGGGAGACAATCCTCCACCTTCTCTGTACATGTTCAGCTCTCTCCCAGAGAAGAAAACTCCATCAAGGAGCTATCTTCTACAATGACATAGACGATCGAAAAAATATAGACGTTAGCAGTCTCCTGCGCTCCATCATAAGCTCAAATTTGTTCCATGTGAAAGATGAACATAGATCTACTCGGCACCATAACGGGCCAATAGGCATAAGTGGGTTGATTCTCCAACCGCCACTTTCACCTAACCTAACCTAACCTAAAGGGGACTGTATTTCATGGTGAGTAAGTTAGTTTTATTCGAATAGATATGATGATAGTTAGTAAGATAACTTAATTTTGTTGTTCTTATGCATATATGTTCTTGTGCATATTTTAAAGGCAGCTTTGTGTTGGAGGCTATGATGTCACCAACGCAATGAATGCTCAACGCATCCGATTAGGCATAACAACGCCCAAATGTAAAATGTCAAAAAAGTAATTAAAAAAAAGGAAAACAAATTGTTTGATGGTCCAATAAAACAATTTATTACTGATTATAACTTAGCCATTGCATTTTCTTTTTCATGGTTTTCAGTTTTTTCTTGCTCTTGCGGTATTTTAGAGTTCTAAGACCAACGTTTTGGTCCTTCCGAACCAAGGAATTAAATAGAGCAAAACATTTTGAACAATTTAAACAAAGTTCTAATCAATATAATTACAAAATTGCAAGGAATAGTTCTGTGTGTGCGTATAGTGAATTATAAAAGATGAAGTCGTCTTGCGACCTGGACACAATAATTACCAAGTAATTGAATTTTTTTACTTTTATTATGTGGTTAAAACTTTTTAAATAATAAAAATGGAACAGTAAGTCTTAAATTATATTTACAAAAAGTTATAGGTGCTACTGTTGTCAATAATTCACATTCCTCTATGTTACATATGGCAACAAGTAACCCTCAGCCTCAGCAATACGATTACAAGAACTTCCGCTTTCCCACCAGCACAGAGGCCATTTACACAGTCACAAAGACTTTTCATACCAGCACAAGGCACTCAACAGCAACGTTAAAGTTTTCTTACCTCCACCATAAATCCAGATGCTCCAAATTTTCAGCCATCCTGCAGACCCCGAATTAATTCTACCGTCAATTCACTACATGGCAACGGTCTCCTGTAACGAAAATCTGTTACGGGAGAAACATTAACGTTGCGAGCACTTTTGAATTCGAGTTCAGAGGCAACATTCATTACCGAATCAGCTGTTAAACTAATGCGTTTGAAGCCGAGACGCATCCAAATCAAAGTTTCCGGATTAAAATTGGTCAGCAGGGGCACTTGCAAAAAGGTTGTCGACATTGAAGTTTGCATCATGATTCACAACTTTCGAAACAGCCCCTCAGATCTGCCATCTCCTGGCAACTGGACGACTAACTTCTAGCCGATCCAGCATTTTAAAAGCCATCCCGAGTCGACATATTATTAGGCGGTGATATTATAACCGAAATTTTGCTACCTTACTTAGTTCGATCAAACAAGACGGTGCCTAGCGTTTCGAACAGCAAATTAGGACAAACATTATTTGTTAGATATCGTTTAAGCACAGACTAGTTCACAGCCTTCTGTAAACAAGGAGTTAATACTTTGGCGTAAGGAGCCTTTGAATTAGATCTAGGTCTTCCGACTCCAAGCCGTCACTGCAACAGTTGCAGCTTCGTATCTCGCAATACTAATCCTGATGAAAGTAGCTAAGGAAGCTCAATCGATGTATCTCAGATTCACAAAGATGATCCAAGGCGAGATGTACTGGAGCGATATTTTTTCCAGGAGCAGACACAATACAGCAAGCTGAGAAAAGGAGTAAGAAGGGGTCAAAATGGTATTGCAGAAAACCTTAATTACGAAAGTGGACGTCAAACAACTCAGAGCTTAACTTGGAACTAAGTTAAGACCTTAGAAATCCAATGGTTACCAGTCATTGACCAATTCTGCTTCCAATTCATTCCACCGAATAATCCATAGCCAACGAAAAGATTCATCTTCCATGACTGTATGATCCAATTGGATAAAACAGGCGAAATGTTTCATGTAAAAACTGTGGCTCCGTAAACTGTCTTGGGACGAAACACTCGAACCGACGATCATGCAGGGGTGAGACCCATTTTACAAAAATTTTCAAACAAACAACAATATACGGCTTCCACGTTGGATGAAATTCTCTGAAATTTTCCTATAAATTCACTAAACCTTCCTTGTGCAGTTCTGCTTGTCCAGCTGCTCAACTACACTACCCAAGGTTAGATTCTGGCACCAGCGTCAAGATGGGAAACCTTCGTTAGCAAATGAGTCAGTGGGATCAAGCGGCTAACACTGGTCAACATTTAGAAACACGTACCCACGCAACATAACCAAACAGATTTTGGTCACGGGGTGCGTTACAATCCACAGTGGTACAAGCAAGTCTTTGGTGAAATGGGCCTTGGTTTCTGTTGTCCAATTGAAGTGCTCAAATTTCTGCTCAGACATCAAATATTGCTACGGAAGAAGGAAAAGTACTGTACATGTTCTTCACACTGAAGTGTTAAAAAATTATATAATTTTGTTAATCAAACGTTTTTCAAATTAAGGTCGTTTTATAAGAGTAATAGGTTATTGCATGCGTTGCATTAACAACGCGGACTCGACGAACAAAGCACATACCAAAATCGCACGATGCCCTCAGCGTGACATGTTCCCGAGGGCGTTTGCCGAACCAGAGGCATGGAAGCACACAACCCATGTATAGACGGTGAGGGAATCTTCTGAGTTGGCGGAACTCTCAAACACTCAGATATTCCTTACGATCAACAACACTCTATCATTTTGGAATCAGGACTCAAACTGACAGTAATCAGCTTACGCGAAGCACACGAGAGGGTACTACACGGCGGGATAAAAAAATGACCTCTTGCCTACGAAGCAAATATTGGATCATAAACATGAAGCGTGCGGTGAAAAGGTATCTTCAAAGATGTACCATTTGCTACCGGTTTCATAGTAAGGCAGCTCAACAGCTGATGGGAGAACTACGAGCTGTAAGAGTGACGAGGTCCAGACCATTCACTCAAGAAGGCATCGATTATGCTGAACCCCTCACCATCAAGCCATGGCAAGTACGCGGAGACAAATGCTACAAGGGCTACATCTGTACCTTTGTTTGCCTATCCACCCAGGCAATACATATGGAAGCTGTTGGAAATAAAAACTCACCGACATAAATTTAATCCAAATAAATTTTATGTGTAAACGTAGTAAAAATATGTTTAGTAACTTTCATGCGACAAGTATTAAAAAACAAGAAATGTCAAATGTTATATTTATTTTATAAAAGAAAACCTAAACCAAATAAATACACAATCAAGTTTGTAGCGTATTTGAGCCACAAATAAAACGGATTATGTAATAAATTTTACATAAATGTATAAAATTCTGCATCAAACAAGCTGGTAAAACTTTACCGCTGAATTGCGTACATTGCTGGATTTTATATGTACACCATAGGATCCGTTAAATTAATCGATCAAACTGTGTGGACCCTGGGATTCGTTAAATTATCCGCTCGAACTGAGTGCATCGTGGGATCCGTTCTATTCATTGCAGGAAACATCTGGTACACAGTTGAGCACGATATAATTACAGTATCACAAACTAAGCTTCTTATTGTAGCTCTCAATTTCATTTGAAATAGAATTTACCTGGTTTGTTTTCAGATTTTTATGATTTAACTCTTAAAAATTTGTTACAACAGATAAAATTTTGCTAAACGGTCGATGAAGGATAGGTCGTGGACTTACCTCAACGCAAGGCTGTCCATCCCAGAGGGGAACTACGAAACTAGTTCGGAGTGTAACATCGTTAGTGCTTCAGCTGTTCAAGCAAAGGGTTCCGCAACAGAAGAAGACATTCAAGAATTATTTCAAAACATCAAGGAAATTTATATAGAATATCGTACGAATCTGCTAGATAACATGTGCAAAATCAAAAACCATCCAGAGCTCAGGTAATGTCTGTGAAAACAAATGTAATATCAGATAAAAATATTATACAGTTACCAAAAATAAATTAACCTACGTTTTCGGGAAATTACGAAAGCTGGATGTCTTTCCATGAACTCTTCATTTATAATAATAAATAAGTCGCTTTCTGAAATTGAAAAAAGTCTCCGCGTTGGAGAAGGTCAGGAGCGGAGCATGCCGCAACCTGGTAGATCGGGTCACTCAACTCGTCTTCAAGTCCCTTACTTGCCTTCTTCCCACCAACCAATTGATTGTCGCCAAATGGAACTACCTTAGGGGCTTAAAACCGATCCCTTCTTCTACACACCAGGGAAAATAGATCTTCTCTTAGGTAGTGATGTCTATTCCGAAATTGTGTTGCTCCACATATCTAACGACTCTTCAGTTGCTCAGAAAACAGAGCTTGGCTCGATAGTATTCGGCAGAGTACCATCAGAAGGCCCCAAAAAAAAAACAGCTTCTTCCAAGTGGTTAATCTTTACTAACAAATGCGAAAATTTTGGGAAAATTTGTAGAGGTTCCATTCGCAAAACACGAAGCTTGCGTTGATAAAGCTTGTAAGTGGATGTGGTGTTGAAAATAATACTCCAGTTTTTTTTTTTTATTGAAGTAAATTATTTTTATTGAAGTATTTAATTTCTAGAGGAATAAGTTTTAATAAATATTGAATTAATTCGAATTAGCTTATGCAGTTTGTACTTCCATCCACTTGTTTAAGGGGAAATGTCATTTGACGAAAGTACAAACCGTGGTTAGAGAAACAGAAAGGTAATGAGCATTGAACAGTCTGAGAAATAGGTGGCGTTGCGTCAACATAGGGTGTTCTGCGACATCCCCTCCCCCGTGAATCAGTTTGATTCGCCATCAGCCACGTTCAGGACAGCCAACTTTGACACTGGACGACGCAATACTCCTATCTTTATGCGAATGTCAGCTCTTCTAACCTCACCATCTGCCCCGTTATAGACGCGCAGTACCTTCCCTAAGCCCCACTGTTTTCTCGGAATATTAGCGTCGCAAACAAAAACTAAGTCACCTTCTCTGAGCGGGGTTGTCCTCTGGCACCACTTAGTTCGGCGCGTTAGCGTTCGTAAATATTCACCCATCCAGCGCTTCCATAAGCGATCTTTTAATTGGCGAGCGATTCTCCACTGCTTGCGCAAACCACATAACTTCTTCAGGGGTTCGTTTGAATCTGGCGTCTGGACGGTGTTGGCGGTACCGACTAAAAAGTGATGGTGTCAATGGCTCTTCTTGACCAGGCGAGATTGGCTTCTATTAGTAGACAGTGCAGTGTGTGTTAACGTGGCGCAAGCTCCTTGAGTTTATGCCGTAGAACTCTCTTTACACACTGCACCATCCGCTCCCATACGCCTCCTCCGATGGGTTGTTTGGGCAATTGAATACCCATTCGATTCTCCTTAAAGACATCTCATCCTGGATTCGCTCGCAGTCAAAAACTTCCGAAAACCGTTTCGCTTCACGGTCGGCGCCGATGAAGCTTTTTCCATTGTCGCTACGTATCCTCACAGGATCTCCTCGGCGATTAATGAAATTTCGAATAATTAGGATGCAGGCGTCAGTTGACAAGTCGCTGGCTATCTCCAGGTGTATTGCTCGTACCGTCAAACGTGTGAACAAAGCCAGCGCTTCTCGATGCGTCGACGATTGGAAATTGAAAGCGTACCAAAATAATCCGTAAACACGTAGAAGTATAAGTTACTCTTTTTGGACAGCCCTTGGCCACTGATAACAAGGCTTATTTCGGAAGCGTAGCTTTTTTCTTGAACTAGTCGACAAAGAATGGATTCAGCGTCATCCAGTTCGGCAGCAGTGAGGCTAATATCAGCCGCAGTCCCAACTTTACGGCGGCATCGATTCACGAATCGTATGATCCATGCAACATTCGCTTCAACTTTATAAGGGAAGAAAAACCAGAAACTTTATAAAATTATACCTCACGGCAAGCATGGCGAACCTTGGCCAAAGCTCTTCATTGTCATCTTCTTGTAATTGTTCCTTTGCTGAATCATTAGGCCACATATTCTCATTTTTCCGCAAGAATGTTGGGCAACTGAAAAATCTTGACGAGAGACTGAAGTCGATTTGGTGGTTTATACGTGTGGCTTCACCGACGACATTATCCTGAGTAGGTATCCATCTCCAGTTGGATGAGTCCGTTGCGGCTAGGATTTCGGCAACTCTGTGTGCGACAAATGGTTTATAGCGGCGGCTATGCGATCCAATCCATTTGACGACTGTCTTCGAACCGCTAAAAAGTAAACGGCGGTTGATCTCAAAGGAGTGTTCAGCGATGATCGTTTGCAAAAGCCTAGTGCCTAAGACGGCTGCTTGAAGCTCAACTCGCGGGATAGTCATCGGCTTTAACGGCGCAAACTTCGTTTTGGTACATACAAGGGCGACCACTATATCCCCGTTTAACTTGACTACCCTCCAATATGCGACTGCCGCGAAGGCTTCCTCGCTGGCGTCGACAAACACGTGAAGCTGGACTTCCTCAGAGGTTGCGTCGTTGAGAAAGTAATATCGTGGTATCCGAACCTGAACTGCATCGTTGATCTGTCGACACCATTTTCTCCATGCGCAATTGATGTTTTCGGGAAGAGGTTGGTCCCAACTCATATCGTACCTCCACACCTGGCGCATTATTAGCTTTGCGCCAATCAAAAGGTGACTCAAGAAACCAAGAGGGTCGAACACTGACATCACTAAAATAAGAAGCTCTCTTTTGCTAGGACGTCTGATTCCGGCGACAATTCGGGGTTCACGCGGTTAAATTTGAGTTGATACCTGAAGGTGTGACTTGATGGTTGCTAAAACATGCCGAGAACTTTTTCTTCCATGCTTCCACTTCGCACTTCTGGTCTCCCTGGAATACCATAATATACCATAATATACCATATACCATAACCTTTGTAACTCTGGCTTAATTAGATACGAATCCTCGCAGTTCAAACCCGGCTCCTTGGTGAATCTCGCGCACCCGCTTGGCGATGGCAATAGTTTGTTCCTCGGATTCGAAGCTGTCCACAAAATCGTTGACATCAAGACCGAGGGTCTTGAGCGCTATGTTCCAAGGCGCTCGTGTTTTTTACGTACTCGGCTACGCATGGCGAACAAGCAGCTCCTAACGTCATGACCAACATTTCGTAGAGATCTGGCGGACGACCATCACCGTTGCGCCAAAAAAATCGTTGTGCGGATCTATCCTCAGCTCGGACAAGCACCTGGTGAAACATCTCACGAGTATCACAGCAGATGGCAATCGTTCCCACTTGGAAGTTAAACAGTACGGATGGCATCTTCTGATACGGCTGTGGACCCTTCAGAGGACATGAGTTCAAGGAAATTCCTTGAACGCTGGCGACGGGATCGAAAACCAGCCGCATTTTTCCAGGCTTTTTGGGATTTACAAAGGCGAAATGCGGGAGGTAGCAAGTTCTAAGGTTGACTACGTTGGCTTCTTAGGGCTAAAGCTTACGAGCATAGCCTTTCCTGACGTAACCTTGTATGACCTATTTGTAGGCGGTGGCAAAGGCAATGTTACGTTTCATCTTCCTTTCTATTCCGACTAGTCTCTTTTTGGCCAAGGCGTAGCTATCCGACAACTCAATATCTTCACTTTTCCATAAAAGCCCAGTTTTGAATCTTCCTTTCACTTTGATGGTGATTGCTTTCAATATGCTGCGAGCGCGAACATCATCCGCGGTTTCTTTTGAACGAACTCCAAAACTCTAAATGTAGAAATAATCCATTATAAGGTTCTGTATGACATCATCAATAAGAAGGCAAGAAAGTTTTGGACTTGGCGTAACACCTGTACTTGGGCCAAAAACGACCCATCCTAGTTCAGTCTTGACGGCATACAGACCCTTTTCTTTAAGCTGGACTGTCTCACACGGCAGACCTAGATGGCAGTGATCCAACCCAATAAGTGTCCTAGGTTTGACGGCAGAATACGGTTTGATGGGTAAACGCTTCAGGGTGTTTCTGTACCCAACAAGTTCCCTTTCATCCAATGTCTGTACTGGCAAGCAAAAATGGCATACACTCTGCGGAGCACATGCTTTTTTTCTGTTGGATACCACTGACTTCAACATTTAAACTGTTGTTGGCTCCTGAGCTGACCTTCCTCCAACCACTGGTTTTACAGCTTGCTTTGGCGACCATTCAATCCGAGTTCTTTGGCGAGACTGAGATCCATCATTGTAATTGACGAGCCTTCATCCAAAAGCGCGTACACGTCAACTTTTTTTTTTGGTCCAAGCAATCGAATTGATAAAATTCTGAACAGCAGCTTTGGGTTCTGACTCGGTTCGACTACACAATTTAGAACTGAAGAATCGGCATCGATCGGCGGACGGGACGAATGGCTGGGAGGGCTTCCCGACTCATGACATCCGCCGACGGTGGCGACAGTTTCGTGTTGAGTGTCCAGGTTGCAGGCAAGTAAAGCATAACCGTAGGCGCTTAATTTCACTCTATCTTCCATCGATGTCGTTTTCAGAAGTTTCAGTTTTCGTTTGCAATCTACAATTTTGTGTTTATCGTGACACACTGGACTCAAATATGTCGAACTTTGTGCCTGAAAAAGTGTTTTTGCGGGGAGTTCTTCTTCATTACTTTAATATGAAGAAAACTGCTGCTGAGCGAACGTGCCAAAAGTGGTTTACACGATTTAGAAGTGGTGACTTTGGCTTGGAAGACGATGAACGTCCTGGGCAGCCAAAAAAGTTTGAAGACGAAGAACTGGAGCATTACTCTATGAAGATTGTTGCCAAACAAAAGAAGAACTCGCAGAATCTTTGAGTGTCACTCATGCAGCCGTTTCAAAACGTTTAAAAGCAGCTGGATATATTCAAAAGCAAGGAAATTGGAGCCGAGAGACGTCGAAAGGCGGTTTTGCTGGAACGCTACAAAAGGAATTCATTTTTGAATCGGATTGTTACTGGTGGTGAAAAATGGATCCATTACGACAACCCCAAGCGCAAAAAAATCATATGTGAAATTCGGCCAACCAGCCAAATCAACGGCAAAGCCGAATATCCATGGCGCGAAGGTAATGCTCTGTATTTGGTGGGATCAGATGGGTGTGCTGTATTATGAGCTGCTAAAACTGGGTGAAACCATCAATGGACAACGCTACCGAATACAATTAATCGGTTTGAAGAGAGCAGTAGCCGAAAAACGCCCGGAATATGCGACCAGACACGAGGCAATAATTTCCCATCATGACAACGCTCGGCCACACGTTGCTATTCCGGTTCACAGCCGACATCGAAAAGATGTACAAGGAAAATCTGTGTGACTCATCCCGACGCCTTTAATCAACTCATCTTTTGGCGCTATAACACTCAGGAGGCAATTAAGACAACATCCACATGCACTTGCTTCCCTAAAAGACCAAGGTGGTTCCAGTGAAAACAATTTCCCTACCGTGGCTGGAACCGTGTTACGAAAAGTTCCCAAAACTAGAAACGTCTCTCTGCTTCCAAGTGAAGAACTCAATTTAGCGTCAACAGTAGCAGTCTGGAGCGCTCAAGGCAAAATATTCCCAACCTGACCTTCAAACAAAGGGAAACAACAAGTTGCTAAATTCCCTAAACCCTTTCATCAACTCAAAAGGCCAAACATGAAGCGTGTTTAAATTCGAGACCTCTATGTCCCAAGACAAACGACCCGGACGATCTCACCATTCTCACAGCTAGACACTTCCATTTCAACACGCCCTCATGCTGATCACGACAAAGATAAAATTAGGTGCCTTCACCGATGGAATCGAATCGAAAAACTGAATCACCTGTTTTGGAAGAAATGGAGCTCTGAATATCTGGCAAGTCTCCAACAGCGACCGAAATGACAGAAAAAGCAACCACCTTCAGTAGGGGATCTGGTTCTAATAAGGTATGAAAGGCAATCTCTATCGAAGTGGTGTTTACGAGGCATCACCGAAACACACCCTGGAAAAGACAATCTAATACGAGTGGTTTAAATAAAATCACAGAACAGAGTACGACCAATTTAAAAAAAATGTCTACTACAATTCAATCAACCACAAGAACAAACAATAACCTAAATGTAAATAATAACATCTTTCACGAAAAAAATGCTGTTATACAACAAAATAGAAATCAACATCTAATCATTCTTTTCTCATTCAGTAAACTTAAATTAGGACACACATACCTATTTTTTCTCATTAAATACAATATCAACAACATTATTATTCTCTTCACATACTTCAATTTCAACTTCAAATAAATCAACTGAAAATCTGTAGCAGAATTCAAAACACATAGGTTAGCATACATACATATATACATTTTCTTTCGCAAACGCAAAATACATCCAAGTACAATACAAACACCACCCATTGAATTTTGATTACACAATTCACATCCCCCCACACGCAATCTATATTCGTACATACAGTGAGGTTTATTTGAATAGACGCACCATAGTTGGATCTTGAATTTTTTTCGTCTTATGTTGATCAAAGAGAAAAAAAAAGTATTCAGAAGAGAGGTACAATAACATTGAGTAAAAGAAACATAATTTCAAATTTGACAAGAGTCCCATAACGGTAGTCTGACTCTCCTTTTCATATACCGTGTCAAAAAAGTTAAAAAAAAAACAACAAAACACGAATTTTTTTATTTTTTTATGTTTATTTTATTTTTATTTTAATTAATTTTGTGTTTTAATCGCAGCAATCAGCTCTTGATTGTCTTGATATTGCTTGCTTCCTCTGTACATTTCACGGACAGGCCAACCCCAAACAGGCGAATAGGGAGGCCAGCCCAATATATGTATATGGTATTCTCACTGGCAATCCATTCTTTAGCAACGCGTGAATTTTATATAGGCAAATTATCTTGTTGGAATATCCATGAAATTGGTCCGAAAATTTCCTTTATTTCGATAAAAGCAATTTCTAAAAGAGCTCTGTAAGAAACACTAGTACGAAATCGCACCCCATACCATGACTCCTCTCTGTCTTGAATGCTGACGGTCTAAAAACATATTTTCTTTCCGGAGATTATAAAAGTAATTGTTGTAGTCATCAGGACCAGTTTATTGAGACGGTTTCAACGTCCACATCCCAAGTCATATAAAATCTTGAAAATTCAAGGCGCTGTTGCTTGCATGCTTGATTAAGCGGTGTTTTTTTTTTTTTTGTAGTTTTGTAAGCTTTATGTGTGGAGTACTCAAATTTACACCACGCACAGTAGATTTGCTACAAGAAACCTCAGCTAGTTCCTTGATTTTGTTTGTGAATTGAGAGAAATTAGATGCTAGTCTTTGAATTTTCCGATTGTCTTGCGGTGTTAACGGATTCTTCCGAGATTTGAAAAGCTCTCCGAAAGGTAAGCTTTAACTTTAGGTCTCTCTTCCAAATTTAACACTTTTTCTTTGCCCATTTTAATGAAATTAGTAAAAAAAAAACAATTTGCCTCAATTTCTAATTAACTTTTTACTGCTCGTAATCAGTTTAACCAGTGAACCAAAATGCAGTTTTGCATGGTATAGGAAAAGGAGAGTAAGACTACCTTTATGGGACTTATCAAATTTGAAATTATGTTTTCAAATTCTTATTCAATGTAACTGTACCTCACCCCTGAATACCTCTTCTTTTCTTTTTGATCGACATAAGACGAAAAAAAATCAAGATTCAAAACGTAAATCTGGTGCGTCTATTCAAATGAACCGCACTGTATGTTATATTTCCGTCCATTATAAAAACTAAAACTACATTCTTCCATACACAACACAATATTCCTTTACGTGCACTTCATTTATTCACACATAATAATAATAAATTAAAATCATAACTACAGTCCATACTCTTCAAACAAGCAAACAAAATATTTCCCACACAAACACTGGAACATGTTCGTTTTCTTAATAATAGCACACTACACAAACACTTCATTTCAAATATATTGTATTTAAAAATTAATCTCATAGTTATAATAAAATAATTAAAATTATAACTCACTTCAAACTATGAGGTATAAAAAAAAAATTTCGTTTTGTAAGAACGCACTTCACTACACTCTAGTCCAGTCGCCATTGTTATTCATATTTACAGAGTTTGATTATCTTCGATCTTGATCAAAATGGTAAACAAAAGTCAATAAGGAAAACAGCGATGGAAACGACACTATATAATAAGGCTTTGAGCGAGAGAGAAAAGAGGGTAATCATGTCTACCAAACACCGATCATCGGCATGTTTATCAGGCACATGTAAAGGGTTGCTCTTTCTACTTAATACATATGGTTGTTTATATATTTGTTACATTTGTGATGTCTAATTGAATTGCAATTAATAAACCATTTTCTCATTATATGTGCATTCGCATCGAAAGGTTATAGATTTCCGAGCCACAGGTTGTTCCCGTACTAAATAAGATGACATAGAAAATTTAGGAACAACTTCACGAACGGGGAGAATGTTGGAAATAAATTTTACCCACCAACATTAATTGAATCCAAATAAATTGTATGTATAAACGTAGTAATACAAAATTCTATGTTTAGTAGCAATCATGCGACATGTATTAGAAAACAAGAAATGCCAAATGCTATATAAAAAGAAAACCTTAAACCAAATAAATGTACAATCAAGTTTTATTTTATTCCGTTTTTTAGTCAAAGAAACAGAAGCCGTTAACGATTTGACGACACAGGCATTTCTTGCAGAATTCCAGCGGTTCGCAGTGAGGAGCTAGCAGTCAGGTTTACAGCGATTGTGAAGAAATTAGGCCATTCCTTAAAATCTGGAGTCCACGATTGGAAGTAGGTTAACTAGCTGTTATCGACACAGAAAACTAAGTGATACTTCACTCCACCCGCTTTTACCCACTTTGAAGGATTGTGGGAAGTGGGAGTCAAGAGTGTCAAGTACAACCTCAAAAGGGTTGCCGGAAATGGGAAACTCACTTTTGAAAAGCTCTTTGCACTTCTGACTCAAATCAAAGCGTGTTTAAATTCAAGGCTCTTGTGCTTCTTATCAGAAAGACACCGGCACATTTACTCATAGGAGAGGCGATCGACTACGACAGTGTCCCAAATGGTTGAAGCAGTGTCCTCAAATTAAGGTGGGGGGTCTAGTTCTAAACAAGGACGTTTATATTAGATTCATTCAAATTGTCGAAGGACGTCACCATATGTATTAGGGAAACTTATGAAACACACACATACATACACACAGTATCAAGATCTCTGGTGCGGGCATCTTAATCCTCCTGTCCCTGGTCATACTGTTGCTTGAATTCAGTTACTGCCGTACTGTATGACAATGTAATGACAATGTGTGACAGTGTATGTAACAAATGAAATGTAGTGGGTTGTGAGTATGAATTTTTGTTGATATGCTGTTTGATTCGGTACACCAACTTTGAATTTGTGTTTTGTGTTTTTTTTGGTTTGTCTTTTTTTGTAATGACTTTTGAATTTTTCAATGTAGTATCACTTTTTCAATATTATTTATATAAATTAAGAACAAAACTTCAAGAAGTGAGCCTTGCGAAACTCCAAAATTATTATTAATAACATCAGATGTTACATTATTTACTTTAGTCCGTTGTATTCTGTGTGAGAGATACGACTTAAACCAGTTTAATTCAACATCTGTTACACCATATTTTTCAAGTTTCTGCACTGATATATCTTTGTCTACCGTTTCGAAAACGGAACCACGGTTTTTTGTCTTGAATATCAATTTTCCATTTTATTACAACTAAGTTAATCAATGACTTACAGTTATGATTTAGAAGATATTTAGTTAAATGAATCTAAATAGAATGGCAACTGATTAAATACAATCTTTTCTATAATTTTGCTTTTTACTGGTAACATACTCACAGATCTAAATTCTTCCATTTTATTGGTATTTTTGATTTTCGGTATTGGGACAACCGTAGTTTCCTTCCAATAATCCGGAAAAGTATATAAATACCATTCAAAAGGAGCGTATTAATACAATAACATATTTTAATAGATTACCACATATTTCAAAGGTATCTATATACAATTGTATATTTGCAAAGTTTGCATCTTTTTTGTTATTCACCAATTTGTTTCAAATAATTCTTCCATAGTAATAGTTCTAAATTTAAATTTGAGATAATATAATCATCTATAAAATTAATATAATTCTGGTTTTTTATTTGATTTCTGATTTCATCAATGCTGTCAACAAAATAAATATTGAAAAAGTTTGCCATTCCAATATACTCATTATACAGGGTGTCCTAATTTAGCAGTTTAATCCTTTCAGAGCATGTTCGTGAAGTTCCGCCAAAAAAAAAGTTGTATAGCAGGGGGTCAATTCTTACTCCATTCCAAGTTACAGCCTATCAAAGTGGGTGACCTCTAATTTGGAGGTGTAACCACTTTGAACGCTATAACTTTAAAACTAGTACAGGTACAAAAATATTTTTAGACATTTTGAAAAGAAAATTTAGTAGTCTTAAGTGCTTTGGGTACATCTGTGCAGTAACAAAAAATGTATGGCTCATTAAACTCAAAATTATGAAAATTTACTTTAAATGCATTTTTCTTAAAATTTTTACTAAATAAATGTAGGAAAACTTTATTAACAAAAGCGAATGGTATTACAAAGTAACTTATGTACTAAATTTACAAACAAAAAATTCGAGCCACCGAACCGTTCTGTTGCCACAAGAAGACTCTCTTCGTTATCCATTTTTGGCTCGCTCATCGACTCTCCTCCTCAATCCAACCAATTGCAAAGTCCAGTCAACCTCAATACCTTATGCCACGTTCACACCTTCAACGCCGCAGTCAATATAATCCATCCGCCGCCTGCCCCAATAACGATCAATACCACTCCCAGCGGAATCATTATGCCCTAAAACAACACTGACTGAATGTAGGTCAACTCGAATTCTATCGACGACGAATGTAAACACACTTTCGGTGACTCAAACGAGGGTAATCTCAGGTTACCATAAGCAAATTCAGATCGAGCGCAGCTGGCGGTCGACGATCCAATACAAAATGAGTAATCAAAAATTGGATACATAGAATTTCTACATAAATTTTCTAAAATTTTATGAAATTTTATCCTTACAAAATTTCCTAAAAACTATGTTTAAAGGCTTTTTTACGTACAGTCAGATTTTGTAGTAAAAGAAATTTTTGTCAGAAAAAAATGGTGAAAAAGAAGTGTACCTATTGAAACACTTATAAGATTTTTTTTGTGGTTTTTGAAATGTTTATAGCAACTTTTCGAAATGCCTTCCTTCCATTTGAATACACTTTTGATGTTAGGTCAGGAAATCTGGGTGGGGCCGAATCGGCCAATCTACCGCTCGTTAAAAGAATGGCTGAGGAACGTAGTTATCTCGCTGCTACTGTGACAAGTTGTTCCCTTTTGTTGAAAGAACATCCAACTGAACAAGAGGAACATCTTCAAGGAGCTCCAGCAATCGTTTTCTTATAAATTAAATATACAAATGGGAATTAACTGTTTCTGGAAAAACGTGCAGGCCTAACGAAATGTTTCCTATCAATCCAGTCCAAACATTTACGCTAAACCTCCTTAAGAAATAAACAAAATATTTTGAAGAAGTTGCTTCCAATAATCAAATTCTTACGTTTGAAAGGATATTGTGCGTATTAAATGGGATTTGGAGTCTGGCTAATTGTGTAAATTATGGTGGTTTGTAACCCCATCTCTTGTGAACTGCTCTTCGTTAGTCTACAGAATGTTCTTGAGGAACTGCCCGTCATCTGCATTTTTGCTCAATAGCCATTGGCAAAATTCCACTCTTCTTTTCTCATCACCTGGTAGAAATACCTGCACCGGTATCCTGTGAATTCTGATTCAACTGCAGGTTGAACTTTCGCAGCACGCAAAATCTCATCATCAACTTCAGCCACCGTCTGAAAGACCTTCTCTTTTTTTGGTCAAGTTTTTCAAGCATAAACGAGGAGCTGATACGTATCAGCGAATAGCCAGATGCACGGTATTCTACGATTTAGATTTCGTCGTTGGTACTCAAATCTTACCAATGAAGTGTTTCCATTGCAGAACCCATATACAACCCCTCCTTCGCAAATTCAAGCTTTGAATACATTTTGTGGAGATCAACTTATCAATCGGCTGTTCACGTACAGAGCAAAATGTTGATTGCAGATCAGTTGAAAGAAAATTGCGGTAATAATTATCACAGCTTTGCAAGTGTGCAATATGTGCAGAAAGGCGTTGTCCAAAGAGCTGGCAACTGGAATATCATTACAAGTGAACATAGTGATAAAGAATGACGCAGAAAAAGGGAAGGATCACGAACTACAAAAAAATCTTTATTTCTTTTCGGACATTATAGTATTCCTCGCCTCTGTCTTTGGTCGTGTCGAAATTTCACGCGCTTAAGAAAGACGTTGCAGTTATTCTTACCTCGTTTGAACTCGTTCGGTTTTTTTCCTCTCTCAGGAAAAAATGTTTATCTCGAGTCGCACCACGCCTTTCCTTTTGCTGTGATACTCTTCATCCGTTGAGGGATAAAGTATACCATTCGAAACAGTAAAGTGTCTGTGACTATATCAGCAGCGAAATCCACGTCGTTATCGGAAAAGCATAATGACCAGTTTAAATTCCTAGAGAAGGTGTTAAATCAACTTCAATTGGCTTTTTTCACTGGCATGCGGTTCTTCTAGGATTCCACTCTGTTTGGTTGGCGTACGTGAAATTAGCTGATATGCCACGATGAGCCTAGAGCGGAAAGCACTTCAACAGTTTATTTATCAGATTGAGAAGTTAAACACATACAGGTTGTTGGCTGTATGAGTATCAAAGTCTGGTATTAGCCTGGGCTCATTTACAAATCGGACCAATTCAAAAATCTCAATACACCGTTCTTCGGATGTTGTGTGTCCGGAATGTCGAAACTATCCTGACTTGTGTATGTTGAAATTTAATGTAATTACGATTTCAGTTTGCAATATAAGGATACAAATCTTTGTATGAAGTGACACAGATATTTTTGGATAGGAGAAGCATATTCTGCATTTCCTTACCCTGTTAATTTTTCGCACATTTCAATAAACGCTAACGGCTTCTTTAAAAGGCTTAAGAGACAATGCAGCCAGGCTTTTGGAAACAACTCCCTGAATGGCAAAAATCCCTAACCTTAAAGTCCATGATTTCATTTTATTGAAGGAGCCCAACTGGTCTAGATGGAGTGGATCATTGGCCGCATTCTGAAACTTCATCTCAGAAGTGCAGAGTGGTACTCCTAAGAGCTAAATTTGGAGACTATGTTGGAATTATAATTAAGATTGTATCTTTGGCCGTTATTAAAAGAACTTAGGCCTTTACGGAGGCTCGATGTCTGAAAATGTTTACCACATACTAAAGTGTCAACTATCTACAAACTTTTCTTATTGCGCCAATAGCTTTCCACTGTCGATGTTTTTTGTGATTTTTTTATATATCTAGGCAGATAATATTTTTGCACAAGTTTGTAATGTTACGTTTTATTTTCTCAAACAATAGACAAGTGCAGTCAATTCCTTTTAGTTTTCATATATACATTTCACATTGTAACAAACACACATTTATTTGATAAATATTTATAAACACATTTAACATTGTAAAATATGCTCATTTTTGATACACATTTACATTAACAGGTGAACATTTATAATACACAATTGAAACAAAATCACACATGATATACATAGTGTTCGGCTTTAAACTCAAAAAAACAAAACCTCTGATTGAAATATCGCAAAGGCAAGAAAAACCGGAAAACCGTGAAATAGTTCAATTCAACGGCAAAGTTTTAATCAGTAATGAATTGTTTTTTTCCATTCTATTCCATCCAGCAGTTGTTATCTTAGTGACGTCATATTCTCCAACATTCTCCTCCGCCCGGGGGTTGTATTTCCTCCTTGCACACGTTTAATAATTCCCTCTTCTATGGTATGGTTCAGCTTGTCTGCTTTGATTTGTGCTGTTTCATGTTTGCTTCTGACTTCCTTCTAAATTAGACGCTGGCAACTCTCATAATCAGGGCATGGAAAAATACTCAGATGATAAAATATTCGTGGAAACATTCAAGGAAGAGGACGGAATGAAAAACAATGCAACATCAATGACGGGCCTTTTGCTGCCAACAGTACTCTTATGCGTTTCTATGGACGACCCCGTTTCCCCCTACGTTCTGCATGTTATCGTGTTGATAGTCATTGACGATAATTTTTTCAGGGGCACCTGTATCGGTGAGCTTCTATTGTGTTCGAGTTGGGCCGATTTTCATTATGTTTTCATTTGCATTTTCATTTTAGTTCCGAGTTAGATTGCGATGCATGTGTGTGTTACGTCTGTGTTTTTTTCTAGGCCTGCGCCATAGGGTGTGCTTTCTTCGAAGATACTAGTAGCTCCAGCCGCTGGCATGCACGATTCATACCACTGAATGTCACAATGTCAGGAGATGGCATACATACTAAGCCACGCTCTGTGTACTTAGACCACTCTCCCCACGGTATTGCCTTGAGGTTTTACTTCTCGGGCTATCTATGCTATATCTTAAGTCCTTGTTGTTTGAGCACCTGTTCGATTCGTTGGAGTTATTTTAGTACACCGGTTATAAGCTCACAAATTCCCCATCCAGTTTTCCTCTGACCGTAAAAGATGTTCGACGAGAGACTGTGAACTCGGTACGTTTACTCTTCCTTCTGCGAAGCATTCTCCGCATCTTCATCATCATTTAGACAATTTGAACACAAGGAAGAGTTATCGTGTCCAAAGCAGTACGGATATTTACGATATCCCCCGTTACCGGATAGGAACTGCGTGATGTGATAGTTTCAGTTACCATTTGCCGGTTTTACCTACATTTCTCTAAACGGAAATAACTTATAGGTCCATCGGAATTTTGTGATGTTATGCCATCTATTCTGCACTTACTTTTTGAGGTAATCCTTTCCTCCTCTTTAATCCTTTTTATTTCATGCATTTCTACCTGGCGGTTTGACGCAATTTTTTTGTATATCTTAAACATCTCATCCGTGACTATGTCGATGGGTACAATTCCAGCTATGCATATGTTGTTTCATTCGATATCGATATATCATCCTGAATGCTCATAGTCTGTATGCCCACGATAGTTTTTTCTTTTCCCAGCTTGAGGAGTTTGGGGACTTTTTAACATCTAGTTTTACCGCAATATTCCTTTGTGCCATCTTTCCCCTTCCATCACTTTCGTGAATCGCCGAATTGGCGTTTTGATAAAACTCTTTTTTCTCAGCTTCTCACAATAGTCTTTCGTAAACGAAATGTTCCAGAGTCTTACCCAGGGTATATCCCATATATCTTGGCCAATGTCAAGATAATTCACTTCGTGGCTTTTTTCCATTTATCAGGTGTAACAAATGCTGTTTTTTCCATGGGTCAGCAAAATTGCCTTCTGATTTTTCTGAATAGTTGCTTTTACGGCCTTATTTGGAATTTCGTCAAGTCGAGGCGCTATCTTTCTGCTTGCATTGACCAATTCGTCCGCCGTTGTCTGTGGGATATCTGCTGCCCTGTTCCCTTCATCGATAAAATGCGTAAGAGGCGCTCTTTGTGGGAAAAGACGCTGTGCAATACTATAGATGTTAGCATAGTGGACCATATAGATAGTGGACCATATAGCCCTTTACTTTGGCCATTACTATCATATATGCAGTAACCAAGGATTTAGCTCAGTTTCGTTACACAGGCGCCTGAGGCATGTTGCTTTCCTTTCTCTGTTCATTGTTCTTAAATGGCGTCTTGCTCGTCTAAGAGCGTTAAGATTTTTAGGAAAATCTGGCCTTCTTCTGGATCACTGCATTCTCCGACGGGCATATAGGCACGTTGCCTTGAGTCCCATTAATTTCATTGTTCTACCAGAAGCACGGCGCTCTTCTGCTGTCTTTTCTTTTCGGCATTGATGCATCGCATGCTGTGGTAACAGTACGTGTAAGCTGACTTAACCAATTCTCTACTCTTCTGTTTTTGATCAGATTGAAACTATTAATTATTTCTATAAACGTACCCTTATCAAAGAGTATGTCTTTCCATTAAGAACCTGTACGTTTGGGTTGTTTCCTTTTTTTTCTCTCCTCTACGATTATCAGTACAGCCTGGTGATCACTATTCGTATATTCCTTGTTGGCTTTTAATTTTATTTTTGACAGGAAGAAGTTGCTAAGGAAACTACTATCGACAATGAAGCCTAGCCCCGCCTTACGGTAGGTGTTTTACCTGCCAAAGTGTGCGATACCCACTCTCAAAAACGAGAGTGCTTCAAAAAAGAATAGCCTCTGGGATCTTCCACATGCGTCTACCAGTAGGTCTAGCATTTCCTTAAATTTACCCATTGTCCAGCTTGGTCAGACATTACAGCTATAAAAGTGTATTCTATTGATTTCTCCATAGACAAAACCATTTCCATGAGTGTAGGTTTCTTGGAATGCCTTTGTTGCTGTCAGGGGCTTTATATAGCTCGCTGACCAAAATAATATCCACTTCCTCATCTTTAGCTATCTCTCTCAAAATAAACTGAACATTCTCATTATGAGTGGATTTAGCTGTACGAGTATGGTCTTCATGGGTGTCTTATGGTCATAGCTTCTTTGAAAATCAGGCATCTACTGCCGCCGGCTACGTGTTTTACTTCTTCCGTGTAATCTTTCTTGCCAAACATGCAAAAGCGCTGCTTGTGGGCATTGTACTCAGATTTCGGTCGGATAAATGTCTATATAGTATACCGGTATGAAGTAAGCCTCAAGATACAAATATGTATCTCGATAGGGAACATTTATTGTGAACGGGCCTTAGTTTTATTCGGTTGCTACGACACCTATCGAACATATTTAGTATACATCAAGTCATTGAGCCAACAACATCATATTTTCCATCGTGTTAAGGATGTCGAATTTTGTACCAAAAAATGATGACTTGCGGAAAGCATTAATTTTTTGTTTTCATTTGAAGAAAAGTGCTGCAGAGTCACAACGAATGCTTGTCGAGGCATATGGTGATCATGCTCTATCAGAAGCAACATGCAAAAGAGGGTTTCAACGGTTCACAGATAACGATTTTGATGTGAGAAATGAAGAACGTGGAAGACCAGCAATAATTGCAAACAATATTAGATGAAGATGACACTTTGAGTCAGAAACTAATGGCAGGAATGTTAAATGTTGCACAACAAACAGTTACTGACTGTTTAAAAGCTATGGAAAAGATCCAAAAGTCTGGAAAATGGGTACCACATGAATTGAATGAAAGACAGATGAAAAACCGAAAAACCACTTGTGAAATTTTGCTTTAAAGATACTATAAAAAATCAGTTTTGTATCGAATTGTTACTGGCGTTGAAAAAGGATTTATTTTCAGAATCATAAACGGAAAAAATCATTGGTTAATCCGAGACAACCGTCAACTTCGACTGCAAAACCAGATCGATTCGGCAAGAAGACAATCTGGTGTTTGATGGGACCAGAAAGGAGTGGTGTACCACGAGCTCCAAAAACCTGGTGAAACCATTAATACAGATTTCTACCGACAACAAATGATCAATGTGAACCATCTATTGATCGAAAGACGACCAGAATGGGTCACAAGACACGGCAAGGTAATTTTGCTCCATAAAAATGCACCTGCACACAAAGAAAAACTAGTTCAGGATACAACCAAAGCACTTGGCTGGGAGATGCTATCCCACCAGCTGTATTCACCAGGCTTGGCACTTCGAATCCTATCGAAAATTGGGTGACTTTTTGGTTGCTTCAAAAGACGAACAGTATTATTGGCCTGGAATCCATAAATTTCCTGAAAGATGGAAAAAATGTGTAGCTAGCAAGAATAAAATTTGCATAAAATTTCAGAAAATGTACAATATTAAGAAAAAATTTTAAGAAAAATTCATTTAAAGTAAAAAATAGAACCAAAACTTTTGATAATTTTGAGTTTAACGAGCCATAACTTTTTTGTTACTGCACAGATGTACCCAAATTATTTAAATCTTTTCGAAATGTCTTAAACTATTTTTGTACCAAGTTTAGAAGTTATAGTGTTTAAAGTGGTTACTCCTCCAAATTAGAGATCACATACTTTGATGGGCTATAACTTGAAATGGAGTGAGAATAGACCCCCCCAGCCATAAAATTTTTTTTCTTTTTTTCGGCGGATCTTCACAAATATGCTCATAAAGAATTATACTACTAAACTGGGGCCCTGTATTTAATATTTTCATCACTTATATTTTTTACCATCTTCATTTCTTCTTTTAAAACCAGTTGCTTTAATGTCCTCCGCATTGATTTTTGGTTCTTTGATTTGTCGATTTTTCGAGTTAAAAAACAGTTTTTCGCTTTCTCTAATTCAGCTTTGAAACGATTTTTGCAGTTTTGTATCCCGTCCACTGATCTACATTATTTGGCCATTTTGCTGTTTCGTATCGCTTAATTTTTTCACTCTTCAAATTTATTAAATTTTCAGAAAACCATTTATTTTGATAGCTTTTAACATGTTTGAATTTTATAAATTAATCTATAGTAGTAATAAAAATTTTATTTTGGAATTCGTTATAAAAGCTGTCACTGTTACGTATATTTTTAAAAAAAAATTATTAATTTTTCTTCTTTGCTCTTATTACATGCAATATTAATCTTTATGAGTATACTCTCCTGATCACTGATTTGCAAGTTAGGTGCTACGTTAACTCTTATCTTTCTTTTGTTTTTTTACTGTAGCATAGTCTATTATTGAGATTGGTGTTCCCGTAACTCTAGTTGGTTCATTAACTATCTGGTATATAGCAAGGTCTTAAAATAATGATTTTACTCGATCGCTATATGAACAAGCACCCCACCAATTGATATGAATGTCACCCATCACTATAATATCATTATTATTCTTAGAATTATCCACCCAATTTGAGAAGTGATCGATAAAGACATTTTCGTTATAACTTGGTGATCTGTAAAAACCACCAAGAATAAAGACCATGTTTTTAAGGCATACTTTCACCAACAACCACCACAATTGTATTCCAATCGAAGTATTTTGTAGTTCCTCATATTCCCAATAATCTTTAACATAAAAAATCCCACCACGAGTATGTGGTGTTGCATCGGATAAATTATAATTGTTCAAGTCTATTATTTTGTTTTTTTCGAACTTTGTAACATGTGTTTCAGTTACACATATAAATTCAAGGTCACTCTCTGTAACGATCTCTTCAAACTCATAGAAGTTATTAATTAAACCTTGTACGTTTAGATAAAGACATTTAATTTCACTTAATTGCTAAAAGCTGATTCTGCTCCTTTCATACAATATTTTGTCTATTGTTTACAGGACATCTATAATGTCAAAGTTCGTTTTCATTTTAGCTTTAAAGCAATTCGCGTACTTAGATACTTCACTTTCACCGCACTTCATGGAAACTTTTTCACTAGTGCAATTTTCATGCTTGTGGTTATACCCTAAGCACTTGAAGCACCTTCTTGTACACTACACATCTGTCATATTTGATGTGTACCGTTTGTTCACTCATAATTGCTTTGAAAGCTTGACTATCAACTTCAAACAATTTATAAAATTATATAAATAAATCGATTTATTTTTTTAACGATTTACACACTTTAATACACCTTAGTATGGTATTTTAAGTTCAAAGGTCTTCTGACACGGAGTGCATCAATTATTTCACTTTCCACTAGATTTTCAGTAATACCACTTATTATGTAGTTGGATTTTTTTATTCTTGGCAGAAGACTTCATAATTTTCACTTAGTTTGTTTTTAATTTTTTTTACCGATCTGTTTTTTTGGCTTCTTCACTATCACAACTTATAGCGATTGTTCTGTCAGGGTCAGAGAAATGTTTTTTCGGTCCTAAAAACCAACCCGACAGAGAAAAACCGTAAAAATTCAAACGAGGTAGGAATGACTGCAACGTCTTTCTTAAGCGTGTGAAATTCCAAGACGACCAAAAAGAGGCAAAAAACACTACAATGTCCCAAAGGTAGTAAAAAGTTTCATCGTTCGTCAAAAATATTAGAGATTCTGAGTCATCCTCCAACCCAACGCTCATTTAAAATGACATTCTAGCTGTCAGCTCTTTGGACAAGGCCAATCTGCTTGCTGCTCATTTTGCGGCCAGTTTAACACTTCCAGATTGTGCTTTGTCTTCGCCTACACTTGAGCGTGTCGAATCCTCCATGGGACAAATCCATTTTCGCACTCACGTTGTAGCAAGTGTTCTTACAGATTTAAGCATTCACAAATCCGCTGATCCAAATTTTATATCACCCCTTGTTCTGAAGCGGTGTTCTTCCTCGCTGCAAAACCACTGCGTAAGCTTTTTCATCCATTTTGCTCTTTAGGACTCTTTCCGAGCAGATGGAAAACAGCATTTGTCCGGCCCGGCCCTCAAAAAGGCCAATCTTCTTTCCTCTCCCTCTACAGACCCATTGCACTAACGTCCCTTCTTTCCAAAGTCATGGAAACACTGATAAACCGTCAGCTCATGAATTGTCTGGAAATACGAAAACTTCTCAATGAACGGTAGTACGGTTTTCGTAGCAATAGGTCCACAGGTGAATTTTTGGCTTGTCTCACCGAAAAGTGGAACCAAAGCGTACATCAATCTGGCGAAAGCAAGATGGTTGCACTTGACATTTGTAAGGCATTTTACAGAGTTTGGTATCACGCTCTATTGTCGAAAATTCGTGCTTTTGGGATCTCTTTTGCAATGGATTAGAAATTACCTTTCGGAACTTTCAATTGAAGTTGTTTTAGATGGTTTTAAGTCTGATGTTTCGTTTTGTCTCCGACACTCTTTTAAATTTTCATCAACGTTCTTTTCTGCTACTTCTAATCCATAATATTCCTTTGCTGACGACAGTACCCTCTGCTTTTTATATTTGTTCCCTGACTCACGTCCTTGCCCTTCGGCTGCAGAACGGGAATGGCAGCGTATGTTAAGCTCAATAAATTCTGATATTAACAGCATAGTGTTAGTGGGAAACCACTAACAGAGTATAATTTAATGCTTCCAAAACACAATGCTCTCTGCTGTCGGTAAATCGAAATTTAAACACCTAGCTATTGTCCATGAATGGCACTTGCATCGTCGAAACCGAAGAACTTTCCATTCTCGGTATGTGTCTCATTAACAACTTACGTTGGAATGACCACATATTCGGTGTGGTCAAAAATGCTACGAAATGTCTAGGATTTCTCAAGCGATGTAAGAAATACTTTGCCCCTCTGATCTGGCCACAATATACCAGGTGTATCGGTATGAAATATTGGCCATTGCTAGCTACACATTTTTTCCATCTTTCAGGCAATTTATGGATTCCACGCCAGTAAAACTGTTCGTCTCTTGAAGCAACCCAAAAAGTCACCCAATTTTCGATTTAACTGTAGGATTCGAAGTGCTGCTCAGCTAAAGCGTGTCTCATCGGTGAAAACAAATGGTAGTCGGAAGGAGCCAAGTCTGGTGAATACGGCTGGTGGGGTAGCATCTCCCAGCCAAGTGCTTTGGTTGTATCCTGAACTAGTTTTTCTTTGTGTGCAGGTGCATTGCCATGAAGAAAAATTACCTTGCCGTATCTTCTGACCCATTCTGGTCGTCTTTCGATCAATACATGGTTCACATTGATCATTTGTTGTCGGTAGAAATCTGTATTAATGGTTTCACCAGGTTTTTGGAGCTCGTGGTACACCACACCTTTCTGGTCCCACCAGACACCAGATTGTCTTCTTGCGAATCGATCTGGTTTTGCAGTCGAAGTTGACGGTTGTCTCGGATTAACCCATGATTTTTTCCGTTTATGATTCTGAAAATAAATCCTTTTTCCAACGCCAGTAACAATTCGATACACAACTGATTTTTTATAGTATCTTTAAAGCAAATTTTCACAAGTGGTTTTTCGGTTTTTCATCTGTCTTTCATTCAATTCATGTGGTACCCATTTTCCAGACTTTTGGATCTTTCCCATAGCTTTTAAACAGTCAGTAACTGTTTGTTGTGCAACATTTCACATTCCTGCCATTAGTTTCAGACTCAAAGTGTCATTTTCATCTAATATTGTTTGCAATTCGGCGTCTTTTTTGTTGGTCTTCCACGTTCTTCATTTCTCCCATCAAAATCGTTATCTCTGAACCGTTGAAACCATCTTCTGCATGTTGCTTCTGATAGAGCATGATCACCATATGCTTCCACAAGCCTTCGATGTGACTCTGCAGCACTTTTTTTTGAAAACAAAAAATTAATGCTTTCCGCAAGTCGTCATTTTTTGGTACAAAATTCGACATCCTTAACGCGATGGAAAAATATGATGTTGTTGGCTCAATGACTTGATATATACTAAATATGTTTGATAGGTGTCATAGCAACCGAATAAAACTAAGGCCCGTTCACAATAAATGTTCCCTATCGAGATACATATTTGTATCTTGAGGCTCACTTCATACCGGTATACTATATAGACATTTATCCGACCGAAATATGAGTACAATGCCCACATCTGGTTTTGTGCGCCCAAGACATCTCTGCACCTACTAGAGAGGGTTCAAAACAGTGCGATAGAACTCATAGGTTATAATAATATCACACAGATAATGGACACTTTTGAGCACCCATGTAATAGTCTTGGGTATCTCTGGGTTATCGCTATTTCCATCACCAGTGCTCCATAGAAATCGCCAGTAGCATTCTGCCCCTTTAAACTTTTAACCTTAACACCCGCTTTGCTATGAATTCCCATTATTATACCCTCGAGCCCACTTTCGGACGTACTCTTGAATATCGTGATTTCTTCCTAAGCTGCACAACTCGCTGATGGAATGCTCTCCATTATAACATTTAAACATTTTAAACCAACGTTCATCGGTACCCCTATTTCCATCTTCCTGATTTTCCTTCGCCCGCGCTGTGTGCAGGTAAATTAATGGTACTCAACTCCATTGAGCGCGCGAAAATTATATAAAAACACACACACACACACACACACTTAGGCACACACGCGTAAGCAACACTGTGTAGCACCGGGTTTTAAAACAGTGTCGCAGTGTTTCTCTGCTTGTCGTACGACTCGACTAAATGATGAGCGCAGAGAAAGAGGGTGGGACTTAAAAGGTCTCAACAACCCATGGAACTCTGCGATAAGACGAGTGAGCACTGTCTTTTGTAGAAGTGGCCCCCACCCGTTCAGGATTGTGACGTGGGACATCATAAGAAAAATCGCGAGATCCAGATGTACCCGCCACACCGTGGAGGTAGAGCCATATGATCACATAAGTCATCTATTGAAGGATGCCTACGAGTTTGGGCGTTAAGACCGAGCAAAGTAAGGTTTTAACTAATTTATACCGGAAATATCCATTGAAATTTTAGTAGATGTGGGCTGACGTTTTGGTATTCTGTAATCCTACTAAGTCAGAGTAAAATCTGACTGAAACGACTTACAGGCTAATGCTACAAGCGCCCCCGACTCGTAGAAAACCTGGCAGGTTTCATTAACGGTAGGTTAGTGGTGTAAGTGCAGGTTTAATAGTATTAAATATTAATAAGAGCTTGTGTCAACCCGACAACCCTTGCATGGCCTCATTGCTTGCAAATATAAGTAACAAAGGATAGATAAAGGTGCTCAATTCATCTACCCATGGGGAACAGTATTAAGAAATTAAGGGTCCTCTATGAACTAACGGAAATTCATCTGCGTGATGAGAAAACCAAGGAGGTAATCAAAAAGAACAACTTTTCATAAACCTCTTCGCTTCAACAAAAGGAGGTTCCAAACAAATATTAACAAACCGGCGAAAGCCGTTAGTCCAAGCGAGCCCCAAATGATCCGCCAGCGGTAAATAATAATAATGCGGAAGACTAAACGAAATCGAATGTACCTGCCAATGGAAAAGAAGAATAACGTAGAAGTTCCGAGAGGCAACCGTACCTTCATAAAGATACCATCGGAAGAAAGCTGGACAATGCTCGTTAAAGGCAAAGTCCAACAAAGGCTGCATAGCGTAAGAAAACCGAGGCCATACCTGATGCTATTACAATCTATCGTACACAGAGGTTATGCAAAAAGTAAAAGCGGATCCCCGTTGGAAGCAGTTTTGAAAGCTTCAACTGTTTCAACTCAAGAAGACAAACATTAAAACAGCCGAGTTTAAAGACGCTATAAGCCAAGAACTAGGGTTGCAAGCGAATGTAAAGGCTCTGACCCAAAGTGCTACTGTCGAAATAAAAGATATCGACTAAGTAACCATGAAGGAGGATATAAGTCGCAATTTAGACCGGAAGGGGTATCGCTAGAAGACGTACTATCTTTGCGGGTAATGGCACCCAAAAGGTGATAATAAGTCTAGCCATAGAAGATGAAAAAAGGCTGCTAGCTGGATCATCCGCCGAATCCGTAAAAATGTATTGCTAAAATGGTGTTTCAACTGACTGGAATTTGGTCACATACCAAATCAATGCAAAAACAAGGAAGATCGCTTTAAATTATGCGGAAGATGCGGCAGCAGTAGATGCCGGATTTTCAAAGAAGCTATGATTATAAGACACCCATGAAGATCATACTCGTACAGCTAAATCTCACTGATAATGAGATAGTTCAGTATATTTTGAGAGAGATAGCTAAAGATGAGGAAGTGGACATAATCCTGGTCAGCGAACTATATAAAGTCCCTGACAGCAACAAAGGCATTCCAAGAAACCTACACTCATGGATATGGTTTTGTCTATGGAGAAATCAATGGTATGCACTTTTATAGCTGTAATGTACGACCAAGCTAGACAATGGGTAAATTTAAGGAAATGCTAGACCTACTGGTAGACGCATGTGGAAAATATCCAATTGTTATAGGAGGGGATTTCGATGTATGATATCCCAGAGGCTATTCTTTTTTGAAAGCACTCTCGTATTTTAGAGTGGGTATCGCACACTTTGGCAGGTCAAACACCTACCGTAAGGCGGAGTTAGGCTTCATTGTCGATAGTAGTTTCCTTAGCAACTTCTTCCTATCAAAAATAAAATTGAAAGCCAACAAGGAATATACGAATAGTGACCAGCAGGCTATACTAATAATCGTATAGGAGAGAAAACAAAGGAAACAACCCAAACGTACAGGTTCTTAATGGAAAGACATACTCTTTGATAAGGGTACGTTTATAGAAATAATAAATAGTTTCAATCTGATCGAAAACAGAAGAGCAGAGAATTTGTTAAGTCAGCTTACACGTTTTGTTACCACAGCAAGCGATGCATCAATGCCGAAAAGAAAAGGCAGCAAAAGAGCGCCGTGCTTCTGGTGGAACGATGAAATTAATGGGACTCAGGGCAACGTGCCTATATGCTCGTCGGAGAATGCAGTGATCCAGAAGAAGACCAGATTTTCTTAAAAACCTTAACTCTCTTAGAAGAGCAAGACGCCACTTAAGAAAAATGAACAAAGAAAGGAAAGCAACATGCTTCAGGCGCCTGTGTAACGAAACTGATCTAAATCCTTGGGTACTGCATATATGATAGTAATGACCAAAGTAAAAGGCTATATGGTCCACTATGCTAGCATTTATAGTACTGCACAGCGTCTTTTCCCACAAAGAGCGCCTCTTACGCATTTTATCGATGAAGGGAACAGGGCAGCAAAAATCCCACAGACAACGACGGACGAATTGGTCAATGCAAGCAGAAAGATAGCGCCTCGACCTGACGAAATTCCAAATAAGGCCGTAAAAGCAACTATTCAGAAAAATCAGAAGGCAATTTTGCTGACCCATGGAAAAAACAACATTTGTTACACCTGATAAATGGAAAAAAGCCACAAGGTGAATTATCTTCACATCGGCCAATATATCTAAATACCCTGGGTAAGATTTTCATTTACGAATAACTATTGTGAGAAGCTGACAAAAAAGAGTTTTATCAAATCGCCAATTCGACGATTCACTAAAGTGATGGAAGGGGAGAGATGGTGATGGGGCACAAAGGAATATTGCTGTAAAACTAGATGTTAAAAAGTCCCCAAACTCCTCAAGCTGGTTATCCATAACAAAAGCCTTTCTAGAATAGATACACCACACTATTTACTGAAGATAGTACTATCTATGTACTATCTTAAAAATAGGCAGCTTCAGTATCAAATAGAAGATGGTATTAAATATTTCATTATCTCTGCAGGAATGCTTCAAGGATCAGTACTAGGAATATTTTTGTTGAATGTAATGTACGACGGAGTGCTGCGACTGGCGCTGCCACGAGGAGTTCACACATTCACAAAGTAGAATATGCTACAAAAGCTGGTAATGCTCAAATAAAAGATTGACTAGGTTTATCCGGGCTGAAACTTGCTGACCACAAAACTGAGTTTACACTACACGTCTTATACGGCAGCAAGAAAGCATTACTACAAGCGGCATTATCATGAATTCTACCAAATATCAGTGAACCTAGTTACACTAGAAGGATGTTGCTTTCAAAAGTGTTTAGCTCGGTTCTCCTTTACGCTGCCCCGGTTTAGGCCACCGCACTAGTCAGACAGGATGCTAAGAAAAAACTATCGTGGGAGGAAAGGATTACCTCAAAAAGTAAGTGCAGAATAGATGGCACAACATCACAAAAGGCCGATGGACCTATAAGTTATTTCCGTTTATAAAAATATAGGTAAAACCGGCAAATGGTAACTGCAACTATCACCTCACGCAGTTCCTATCCGGTAACGGGGGGTATCGTAAATATCCGTACTGCTTTGGACACGATAACTCTTCCTTGTGTCCAAATTCTCTAAATGATGATGAAGATGCGGGAATGCAATGTTTTATGGTATTGCAGAAATTTCGCAGAAAGAAGAATAAACGTACCGAATTCACAGTCTCTCGTCGAATATATTTTACGGTCAGAGAAAAACTGGATGGGGAATTTGTGAGTTTATAACCGGTGTACAGAAATAACTCCAACGAATCGAACAGGTGCTCAAACAATAAGGACTTAAGATATGGCATAGATAGCCCGAGAAGTAAACCCTCAAGACAATACCGTGGGGAGAGTGGTCTATATGCACAGAGCGTGGTTTAGTATGTAGGCCACCTCCTGACATTGGAACATTCAGTGGTATGAATCGTGCATGCCAGCGGCTGGAGCTACTAGTATCTTCGAAGAAAGCACACCCTATTGCGCAGGGCTTACAAAAAACAACACATACGTAACCCACACATCCATCGCAATCCAACTCGCAACTTAAAGGAAATAAAAGCTCACCGATACAGGTGCCCCTGAAAAAATCATCGTCAATGACGATCAACACGATAACACGCAGAACGCAGGGGGAGACGGGGTCGTGCATAGAAACGCATAAGAATACTGTTGGCAGTAGGAGGCCCGTCATTGATGTTGCTTTGTTTTTCATTCCGTCCTCTTTCATGAATGTTTCCACGAATATTTAATCATCTGAGTACTTTTTCATGTCCTGATTATGAGAGTCGCCAGCAGCTAATTTAAAAGGAAGTTAGAAGCAAACATGAAACAGCATAAATCAAACCAGACAAGCTGAACCATATCATAGAAGAGGGAATTATTAAACGTGTGCAAGGAGGAAACACAACCCCCGGGCGGAGGAGAATGTTGGAGAATATGACGTCACTAAGATAACGACTGCTGGATGGAATAAAACAATTCATTACTGATTAAAACTTTGCCGTTGAATTTAACTATTTTACGGTTTTCCGGTTTTTCTTGCCTTTGCGATATTTCAATCAGAGGTTTTGTTTTTTTGAGTTCAAAGCCGAACACTGTGTATATTATGTGTGATTTTGTTTCAATTGTGTATTATAAATGTTCACCTGTTAATGTAAATGTGTATGTAAATGTGTATCAAAAATGAGCGTATTTTACAATGTTAAATGTGTTTATAAATATTTATCAAATAAATGTGTGTTTATTACAATGTGAAATGTGTGTATGAAAACTAAAAGGAATTGACTACACTTGTCGATTGTTTGAGAGAATAAAAGGTAACATTACAAACTTATGCAAAAAT
The DNA here is from genome assembly GCA_907269105.1 of Volucella inanis. Classification (NCBI taxonomy): domain Eukaryota; kingdom Metazoa; phylum Arthropoda; class Insecta; order Diptera; family Syrphidae; genus Volucella; species Volucella inanis. The sequence continues at coordinate 111,775,327 of OU026153.1, read as the reverse complement.
ATAACCTGCCTAAATATATAAAAAAATCACAAAAACATCGACAGTGGCGCAATAAGAAAAGTTTGTAGATATTTGACACTTTAGTATGTGGTAAACATTTTCAGATATCGATCCTCCGTAAAGGCCTAAGTTCTTTTAATAATGGCCAAAGATACAATCTTAATTTTAATTCGAACATAGTTTCCAAATTTGGCTCTTAGGAGTACCACTCTGCACTTCTCAGATGAATTTTGAGAATGCGGCCAATGATCCACTCCATCTAGACCAGTTGGGCTCCTTCAATAAAATGAAATCATGGACTTCAAGATTAGGGATTTTTGCCATTCAGGGAGTTGTTTCCAAAAGCCTGGCTGCATTGTCTCTTAAGCCTATCCAAAAATATCTGTGTCACATCATGCAAAGATTTGTATCTTTATATTTCAAACTGAAATCGTTATTACGGGAAATTTCGACATACACAATTCAGGGTATCTTCGACATTCCGGACACACAACACGCGAAGAACGGTGTATTGAGATTTTTGAATTGGAAAATATTATGGTCCAACTTGTAAATGAGCCCAGGCTTATACCAGACTTTGATACTCATATAGCCAACAACCTGGATGTGTTTAACTTCTCAATCTGATAAATAAACTGTTGAGGTGCTTTCCGTTCTAGGCTCATCGTGGCATATCAGCTAATTTTACGTACGCCAACCAAACAGAGAGGAATCCTTGAAGAACCGCATGCGAATGAAAAAAGCCAATTGCAGTTGATTTAACACCTTCTCTAGGAATTTAAACTGGTCATTATGTTTTTCCGATAACGACGTGGATTTCGCTGCTGATATAATTACAGACACTTTACTCTTTCGAATGGTGTCCTTTATCTCTCAACGGATAAGGAGTATCACACCAAAAGAAAAGGCGTGGTACGACTCGAGAGAAATATTTTTTCGGTCCTATAAGACCAACCTGACAGAGGAAAAAAAACCGAACGAGTTCAAACGAGGTAAGAATAACTGCAACGTCTTTCTTAAGCGCGTGAAATTTCGACACGACCAAAAACAGAGGCGAGGAATACTACAATGTCCAAAAGAAATAAAGATTTTTTTTTATAGTTCGTTATCCTTCCCTTTTTCTGCGTCATTCTTTATCACTATGTTCACTTATAATGATACTCCAGCTGCCAGCTCTTTGGACAACGCCAAACGCCTTTCTGCACATATTGTGTTCTGCTTAATATTTCCAGATTATGCTTTGACTTCACTTTTGCATTAATGAAATATAGTAGCAAGACAGCTTAAAGTTCTTAACATTCACAAATCCGCTGGTCCAGTTGGTATATCTCTCTCACGTTTTCTGAAGGATTGTTCTTCCACGCTGCATCTCTCCTCCTTCAGACCTATTGCACTTAGGTCCATTCTTTCGAAGGTCATGGAAACTCTGATAAGCCTACAGCTTATGAAATATCTCGAAACACGAAAACTTTTCAACGACCGGCAGTACGGTTTTCGAAGCAACTGGTCCACTGGTGACTTGATGTCTTATCAAAAGAGGTAGTTGTAACTGATATTTTTAAGGCATTTGACAGAATTTAGCATAAGGCTCTTTTATCAGACCTTTTTACATGCATTTGGGATCGACGATTCTCTTCTTCAATGGATTAAAAACTAACGTTCCGGACGTTTAATTCAAGTTATCTTGGATGTTTTCAAGTCCAATGTTCGGAAAATAAATTCTGCTGTACCCCAGGTCTCCATTTCATCTCCGACACTCCTTTTAAGTTGTTAGACTTTGGTTCAACTTTTCAATCCACCATCCAACGTGTTTCCATGTCTCGAGGTATTTCAGGAGCTAATGGTTTATCAGCGTTTCTATGATCTTGGAAAGAAGGAACGTAAGCGTGATGAGATATAGGAGGAGAGATCACCTCTGTTCAGAAAGAGTCCTTAAGACTAGGATTGATGAAAGGCTTAAGCAATAGTTTTGCCATCCGGACCAACGGATCTGTGTATGTTTAGATTTTTAAGGATTTTGGCTACTACATAAGTGCGAAAGTGGATCCTCCCATTGAAGAATTGATGCACACAAGTGTAGGCGTAGAAAAAGCAGAATTTGGAAGTGTTGAGCCGGCCGCAAAGTGTGCAAGCAGATCGGCCTTGTCCAAAGAGCTGATACGTGTAATGTCATTCAAAATGAGCGTTGGGATAGATGATGGGCCAACATTTCTAATGATTTTGACGAACGACCAAAAATTGTTACTACTTTTCGGACATTGTATAATTTTTGCCTCACTTTTGGGTCGTATGGAAATTTTACACGCTTAAGAAAAACGTGGCAGTCATTTTTATGTCAATTGAATTTTTTTTCTGATTTCCTCTGTCAGGTTGATCTTATAGGACCGAAAAATATTTTTCTAACCCTCACAGTCTTGGCTTTCTCGTATTGCCATTCAGTTTTTTATTAATTTTTGCTCTAACTGTGGGGACAGTATACGAGAAATTGGCTGGTATGACACAATGGTCTGACGAGTCAAACGGTGAGAACACATCAACGGTGCACTAATCAGGGTGAGAAGTAAAAAATCATTTCAGGGTTTTGGCTGCATCACTATCTACGTTTGGCCTTCGTGTGAGCTCATTTGCAAGCTGCGTTAAGTTGTTTTCTGCAACTAAAATCTCAAGACACCATCTTACGGGTGTTGTCTGTCCAGAATGTCGAAGCCACCCAAAATTGTGTATATTGAAATCCCCGTAGTTACGATTCCAATATGAGGATATAGGTATACAATTTGTTAAGGAGATGTAATTTTAACCACATGAAATTGAATTCTGGATTGAAACAGGGACTTCATTGTGGTGCAGTTTGATTAACTACATCACTACGCGCGTAAATGGTAAGATCGCAGTGAGAGAAGAAAAATGGCACTAGTTCGTAGTGTTCGTAATGGCACTAGATCAGGTAGCTTCAGATCAGAGTGATTTGAGAGGTGTGGGCAATATGATTACTTTTTAGCCAACATATATTTGCTTTGTCCATTCTAAATACGCCAGCCACTATAAAAAATTCAAACACAAAGAACAAACACACCGACAATGTTAAGCAAGGCTGGGAAGTGAAAATTCAGACGATGATCTACAGAGCGTTTCAGGGCCAAAAATGCAGTGGTTGACAAATTACCAACGAGTTCTATATGAACCGCAAACGAGTAGAATTATAGACTCCATTTGGAATTTTTGATTGAGCTAGCATAATCGCAGCCGACAGTTATCAATCTGTCAAAACAGGTGCGGAGATTAAGACCCATTAAGGAAAAGAGCGATAATGCAATAAAACGTGCGGTAAGAGCTATAGTTTTAATCTCAAGTGCATCATTAGGTCACAAACATATATTATCTGAGTTTGTTCTAGTATATGTATAAGAGGCATATTAACTGAAATCAAAATTGGCTCAAAGTTAACTTTACTATATGAGCACGCTTACACTTCTTGAAATAGCACCGGAGCAAAACAATATTAAAAAACGTGGTACCTCTGCCAGCGCAAGTAATAAATCAATGGAATTGATCACCGTAATCAGTGTCGAAACTTTGATTCAAATACTCCGTGGCAAAAAGAGAAAACTTGTAAAAAAAAATCTAGCGCCAAAGTCGGACTTCCAACTACTAGTCAGTGAGATAGCTGACTAGAAACTCCAAACAGACAGCCGGAAATACAACTAGAGATCTGGAGGAAAATTATACGGATATCCTATATCGTATGCGAACAAAGCTGGTTCAAGTGATGAAAATACTGCGAGAAGGAAGCCATGAGAAAAAGATTATTCTTAGATAATAGGCTTTATGTGGAAGATAAAGTATTTACGTCAGATCTAACTGCAGGTCCGAAATTCGGAAACGAATGGCGTCATTATTTTAAAGCGTATATTCCGTGGAGTTCCTTCAGATGTAACTAACCGTATGAATGAATTATTGAATAATAGTATTCGTGAAACGTTAGTGCCAAATGTAGTTGAAGGTCAGCTATTGCAGTCACCCAGCTGACAGAATTAAAGAAAGCAGTCACTGTATCAAGCCACTCAAATAATTGTTTACAATTGTCTTCTGGATGAGGTGTATATGTCTACCAGGATAAAGTAATCTTGTCTTATTTAAGAATTGGAAGCTACAACTTCATTGGACTGAAAAATAAATGAGAAGTAGCTGACGCTTTCAATTACATAAAGTTGTTTGATATCTTATTACTTAAAACTCATCCACGAGTATTAGATAACGAAGTGACTAGACTTAAGAATGTATCTGCAAACTATTGGATATATATTTTAAGTCGTGCGGTTTTTTTTTTTAAATTTGAACTTTTATTTAAGAAAAACATGTACAATAGTGTAATTTAAAGTACTGCCCATCTGAAGCTATGACTTTTTCCCATCTTTCTCGCAATTTGTGGATCCCATCCCAAAAGAACTGCGCCGGCTTGGCAGCCAAGAATGAATCAAGCCAATTTTGGTATTCTGCCCTGATGTGAACCGTATTTCCACCGTATTTCAGTGAGGGCGTTCTGCATCGACCAGAACAAATGGAAGTCAGAAGGGGCAAGGTCTGGGCTCTAAGGCGGGTGGAGTAAGACTTCCCATCCACTGTTTTCCAAATAGTTCTTAACCGGAATAGCAACATGGGGCCGAGCGTTGTCATGATGGAAAATTATTGCCTCGTGTCTGGTCGCATATTCCAGGCGTTTTTCGGCTACTGCTCTCTTCAAATGGATAATTTGTGTTCGGTAGCATTGTCCATTGATAGTTTCACATAGTTTTAGCAGCTCATAATACAGCACACCCATCTGATCCCACCAAATACAGAGCATTACCTTCGCGCCATGGATATTCGGCTTTGCCGTTGACTTGGCTGGTTGGCCGGGTTTCACATATGATCTTTTGCGCTTGGGGTTGTCGTAATTGATCCATTTTTCATCACCAGTAACAATCCGATGCAAAACTGACTTCCTTTTGTGGCGTTCCACCAGCATTTCAGACATGCAAAACCGCCTTTCGACGTCTCTCGGCTTGAGTTCATGTGGAACCCAATTTCCTTGCTTTTGAATATATCCAGCTGCTTTTAAACGTTTTGAAATGGCTGCTTGAGTGACACCCAAAGATTCTGCGAGGTCTTCTTGGATTTGACAACAATCTTCATAAAGTAATGCTTCCAGTTCTTCATCTTCAAAAATTTTTTGGCTGCCCAGGACGTTCATCGTCTTCCAAGCCAAAATCACCAATTTTAAATCGTGCAAACCACTTTTGGCACGTTCGCTCAGCTAGCGCATGTTCACGATAAACTTTCACCAAAATACAATGACTTTCAGCAGCAGTTTTCTTCATATTAAAGTAATGAAGAAGAACTCCCTACAAAAACACTTTTTCAGGCACAAAGTTCGACATATTTGAGTGAAAAGAAATTATTATTGTTTACGCTTCAAATGAATAACATATACTGAAATGACGTACAATGACAGTAGCTTTCCAACGCATGTTCCAATGGAATAATACAAGTTACGCCATCTCTTAGCAAACCAAAGTTATAGACCCAATATTTGCAAATGAAACTGGATACCAAAAGTTAAAACAAATGTATTTGGAAAAGTAAGTTGTGCTAAGTTATTTGGTTACAAGAAGAAGCTCAATGATGTTGAATTCGGGAGTATTAAAGAATTAAAAAATATAATTACATTTTACATTTAGTGCTCATTTACTTTAATTGTAACCACTGGTAGCATAATTACGAAAAAAAGGGATCTACCCTATAAGTTAAACTCACCCAACTTACTACTAACTGGCGATTTTAATGCGAGGATTGATTCAACCCAAAATAATTTTGTAAGTCTGTTTAGCGTTTCAAGTCAAACCGTAAATCAAAAGATAAAATCTGCGATAGTAAAGGCACTCCTGAATTAGTGGATGAATTCGATTGTCGGGTCTAAATGGGAGTTTAGATGGTAATCCTGTAGGAGGGTATACTTTCGATTGGTGAACAGCGTGCCCAGTAATTGACTTCTGTTTTATTGCTTGAAATTGCCATAACTGTTTAAAAAGCTTTTGGAATGAAATGTAAACGTTTTTAGATGACATGCGTATAGAATTATATTGAAAGGTTTAAGTATTTTAACAGCAGAAAATGTGAACCAACTAAGCCTGTTACTGAAATTAATATGGAATGACGCAATTAAAGATCAGTACCAATTTAATTTGAATAGAGAACTCGAGCAACTCTACATAATGAATGTCTTTCCACACATCGAAACTCTTACCGAAATTACAATATATAAAAGGCTATAACTTTAGAATAGTTTTAAAGACTCCTAAAATAATTCAACATTGATTTACGCTGCTACTAACAAGAAGTCTTAAGGCCTTTGTAACACAAAAAAAAATAAAAATTTAAAACAGCGAAGCTTTGCCTTATAAACAGACGAACAAATATTATCTCTTCGTGGATATTCTCAATGTCCCGCTTATACCATTGGCATTCCAAAATGAAGACCCAACTTTGAAAAAAAGTTAGCTGAGCCAACTGCGCAATTTTTTCCAGTTTAAAGAGCTGCATCATTAATGTGTTTGTAACCAATAGTTAAAGCTGATACCTTTTTTTAAGTGTTCAGATATCCAATTTTTAAGCCTGTTCTATTTTTCTTGCCCATGCTTATATTCGACTTTGACATTTTTCTCTAGAAAATGTCTCATAAACAAAACATTATACTATTTTTTTTTTCTTGTGAACGTAACAATAATAAAAAAAAAATCACCAACGAGTTCGCAGAAAAACTCGTAGGTTTTATGATACAAGAGAAAACCTGAAGAACGGAAAAAATGGAATTTATGATTATTTACCTACGTTTCTAACAATCGACAATAAGTGTGGTTTTCAATGAATTAATAATTTTACAATATTTTTTTTTTAAATTTGTATAGCTATTAAAAAGTTTCAAAGCGTGCTCGTTTATTTGACCAGCTGTCAAAACTCTCATTTCCTTATCCTGTTCCTTAAATCTTCTCAGAAAGAGTTAGGTTTGGAGAATGAAGGCATATTTAAACAATTTACCAAACAAATATGGTATAAAAAATCAAAAAAAATTAATTCACCAGTTTAATTTTTTACGCCAAGGTTACTGTTGCTGAGAAAATCTATTTGAAATGTCTGCATTATTCTAACCGACGACTTCATAGTGAAGGAGTTTTAAAAATGCGTACCGAAGGATTCGATAAACGGAATCAATTTCAAATGCACGACCTAGCGCGGGAGTTCCACATAAAATTTCTAATGTGCTATATGGAGAAAACCTTTATCCATACTAACATATTACCATACACCTGTGTAAGAGCTACTTCCGATAATTTGGAAAAGAGACTTGAGCGGAGCTTAACTTGAATGACAACGAATTTATTAGCGAAATTCTCTGGACGAAAAAATTTAAATTAGGAAGAGATGAGATCATAAATTCTCCCAATCTTCATACATGGGCTGCGAACAAAACACATACAAGGGGACATAAATTACTTCAACACAATTTTGGCGTCAATATGTGCCCAGGTGTTGAAAAAAAGGTAGTCGGCCTAGGCTGAATTTTACAAACTATCTGCAGTTTTTGCGAAATGATTTACCAGAACTATTATTGGCAGCACATGGCCGTGGGGTTAAAAACTGGCTAGATAATGAGTACGTTAATCTTTGGATAGGAAGAAATAGACCAGTTCAAGATCTCCGCGCCTTACAGTATTTGATTTTGTTTGTATGGAGAAGAATGAATAAAACTTGTCTATTTAACCGAAATAGAAACTTTAAGTGAAATAGAAGTGCGTATTCTCGAACCGTCATCAAAAGTGAGGCAACAGTTAGTATAGATAAACATTGAAAGTGAAATCCAAAAACGTGTTTGTAACGGCTGGGCCAAGAAGTTATAGTTCCTGCGATGGAGTGAGTTTCGGCACGCTATCGACGCCTAGGTAGAACTCATCGTATTAGAATGGGATCTTTAATTCCACATGACCATAAAAAGAAATATATAAAACATGCCTTACTATCTTATGGCACCATTTAAATAATGGCAGAATGAGATTTTACCACTGCCATGGATAGTCCTTCTAGCATCTTATAAAAGAGCTCTGCACCATGGTTACTACCTTGTCCAAGTTTCTTAGGAATAACCTTCTACTTCAATACATCTTTTCTTCTCTCCTTCATCCTACGTTCAGCTCAATCTGTCCACACTTATTCTCGTCACATTTCTCTAGTTCTTCATTTTATCAGAACAAAACCATCACTTTTATCATAGTTGAACAAATTTATTAATTCAGACAAATCGAAGTTGATATTTTCGTATCCAAAATATACCATATGTATCGTATTTTCAAAATAGTTTTCATAGGTTCCCTGTAGTCAGCAGATTGAAGTTCTGGTAAAGCAGTTTCGGTGCGAAAAGATTATATCATTGGAGTGGTAAGTTCATCGACAAAGTAATGTCGATAATGTCGATAATTTAAGACCATCTTGCGAGTCGCCCGCTCAAGTCTTCTAGTGACATTAGCCATTTAAAGCTAGAGTGCACGTAATAACAATGAAGTGTGTTCTTTTGATGTAAAAATAAAACTTTTTAACAGCTTGAACAGAAGCATTTTTCACATTTGTTTTAAAGATTTTGGAGGGGGAAGTTGTTGATAGCAGACACCTTTTCTGGATTTGGTCTTGACCCAATATATGGCCTAAATATTTCATTTCTTTGAAACAAAAATGAGACTTCTTGATATTTATCGTCAAATTTGCATTTTTCAGGCATTGCGCTACTGTTTCAAGATGATTATCGAAGTCGTTCGAAATAACCAGAAGATCGTCCAGGTAAACAAACACTTGTTCCCTCAGTGCGTCTGGGATCACTTTACCCATGAACCTACACATCCTTTGAGGTGCATCACACAACCCAAAAGGCATGACAGCATATTGATAGAGTGATCGACCTGGAACAGTGAGCGCCTGCCAAAATGCGACCTTAAGGTCAATGCTTTAGATTGAAAATGTATCCTTCAACCGATATGAGATATCTCATTCCTTGGATAAGAGAAAGTGGTTGGCATCCTTTTTCGTTAGGGAGTTAACTTTACGCGAGTCTAGATACAGGTGATTTTTCCCTGGCTTTTGATAACATAAGAACAACTATAGAACTCCACCCACTTTGATTCTCCTCAATAACACCTAACCTAAGCATGCTCCTAATACAGTAATTTCCGTATGGCAGGAAAAATGTCGCTGCTTCACTGATTTTGCCTCACTTGTGTCTATGACATGGGTCTCATTACTGGTATGTAATTTCACAGGATAATTTCAGGTGTAGTTGTTTTTGTAGGGGTAAACATTTGTTTTGTAGATTTTATGAAAACAGATGTTTCGATTTCAAATAAGCGTATTGAATTGTTTTAGCAAATCGTTTCGAGAAGCTAGCCAATTTTTTCTTGGCTGTGTTCGCAAATATTCCCAATACCAAGTCTGAGCTGAATTGACCAGCAACAGGAAAAAATTTCTTAATGACTTGATGACCCGCAAAATGAGGTCTTCAACCTCTTTTGTCTTTTCCATCAAACTTAATGCCCTTTCGGTCAAGTTCGAATTTTAATCCTAGAACATGCTAGACTTGCACTCGCTGATTCTCAAATCAAATTAAATCGCTACCATCCTCTGATATATATCTATGCGTTTGATGTGGAACATCAAAAAAATGACTTTCACTATTCGCATAAAGAATTATTTAAAGTAGGTGTTTTGGATTTAGAATCATCTTATCGACCATGGGCTTAGGAGCACCCTGTTTACCAGCAAAAGTCCGAACTCTTCTGCCAGTTATAAACGTGTCATTTTTCTTTTTTCTGAGTTCTTTGTTCTGGCTTTTTGCGCACACACGTGCTTTCGTTTTAATAAAACATACGTAGAATAACGTAAAAATAAAGTACTAATTCTAAACACTTTGGTGCTTTTTGTGAGGTATATCTATATACTTCTATGGCAGAGTTAAGTTTACGAAATACGGTAAACGCCATCAAACGAATCTGCGAACGCGTGCGTAGGCCAAATTTGGAAGTATGCGATTCCTCGCAGCTTGAGCAAGAACTAAAATAGGTTGTGTCACATTACGACCGCATTGCGATACATTACATTACGATACCATGAGTTTTTGCTGGGCCAGGCGAAAGAGGAAGAGCTTGAGACGCACGATCACAGATGAAAATCTCCTACAATGAGACCTGTGTCATTCTCAACAGAAAATTACGGCAAGCGGAAGAGCAGGCCAAACAAGATATTGCAACTACTACCCCATCAGCACACATTTTCGATCTTAAGATAGATCCACTCGTTATTCCGTCGTTCCATGGCTCCTTCCCCTATTGACTGGGATTCAAGGATGCTTTTAAGACTTTGACTTATGATCAGGAGTACATATTAAACATATATTTTTTAACATATTTAACATATTTGTATGAAAGTTTCTTAATAATTTGTATAATTTTCTACGAATCCTCAATGGCTTTTCTGCAGAAAGTTATTTTTTAAAAGTTAAACTAAAATGAGCAAGCTAAGTTTTGTGTACATGATTTAATGGTTTTTATTTTATGAATGAATTTATAAATTCATTTGGGCTCAAAAGTCCGTTTCTAAGAGAGGGCACCACTTGAATTAAATCCATACCATTTTCATTTCATTCATTTTCAAAAGATACGTGTGTAAATTTGACAGCTGTCGGAGGATTAGTTCTCAAGACATAGCGTTGTGAGTGAAGCAACTTTTGTTATTGTGAAAAAAAATGGATTCAAAGCAATTTCGTGTGTTGATTTATCATAACTTTTTAATGGGAAAAAATGCAACCGATGCAAAGAAATAGCTCGATAAGTGTTACCCGGACTCTGCACCAGCCGAATTAACCATTCGCAAGTGGATTGAAAAATTTAAAAGTTATCATACAAGCACCGAAGATGATGCACGCAGTGGACGTCCAAAAGAGACTGTTTCAGATGAAAACATCAAAAAAGTGCACAAAATGGTTGCCAATGTCCATAAGGTGAAGTTGATCGAGATAGCTGAGGCTCTGAAGATATCAAAAGGGCGTGTTGGATATATCATACACCAATATTTGGACATGCGAAAGCTCTGTTCAAAGTGGGTGCCGCGTTTGCTCACAGTCGACCAAAAACAACAACGTGTTGATGGTTCAGAGGAGTGTTTAAAGCTGTTCAACCGCAATAAAGCCGAATTTTTGCGTCGGTATCTGACGATGGATGAAACTTAGCTCCATCACTTCACACCAGAGTCAAGTCGGCAGTCAGCTGAGTGGCGAGCAGGCGACGAACCTCGTCCAAAACGACCAAAAACTCAACAGTCGGCTGGCAAGGTTATGGCATCCGTATTTTGGAAAACACAAGGAATTATTTTCATCGACTATCTCCAAAAGGGGCAGACTATCAACAGCGACTATTAAATTGCGTTGTTGGAGCGTATGACGGACGAAATCGCAGAAAAACGAATTCGGCTACGAATTGCTTCCCCACCCACCGTATTCCCCAGATTTGGCCCCCAGCGACTATTTCCTGTTCGCAGACCTCAAAAGAATGCTCGCCGGAAAGAGATTTAAGACCGATGAAGAAGTAATCGCCGAAACAGATGCCTATTTTAAGGCTAAACCGAAATCGTACTACAAAACTGATATCGAAAGATTAAAAAATCGTTTCAATCAGTGTATCGCCCCCGAAATCAACAATATTGAGAAATAAAGTTGAATTTTGCAAAAAAATTTTTGTTTTACTATAAAACGGCACTGACTTTTCAGCCCATGTATTATTTTAAATTTACTTTTGTAAATTTAGAAGAAAAATTTTAATAATTTTTTTCTGTTTTTAAAATTTACAATATTTTTAGAAACAGCAGGTAGTTAATTTAATACTGTGAGAATGCTATATTTGAACCGCCTTTTACCATAGTTATTGTAGTATTGGTATTGATTTCATGTTCGATTGGCCTATGAAAGGGGATGTCACTATAGAATTCCAGTACCAGAGTCATCTTGAAAATATTTTGCACCTAAAGTACCTTAAATCTTCTTTCGTCAGAAACCTTTCCGCAGTTTATTACTTTTTTTTAGTTAAGTACTTTTTTGCTTCTGGAAACCGTACGGACTTTATTAGATAAGGGAGTAGTTCTCAATAAATCTAATAAGTCTACTTCTAATTACATCTTCTAGACACTTTTCCATGACTGGCAGTACGGATATCGGTCTATAATTGCCGATTTGACTTTTAACATCTCCTTTGTAAATAGGTCTAACCACAGCAGTTTTCAGTTTTCAAACTGAGGTTAATAAATTTACACAAGAGGGGAGCAAATATATCTGCGTGTTTTTAATATCTCCCGGCCGTATTCCATCGATTCCGGGGGATTTATTTTCGCCGAAGGAATTAATTATGCTGCGCACCTCTGCGATGTTGGTTTCTCTAGTAAGAATTTAGTTGCTACGAAGGTATTCGCATCATACGATGTAATTGCGTTGAACTGTTGCATTATTTGGAGAGTATGTTCCGAGAAAAGTTTAGCACATTCATTAGAAAGGCTGAACATATTTTTTTCCGATGAGAAGTTCTTAACATTATCTCGTTGATTAAGCTCCAGGTTATACAAAAGTCAGCTCTAATTGCTTTATTTCTATAAAAAATCGATTTCTATGCTTTAATTTCTCTGTTGATCTTGTTTCGAAAATCTTTATATCCAGTTTCGTACGTTCTGCTAATCTTATTATTTTCCCACCACTTTTGCATTTTGCAGTTAAACTTGGGGACATCCAGGGATTTTTTATGTATTATCTCTTTAGAATTCTAGTATTTGTTGATTTTTTATATAAAGCTTTTAACTTACAAACTAAACTTTCATACAAAGTAACTGCATTGCATTCATTTAATACATCATCCCAATCAACTTCACAGATGAGTTCATTTAATTTTGCTTAACAGATGTAGGGCGTACTCACCGATTTTTCTGTGCCAACTGTCAGTCTGTTTGTGGAATACATGATTGGGTAAAGATCGGTTATATCGCTTTCAATTACAAAGGAATTTATTTGGTTGTTTGCACTGCTAACCAAAATGTGATCTATCACTGACTTAGTCCCCCTTTTGAGATCTATCCTTGTATTTTCTTTGATAAAATCCATCAGTCCCAACGACGCTAACATCTCTTAATAGTCCTTGACATAGTTTGGGTTCAAGTCACGGATATTGATATCACCATCATATCACCCATCACAATAATTTCATCGTTTTTTTTTTTTTTGTTTTTTTTTTTTTTTTTTATTTGGCTTAGGTTATTTCTCAATTCTTCAATAAATGCTCTTCGACTAAATCCTGGTGGTCTATATATTACAAATACGTATTTATTTTCTGGGGCAAATGAATTTTTATATTTTCATATGAAAATCCCTCCAACTCTTTTTTTGTTTTCATTTAAGAACTCTGGTTCGAGGCCATCTAGTTTACAATATCCATTTTTCTCATCTTCTATATTTCTTTCTACGAGTACAATTATCTTCAAAGCACTCATAAATTGGTTAATACTAAGACAAAAATTTACCCAATGTAAGCGTAATGATCTTATATTGAAACATAAGCAGTAACAATTATAATTTTTAATTCCATTTAAATTAATGCCGCTAAAATCTTGTATTACCCTACATCTAAAAAATGTACTATCCATTTTTATTGAACAGACTTGTGTTTCTTTTTTATTTACATACAATGCAATAAGTGATAAGTGTTATTGTATGCGTGTTATTCTGCTTACATCGTTAGTACATCTCAGTACTTTCCCACACGAATTTCCAGTTTTCTTCTTTTGTCTTTTGCTTTGACATCCACAGCAGGTGTTTGTTGTGTTTTGTCAGCTGATTATTGATGTATAATATACGTGGCATCTGGCATGGCTGCGCTCGCATTACTGATTGCAGTTTTATCGGTCGAATTGCGCGCGCTTGCCTTATAAATTGTGTTTTGCAAATGTTTGAGGAAAAATATGCAATTATTGATGAATTTGCAGAATTTTTACTTTTTGTGCTATGTCTTTTATTTCGTGATCAATAGTTTTACCAATTCCTTTTTTTATTATTGAGAAATACGCTTTCTCAACATCCAATCTGCATCGGACGAATCATCAAAAACTCTCCTTAGCATTTTGGACGTGGTGCACGAATCACTAAGGGCTTTACACGTCATGGAGTTGTCTGCAGATAGTTGGGATGCCTTGGCGGTCCCGATAGCCGGTACAAAATTTCCCGTTCCGACGCAGCGGGAGTGATATATGAGTTGTCCTTCCAATCAGATAACGCGGTTGGTGGATCTTCTCAAGTTTTTGAAAAAAAAGAGCACACAGCCTCGCTTCTACTCGTTGTGAGCCGCAGTAATCACGTCAACAACATCGTCCCCCACCCTCTATAAAATCACATCTAGTTACCGCAAATGACGAGAATGGGTTCATTGTCAAGGATCTGACCGTATTTCAACGTTTCGATGCACTGAATAACTGCCGACTATGCTTCAATTACCTGTAACAAGGCCATATATCGAAGCAGTGTCCCTCCGGTAGCTGTAAGCGCAAACACCACACACTGTTTTGTTGTCACTTGTCCTTCAGTGGGGGCGCAACCATCCTTGTGATCACATCTCGTCAGCACCTGCCTTCCTTGTGGCAACTGCATTGTCCTGCTTGCAACAGCGTGGGCATATGCATATGGGGATTCATCAAAACAGCGCTTAACACGCATCCTTTGCGATCATGGGTCGCAGATAAGTTTGGGTCATATAAATTTCCTCATATTCTGAATCACCGCAGGAGCAAATATGAAGTCACAGTGGAGGGAGTCGATGCTTTCACACACACCTGTATTAGGGACAGCGTCGTGCTCAAACTCAGATCAATTCATTCTAATTTTACATTGATGGCGAAAGCATTGGGCCTTCCGTCAATAACCTCAACGCTTCCAACGGTGCATATTTACGTGAGTCAGTGGCAACATTTATTTGGTCTCCAGCTGGCTGATCCTTACTTCGGTACACTTGCTAGTATCTATATACTTCTTGGCTCTTGGATGTGTGGGGTCTAATTGTTAAAAATGGCGTAGTCAATGGCAATTCAGACGAGCCCCACGCTCAGCGAATAGAGTTCGGATGGATTGTCTTTGGACTTGCTTCTAGAACCTATAAATTATATAAACATATTATTATTATTATTATATTATTATATTTATTGCTATTTAATCTACATGCAACTTATGTGCTAACAGATATACATTATGAAATATACAAATCTTATTTATAAATGTAAAATATTTTTAACTGTTTTATAGATGAAAAATAAACAATAATAAATTAAAAGGCAAAAAGACTTATCATAATAAATAGATCTTTTTACAGACAGATGCAGGTGTTGTGAATATTCGTTAAAAACTCTATTTATTTTTGTTATTGGTTCATTTTTTCCGTATTCTGTGTTATGGGATCTTAGAAATAATATTTGCCGAATTCAGAGTGATCTAGCTGGCAAATATAATTAATTAAATGAAAGAAGAGTAGGACGCTTTATATGGTATGAAAGTATTACAAACATTATGCCGTCTAGTTGTTAAAGATTTTATGCCAAGCAGTTGGCAACTTGCCAAACAGCTCAGGTAAAAATTCCAATGCCTTTGAATGAAAATTAATTTAGTGTATCGCTTTTGTACTTTTTCGATACGTTTAGAAAAAGGCGGGGTTCCACACAACAATAGCATATTCAAAGAAGGACCTAACCAAGCAAATGTAAAGCGATAAAAAGGCGAATAGATTAGTAAACCCTTTGCTGTTGCACTTTATGAAACCTACGGCTAAATTGGCTTTTGATAAAATATGGGAAATATGTGTATTAGATGAGAAATATGAATTAAGCATGACTCATTAATCTTTGACAGTATTTGTCCTTGAGAGAACTGCAGATTCAATAGAATAACTAAATTGAAGAGGAGATGCAGGATTTGTAAAAGACATTGAATGACACTTCCTTAGATTTAAATTTAGGTTGTTGCTTAAACACCACTCAAATATGTTATTTATGTCAGACTGTAATAATAAGCGGTTATTAACACCTTTGATGTTTTTGAAAATTTTCATGTCATCGGCGTATAAGAAACACTTATTGTGGTTAACCGAACGAATAATATCATCAATGAAGATTATAGATAATGTGCCAAATGTGCTTCCAATTTTGACTCTTTGAGTACGGTTTAAAAGGAAAGAGGATATCCAGCAAGGGATATGAAAGTGAAATCTGGAGATCTACACATTCTCTGACTTTAAATTGTCGTTATATGGTACACATTCCGTTTCGTCTGGAAGCACCACAACTTTAGGACTTATATCAATAGGCTTTACGCCAGTTCAACAATCTGGAACGACGTTTGTGTGCCAACAAAGAACTATGGAAGAAATACGTTGCATTTCTACGCTAATAAAAACATAATTCTCAGTCTTCGTCGCTTCCGCATTGCTCTAACCAATGATGTGGAAAAAATGTTCCGACAGGTATTGGTCACTCCGCAACATAGAAATTACCAACGGATTATCAACGGGCAGACAAAAAATATTTTAGGATAAAGATGCATATCTCCACAAAGATATGTTTGTAAAGAAGAAGGCTAATTGAAAATGAAACTCTGCAAAATGCATTACTCCTATCAATTTAAAATCACCACACTCAATTCTGTAGTGAAAACTATAATCAAGCGCTCTTTCCAAATGTACTGATGGATCTCTTTTTCTTACAAAACATGACATCGACATCGACATCAACATCGACAACTGGATATAATACACTTGAGAACTTAGGTGAGAAGTACTTTTCAGGTCCCACATCGGGCTTACGAGTATACGTTGGGCGCAAGGTAATTTGTAACGCCTGGGACAAGAAATTGTAGTCCCTTGCGATGGAGAGAGTTTCGACACGTTATCAACGCCTAGCTAGAACTTATTGGATTAGGGGAGGACTTCTATTTCACATGACGATATGAATTAATAAATACAACATGGCTTACGAGTACTATCTTACCGCATTTTTAAATAATGGCAAAATGAGATGATACCTATGCCTTGGATAGTCCTTCTAGCATCTTTTAAAAGAGCTCCTCACCATGATTATTACCTTGCCCAAGTTTCTTTGGAATAACCCCCTATTTCTATATATCTTTTGTTGTCTATCCAACCTACTAAGCTCAATCTGCTCACATATCTTCTCTATACGTTTTTCTAGTTCTTCATTTTATCCGAACAAAACATCACTTTTATCATATTTAGGCAAATTTATTAATTCTGACAAATCGAAGTTTATATTTTCATATTAATTTACCATACCTTAAATCAAATCACTCAAGCTTAATCATACAAATTTAAATTAAAACTAGTGATACATACTATAAAGTTCTAGAAAATATGTGAATAAATGAAAATATCACATACTGTGACATCCATTTGAATGTAATCAGCGTCCATTAGAGAGTAGAGAATAGAATCGAATTTTTTAGTAAATTGGAAAATGTATGGAATACTGAATATGTCATTGGAGTATATTGTAAATATCAGCATCCCCAAGTTATGCAAACCAATTCATCAGTTGAATTTAAGGTGTGAATTAAAACAGTTTAAGTAAAAGATAAATAAAAATAGAGAGGTGAGGATAAGCGGTTAAATTTTGAATTCTAATTGGATTGAATAAAGAGATTAAATTGCAAGTAATAAGTTTTATCATTTGTATCCCCACAAACATTTTACATTAGTGTAAAAACAGGGATAGCACTTATTGTGCCTTAGCCTTAAAAGGCTTCTTCGCTCCATAACTGTCTCTTCTGCCCGAACCGCTTTTTGCCCGACCCGTTCAATTTATGTCCTATGTCTCCTTGGAGAAGTAAATTAGCGGGAAGAACTCTGTCTTACTGATTTTATGCTTGTCGGAGGGGATTACTATTCTTCAACAAGGACAAGGCCACTAAGCCCCCAATCTGATGGAATGGTCGAGCGATTCAATCGAACCTTAAATGAGCATTTGTCTAAGGTCGTCAGCAACTCCCAGCGGGACTGGGATCGACACATACCCCCCTTCTTAATGGCCTACCGAAACCCGACCCATAGTTCAACAGGACACACACCGTCCTAGATCTTATTTGTTCAAACAGTTCGGTTGCCAAGTGAAATAAAATTCGGATCCCCACCTACGGAGCATAAGAGGTGAACGACTACATGGACAACTTGCGCAGCAGAATTCATAAATTCCATGAAAGCACCCGAGAAAAGATGAAGCTAGCAAGCAACCGCAGGAAGACCAGATACAACATCAAAGCGAAATCTTCCGGCTTTAACGAATTCGATCTGGTGTGGCTGTAAAAAAGGAAAATCACCAAAATTGCAGCGAGATTGGGAAGGACCATACCAGGTGATAACCTGAATTAATGACGTTGTTTACCGTATTGAACGTGGGTATCGAGGAAATTTGAAGGTGACCCATTTAGATAGAATGTTTAATTTCAACGTGATGACGAATGACGAAGTTGTTCCGGATGAACAACTTTAGGGAGAGAGCAGTGTGATATCCATTTAAATGTGAGTGAAGTCATCTATGTTTCCATAGCAGAAAATTTCGATAGCAGAAGCATCAACCATTAGTGAGTGGTTGATCAGCATCCCCAAGGTATGCAAATCAGTTCATCAGTTGAATTTAAGTGTGAACTAAAACAGTGTTTAAGTAATTATTATTAATTTGTGTGTATGCAATGGCAAACATCCGAAAGTCAAATTCTGTCTTTGAAAAAACTTCTCAAGAGAGCCGTTCAGAACTCCCTGCTCAGGAGTGTAAAAATTCAAAAAGTAAGAAACACATATCAGTACGAGGAGCTAGGTCTTGGCCCACACCGGGCTGTCGCGCCAAATTATATATATGTATAATCATATGTACATATACGAATATATTCGATCTGTGATACGTATAATGATACTGCTCTGATATTTACAAAATATATTTTAAATAGGCTTTATTATCGGTATTACGTACCGATACATGATCTTATTTAAGACTTACGTTACCGATAAGTGATCGTCTCCTGTGAATGAATTTATTTGATACCAGAGTTGGTATAGATTTCTCCCGTGCGTGCAAATAAAATGCTGATTAAGAATGAAACTTATTGTTCTTTAACTCCTCTGCCCTTAATTCCTAACGCCTTAGTTAGACCTTGGAGATACTAGTAGGCGAGGAGTGTTTTTCAGACCAACTGTGCTGTTGGATTTATGAACTTTATTAGTGAAAGATTAATCTTGGTTTCTTGATCTCTTCTTTGCAGTTTTAGGCATGTAACTAGAGCGATGACCAAAAGAACCTATAATAGGATGACGTTTATTGTTAGGCCTATATCGTGCTTGATTAATCTTGGTTTCTTGATCTCTTATGTGCAGTCTTAGGCATGACACTACAGCGATGACCGAAAGAACCTATAATAGGATGACGTTTATTGTTAGGCCTATACCGTGCTTAGTTTCCAGCAAGTTATTTTCTTTGTTCTGTCGACATATAGGTTTTTAATCATTTTCAAAGATAGGACTTCTTCTATTTGAACTTCTGTCTGCAGTTTTTGAAGGATTGCAGGAAGAGGTTGAAGTTCATTGACCTCACTTGTTCTGATAACTTTTCCCTTTACTTCTATAGTATGGTTAACATGTTTTATGAATAGGTTGAATTGGTTTAAAAGCAATACTTCCGGAGAAAGTTCATCTATTAAGAGGATGTGTTCGTTGTTAATGATGGTACAATTTGCCTATTAACTGCGTAAAAGCTTCGGTATTCAAGAGCTGTTATTAAGACTTAAGATATCTTCTTTATTACAAGTGGTTAGTGGGTTATATGTTTTACATTCTTTTTATAGAATATATGGTATATCATCATTACAATCTAATATTTTTTCATGATCTATTCTATTGGGTCTATAACTTAATTTGCCAAGAGATGGCGTAACTTGTATTATTCCATTGTTATTATTCCATTGGAACATGCGTTGGAAAGCTACTGTCATTGTACGTCATTTCAGTATATGTCATTCATTTGAAGCATAAACAACAATAATTTTTTTTCACTCAAATATTTCGAACTTTGTGCCTGAAAAAGTGTTTTTCCGGGGAGTTCTTCTTCATTACTTTAATATGAAGGAAACTGCTGCCGAAAGTCATCGTATTTTGGTGGAAGTTCATGGTGAACATGCGCTAGCTGAGCGAACGTGCCAAAAGTGGTTTGCAAAAGGCGGTTTTGCATGTCCGAAATGCTGCTGAAAAGCCACAAAAAAAGTCATTTTTGCATCGGATTGTTACTAGTGATGAAAAATGGATCCATTACGACAACCCCAAGCGCAAAAAAAATGTGAAACCCGGCCAACCTGCCAATCAACGGCAAAACCGAATATCCATGGCGCTAAGGTAATGCTTTGTATTTGGTGGGATCAGATGGGTGTGCTGTATTATGAGCTGCTAAAACCTGGTGAAACCATCAGTTGACAACGCTACCGAACACAATTAATTCGTTTGAAGAGAGCAGTAGCCGAAAAACGCCCGGAATATGCGACCAGACACGAGGCAATAATTTTCCATTATGACAACGCTCGGCCCCACGTTGCTATTCCGGTGAAGAACTATTTGGAAAACAGTGGATGGGAAGTCTTACCCCACCCGCTTTACAGCCCAGACCTTGCCCCTTCTGACTACCATTTGTTCCGGTCGATGCAGAACGCCCTCACTGATATACGGTTCACATCAGAGCAGAATATAAAAAATTGGCTTGATTCATTCTTGGCTGCCAAGCCGGCGCAGTTCTTTTCTGATGGGATCCACAAATTGCCAGAAAGATGGAAAAAAGTCATAGCTTCAGATGGGCAATACTTTGAATAATACTATTGTACATGTTTTTCTTAAATAAACGTTCAAATTTTGAAAAAAAAAACCGCATGAATTAAATTACATACCCAATATTAATAGGTTTTTTTATTTTAATTGGTTTTATTATGGACAATTTACGAGTTTCCTTTTTTGTAGTTGGGATACTAATGATACAAACTAAATTCTTAAAATTAGAAGCTATCTTAATTTGGGAAAATTCTAATGCCTCGTCAAAGTTAACATAGGGTATATTATTTGATTAAAGACTATTTTTCGTAATATTTATGTCTGTATTTGATAGTATAAAGGAGTTAATAATGTTGGCCTTAGCCCAATATAAAACATAGGCTATATTCTTTATTTCGTATTTGATTACATCTAGCTAACATTTGTTTTCTAATATAATGTTATTATTGTTCTTTCCTTCTTCTTTAAATGCTTTCAATATATGATTTGTTATATTTGAAATTTCGTTTACTTTTTTCTAATGTTATTTTATTATTGGTAAATTCATTATTACTATTTGGAAGTACATTATTCATCTTGTCTACTAATATTTCATAATCGTGGTGGTCGGGATTTCCCGCGATCCATTTCCACGTAGTTCCCAAAAATATCTAATGATCGTCTTACTTTAATAATTTTTAATCTACTTAAGTTATTTCTAATATTCTCAATTTCAAAGCAAATGATATTAAATAAAGGATGACTGGGTTGAAGGTATTTTTTTCCTCGATATTGTTGACCAGATTCTCATAGGAATTTATATTGACCACGTGCATTTTTTGAAAGTATCCGTCTTGCGTATACCCTTATAAGTTTCGAATTGGAGTAGCCAATTACTTATAGATTTGCATTTACGGTGCAGAGGCACTGCCAAGAGCCTAGTCGGATGAAAAGAGAGGAAATCCGTTTTTGTTAGGCTTTTGTGTATGACTTTACCTGATCGTGTAATAGCTGTGGAGTTTTTGTTTTCTAAAACTATTTCTTCTCTATACTCGTATTTTGATTTATTTGGTTTATTTCCTAATCTATCATTAGTTTAGTTCTTAAGTTCTGTTTAACCTTTGTTGCGATTTTTTAAGTCGGCTTCCAGTTTATCTCTATTTTTGCAATATTTGCTGTCTAACTTTATCTAATTCTTCTAAATCATTAAGTAGTTATCTACCGAAGAATACTTCGGTTGGTTTTTTTCCACTTGTGGAATGTATGGATCTATTGTATTCAAAAATTGACTTAACACATGAGCTGAAAAGTCAGTGCCATTTTATAGTAAAGCTCAAACTTCTAATCTTTGTGTATCCCAAAATACGGATGCCATAACCTTGCCAGCCGACTGTTGAGTTTTTGGTCGTTCTGGACGAGGTTCGCCGCCTGCTCGCCACTCAGCTGACTGCCGACTTGACTCTGGTGTGAAGTGATGGAGCTAAGTTTCATCCATCGTCAGATACCGACGCAAAAATTCGGCTTTATTGCGGTTAAACAGCTTTAAACACTCCTCTGAATCATCAACACGTTGTTGTTTTTGGTCGATTGTGAACAAACGCGGTACCCAATTTAAATCAAATATTCGTGTATGATATATCCAACACGCCTTTTTGATATCTTCAGAGCCTCAGCTATCTCGATCAACTTCACTTTATGGTCATTCGCAATCATTTTGTGGACTTTTTTGATGATTTCATCTGAAACAGCCTCTTTTGAACGTCCACTGCGTGCATCATCCTCGGTGCTTGTATGACCACTTTTAAATTTTTCAATCCACTTGCGAATGGTTCGTTCGGCTGGTGCAGAGTCCGGGTAACACTTATCAAGCCATTTCTTTACATCGGCTGCATTTTTTTCCATCAAAAAGCAATGATAAATCAACACACGAAATTGCTTTGAATCCATTTTTTTTCACAATAACAAAAGTTGCTTCACTCACAACACTATATCTCAAGAACTAATCTTCCGACAGTTGTCAAATTTATACACGTATCTTTTGAAGGTTGGTACTAACTAAAAATGGTATGACTTAATTTAAGTGGTGCCCTCTCTTAGAAATGGACTTTTTAGCCCATGTGTTATCTAATAGTTCTGAGAAAGTGGTATGGGAGTTTTCTCTCCACTTGACCATCTGCGGTTATTGGAGGAAACTTAAATATTATTGAACTTGAACTAAACGACTTTCCGTTGTCCATTACTACAATTTGTATTACGCCAAAAGGATAGGATAAGTGCTCTAAGAGCGAATTTAATGTCTTCAGTTGCTCTAGTTTTCAATATTCTAGCTAAAGCATATTTTGAAAATTGAAGTAATGCAGCAAGAATTATTTTTTTATCTGTGAAGTAGCTATATGTATATAGGCCAGGATATTCGGGAATATGGGTTGGTTGCAATTCGGCTTTACTGGATTGCCTTTCGTACTTATGTTCCTTACATATTTTGCATGCTTTAACAATTTTTGGTATCTTTGATCTCATCTTTGGAAAATATTGTAATATGGTAAGTTTGTAAAATTTGTATTTTATTATCTCGACCATTTCGATGTGCTTGGTTATGTTCTCTTATAATCTCGTTCCCTTGGCTAATTTTGTTGGTGAGATCAGCAACCATTTTTCTTCCAAAGCGTGTTCGATTTTGTCTAAAATGAGTTAAGTATATTTTCTGGATAATGCCTAATATTTTTTCTACTGTCTTATTGACAACTTATGGATTAATGTATTGTTTAAATACATAAGTTTCTCTTCGGTACACTCTGGTTAGGTTATGATATGACAATAATTGGTAGGAAAGACAATTTTTAATAGATGAGATGAAGTATTATCGGTGTTAAGAATAACCTTGACCGGAATATCCACTAACTGGATGAGATCTTGTCCAGAGATTTTATTACTCTGCTGGGTGACTTTGAAGAATTTATTAGAGAGTTTCTAAGAAGCCATGATAGGGCATCTATCGGTTTCGGTTTTCGTAAGCATTCTAGAAATAAACTAATTGGTTTGTAGTCCTGTGATAATACGGATCCTTATACATAGTTAGGTGCATCAATGGCTAAGCGAAACTCTTTCGAAAAATCTGAGTGACTTAAAAGAACGTATTCAGAAACCAAGAAAGATTTAATTTTTTCAAATGCGTCTTTCGCACTTTCGTTCAATTGAATGACTTTTTTAGCTGAGAGTTCGTCCATCCTCCCCTCTTAAGAGAGTTGTGAGCATATTCCTTGACAAATCGAAGATATAATCCTGATAGACCTAAAAATAGCGCAATCCTTTCAAATTTTAAGGAAAGCGAAATTCGGCCATTTCTTTGTCTTTATTGGGGTTAGCTTTAATAACTTCAGACGAGATGATAAACCCAAGGAATTCAACTTCCGGCTTGGGGAATTCGCATTTGTCAAGCTGAACTTTGAGATTAGCACTTTGAAGAGTCTTGAATATTTCCTCCAAATTTTTAAAATCATCACATCACATCACATCTTTGCTGAAAACTACAATACGATGTCATAAATGTAGACATAGCAAACTTTGTGAATATTGTCTTTAATGATGTCATTAATTGCTCTTTTAAAAATGTAAGGGGCATTTTTCGTGTTTTCCATTGTTAACGGAAAACGAAGTTTTCTCAATATCTTCCTCATGCAGAGGTATTTGGTGAACAAGTACTAAAAACCATTTGTTTTCCCCTAGTTGGGACAGAACTTCGTTCGGTTCGGGGATAGAGTAACGATCGGGTATCGTTACCGAATTAAGTTTTCTATAATCGACTACTATGCTGTACTTCTTTTGTCCTGAGCCATCTGCTTTTTTCAGTACAATTCATACCGGAGAATTCAAATATTCATTTTTTTATTTTTCGTCGCTTTTCCTTTCTTTACTCTCACATTCGCATTAGCAGTTCAAAAGCTGGTCCTTCATTTTTTCGTTGTTGAACAATTCTAAGTCTTTTGCTTAGGCTCTCAACATAGTCTCACACATATTTTTGGTCCAAATCGAGCCAGATTAGGATATTATTACATTTCGTTTTGGATCTGGAACTAATTGTATATTTTTCATCGTTTGTGATTAACGTAGGTTAATCAAAATCATCTTTCTCTCGCTGGATCTCATTGGA
Source organism: Volucella inanis (assembly GCA_907269105.1). Classification (NCBI taxonomy): domain Eukaryota; kingdom Metazoa; phylum Arthropoda; class Insecta; order Diptera; family Syrphidae; genus Volucella; species Volucella inanis. The sequence continues at coordinate 111,750,241 of OU026153.1, read as the reverse complement.
TTTACATAAACCAGTTCTACTAAGTGATTAGTTCAAATAATCTTTAGACTTTGGTGTACCCTTCTAGTTTCTTTTTCGTGGATAAATTCTTTTGTGTTCACGTGTTACTTAATAGACGGTTGGATGAATTATTTGATTTGCATGTATTGTAATAAATTATTCAATTTTATTTGAGAAAAGCTTTTCATATGTTTAGTTGTGCTCTTCAGGTTAGGGGTTAGAATATACCCGAGGTAAGGCATGCCTGTCGTAAGAGGCGACTGAAATCCACTGGGCCGGATTAAGGTGTTAAGCGACCCGTGCCAGAATCGACCATGTTGGGGGCCCAGTATAAAAATAGCTCAATCTCTAACGGAGCATCCGGATACTTGGTGACCTCCGGATCAGCAAGCCTTATCTGTCTAATGCGGATCTCTGGACAGACGGACTACCCTTTCTCCGCTACTCGTGGGAACTAAACTGAGTTCAAATAATCTTCAAAATAATACAAATATAAACCAGGACCCCTTTAAAAAATGCTCAAGGGTCACGAGATCTCCAGCACGCGGATCGCTAGGAAAAAAAGACCAAGTGCCGTCGGTAGCTCAAGGCAATAGCATTACACCGAATAAGCTACAAAATCTCGAACGCGAATATTCTGATCTCCGCGCCAGACTCCAAAATATAGAATTGCTCTGTGCCGAACTAAAAAAGCAACTAGATGCCATTAAGGCGCAATCTAAATCGGAGTCTGAGCCTGTTTCGCTACTTGACCGCCTCGAAAACTCGAGTTTTCACACGGACGAAGAAGAGCTAGTCCGCGAAACGAAACGAACTGGATACTTAAAAAAAAGCCAGGTAAGAAGCGTGGAACTAAAAGGTTACCGCGACTACCACGCTCATCATCCATCGGGAAACGCAAGAGCCGGGTCATCCCTATTCATAAAAGACTGCATTGAACATACTCTGGAAGCAATAATTGAACTTGACAAATTTCAAATAACCGTGGGGCGCGCTAAAAATAAAAGTTACTCTTTTAATATGTCCTCAATCTATTGCCAATCGCACTGCTAAAAATAAAAGTTACTCTTTTAATATATCCTCAATCTATTGCCAATCGCACTGCAAAATAGAAAAACACAAATTTATTGACCTATTCAACTCTCTTGGACCAATCTTCATTATTGGTGGCGACTTTAACGCGAAGCACACCTTTTGGGGCTCAAGATGTATCTCTCAAAAAGGCAAGACTCTTTACAGGGCTGGTATGGATATTCAAGCCGATATTCTGGTAATCGGATGTCACCAAAACAACCGATCTAATAGACTTCTTTATCGGAAAAGGAGTAAACGCTAGTTACGTCAAAGTTGTAGAAGGCTTCGGTCTTTCCTCCGATCATTCTCCAGTTATCCTCTCACTGTGCGAATCCTTGGTTAAGAAACAAAGACCACCCAGATTAACTAACAGCAAAACTCACTGGGAAGATTTCCGAATAGACGTCGTAGACAATACTGAGTTGAAAGTAGCACTTAGAACGCCGTATCAACTTGAAAAAAAAGTTGAACCTTTTTTGTGAAGTCATACAGCAAGAGGCCTGGAAAAACACTCCCCGCGAATCGAACAAAGTTCCCAAATTCGGCATAAGATACCCACCGGAAATCAGAGAAATGATAAGGAAGAAACGAAGAGCGCGGAAAAAGTGGAATGAAACCGGGCACCACATGATAAAACGTCCTTCAATAGGCTCTGCAACTTGTTGAAAAAATCGATCGAGGACTTCAATAATCGAGGTGTTAATAACTTACCTTGAAAGACTCACAGCGACAAAGGATACCAACTACTCCATATGGAGAGCCGTTAAAAGTGTTCGAAAGCCCCAAATACACGTAGCGCTAATAAGAAGAAACCAGAATGACTGGACGAAAGAAGATAAGGAAAAAACTAGTGTTTTCGCCGACCATCTTGCAGAAACGTTTAAACCATTCGACGGGGAAGTGCTTCCAGAGAATGTCAATACGCTAGCCGTGACGACAAACTCTCCAGTAGAAAATGCTACACTTTTGGAACTTAGACAAGTTATAGACACGCTTAAGCCTAATAAAGCCCAGAGATATGACTTAATAACGGGAGAGATACTTAAAGCTTTGCTAAGGCTGCTCTATCTTATAAATACCAGCATTAGATTAGAGCATGTACCGCACCAGTGGAAAGTAGCCGAAGTTATTATAAACCCGGTAAACCGCTGACTGAAGTCAAGTCATATAGACCAATATCGCTTCTTCCGATTACATCGAAGGTCTTCGAGCGAATCCTTCTCAATCGTCTTAAACCAATTACCTACACAAATTCCCTCTTGCCTGATCATCAATTTGGCTTTAGAAGCCAACATTCTACAGTTGACCAAGTGCATCGAATAACCGATGTAATTGAACGAGCAATCGAGTGTAAGTTAGTCTGTTCAAGCGCATTCCTTGACGTTTCGCAAGCCTTTGATAAGGTATGGCATGAAGGCCTAAAAAATAAACTCCGACAAGCCCTACCCCAGCAATTGCCTTGTATTTTAGGTTCATACCTGGAAGACCGGCTCTTCCGTGTGAGACACGGAAACAAATATTCAACTTTTAAGACAATAAAGGCGGGGGTGCCGCAAGGAAGTGTACTTGGCTCTCTGATATATTTATTTTGCCCGTCGGTTTATAAAATTTGTGTGTACCTACGAACATTCATGCGTTTACACATAAGAGAATCCTGCAATTTTTATCGTTGTTGATAGAAATTTTTTAAATACATTTAAAATAAGCAGTAACCTCAGTCTTTCGGTTTTGTGTTCGATTTGGGGTGATTTAAAAGACTTGCTAACGAAGTTGATAACCTTTACGGAGAAAATTACAGACATTGTAACTTTGGAGGCTTTAAAAGTTAGGCTAAGCAAACTTAAAGACTTGCGAGGTAAATTTGATACTTTTCAAGGTCAAATGTATGTCCTAGCAGAGGATAAAGGTTACTCTGACCCTGAACCCAACTTCGAAAGTTCGAGTCCAAGTATCCCGTTACAAAATCGGTCTTCCTTTTTTCTATTCGGAAAAGAAAAAACTAGAAACGACCCAAGTATAAGTCAACCCATCGCATAATGCACAAGTCTTTGTAAAGAATCAGTCTAACACATCTAATTCGGAAGCAGTCTACACCTTGCAAAACTCACAAAATCTTCTACAGCAACAATCGGGCACAAAACACTTCATCGAAAACTTTCAAAAATTCCATATTGAACCTTACTCGGGAAATTATAGTGAGTGGCCATCTTTTAGGGTCACGTTTGAGAGTTCAGTTCATAACAAACAAAACTTGTCGGCAACACAAAAATTTTATTTTCTTCGCTTGTCGCTTCAGGGCGATGCCCTGAACTTACTAAGCCATATCTCATTTTCTGATGCCACATATGGTATGTACAGGCAGGGGAAAGACTAGAAACAATTTACAATAGGGCACGGTATATTGTAAACAATCTTGTGGAAACTATCTTGAAACTTCTTACGCTTCAGAGTTCTAACGTTGTAACTCTTCGCAAAATATCTGACAGATGTGATTGCGCGAGGTCTCAACCCTTTGAGTTCTTTCGAAATAGATTCGTTTATGATTTACTTGCTTGTTAGTAAGTTGGATCCAGATTATTGGCAGGCTTGGTCAGAACATAGCATTGATTTTGAATATCCCACTATACCGTAGTTTTTAATCCTTTTTAATCCTTTCGGCTCTAGAACCGTGTAGAGCAAATACACGAGAGTCCATTAAAATTCCGGCCGTTTTCAAAAGTATTCACGTCTGGTCGTCAAACCAGTGCCCAATTTGTCATAACGTACACAATTTGTCGCAATGAATGAACCGGGAGAGAGTTTGTTAAGTACAAGCAGCTTTGTGTTAATTATTTACGTAGTGGTCACAATTCAGCAGTCGAAATTAACTAAATACATACAGCCATTGGTACAGTTATCAATCTCAGGATCTCAGGTTTCCTTCGTAACCGAATCTTGTATTTTAAGACTTTGCCTTAAACGAACAAATGCCCGCATCCAATTGGCTTTGGAGCGAGGTTTAGCGTCAATAGTCATGTATTCTTGGTTTGATTCTGCCAGTATCAAACTTTAACTCAGTGATGCTATCTATTTTACCCGATTTAAAATATTAGGATCACATCTCAAATATGAACTTTGCTGATCCTTCATTCAATCGATCAAGTGCTGTAGACATTTTGCTTGAAGCAGATAAGGTATGGGAAATTCTCCCAAGTGAAATTGTTTGCAGCTTAGACAGTCAACCAGTTGTCAAAAAACAATTCTTGGCTGGATATAAGCTGGACAACTATTCAGTCTCAGTCTCATCAACCAATTCTCGATATCGATTCAACTTTACAGGGCTTTTGGACAATTGAGGAAGTCGATCCAGAATAAATTTTATCAAAAGAAGATAAGGCAACTGAAGAACACTTCACTAAAACTTATAAAATGGGAAAATATATTTTTAATCCTCCCTTTAAGAATCAACCCGTTTTCGCTGACACTGCCGTAGGTGCAATATCTCGTCTTTCGGCAATGGAAAGGAATTCGTTAGTCCTTTTCCTGTCGTTATTATATCACATGTATTTTTTGTATTGATGTTTACGTCGCCCATTAAAATTACTTCTCTTTTGTTTTTAATATGCATATCTAATAAATCCCATCCCATCTCTTAAATAAATCCTATCCCATCCCTTTAATAAATCCCATAGCACTTTGCTTACACGGTCTACATTTTTTTTTCTATTTATATGTCATAACCTTCTTTCATAAAAAACTGTATCGACAGCATCATGACTTTTATATGAAATAGGATTTCTTATAAATATTGCTACCCCCACCTTTTAAGTTGTCTCTGATAAAGAATTCTGGAATTGTTAACATTTTATATTAATTTCACTTAAGCCAATTACATCGATATAACATAATTTTTATCATTTCGTTTTGTGTTCCTTGTTCATGTATGTTTTGATTTATATAGTTATTTTATTGACATCGAAGAAAAAGCTTATATGGTGATTGACCGTTCTCTATCTGTCTCACAAAAATTTTCCCTGGATTTTACCTGACAAATTTCCAATTAAACTCTATGGCTTTGTCTTTGGCGATCCATAGCAAGTCTTTATCAGTTGGAGTGAGGAAGAACAAATGAGTACTGGAAATTTCATGGCTGCGGTAATGCAACCTCTCTTGTCGAAAATATATGAACAATAGAATAGCCTTCAAAAAAATGGACGAACAAAAGAACAGTCTCGACAAAAAAAAAAAAAAAAAAAAACAGAATAACAGCATTGAACAAAAATTCGACGAACAAACAAACAATCGGCACGGTCTTTATTAAAAAATGGATGTGCAAAAAAATAATTTCTACAGCAAAAGTTCGAAGAAATCGATGACAAGTTTAAAATAATAGAGAAGAATGTTGACAAAAAATCGAACAAATGGGTTCACAGTCAGACGTCAAAAGACTGACACAATTGTCGTAGGGTATGCCAAGAAATAACTGACGAGCAGGAGGGAGGCACAAAAGAGAAATATTGAAGCATTGTACGGGCATTGTATTCCAATTTTGGGCGAATCAATGCCTTATATATTGTGGCCAGGGAGTGAAATATTTCTTACATCGCTTGAGGAAACCTAGGCCATTCACAGCATTTTTGGCGATATCGAATATGTGGTCTTGTCAACGTATTTCTATTCTGAAAATGGAAAGCTTTTCCGTTTCGAAGATGTGATATACTCATGGATAATGACTGGATCTTTAAATTTCGCTTTAATGACAGCAGATAGCATTGAGTTTTGAAAGCAATAAATTCCACTCTATTGATAGTGCCCCAATTAGTTATGATATTTATATCGGAAGTCAATTAGCTCAATGAGTTACCGTTCTACAGCCAAAAAACAGGAACGTAGGTCCTGCGACGAATATGAAAAGCAGAGAGTACTGTCATCAGCAAAGAAAAAATTGGATTAGAAGTAGCAAACAAGAGATAAATGAAAATTAAAAATAGTGTCGGAGACAAGACGGAGCTCTCGGGTTCACCTGTTGTAAATATTAGACGTGTAACCATCCGAGACAACTTCAATTTAACGATCCGAACAACATATGTTGCTTTCGTAAAGAACCCTAAAGAGTAGCATTGATAAAAAAGCTTACGCAGTAGTTTTGCCGAAGAGGAAAGACACTTTTTCAGAAGAAGGCGAGATATACCATCTGGGCTTGCGGTTTTGTGTATATTGAGATCTTTAAGTACTCTAGCTACTACTTGAGTAGCATTCGGCCCATTGATGATTCGACGCACTTAAGTGTAGGCGGGAACGAAGCACAATTTGAGCCTGTTGAGCTGGCCGCAAAGTGTGCAGCAGATGGATTGACCTTCTCCATAGTGCTTACAGCCTAAATGTCATTACAAATAAGCGTTGGGGTGGGAGAATGAGGCAGAATTTCTAATGTTTTTTAAGAAACGACAAAAAACGTTTACTACCATTTGGACATTGTAGTATTTTTGCTCAAGTTTTTGGTAGTATTGGAATTTCATACGCTTATGAAAAGAGTTGCAGTAATTTCTGACTCGTTTAAAATTTTTTCGGGTTTCCTCTCCCGGGTTGGAGGAATGAAAAAAACATTTCACTAACCCTGGCAGCCTCTTCACAAGTCGAATCGTACTCTCCCTCTTTTCTTTGTTGGACACATCCCATCCGATGATGGATAAAGGATCTCTTTGCAAAGAGTAGAGTGTCGGTCAGCAGTGGCATTCACGTCGTTATCGAGGAAACATAACGACCAGACAAAATTCCTTAAGAAGCTGTTAAGTTTGCTCCAATTGGTTTTCCCGTATTTGCATATGGTTCTTTTAAGAATCTTTTCTCTAACTGGGTGGTCGATTAAAAATAAATTAGCTAATATGATACAGTGGTTCGATGAACCACAATAAAACTACCAACGTTTGGTGTATATGTGGGCTTATTTACAAGTTGGGTCAAGTTATTTTTCGCAGCGAAAATCTCAGCACACCATTCTTCGGATGTTGTCTGACCAGAATATCAAAGATACCCAGAGTTGTGTATATTAAAATTGCCAGTATGAGAATGCTGAGATAGAATTTTTTGAATGGAGTCAGACATCCCATCAAGCTCGTTAAAAGTAGAATTGCTCTCCAATTTGGGGCTTCTGTTAATAAAGCAGTAGTTGATAATTTGCTTACAGAAATCGAATTTTAACCATAAGAAGTTGAGTCCCGGATTGGAACACGGATCACATTTTTTTGTGTTGTTAAGCTACATCACTACCCACGTAAATGGTGAGACCGCAGTGAAAGAAGAATAACTTTACTAGTTCGTAGACAGGTAGCTTCAGACCAGAGTGATCAGAGAGGTGTGGTCGGGTACCCGCCGGTGTTTCATTAAGTTCGCGTATATTAGCTACGTCAACCTTAAATTCCTTAACCATAATCACAAATAAACACAGAAAAAACGAACACCGACGATGGGTGACCGTGGCTCAAGTAGTAGTGTGTTGACTTCACAATCGGACTGTTCAGGGTTCAATAATTTCCGTGCTCGAAAGAGTTTTTTTCACGCAACTAAAATCTCATGAGAAAAATACAACAAAAGGCCAATTTACACCAATAATGTAGTGTCTCCAAAAAAAATTGGATGCTACCCATGCAAAGAAATAAAAACTGAGCCCAAACATCTTTCTCTCTCTCTCTCTCTCTCTATCCAATTTCCGAAAAATTTAACACATGCTCAGGCACTTTAAGTGTAGCCATACCCTTAAGTGTTAACTTCTTTTAAAACAAAAAAAGAAATAAATTAATTGATTAATAACAAAAAATGCTTAGCAAGGCTGCGAAGTGAAAATTTTGACTTTGGTTTGCGGATACAAATTTGTAAGTTTGATGCATTTACAACAAAATGAATCAGTGCACCAACAAAGTTCACACTTTACCTTTGCCCGTGCTATATGAAAAATACGGCAGCAGCAGTGTCCAAGTGCAAGCAATAGTACTATGATTGGGGACGGGAGAGTTGTAATAACGTACTGTGCTTGTCTCTTTTTTCTGTTTTTTTCTTTTTTGTATTCTTTAAGACACTGCACTGAATCGTTTTGAATATTGTTTTGTTTCTTTCACAACACATTTTCAGCGACTCTAAGCATGGGAGTTTACTATGTTGACGTGTGCGTACTCTTCGAAGGTCAGTATGGTACTTCTGAGTGTGGCAATATTGTGGAATAAGAAAGATAACGACAACACCGCTTTACCTTCAATCTGATTAGAATGGTTGAGCGATTCAATAGGAATTTGAATGAGGAATCTGTTTAAAGTACTCGTTAGCTGCCGGTCAATATTTCAAGACTCAATATCCTATTTGGCCAAGTGAAACGGAATTCAGATTCACACCTATGGAGCCTAAGGAGGTGAGCAATTATTCGTATTCGAGCGACGATTCGTAAATTGCACGAAAATACTGGAGAAAATACAAAACTGGCGAGCAACCACATGAAAACCAGGTCAACTATGTCATTTACTTTGGATATAATGAGAAAAATGACTGTTTTTTTTTTTTTTTTTTTTTTTTTTTTTTTTTTTTTTTTTGTTATAATCCCGCGCGTCAATGGGGACATAAGTAACTTTCTATTGGTTTTTCTTCAGGGCGCGGGCGAAGGGTGTAGTAGTTTGAAACTCAGGTGTATTAGGTTTCGATATTTTTCCCAGAGGTGGTTGTCAAAGTGGACGGTACGAGCCAATGCATCCTTAACTAACAACGTTAAAATTGTTAGTTCGTTACATTTAGCCCAGCCAGCAACCACTCAGTGTTATGCATATCAGAGTTGACGCCGACGGGATTTTCATATAACTGCATACAAATTCTATGAAAATATTTTTTCAGAGATTTGTCTCGCACGGAATTCGAACCCTCGACCTTCTGCTTGAACCTATGTTCTCCACTACGCCACGGCCCACAGTGCAACGAATGTATGGAAAAAAAAGGACAAAAATCATAGTCCATTGTATAATTGTTTAATTTATTAATTATTGTTAGTTTATTACAAAATGGTGAATTATTTGTGTACTTAACAATTTTAAATAGGTTTTCAGACTGATTCTATGTTACATTATTCGCTTTGTAGGTCTGTTTCAGATTCTGTTTCTGTGACTGATTCATTTGAGTGATCCGAATATATATTTACATCAAATGTTTCAGACTGAGTATCATCAATAATATATTCTGCAATGTCTAAAGTAATTTTTTGACAACTATTTGAAACTTTTCAAAACTTAGCACGGCCTGGGTCATACGTAATAAGAAGCATTTTCATGATATTACTATTGATTCTGATTCGTGATGATTTCCGGGCATTGTGCTCTCGGATATAGCGAATATTCTTGTGCCTACAATCCAATGCTTCTTCAGACAACTGACCTATTGGAATTGAAAAGGATAAAATCACATCAGGACCATGTTTATCCAAGGTTACAGGCATATAATACCAGTAATAATTACTAAGATATATCTCTTTTGTTTTATAAACTAATGTCCTTAACCTTGACATATTAATATTTTTCCCGCTGGATATAACTCTTAGTATTATTGATAATTTTGAAATCAAATTTTCATTTATGCCGGTAATTGAGGTACTTACAGACGCATTAGAAAAAAATCGACGGGCAGTATTTCCGTCATTAGTGGAACCGAACCAAGGTTTCGGTTTGTCAATAATTAATCCAAGCTTTTCTTTGAATTCTTTTTGTATATTTAATTTTCTTTCTAAAAGCTTTTTTTTATAACTTCCCTTTTAGCTTGCCACTTTTTTAAAACCCAACCGATAAGAAATATGTAACATGCATTAAAATATCCTTATCCAACAATGTAAGGGTGACAAACCAAAACCGTAAGCTAGCTCATTTGGCTAAAGACGTTCAATTCCTTCTTTGTTCATATTTTTAGGGGTACACCTACAAATGTAACACGTTTGAGCTGAGTTCGTTTCACTTATAACATTACAAATACTACCATCTATCATGGTGATGAAGCTGTCTTTAACAGTAATGTTAAGAGGAACTAATTCATTAATTAATTGTTCCATATTTGCTTTCTCATTATCTACCAAATTTGCTCTCTTTCGAAATTATGAACTTTATAGGTCAACAATAAAATATTGATGATGATATATCGCCACTATCTTTATCGACTATTGGTAGTGGAATAAGTGCAATAAAAAATACAAATTCATCTGAACTATTAATATTCTGAAACCTTTGTTTATAAGCACTATGCCCAGAGCTTCCATCAAAGCCCCATTTACATACTTAAGTTACAATGGTGGACAGAGACAAAAATTCATCTGCGATGGGTTCAATTATATATTTTGCAGTCTTATTGAGTAATTGCTGCAAATCTACTACAGCATGACTATCTGAAACATTTATTGTATCAGGTAGGCTTTGATCCCTAATTTTTTTATCGCATAGTAACTAGGGAATGTATTCTTATGAATACTATTCACCGTGGAGCGCAAGATATTGTATTTTCGGAGACTGAGTCCCGTAAATAAGTAAAGGGCTAAGGCTTCTGGTAGCTCAGAACTTTTTCTTTCAGAGTAACTTCCTCTCTCAACCAGTCCGCATATTGTGTGTTGAACGTATTTTGCATTCGATGACTGCGGTCCCATCTAGTTTTTAATCTTAAAAAAATTAAGCGGCTTGTTTTTTTTTTTATACTGCTCATAATTTGTTCCTGAGCACTTTGCAAACCACGCTTAATCAAAATATGTTCAAAAATGGCTTTTACTTTGTAGTTTGCATTCGCAACTCCCCACACCTCGAAGCAAGATTGGTTGGTAAGTTCTAAGGTGTTTGCTGAAAAAAATTATATAATCTAAATCGGCACGTTTTGGCACGTAAATTATTTGGAAACACAAAGTACACGAATAATGCTTTTCACAAAAAAACAAGCTGAGGGTAGGTTATGCCCTCAAATTTTGTAAAGCTTATCCAAAATCAGAGCAAAACAAGATTTCGACTTCGATCTTCGATAATTTTAATGTATTAATTTTATTGATGAACACTTCAAAATTTTAACCGCAAAAAAAAAACACTACACAATTTGTAACGTACGATGACAATTGTCAAATGAATTGCACAAATTACAGTGTGTTTATGTTTGCATCTAAAATAACAGGTTATTATTTACTTAGAAGAAAAAAATGTTGCCATACACATTTTTCTATTACTTACTTTTATAGATAATATAAATTCCAGAATTCTTTATCAGAGACAACCCCAAAGGTGGAGGAATAGCAATAGCAAGAAATCCTATTTCATATAAAAGTCCTGATGCTGTTAATACAATTTCTTATGAAAGAAGTTATTGACATATAAAGAGAAAAAAAAAATATCAAAAAAAAGCAAAGTGTTATGGGATTTATTAAAGGGATGAGGTGGAATTTATTAGATATGCATATTAAAAACAAAAAAAAAAGTAATTGTTACGGGGCGACAAACATATCAATACAAAAAAATGCATGTGATTTACAAGTGATTATGTACATACTTCGAAATAATGGCAGGAAAAAGGACTAACGAATGTCATTGAACATTGCACACTGCTACCCTCCTAGGTCATATATTTGTTGGCATTGCAAATGAAAACATCACAAAGGCAGTTATTCAAATTAATATATATGTAGTGATCAGCCACGATGAATTCTAAAATAAATCCTATAGAGAATAAAGACAATTGTGAAATGTCCAGTCGAATTCTTCAAAATAGAGTTAACAAGCAAAATTGCGGTAATTGGAGCAAACACAATCCACAAGCGTTTGACCAAGCATCAATGCATATGTTGGAGTGTGTAGGGTTAAAATGGGGTAAAAAAGAATAGGGATAGAAAAATGCGGCTTAAAGTAAAACACGATTTTTCGTTTTGAAATAACAGCAAAGAAAGTTAATTTATTCTATAGGAAATAACATCCATGTTTACTTTAAAGTGTCATACAATACATTCGTCTTATAATCATGGACTTACGTTACGTTTATTCGTTTAAATTTAGGTTAAGTTGTTACATTTGTTACATTTAGTTTAGTTTAAGCTTAGTTTAAATAAAGATATTAGTTGTTCAACAATAAAATCATGTTGTATATCTGAAAATACTCCACTCGGTGGATGATTTTCGTCCGCAAGTGTACTCAATTATGTACCTTATTGTACTCAAATGCAGTTGAAGTATGTTGTATAGGGTGATTTATCGTAAGGTATGATATATAATGTAATATAAAACACATAAATTTGAAATTGAACTTAACATTTTTATTATCGGTTAAAGAACAATTCATGGCATCCATTGACGTTAACATTCTGATTTGCCTAGTTTTTAAAGAAATATGTACCAATGATTCCACCAGCTCATAAACCACACCAAACCGTTGTTTTTAGTGGATGTAATGAAAGCTCTTGGTACTCTTCGAGTTGCTCATCAGCCCAAATACGGCAATTTTGTCTGTTTACGTATCCATTGAATCAGAAATGGGCTCATCACTAAACAAAATTTCACGATAAAACACAGAATTTTCATTTAGTTTTTCCAGAGCCCATACACTGAAAATATGAGGCAAATTCAAGTCGCCTGGCTTCAATTCTTTCACAAGTTGAATTTTGTACGTTTTTAGGCCGAAATCCTCCTTACGTAATCCTTACGTCATAAAATGGTAAGTTATTTGTCAACAATTAACACCGACACAATTGCTTATCGAAATTTTTGCAAAACGACTGAAAACATGATCAATGTTATTGTTATTTCATTGGCGGTTAGAGTAAGATGACAAACAGATGCACTGTTGGTAGAAAGAATGTCAATGTTGAAATCATTCAGAATGACCATATTCGAACCATTTTCATTAATTAGAAAATTTGAAAAATCGTCTAGAAAAGATTGAGGAGATGTGACTTGTAATCTGTATACAAAAACAAATTCAAAATATGTAGAGCAGAAACTAAAGCATATTTTAATAAAATCTGCGCTAGCCAAACTATGGCTTACCACTTTAAAGTCTTCGCCTATATGCCAGGTGTACCGGTATGAAGTGAGCGTCAAGATACAAATGCCTCGATAGGGAACATTTATTGTGAACGGGCCTTAATTTTTTTTTATTTGGTTGCCATGACACCTGTCAAACATATTTAGTATAGATCAAGCCATTGAGCGAACAATACCATGTTTTTTCTCTGTGTCAAAAATGTCAAATTTTGTATCAGAAAATGATGACTTGCGGAAGGCATTAATTTTTTGTTTTCATTTGAAGAAAAGTGCTGCATAGTCGCATTGAATTCCTGTTGAGCCATGCTCTATCAGAAGAAACATGTAAAAGATGGTTTTAACGCTTCAGAGGTAATGATTTTGATGTGAGAAATGAAGAACGTGGAAGACCATCAAAAAAATTTGAAGACGCCGAATTGCAAACAATATTGGATGAATATAATACCTTGAGTCAGAAACAAATGGCAGAAAAGTCAATTGTGCCACAACAAATAATTTCTGACAATTTAAAAGCTATGGGAAGATCCAAAAGTCTGCAGAATAGGTGTCACATGAATTAAATGAAAGACAGATGGAAAACCGAAAAACCATTTGCGAAATTTTACTTCAAAGACACAATAGAAAATCAGTTTTGCATCGAATTATTACTGGCGATGAAAAATGGATTTATTTTAAGAATCCTAAACGGAAAAAATCATAGGTTAATCCGTGACAACCATCAACTTCGACTGCAAAACCAGATCGATTTGGCAAGAATACTATGCTGTGTATCTGGTAGGGCCAGAAAGGTGTGGTGTACTACGAGCTCTTCAAACCTGGTGAAACCGTTAATACAGATCGCTACCGACAATACATGATCAACTTCAACCATGAATTGATCGAAAAACGACCAGAATGGGCCAGATGACACGGCGAGGTAATTTCGCTCCATGACAATGAACTTGCACACAATGCAAAACTGGTTCAGGATACAACCAAGGCACTTGGCTAGGAGCTGCTACCCCACCCCCCATATTCACTAGACTTGGCTCCTTCCGACTACCATTTGTTGTTATCGATGGTTCACGCATTAGCTGAGCAGCACTTCGAATCCTACGAGGAAGTCGAAAATTTGTGACTATATGCTTTGCTTAAAGAGATGAACAGTTTTATTGACGTGATATATCCATAAATTGCCTCAAAGATGGGAATAATGTGTAGCTAGCAATGGTAAATACTTTGAATAAAATGTTTTTTTTTTTTTTTAATTTGTGTTTTATTTTCACAAAATAACGCTCACTTTATACCGGTACACCTGGTATATACTTACTCAAACACCACCAACTACGTACAGTTCATTTGTGTTTGCATAAAATGTATAACCGGGAATAAAATAGTCTTTAGTTTCACAAGAAAAAAATCCATATCCCAAATATGAATATTTTATCTGGCAAAAATTCCAAGGCTTCCAGGCTTCAAACAAGATCAAAATTGCGCCTTACATTTTGGGGAACAATGAAAGATCATTTGTTTTTACTTGAGTTCAGATGGAGAATACTATCATGACTACTTTTAAAGGTCGAAGTGATTGAATTGTTGATATCTAGATTGTTATTTATATCAAATGACAAATTAGTCCTGCAGTCTTGCTTAATCATCTAAGGAGTTTATAACTACAACCCTACCATTATCAACTTTTCGCATCAAAATTTCGAATTTTGGAACCATAAATATTTAAATTTTTCAATTATTTTTGTTTTTTTGTTTGTTAAGCAGTCATTAATAATGGGTTATTGTTTTTGGATTAGTTCATGTTAGCTGACTGTGTGACGTATGGACCTACATAAGAGAAACTTGCCATGACTATATCGACGATACAGTTATTTTTATCAAGTTCGGAATTGAATATGACCAGTACATTAATGACTTTTTTAAAACGCTCACTGGAAAACAGCTTAAAAAATGTCACCTATTCAATAAAGGGCAAAAGAGCCAACTCCGCCAAAGTAGAGGCAATACAAATTTCCCTGTTCATCAAATCTTAAAAGATTTTGCTCTTTTCCTGGTCTGTCAGGGTATTATTGCCGCAGTATAAAACAGGTAGAAGTAATATAGCGGCAGATACATGTTGCTGGCCTCTCCCCTGGCACATAAAGTACATACGAGTAGTAACGAAGGTTCGTTTCAGAATCCTGAATACTATGGCGGCTTAGATTGTATACAATTATAAAGTCAAATCGCACAAAGACATTTTTATGTATGACTTTATCAAAATACAACGGCGCAAATGGGCTGAGATTTCATTCGCGTTGAATTGGCTTATTATGTAGCTATACATGTTAACGAAAAAAGTTGTCACTTAGTCTACCCGCCCTGCACTCTGCATTCGTATGAAAGACCTCTGCATCGAATTGAAAGTCTCTTGTAGTGTCTGGTGAAATAATCGGGCAACAGGTCTATTAACTTTAAAAACATATAAATCGTATTGGAGGCAAAAAGTTCCACTCTTGGTAAGGGCTGAGGCCGACCTAGAACTTCTTACTAATCTTAGGGCCACAACGTCCAGTATCTTTCAAATCTTCATTGGGTCAAAGACGCTTCCCGAGACTTTGGGTTAAAACCACACACACCATGACGCTCCCACAAGCGGGTCTACCTCAAATTGTCAGGTCCGGTCTGAAATCCGGGAAGATCCTGCCACCCAACAGGTCCTCTGACCTGCCGTTTGTAACCGGCGAAATCGTAGCAGAATTCGAAGGCGTTAAATACTGAAAACCTCTAATATAAGACCAGTACATTTGCTTTGCCCCCGCTTTTTATTAGACAACGTCATTGATAGGCGAAGCTTTGATAATAATATTTTATAGTTAAAAATGGATGTTATTTCCGATAGAATAAATTAACTCTCTTTGCTTCAAGACGAAAAAACGTATTTTACTTTAAACCGCATTTTTTAATCCTTATTCTTTTCTACCCCGTTTTTGTCCTACACATGTATCAACACAAAGATTAAACCCTACACACCCCAATATTTGCGAATAGCAAGTGAAAAGTGCAAGTGAACGAACATACATATATACATATAAAAGGAAAAAAATAAAACAAATTAAGCATTTGATACATATACAGGGTGTCTCAGTTAGCAGTAGATCAGAGTGGCCAAGGGTTGGGGCCAAATCGACCAATTCACTGCTAAAAGTATGGTTGAAGAACGAAGTAACCTTGCTGCTACTGCGACAAGGTGCTCCAACTTGTTGAAAGAACATCGCCCTTCTCTTAACATTCTAGGTAGTAATGGGAATTAACTGTTTGTGGAAGAACGTGCGGGCCTACTAAACTGTCTCTATCAATTCAGCCCAAACATTTACGCTAAACCTCACATTTTGAAGAAGTTGCTTACAATAATCAAATTCTTACCTTTGAAAGGTTGGGCGTATTAAATGGGGATTGGAGTTTGACCAATGGCGCAAATTATGGTAGTTTGTCACCCCATCTCTTGTCAACTCTTCGTCAGTCCACAGAATTTTCTTGAGGAATTGCTCAGTAGCCATTGGCAAAATTCCACTCTTACCTGCGCATTACCTGGCAGTAAATCCTGCGCCGGTGTCAAATGGAAAGGGTGTAATTTATTACTCTATAGATTCCTGTGAATTCTGGTTCTGGGAAGTTCCAACTGGACAGCTGAACTGAACTTCCACAGCACGCAAAATCTCATCCTCTACTTCTGCCACCGCTATGTCTGAACGTCCTGCTCTTTTTTTTGGTGCAAATAACCCAGTATCAACGAATAGGCGGATGCACGGTGTTCTACGATTTGGGTATAATCGTTGGTACTCCAATATTGGCAATGAAGAGTTTTAATTGCAGAACCCGTATACAAACACTATTTCCGCGAATTCACGCTTTGAAAAAATTTTGTGAAGATCAACTTATTAATGGGCTGTTCACTTAAAGAGCAAAATATCGACTGTAGATCAATTGATAATTATCACCACAGCTTTGCAAATGTACTGCAATGTCAAATTGAAAAAAAGAGTGACAAAGAATTATTTTTTGCGATTTTTTTTTTCTATTCGATAATTAACTATTACTACATTGCTCATAGGTATGTTAGTTTATTTTTCTCACTTAATTTTGTATGTACGTAAAAAAGTTTCTTAACATAATTTTTAGGAAATTTTGCAAGGTTAAAATTTTTTAAGAAAAAATTGTAAGTAAAAAAAATGGAACCGCAAATTTTCCTAATTTTGAGTTTGACGAGCCATAACTTTTTTGTTAGTAGGTTAGTATACAATTATTTAGGACTTGTATGTACTACTACTAAATTATCTTTTCGAAATGTCTAAAACTATTTGTGTACCTTAAGTAGTTTAGAAGTTATAGCGGTTACACCTCCAAATTAGATGGGCTGTTACTTGAAATAGAGTGAGAATAGATCCCCACCCTGCCATGCATTTTTTTGTTCAGTGGAACTTCAGAAATATGCCCTTAAAGAATTATACTGCTAAACTGGGACATCCTGTATACACAAAAACATTAAACATTTTTTTTAACAAAAGAAAGTGCAAGTGCACAAAAATATATACATAAATAAATAAAAATCTGGAGATTACGTATGTGCATACATATATTCCCCCGCGATCGTTGTCTTTCTCCTTGTCTTTCTCCTTTTAAAAACTTTTTCTGTAGTTGTGCAAAAATCGCTTTTCCGCGTCGTGTAAAAATTCATCATTTCAACAAAATATTAAATTAATATCCAAAAAGATAGCTGTATCTAATAAAACTAATAAATACTTGATACCTACACATATTAGATAATTAATTTATAAATAAAATAATATATTGAAATATGTCGAAATCATCATCGGGTGCAGATCAAAAAGGTGTTCGGGAGCAGATTCTACAAAACCACTCCACTTCAAAAAGACTGGAGCTTCACGTCATACAGCAAGCTAACTCTCAGGTCGTCTTCTTGTTTTGGAAGTGAACTTCAAAAACGTAATTGATCATCAAGCAAGGATTCGACGATCAGATATTAAAGAAGGTCTGGAAGGGGAAGATTTTGATGATGATCTGCTACAAGAATAATATTTCACTTACCGAGGTGAATTGGTCGATGCTATCGAAAATACTAAATTAGCTTCTAGAGGAAGATTGTGGAAAGTGAATCCGCAGTCGCTTCTTGTAATGAGTTTTCGTTACCCTAAATTCAAATACATGATAAATTTTTATCTTAAGTCCACACAAATAAAAGGCAGGGTGAAACTCAAAAACTTCATTATTTAAAATCATCTCTTACAGCAGCTTCACCTATTGTTTGATGCAGCATTTAGTGTTGTTTTCTGGCAATTATGACAAAGCATGGGAAATATTTATCGCCAGATACGACCACAACCGAGTGTTAGTAAGCGCCCACTTTCTGCTTTTTTTGATCAGCAGCAGTGGACAAAGGAGATTGCAAGTAGCATAAAGTCGTTATTGGCCCTTGAAAATTTGGGATTGCCGGTTAGTTCTTTTGAGAAAATACCCCAGTCTATGTGCTCAAGTCCCTGACTGGTCTTTTTTCATCCAAGCCCTTAGCTCTTCGAAATTGGGAACACATCTAAGGTTTAAGGTTAGCTGATCAACAGTTCGATAAAACTGCTACTGTTGATATTCTCCTGGGAGCTGATGTTTACTCTGAATTTATTTTAGGATCTATTATCCGTTGTGATGATGAAAGATCGCCAATTGCACAGGAATCGGAGTTAGTTTGGCTTCTCCTTGGCAAGACAATTTCGCAAAACAAAAACCTGTCCATAGCTTCTTACAGGTTCTCGATAACGACACTTAGCTGCGAAGATCCTGAGAATTGGAGGAGTTACCATTTAACACTAAGGAAACTTCGGAAGACTAAAGATGTGAAAAGCTTAATATCAACACAACAAGAAGTTTGGTTAATGAGGTATCGTTACCATTTAAAACTGGATGTAGGCCCGGGCTTGGTGCTACGAAGTTAGGTGCTTTACGTAGGTTTCATCAACTGAAAGGAAGATTCCAGGAAAACCCCACACAGCACAAGAAGCATTCCAAGTGTTTAAAGGAATGGAAGGAACTTCGTCAGATGGCAGAAGTTGACGAAAAGAATACAGTACTGGATACACCACACCATTTCTTTATTCCTCACCATAGGGTATTCAATAAGTCAATCAAAGCTACGAAGCTTTGTCGCAGTCTTTAATACTGCAAATGGTTTGCACGAAACCGCCGGACACAAGCTACAATAGAAAAAGAAACAGAGTTCCACTAAAGGTAGATGCAATCAGCGAAACAATATCCGTGGAGAAGGTAAGTTACCTTGAGCGATGGAAGCGAGTTCGATTGGTGACCAACTACTTCGTGCGCGAGTGGAGCGAAGGATATATGTCGAGGACGGAAACCGGAATTAAAATGCGGAGACTTGGTGCTCATCAACGATGAGAGATTATTTTAGTCATTGCAATGGCAAGTCGGACGGATCAACGACACACATCCCGAAAAAGACGGACTTGCTCGAATGGCTACGTTAAAAGCCGAGAAACCGTAAAACTTAAGCAGTCACTTGGGAAAAGTTTTCTATTTGCCATTCAAACCTCGCAACAAAAAACAAGGTATTTAAACGCCACAACACAAAATGTACAAGAAACACAATTTAAATAAATTCACATACAAAATCAAAGACATTTCTTTACTTTTAAAAAAAATTTATTCGTTAAATAAATACAAATATTTACAAATTTCTTTCACCCTAGACTTCTCTATACAGCACAACACATATATTACATACAGTGCACTCAATCACACAAAATCATTCATTCAGGATAACGTTGCAAATTCCAGAATTCCAAAATGCCGACGGGAATCGCACAATCAAAACCCCGACGGCATTTGAAGGTTCAGTATCACCCAACGTTACCCATTCAAAACATAACGCAACACTAAACCTACCAACAGATATCAATTTAAAAATATTTCTAAAGATAACAACATTCAATTATAATAACAAATATTAATAAAAATCTTAAACTCATTTAACGCTATATAATAGATTAATAATAATAATTTAAATAAAAAATGTTTAAATAAAACAATACTAATAATAAATCTTACAGCAAATGAATTGTTTACATTTTGCAAATTACAATAACAATTCCATAGAACGCGGAGTCACGCACCACAGGCGCATAACCAAGGTGTGCGTACGCGGACAACAGTTATCTTTTGAAGTAACACCTTACACCACTAATGATAGCACGAATTTGTTGCGAAAATATTTATGTATAATGAACTACGATATTTTGCTTTTGGAATTTTCCAATTTTTTTTTTTTTTTTTTTTTTTTGCACTTGCACACGGGTATCTCTTTCGCAAAAACAAAACACACGATTTGTGTATCTAGATGGATACACACGGCCATACGTATTTTACAGACGATTGTGTACTCGCCCTGGTGTACACAATTTCAAAAGAAATAAACGAAATTGAATTTTTTGGGGAAACAGGGAAAGAGCAGACAAAACAGATATTTAAATAAAATACACTTACCTTAACACATCACAAAACTAAAAAAACGAGGGGAAATTAAACAAAACAAAACCCGAACACTCCGATGCGAACTAACCTTGTTTTGGTCAATGATCAGAACAAACTATTGCACCTTTGCAAAAAAAAAGGCAAATACAATATACGTATTTCCCTTTGTTGCCTGTATTGGTATGTCGCTATCCTTGTCACATACATGTAATGTTCTATATTATTAACTTACACGAATTTGTCTCATTTAGACGTAGATAGTAAACACATTCACAAAACACACAACTCTTATATCAAAAGAAGTATAGGGTGATTCATCGTGAGGTTTGATATCAAATAGCCTTTTTTGACAGATCACGCGTGACTCCTATCAAACTGCCTTATCATTTTTGTTCAGTATCGTTTGGCAAGTTATCATGGAAAAACTCACACTACAATTGCGTCTCCAAATTGTTCAGCTGTATTACGAAAATCAGCGTTCTGTGAGAAATGTTTTCGTTGCATTTCGAGAAACTTACGGTACGCATATTTGAGTCCCAGTTTACATTAGTGGATGATACTCGACCGGTTAGATCACATCCAACACGTAGTGAAGAGACTATAGCAGCTGTAGCTGAGGGTGTACTCGAAGACCGTGACGAATCAATTCGTGGTCATTCTCAGCAGTTTGGCTTGGCGTTTTCGACAACTTGGAGTATTTTACGTGAAGATGTCGGCCTTAAAGCGTACAAAATTCAACTTGTCCAAAAGTTGAAGCCAGGCAACTTGAATTTACGTCATTTATTCAGTGTATGGGCTCTGGAAAAACTCGATAAAAATTCATTTAATGTTCTTTTAACCGATAATAAAAATTTTAAGTTCACTTTCAAATTTATGTGTTCTATTCTACATTATAAATCAAACCTCACGATGAACCACCCTTTATATACATATATAGTAGCCATATAGAAGCCATGCTTCGATTTTATTTGAAAATGTAGGAGAAGTCGTCATCACTCTTATATAGGCTGGAAGACGGTTAAAAAGTTTATAAGATACAACTGGGTAGGAGTTTGACAATATGACGGCTGCTTCGTCATAAGTTGCGTGCATCAGATATAGAACTCCTATATAACCACCTCTCATAAAAAAGATCTTAGAGACTCTAAAATAACCTTAATATCAATATTTTTAAGGACATATAACATAGAATTATCTAGCCGGTGACTATTATAAATCCTACGTAAAGCGCATTTATGCAAAGCGAGAAGCGGCTTTAGATTGGTAGTGTAAGCGCCTCGCCAACACATATTTCCAGTTTTGAGTGTAAAATTCCATGATAAACAGTTTTTAGAAACCTATTTGAACAAAACTTTCGACGACGATAAAAACACCGAATAGAAGAACACAAATATCGTTTTAGGTATAAAATATTCTCAGCCCAATTCATGTGTAGAGAAAATGAAAACGTGTTTGATTTCCTGGTTTTGTCTTTTTTAACAGCGCACAATGCGGCTGGATTGTTTCAAATAAAAACGATTTATTTAAAGATGTATTTACTAGTTGAAGCTTTATTCGAGAAGGAGGTTCTTATAAGAAAAAAAGGAAGGAAAAAAGTGATTGACAGATGATCGTTCGATTTTACTTCAGTGGGTTTACAATTTACCA
The DNA here is from genome assembly GCA_907269105.1 of Volucella inanis. NCBI lineage: Eukaryota > Metazoa > Arthropoda > Insecta > Diptera > Syrphidae > Volucella > Volucella inanis. Next base: position 111,727,988 of record OU026153.1, on the reverse strand, counting down.
TTGCTCGTTTTAATTTACCTCAGTGTTTATACATGTAGTATAAAAAATGTATGTTAAACAAAACATTCTCCCACCATTGAACGAACACGGATCCTTCAATAGGAAGTCGACGGAGTTTTGTAACAGCTCCCGAATATCACCACTGCTTGTCCTGAGTGTGATCATGGGTACAATACCATCTTTACCGGGTGTACCTGCTCTACTCGCCTGAACTTCCACTTTAGTGGTGGCATAGTTTCATCTTAAACTAAAACGATGTCGCCAACTGATGTCGGTGTACCCAATCTTATCCATTTGGTACGAATCTGAAGGTTTTAAAGATACTCTCGTGACCATCTGGACCAAAACTGCTAAAAGTACCATTGTAGCTGGTGGTATCTTTTGAGAGTGTTGACGTTAGTGATGTGCTGCATATTTGGTTCCACCGCAGCGTTAAGAGCCGTCCCGATGATGAAGTGCCTGGGTATCGTTTGGATTCTCCGACATTTCTGTGATTGGCCAGGAATTCAAAATAGATTCCATTTGTATAATAAGAGTATTAAGTTCTGGATAAATGAGAGAAGAGTTTTTCAAAATTCGTTTCATGTGAAATTTTGTGCTTTTCACTGCAGCCTTCCACAAGCCGCCGAAATGTGGAGATCCGGGAGGGATGGTGCTCCACTCAATCCCGTCTGCAGCGCAAGCGCTTATTATTGCTTCCCTAGTCTCACGCTTGAGGAACATCTGATATAATTTGCGAAGTTCGTTGCGGGCTCCAAGTTAGTTGCGTTGTCACTATGTATAACCGCCCATAGCCCTCGACGACCAACAAAACGCTTGAGGGCAGCAAGAAAATAATTAGCGGTTAGATCTTCAACTAATTCCAAATGAACTGCTCGAATGACAAGACATACAAATACTGCCACATACTACTTTGCAGGTGACGTCCCACGTCGACGGAAGTGGATTTGGAAAGGACCGAAAAAATCTATCCCGACGACATATAATGGCCTCGTTTGTTGTACACGTAGATTAGGTAAGTAAGCTATGAATTGAGTGTTGGTCACAGGCTTAGCTCGAGCACAAAGAACACAGCTACGTACTATTTTGAGAGTAAGAAGTTTTCCGTAGACTGGCCAAAGTCTCTGCCGTACTATGCTCAAGAGTGTATGTAGACCTGTATGCAAATTCTTGATTTGAAGATGATTGATAAGATTTTTTGTAAAGAGTTCATCTTTCGGTAACACGATGGGATGTTTAGCATCATAATCTAAAGATGCATTTGAAAAGCGACCGCCCACGCGTAATATTCCTTCAGCATCCAGGAAAGGTGACAGAGAGTTGATTTGATTTCTTTTCGGCAAGCAGTTGCCACTGACCATGGTTGATATTTCGCTTCGAAAATTTCTGAGCTGCACGTACTTAACAACACCTTTGAGTACCCTCTCTAGCTTTCCAGCACTCACAGGTCTATAAAGGTGCGATTGTTTGTCTTTGAGTCTCGAGTTTTGCCAAAAGCCTGAAAATATATGTTATATATATATTTAATGCTTGCAAAAAAATTTGATTGAACTTTGACTATAAGAATAATATTAAGTTTTTTCGCTCCAGTTGAGCATTTTTTACTACAGTTATACAATTGGATTTTGGCCATAAGCCATAAATTGCGTTCAAGTAATACTGACGGATAAGCTCCTCTAGAGATCATGTCGGCAGGGTTCGACTCCAATGGTACATGTCGCCATTGGGAAGTCCGAGAGCTTTGCTGAATTGCAGCAACCTTGTTTGCTATGATCGTCTGCAAATTGCATGGTTCCTCCGAACCATTTCAAGACAATTGCCCAGTCCGTCCAATATGTTATAGTCTCAAACTCGATATTAAACATTATTTTTTTAAACGCTGAACAAGCTGAACCATCATTACTGCAGCACACAATTCCAATCGTGGTAGTCTGATTTTTTTGACTGGTGCTACTCGTGATTTATCACAAAAGAGCTCAACTTTCACCGTGCCATCTTCGTCGACAGAACGTATATATACACAGGTTCCAAATGCATTTTCCGAGCTGTCAGAGAACGCATGCAGTTGGTCGTGATCAAGTTGGTCAAAAGACGCACGTCTTTTGATCTGCAAGTCCCTAAATTTATGTAGATTGTTCTGAAAAAAGGTCCAGTGCTTGTGATAATCTTGTGGCAGAGATGTATCCCATGTGAGCTTATTTATATTTTTGCTAAAACAATAATTGGGTTTATTAAACCAAAAATGTGCGATGTCCGAAAGTACAGTCCGCTTTGTTATGTTATTGTGACAAGCAGAAGCTACGGCATAATGGAAGCAATCTATCTTTATTCTGTCAATGAATTTGCACCCGTCAAAACGTCATGTACATGTCAATCTGTGCTTACGGACCTTGCAGCTAGAGGATATAGATAACCTTTATCAATTGATAGCTGCTTCAGATCACGAGTCGCCAAAAAGGAAGCATAGGCAGTACCAAATGTTACAGTGCAAAGTCAATATATAGCGACATCCTCATCTTTGTTCCTTTTACACAAAATGCAATGAAAATTTCTATCGATTGGATCTAACTGTATCTGATGGTATATTTTTGTAATGTCTGCAGTGAAGCCATATTTGTAAACCCGGAATCCCAATACGATGGGCCAGGTTTCATAACAGGACCCACTATTAAAATGTCATTGAGAGATTTGCCAGAGCTTGATTTTGCATAAGCATCACATACTACCCGTAACCTTGTGTTAGAGCTTGACAGTTTAAGTACGCAATGATGGGGCAGAATATAATGTGGCTTGGTGAAATCTAGCAAAGTTATCTACATATATGTCTACTCAAGAAGATCGTAAATAACTTCAGAGTACTGCTGATACAACTCTTGATTTTTCCGAAATTTCCAAACGGCTGAAGTAAGTGCTAAAGTGAGCTTCAAATTCCTTCTTTCCTTTTGTTAAAGTTGAGTACAATGGATCGAAATTTTCAACACGCCAAAATGCTCTTAACGAATCATTAAGTAATTTGTCGAATTCAGAGTTCTCAAGTGAACCTTGAACGTGAAAGTTGTATGTTTTGTATCTCTTTGAATAAGAATATTTTCCCGCTACTATCCAGCCAAGTAAAGTGTTTTGTACAACAGGCAAATGTGGACTCAACTTAATTTTACCAACACGCAAGAACTATAGAACAAGTCGACGCCAAGAAGTATGTCGATCCGCTGTTGGACATTTAAATATTGGTCTGATAAATTGATGTTTCTTGGTATGTTCCAGTTATGAATATCAATTGTGTGATCAGGTAGAAGTCCAGTGATTCGATTAATTACATATACTTCTAGTGTAGCTTTAAAGGCATTGAGACGAGGCTCTATTACAACTGTTGTTTTGTATCTATTGTAGCTAAATCTCGGTATTATTGGCACATGTATGATTTATTTAAGAATGAAGACGTAGTAGTCCTTGAATCTGCATCATTCTCTCAGAGATCATGTGTATTTGAGAACCGGAATCCAGCAAGACACAACAAGGTACTGGATGTTTAAATCGGTTAAGAAATTGACAATGGCAGTTCCGAGCAGTTTCCCTTCAGCACAAGTGACATACATGGAACAGTTTTGGGTCAGATTTGTCACGACAAATGGATTTAATTGAGATTGGTGTGAGTCATTAGAAGATGCTACTAAATGACTATTTAAGCTATGTGGATTTTTATCTATTTGCGTGTAAGAGGTTTTACCTATGTGTGGTGTTTATTTTCACGTTCATGTGCTCAGTAGTTTTGAGACAGTTAAAACATAAATTGAGAGCTTTGATTTGCTGTACACGGTCTGATACGGATAGATTTTGAAATTTATGACACCGATGAATGAAGTGACCTGGGTTAGAGTAAAAACTACAGATATTCTTAGAGGCAACGAATATCTTCGGACTGTTCTTACGGTTCTCTCTTAGAGTAGCTATTAAGATCGTTTTTTTCGAAGTTGTTAGAACTGTATAAATTATTTGTTTCAATACCTTCTAAGTGCTAAATCCTCTTTTTCAGAAAGTTGATTACTTCAACAACGCTAGGAAGTCTATCCACAGGAGCTTCATCGTTCCACTTACTTAGGGTGTGTTCATCCAGCTTCGATTTTATGCTGAATACAATCAGATTAAACCAGAAGTCGACTGGTCACTTAAGGTTTCTTAGTCCGAATAGATGATTGCTGATTTTATCCATGAGACTTCTTAATTCCACAGCAGATGGCTTCTGGAATTTTGGGTGATAAAAAATTCGTTGGAGATGTTCCTGAGCTATAATTTTTTTGGTCTGAAACAGTTCCTTGAGTCTTGCTTTGCCACATCGTAGTTTTCATCCTCAATAGTAAATCCTGCATCTGGCAACTCAACTCATCCTCGTAATCACGTCACCCGAAAATAAAGGCAGTCAATTTCTTCCTTGAATTGTTTGACTAACACCTTAAGCTTTGCAAGATGACATAGTACATCTCCTCGTAAATCGAACGGTCCGACTTACAAACTTCTTTGAACTCGTTGTCCCAATTTTGGCTTGAATTTCGTTAAATAAGCAAAAGGCGGACTCCAGGGCTTCTATGCGTACATTAAGTTCAGGAATGGGAATTGATGACGGATTGCAACTCGCCTTGAAGGTGAATTTACTCAGTCTATTGCTTTGGCTTCTTACTACCACTCTTATCATTTTCAGAGTTTCCAATATCTTGAACCTTTTTGGATTAATATTAGACACAGCGGCATCGGTGGATGCTGGTTGATTTTCTTCAGCTGATGGCCTCTCGGATGTTATACCTTCAAAGTAAGATCTCCACGGGGCCTCCAAAATATGTTGAGAAAATCTAAGTGTTTTTAATTTTCTGGTTTTGGCTTCTTTAACAGCGCACGACGCGGCTGGATTGTTTCACATAAAAATGATGTATTTAAAGATGTCTCTAATAGTTGAAGCTTTATTCGAGAAAGAGGTTCTTATAAGAAAAAAAAGAAACAAAAACGTGTTTGACAGATGATCGTTTAGTTTTACCTTAGTGGGTTTATAATTCATCATTGATCGTTTTGTTTTACCTCAAAAGGTTTACATGTAGTTTGAAAAAAAAAAGTGTGTTAAGCATTAATATCATGTTTTTTTTCGTTTGTTGTGCCAAGGTAACTGAAGTTCCTAACAACTCCAACCTGAAAACACTTCGAGCTGCATAAGGAATTTGCATGGAAAGTTGGTTCGGACGGCTCAGTGGTACAAGCACAAGTAACAAGGGTAAAGCGCGGGTAATGGCAGGAATTGAATTTCTGCTTGCACAAGCGAACCTTAGCTGAAAAGCATTAATTTGGTTTTGCTACTTGCCACTAGCGTGGGAGCAGCAAACCATACCCTTAGCAAATGAATATCATTATTTATATCTGCTATTAAATTAAGAGGGCTCGTTGAACCATAAGCGATGCCAAGATCATCAGCAAAATCTGTTGAGAGAAAGGTAGAGAAAAGACAATAAAAATGCATACAAAATGACTTTAAAGTGGCACGCCATAGTTTGGCTAGCGCAGATTTTATTAAAATATGCTTTAGTTTCCGCTCTACATATTTTGAATTTGTTTTTGTATACAGATTACAAGTCACATCTCCTCAAACTTTTCTAGACGATTTTTCAAATTTTCTAATTAATGAAAATGGTTCGAATATGGTCATTCTGAATGATTTCAACATTGACATTCTTTCTACCAACAGTGCATCTGTTTATCATCTTACTCTAACCGCCAATGAAATAACAATAACATTGATCATGTTTTCAGTCGTTTTGCAAAAATTTCGATAAGCAATTGTGTCGGTGTTAATTGTTGACTTACAAATAACTGACCATTGTATGACGGGTATTTTGCTTAAAGTTCTAAACTGAATCTAACGCTCTGGTAACTTGTCTTCTCAGACTGTTACCAAAAAAAGGTACGACTTACTCAACATCCAAATTCGTTTTGAAAACTGGCAAAAAGTCTATGCCAAAGACAACGCTGCTAAGGCATATGAAGTATTTTGGAACATTCTTTAAACTATTTCAGTTCTTCTACACAAACTTAAAGAAATTACTTGGTTAGAAATTTTACGTGTTATTTACTCACTCAAAAACTCCAGGCCGTGTGGAAACGACGGCGTTTGTAATGCTGTACTCAAGAATATTGCGCCTAACTTAGTGGACATACCATATTAGGATATCTGTTTAATAGATGTATTTTTAGTGGAGTTTGTCCTGACTACCTTAAATCTGCTGATATATTACCACTCTTTAAAAAGGGTAGTCGAAAAGATAAAAACAATTGCAGGCTGATTTTCTTGCTATCTTCAACTTCGAAAGTTTTTGAAAAAGCTGTCAACAGGCGAATGTGAGCGCATTTACAAAGAACTCAATTTTTCAGTCCGGTGCAGTTTGGGTTAAGGGAAGGACGTTCCACTGAAGATGCCTTACTACTACAAAGCCTTGGATGGTAAAAATTTTTGCGCCGTCGTCTTTGTCGATATTACCAAAACGTTTGACATGGTTTGCAATGACATTCTTTTGGACAAGTTATTTAGAGTAGGATTTGGTAGATTTTTCCATAACTGGTTAGTAACATATTTGAAGGACCGCAAAAAAAGGGTAATAATAAGAGACTTCCTTCGTGATTATAGGGAATTAACGTAGATGTATCACAAGGGTCTGTATTGGACCCTAATTTGTTTATATATATATTAACTCAATCTTTTCTCTACCTTTCTCTCAACATATTTTGCTGATAATCTTGGCATCGCTTATGGTTCAACGAGCCCTCTTAATTTAATAGCAGATATAAATAATGATATTCATTTGCTAAGGGTATGGTTTGCTGCTCCCACGCTAGTGGCAAGTAGCAAAACCAAACTAATGCTTTTCAGCTAAGATTCGCTTGTGCCAGCAGAAATTCAATTCCTGCGATTACCCGCGCCTTACCCTTGTTACTTGTGCTTGTACCACTGAGCCGTCCGAACCAACTTTCCATGCAAATTCCTTATGCAGCTCGAAGTGTTTTCAGGTTGGAGTTGTTAGGAACTTCAGTTACCTTGGCACAACAAACGACCAAAACATGATATTAATGCTTAACACACCTTCTTTTTTCAAACTACATGTAAACCTATTGAGGTAAAACAAAACGATCAATGATGAATTATAAACCCACTAAGGTAAAACTAAACGATCATCTGTCAAACACCTTTTTGTTTCTTTTTTTTCTTATAAGAACCTCTTTCTCAAATAAAGCTTCAACTATTAGAGACATCTTTAAATACATCATTTTTATGTGAAACAATCCAGCCGCGTCGTGCGCTGTTAAAGAACCCAAAACCAAAAAATTAAAAACACTTAGATTTTCTCAACATATTTTGGAGGCCCCCGGGGAGATCTTACTTTGAAGGTATAACATCCGAGAGGCCATCAGCTGAAGAAAATCAACCAGCATCCACCGATGCCGCTGTGTCTAATATTAATCCAAAAAGGTTCAAGATATTGGAAACTCTGAAAATGATAAGAGTGGTAGTAAGAAGCCAAAGCAATAGACTGAGTAAATTCACCTTCAAGGCGAGTTGCAATCCGTCATCAATTCCCATTCCTGAACTTAATGTACGCATAGAAGCCCTGGAGTCCGCCTTTTGCTTATTTAACGAAATTCAAGCCAAAATTGGGACAACGATTTCAAAGAAGTTTGTAAGTCGGACCGTTCGATTTACGAGGAGATGTACTATGTCATCTTGCAAAGCTTAAGGTGTTAGTCAATCAATTCAACGAAGAAATTGACTGCCTTTATTTTCGGGTGACGTGATTACGTGGATGAGTTGAGTTGCCAGATGCAGGATTTACTATTGAGGATGAAAACTACGATGTGGCAAAGCAAGACTTAAGGAACGGTTTCAGAACAAAAAAATTATAGCTCAGGAACATCTCCAACGAATTTTTTATCACCTAAAATTCCAGATGCCATCTGCTGTGGAATTAAGAAGTCTCATGGATAAAATCAGCAATCATCTATTCGGACTAAGAAACCTTAAGTGACCAGTCGACTTCTGGTTTAATCTGATTGTATTCACCATAACATCGAAGCTGGATGAACACACCCTAAGTAAATGGAACGATGAAGCTCCTGTGGATAGACTTCCTAGCGTTGTTGAAGTAATCAACTTTCTGAAAAAGAGGATTTAGCACTTAGAAGGTATTGTAACAAATAATTTATACAGTTCTAACAACTTCGAAAAAAACGATCTTAATAGCTACTCTAAGAGAGAACCGTAAGAACAGTCCGAAGATATTCATTGCCTCTAAGAATATCTGTAGTTTTTACTCTAACCCAGGTCACTTCATTTATCGGTGTCATAAATTTCAAAATCTATCCGTATCAGACCGTGTACAGCAAATCAAAGCTCTCAATTTATGTTTTAACTGTCTCAAAACTACTGAGCACATAAGCACCAATTGCCCATCAAGTTCTTGTCGTGAACGTGAAAATAAACACCACACATAGGTAAAACCTCTTACACGCAAATAGATAAAAATCCACATAGCTTAAATAGTCATTTAGTAGCTTCTTCTAATGACTCACACCAATCTCAAATTAATCCATCCGTCGTGACAAATCTGACCCAAAACTGTTCCATGCATGTCACTTGTGCTGAAGGCAAACTGCTCGGAACTGCCATTGTCAATTTTTTAACCGATTTAAACATCCAGTACCTTGTTGTGTCTTGCTGGATTCCGGTTCTCAAATACACATGATCTCTGAGAGAATGATGCAGATTCAAGGACTACTACGTCTTCATTCTTAAATAAATCATACATGTGCCAATAATACCGAGACTTAGCTACAATAGATACAAAACAACAGTTGTAATAGAGCCTCGTCTCAATGCCTTTAAAGCTACACTAGAAGTATATGTAATTAATCGAATCACTGGACTTCTACCTGATCACACAATTGATATTCATAACTGGAACATACCAAGAAACATCAATTTATCAGACCAATATTTAAATGTCCAACAGCGGATCGACATACTTCTTGGCGTCGACTTGTTCTATAGTTCTTGCGTGTTAGTCAAATTAAGTTGGGTCCACATTTGCCTGTTGTACAAAACACTTTACTTGGCTGGATAGTAGCGGGAAAATATTCTTATTCAAAGAGATACAAAACATACAACTTTCACGTTCAAGGTTCACTTGAGAACTCTGAATTCGACAAATTACTTAATGATTCGTTAAGGGCATTTTGGCGTATTGAAAATTTCGATCCATTGTACTCAACTTTAACAAAAGAAAAGAAGGAATTTGAAGCTCACTTTAGCACTTACTTCAGCCGTTTGGAAATTTCGGAAAAATCAAGAGTTGTATCAGCAGTACTCTGAAGTTATTTACGATCTTCTTGAGTAGACAAATATGGAGAAAACTTTACTAGATTTCACCAAGCCACATTATATTCTGCCACATCATTGCGTACTTAAACTGTCAAGCTCTAACACAAAGTTACGGATAGTATGTGATGCTTATGCAAAATCAAGCTCTGGCAAATCTCTCAATGACATTTTAATAGTGGGTCCTGTTATGCAACCTGGCCCATCGTATTGAGATTCCGGGTTTACAAATATGGCTTCACTGCAGACATTACAAAAATATACCATCAGATACAGTTAGATCCAATCGATAGAAATTTTCATTGCATTTTGTGTAAAAGGAACAAAGATGAGGATGTCGCTATATATTGATAAAGGTTATCTATATCCTCTAAGCACAGATTTACATGTACATGACGTTTTGACGGGTGCGAATTCATTGACAGAATAAAGATAGATTGCTTCCATTATGTCGTAGCTTCTGCTTGTCACAATAACATAACAAAGCGGACTGTACTTTCGGACGTCGCACATTTGTTTAGTTTAATAAACCCAATTGTTGTTTTAGCAAAAATATAAATAAGCTCACATGGGATAAATCTCTGCCACAAGATTATCACAAGCACTGGACCTTTTTTCGGAAGAATCTACATAAATTTAGCGACTTGCGGATTAAAAGACGTACGTCTTTTGACCAACTCGATCACGACCAACTGCGTGCGTTCTCTGACAGCTCGGAAATTGCATATGGAACCTGTGTATATACACGTTCTGTCGACGAAGATGGCACGGTAAAAGTTGAGCTCTTTTGTGGTAAATCACGAGTAGCACCAGTCAAAAAAATCAGACTACCACGATTGGAATTGTGTGCTGCAGTAATGATGGTTCAGCTTGTTCAGCGTTTAAAAAAATAATGTTTAATATCGAGTTTGAGACTACAGCATATTTGACGGACTGGGCAATTGTCTTGAAATGGTTCGGAGGAACCATGCAATTTGCAGACGATCATAGCAAACAAGGTTGCTGCAATTCAGCAAATTCTCGGACTTCCCAATGGCGACATGTACCATTGGAGTCGAACCCTGCCGACATGATCTCTAGAGGAGCTTATCCGTCAGTATTACTTGAACGCAATTTATGGCTTATGGCCAAAATCCAATTGTATAACAGTAGTAAAAAATGCTCAACTGGAGCGAAAAAAACTTAATATTATTCTTACAGAGAAAGTTCAATCAAATTTTTTTGCAAGCATTAAATATATATATAACATATATTTTCAGGTTTCAGGCAAAACTCGAGACTCAAAGACAAACACAAACAATCGCACCTTTATAGACCTGTGAGTGCTGGAAAGCTAGAGAGGGTATTCAAAGCTGTTATTAAGTACGTGCAGCTCAGAAATTTTCGAAGCGAAATATCAACCATAGTCAGTGGCAACTGCTTGCCGAAAAGAAATCAAATCAACTCTCTGTCACCTTTCCTGGATGCTGAAGGAATATTACGCGTGGGCGGTCGCTTTTCAAATGCATCTTTAGATTATGATGCTAAACATCCCATCATGTTACCGAAAGATGAACTTTTTACAAAAAATCTTATCAATCATCTTCAAATCAAGAATTTGCATACAGGTCTACAAACACTCTTGAGCATAGTAAGGCAGAGATTTTGGCCAGTCTACGGAAAACTTCTTACTCGCAAAATAGTACGTAGCTGTGTTCTTTGTGCTCGAGCTAAGCCTGTGACCAACATTCAACTCATAGCTTACTTACCTAATCTACGTGTACAACAAACGAGGCCATTATATGTCGTCGGGATAGATTTTTACGGTCCTTTCCAAATCCACTTCCGTCGACGTGGGACGTCACCTGCAAAGTAGTATGTGGCAGTATTTGTATGTCTTGTCATTCGAGCAGTTCATTTGGAATTAGTTGAAAATCTAACCGCTAATTGTTTTCTTGCTGCCTTCAAGCGTTTTGTTGGTCGTCGAGGGCTATGGTCGGTTATACATAGTGACAACGCAACTAACTTGGAGCCCGCAACGAACTTCGCAAATTATATCAGATGTTCCTCAAGCGTGAGACTAGGGAAGCAATAATAAGCGCTTGCGCTGCAGACGGGATTGAGTGGAGAACCATCCCTCCCAGATCTCCACATTTCGGCTGCAGTGAAAAGCACAAAATTTCACATGAAACGAATTTTGAAAAACTCTTCTCTCATTTATCCAGAACTTAATACTCTTATTATACAAATGGAATCTCATTTGAATTCCGGGCCAATCACAGAAATGTCGGAGAATCCAAACTATACCCAGGCACTTCATCATCGGGACGGCTCTTAACGCTGCGGTGGAACCAAATATGCAGCACATCACTAATGTCAACACTCTCAAAAGATACCACCAGCTACAATGGTACTTTTAGCAGTTTTGGTCCAGATGGTCACGAGAGTATCTTTAAAACCTTCAGATTCGTACCAAATGGATAAGATTGGGTACACCGACATCAGTTGGCGACATCGTTTTAGTTTAAGATGAAACTATGCCACAACGGATCCGTGTCCGTTCAAGGGTGGGAGAATGTTTTGTTTAACATACATTTTTTATACTACATGTATAAACACTGAGGTAAATTAAAACGACCAATGGTAAATTGTAAACCCACTGAAGTAAAACCGAACGATCATCTTTCAATCACTTTTTTCCTTCCTTTTTTTCTTATAAGAACCTCCTTCTCGAATAAAGCTTCAACTAGTAAATACATCTTTAAATAAATCGTTTTTATTTGAAACAATCCAGCCGCATTGTGCGCTGTTAAAAAAGACAAAACCAGGAAATCAAACACGTTTGCATTTTCTCTACACATGAATTGGGCTGAGAATATTTTATACTTAAAACGATATTTGTGTTCTTCTATTCGGTGTTTTTATTGTCGTCGAAAGTTTTGTTCAAATAGGTTTCTAAAAACTGTTTATCATGGAATTTTACACTCAAAACTGGAAATATTTGTTGGCGAGGCGCTTACACTACCAATCTAAAGCCGCTTCTCGCTTTGCATAAATGCGCTTTACGTAGGATTTATAATACTGAACGGCTAGCTAATTCTATGTTATATGTCCTTAGAAATATTGATATTAAGGTTATTTTAGAGTCTCTAAGATCTTTTTTATGAGAGATGGCTATATAGGAGTACTATATCTGAGGCACGCAACTTATGACTAAGCAGCCGTCATATTGTCAAACTCCTACCCAGTTGTATCTTATAAACTTTTTAACCGTCTTCCAGCCGATATAAGAGTGATGAAGACTTCTCGAACATTTTCAAATAAAATCGAAGCATGGCTTCTATATGGCTACTATACATGTATATAAAGGGTGGTTCATCGTGAGTTTTAATTTATAATGTAGAATAGAACACATAAATTTGAAAGTGAACTTAAAATTTTTATTATCGGTTAAAAGAACAATAAATGGATTTTCATCGAGTTTTTCCAGAGACCATACACTGAATATATGACGTAAATTCAAGTTGTCTGGCTTCAACTCTTGGACAAGTTGAATTTTGTACGCTTTAAGGCCGACATCCTCACGTAAAATACTCCAAGTTGTCGAAAACGCCAAGCCAAACTGCTGAGAACGACCACGAATCGATTCGTCACGGTCTTCGAGTACACCCTCAGCTACAGCTGCTATAGTCTCTTCACTACGTGCTGGATGTGATCTAACCGGTCGAGTATCATCCACTAATGTAAACTGGGACTCAAATATGCGTACCGTAAGTTTCTCGAAATGCAACGAAAACATTTCTCACAGAATGCTGATTTTCGTAATACAGCTGACCAATTTAAAGACGCTGACAAAGCAGTTTGGTAAGAGTCACGCGTGATCTGTCAAAAAGAGCCTATTGAAAATCAAACCTCACAATGAATCAATCCTTTTAAGACACATTTACAACTTAGATGAAAAATTACTGCTGATAGCGGCAACTACAAAACGAGGTCGGCAAAGCTTAGGACTCGCAGTGTTATGTTGCAAACCTGTGGAAGCTCTTTGAAAGAGCGAAGAAGCAAAGGAGAACAAGATGAAAGCCATTACGTCTCAAGTACTCATACGGTCGCCGTCACTAATCAAACATTTTGTTCAAAGATTGATTGACACTGTCTGCAAACGAGCTCAACTAGAGTCCGTGCAGTATTTGATAAGAAAGAAAAGAACACTGACCGGAAAGAGTGGGTGAAAGGTTCCAGCATATAAATATATTGGAAGTGACTTTGTTTTCATGTGCGAGCCGACGACCGGTCACTACGAAGTACGATACACAAAAGAGAGCAGGAAGTTAACTGGTTTTAGAAGAGATAAACCAGCTGAGCTGGTGCGAGTTGATTGTCGAACGCTCCCTATTGCACCATCCTCAAGCATACAAAAAACAAGAGATAAGCAAAATCGAAGCAGTCAATGAAGGACAAAGTATGTGCCCGAAAAAATCCTCATTTCTCATTGGAGATGGATAAGCTTAAGCTGAAAAAATAATCGAATGAATATATTATCAATAATGAATAAATGGAGCTTTAAGCTCCAATATGGTTTTGTGTGATTTTGGTGGTGTTGGTTCATTTCGCAAAACTCCAGATAGTTTGTAGAACTAACCTAGGTGGTAGCTTGTAGGGACCGATTAACTTGTTTCCAATTACACCTGCCGACATATGAACGCTGAATTTGTATTGAAATGATTTATGTCTCCTTGTATATGGATTGTCGGTAGCCCACGTATGAAGATTATGAAAATTTGTGATCCCATCACTTTTAAATTGAGATTACTCCTCCCAAAGAATTCTGCCTATAAAATCGCTGCATTTAAGCTTCGCTTCAGCAACCAGTTAAAAGAGTCAAATCTCTTTTTCTTTTTAACCAGCTTTCAATATTACACTGAATGTTAAATTTTTTTTCCTTTTTGGTCAATTTGTTGAATCGAAAAATTTTGAGGTCTCAAGTGCAGATAAATCTCCTGTAGTAAAAACAAACAAATCAAATGCTTCTGATAACAAAACGTCTAACATATATCCGACCAGCCCCGTGATCTTGAATTTAGTGTAATGAAAAAATTCAAATTGCTTCTTACTGAACTTAAATCTAATTTTAATAAAACAATTTGCGATACCATTGCTTCTCTCAAAAACAATGTTCAACTCTTTGAAAGCAATTTATTCGACCTTCGAGATGAAAATCGAAAGCAAAAAGAGGAACTAGCGGACATACGACGTAAGGAGCGACTGTGTGACGTAATTGTGCGCGGCATTTCACGGACACCCAACGAAAACCTTACTGAAGTTTTAAGAAAATTGCTGCAAAGCTGGGCAAGGTACATTATTGGCAGCTTTTTACGACAATAAAGGCCTGTCACTGCAACAATTGGATACCTTTTCCCAACCGCGACTGCCTGATGATCGTTCGTCTTCTGCTTCACGCGTGTATATTCACGAGAGCTTAAAGCAAGAAAACAGCTTTTTATTATGACATGCGCTTCAGTTGCGTGGAGAATGCTTACTGTTATCTGCAAGAACGCGTAATGGTTTGATCTATGTGAACAAGAGTAGGGATGACACTGAGATCAAAATTCTTTCCACAACAAAACTCTCTTAAGAACTGAACCTGTTTTTATACCTCAACTTTACTCGTTATGTTGATGAACACTATTTTGGTCTGCAGCATAATTCATGTTGGAATGGATACGTATTTATTTAATCACTATAAACATGTAAACAAATTATATTCTACTATTTTCTACTTTATTTCTTCTTTCTAATTTTCTTCTTCTTTTTTCACTCATTACTTAACAACTTTCATTTTTCCTTTTTTCCAATTCTCATATATTGTATTTGTAGTTGTTGCTATTTTTTATGTTATGATTTGTTTTTATTTAATTATGCTTCGCTTCCATTGTATATTTATTTGATGTCATGATGATGGTTACAAAAAGTTTAAACTCATCTGGTAATACTACTGGAGCTACAGTGCGGTCAGTGATCAACAGTTTATTTTCTGCATCTCAGAGTATTAAAATATTCTATCTGAATGCTCGAAGTTTTAGTTGTCTAAATTAGATTACTTAAGACATATTTTTAATGACTCAGGGATTGATATTATTTGTGTAACTGAGACTTGGCTGAGTCCAGATTCAAACGATAAAGATAAAATTACCGATGAATATGACATTCCAGATTATAAACTCATTCGAAAATATATTGTGACCAACACCACGGGTAGAGGAGTTGTTGTGTACTGCAGTTCCTCCCTTAAGAGCAAAATACTATGGAAATCGTAAGGTAGCGTTGTTTTAAATCTGCCACTTAAAATAAGTGACTGCAACTTAAAATGTCTGATTGATGTTGCGTACAATCTGAACCAATCTGAACCCTCTAGACCCACTGTTTTCGGCAATCCTTGACTTTGCTGCTCTATATGACGATATTATTATTTGTGGCGATCTCAACGCCGACCTTCTTAAAAACAGAGCACGTCGACTCTCAGATTTTGCGGCTTCAACCGGGCTGAATTGTTAACTTCCATGCTACCCGATTCACTGCAATGGTTGCTCCTAGTCTACTTGACGTGGTTTCAGGATCACTCCAGGATCAGCTATTTCTAGCCGGTATCTCTGATCATGATTTAATATATTGTATGTACAATGTTGACTTCTCTTGTTCCTCTAAACTATTATCTTTTCAATTCAGAGACTTTTCCTCTATCAACAGTATGTTACAACTAAATGCTAGCCTTCTCCCTTGGAATGATTGAATGAAAAATGAGATTGAATGAAAAAGTAGACCATTTGCAAACCTTGCTCGTGGAATTTTTATAAGGCACGTCCCTCTAAAGATGGTTGCGATAAAAAATTCAAAGTGCCCGTGGTTCACAACTGATGTTCACAAAGTTCGTTACAAGTTGTACGCTAGATGAAAGCTTAGGCCCTTAAGTTTTAATTGAGAGTTTTTTTGTGTGCTCGCAACCAGTAATTTTTTCGTGACCCGAAGAGCGAAAAAAAATATTTTCTATCGAAACTGAGCACTGACTAAACCTCTTAGAAGCTGTAAAACAATCTACGATCCACTGGTATAGGAAAAAGGCCTGTTTTCGATAACGTCCAGAAAGAAAACGACCTTAACGAGGCGTTTTTTTCAAGTTCTAAAAATAGTCTATGCTTAACTGCAGATATCCAACTGTTTTAAAGCTCTGAATTTGACTTTGAAGTTGTCTCAGAGGTTGATGTAGTAAATACTATTCGTTCTCCTAAGGCCTATGCTTTAGTTGAGGATTATGTACCCATTTGCTTTGTGAAGATGATATTACCGCATATCATAATCTCTCTTACACACACTTTCGGTGGGCCTGATAAGTAATTATTTAAGAAAAAATCGCTTTCAAAGGGTTACTATTGACGAAAATAGTTTAAAATCCTAACGGTAGGAGTACCGCAGGGATTATTGTTAGGACCAATACTTTTCTGTATTTTTATATATGACCTACCCAAAATAAGCCTGAATGTAAACACTCATATCTACGCTAATTGTGCTCAGATATACTTATCACGACCGATTGGGCTCATTGAGGATCTTTTTGTCAGAATAAATGAAGACCTGAGTATACCATACAACTGTTCACTATGCAATGGTTTCAATCTAAGTCCTAACAAATCCCACCTGCTGCCACGATCCAGTAAGCTTGAACAATTAGCAACTCAAATTTGTTGATGCTGTCACAAATATCGGTTTTAAATAAAATTGTTCTCTCTGCCGTTGAATATAAAAACAATGGTATCAGACGAATCTATACTGGGCTACGTAAACTTCGGTTTATTTCTAGTTTTACTCCGTTTGACACTAATCTAAGGTTAATAAAAACGTTATTTATGCCTATTATTGATTATGCCACTGTTGTTTACTGCAAGCTCAACTCCCTTTCTCAGCACAAGTTGCTTGTGGCGCTTACTGATATGGTAAGTTACGTGTATGGTCTCCGTCGGTATGAACACATTTCACAGTTCCAAAAAATTCGATTCGATGCATACTCCAGAAAATTTAATATTATAATGCCCTCTTTCAACTATTTGAACTCGTCGCGTCTCTTCTTAGTATATGTCACCAGACTCTAGACAACAACAGAGCAAACACTTGAAGCTATTAAATTCAAAAGTGCTGTATTGGAAGACATTGAATAAGCAACACATAACTACTCTTTTCAAATCTTTTTTCTTTTTTCTTTTATCTATTATCTATTTTCTGCAACATTCTTTAAATCTTTTCAATATCTTTTTTTTCAAAGCCCTTCCTTTTCCAATATTTTTAACTTTTAAGTAACTATCAATAATTTTTATAAATTGAGATTGAAGTTTTTGCACAGGTGCTTTGCGATCCCTGCAGTATATAAGACATTTTATTTCTGAAATCATTAAACTGCTTTGAACATTGAACAGACGCTTATGTGATGCTGATTGATAGATCAGTTGTAATAGCTCCAAGTATTCTTTTATCAGCCGAAATTCTTCTCACTTCTGGAGCTCCCTTTAGATTGTATTTGAAACTAATCCCGCTTCTCGAATCCTTCGATACGTATTTTTTCCAAATAATCCTTTACTAGATAGTCGTCGGTTAGGATAAGGTTCATGGTATCTTTGTCGCACTCAAGTTGAGCTTTTATTGCAACACCCAAAAACGTGAATTACGTCTTCGTATTCTCAGTTTGTAAGTGCAGACATTTCAAATTGCGTTTCTTTTCAACTGTAATCTTGACGTAAAAAATTAAATTATGTTTTAGTTTTTACGCCATTTTTGATTGGTAAATTTTCCAAATAGGCCTTCACACCCTAAATCTAACACTTTCTGAGAACTTTAAAGGAACAGGGTACGGGAATTAGGGTTTTGACAGGTAGTCAAATAAAGCTATAATTTTTATTGAATTTTATATGAACAAAACGTTTTTTTGTTGAATTACCTATTAATTACATTTATTATTTCTTCGTAGGCTGAAATTTTTATGGTTTAGGTATATATAAAAACTTTACCTTTTTAGCATTTTTTAAAACTTTTTAATAGCTGCTGTAGAATGGGGTGAAAAGCAAAAAAATTTTTTTTTGTTTATTGCAATTTCGAAAACTTTTGACGTAGCTTTAATGTGAGCACATTTAAATATGAGTCACGTCTCCTATTTTCAATGCCTATCACCACGTTGCCGTAATATAAGCCTTCTATTAAATTTTAGGCCAAATATGCCCCGTTCACCCCGCTGTTGGGGTGAGTAACCATGGGAAATGGGTGGCTAGTATCACCAAGGCGTGACTTACAACTACAGTAGGGTGCAGAAAACAACCACCTATTCCACTTAAAAGGTAAAGTTTTTATATATACCTAAACCATAAAAATTTCAGCCTACGAAGAAATAATAAATGTAATTAATAGGTAATTCAACAAAAACACGTTTTGTTCATATAAAATTCAATAAAAATTATAGCTTTTATTCGGAATTGGAAACATCCTCTTCAATATAAGTTGATCTCAGCAGACTTACTAGATGAGGTGAAAAGTAATCGCCTTGGGAGTGAAAAAAAAAATTTTTAAAGGTTTTTTTATTTTATTCAATATAGTCACCTTTTAGTTTGATACACTTATTCTAGCGATTTTCCAACGTGTTGATCCCGTCCGAAAAGTAATTTTCCGGAAGGTCTGTAAAATACTCCTCCGTGGCGTCGATGATTTCCTCGCGTGAGCTGAATTTTTTATTGATAATCCATCTTTCTAGGTTTGGGAAGAAGGAGCCAAATCGGACGAATACGGTGGATGCGACAGCAATTGGAGCCGTAAGTCACTGATTTTAACCATGGTTGCGATGCTCTTGTGTGCCGGTGCACTGTCTTGCAAAAACAAAATTTTTTCGCGTCATGTGAGGCCGTTTTGCAGCGATTTCGGCCTTCAATCGCTCCAATATGTACAGTAATACTGGCTGTTGATGGTTTTTCCTTTTTCGAGGTAGTCCACGAAGAGTATGCCATGACATTCCCAGAAAACCCTCGTCATAACCTTTCCGACTCATGGAGCCTCCCTCGGCCGCTTCGCCGGAGCACTCGTGCCACTTCAGTCCATTGCCTAGCACTTATTCTGTTCTCTGGTGTTCAACAGTTACCAATCGATGCCAAAAATCCGCCCGATTCCGGATCAGCAAGTCCAAACACTCTTTCAAAATGCTCTCGCGTTCGTGTTTTTGGTCAGGATTGAGTATGCGCGGCACCCAGCGGCAGGATAACTTTTTTACATGCAGAATATTGCCAAAAATATGGCATATCCATGGACTCAGTACTAATCTTTGTGGTATCTGCTAGCTTGCGCACATTCACTTTCCGTTCAGCCAACACCATTCCATGTATTTTTTTGACATTGTCCTCTGTAACCGCATCGGAGGGCCTGCCGCTGCGGACTTGATCGGTAGTGGAGTTGCGGCCACCACGAAACTCTCGAAACCAATATTTGACGGTGTAATCTGACGGAGCATTAGCCCCATAATATTTATCAAAATTTTTCTTTGCTTCCTTTGCCGTTTTGCCTCTCAAAAAATAATGTTTTATGAGAGAACGAAAATCGTTTTTGTTCATAATCAACATGATGCCAAACACGTCAACAAGAATACGGACTTCAAGGTGCATTCTGCCGGTCAAAAAAGTTACTTTTCACTCCACTCTTAAGCACGGAAATTAAATTTTGCTGTGAGCTTGTTTCAATTTTAGCGTAAAGGTTAGCGAGCAATCGCGGAAAAATTGACTTTGGCAAAGAACTTTCCTTACACCCCTTCTTGTTCATCTATGTCAAACCAAGCGACTTTTGGGGGATGAAAGAAAGCAACATCCAAGGGCTGTGTCAGGTGGGTCAAATTAACTCAGATAATTTCGTTAATAAACTATTTCTCATTCAAGCTCCGCTCCGCCTAAGTCTCTTTTTCAAATTATCGGGGAGTAGTTCTTGCCCAGGTGTATAGTAGTATGTTGGCAAAGATAAAGATTTTCTCAATGCAGTACATTGGAAATTTTATGTCTGAACACATAAAATTACAAAGCTGTAACGGTTGTAACAGGTTCTAGTATTCTTTCATCAGTCGAAATTCTTTTCACTTGTGGAGCTCCCGCGTTAGGTCGTGTATTTGAAACTGATCCTGTTTCCCAAATCTTCGATATGTATTTTCAAATACTCTTTCACTATGCAGTTGTTGGTTAGAAAAACGAAGACATTTCAAATAGATTTTCTCAGCAACAGTAACCTTGGCGTAATCTTTAATCTTTTATATCATTCTCGTTTGGTAAATTTTCCAAATAGGCCTTTTAAATCTCCAAACGTAACTTTTTCTGGAAAATTTTAAGGAACTAGATAAGAAAATAAAGGTTTTGACAGGTAGTCAAATAAATGAGCACGCTTTGAAACTTTTTAATAGCTACTTTAATAATTGGAAAAATATAAATTCCTGTAAAACCATTCTTATTGGCAACTGTTGTTAGATGTGTAGATAAAATATCATTAATTCCTTTTTTTTACCTGCTGCGGGTTTTCATAAGTATCATAAAATCTGGGTTTTCTTGATTATCTAATTATTATTCTTATGTTCATAAGAAAAAAATAGTAAAACGCTATGTTTATTATGCATTTTCTGTAGAAAAATCAGATCAAAGTCAAAAATTAACATGGATAAGAAAAGTATATATATGAAGACTTAAACAAGATATCAATTTTATTTGAACGCAGCTCTTGTTCGGATATTGAATACTATTTTATTTTGAATAATTTATAGTCTTTATTTAAACTAAGCTAAATGTAACAAATGTAACATTTAAACCTAAATGTAAGCGAAAAAACGTAACGTTATCTTATAATTGTACTACGGATGTATTGTATGACACTTTAAAGTGAGAAATGGATGTTAATTCCGATACAATCAATTAACACTCTTTGCTGTTACTTCAAGAAGAAAACACGTGTTATTTAAACCTCATTTTTCGATCCCTATTTTATTCTACACGTTCTAACACACAGATTAAACCCTACACATGTATGCATAAGTACATACGTATATTCACTCGCGATTGCTGTCTTGCCCATTGTCTTTCTCCTTTTAAAGGCTTTTCTGGTGGTTGTGCATAAATCGCATTTCCCGCGCCGTGTAAAAATTGATCATTTTAAACTTTAACCTCAACTGTCATCAGCTGGGCGAAACTGACCAAAGGTCGTAAGATGCTGTAATAAAAAAAAAATTAATTAACAACATTTAATAAAAAAAGAAAGCTGTACTAATATATACTTTATACCTTAACATATTGTACATTGGCTAATTAGTTAAAACAAAAGCCTGTAAAAGTATCGAAATTGTCATCGGATGCGGATCAAAAGGGTGGAGCATCACGTCGTACAGCCAGCTATATTTCAGGTCGTATTCTTAAACAAGAAGGGAACTTCAAGAATGTGCTTAGTCTTAAAGCGAAAATTCGACGAGGAGAAGTAGAAGAAGGTCCGGCAGAAGAAGATTATGATGACATATTTCATAGGTTACAAGAAACGTATTGCACTTACCGTGGTGAATAAGTTGATGCTATCGACAATGACAAGTCAGCATCTAAGGAGAAGATTGTGAAAAGTGAACCCATAGGTGCTTCTTATAATGAGCTTTAGTTACCACAAATTCAAATTTCGCAATTCGAGGGCTCGTACACAAAATGGCGGGCTTTCCTTGACGTATTTTTATCTTTAGTAAACACAAATATAAAGCCGGGTGAAATTGAAAAACTTCATTATTTAAAATCATCTCGTATAGGTGAAGCTGCTCGTTTGTTACGGCATTTAGGCTTGTATTCACACAATTATGACAAAGCATGAGAAATGCTTGTTGCCAGATACCACCACAAGCGAATGTTGGTAAACGCCCAGTTTCAACTTTTCTTTGATCAGCAACAGTTGACAAAGGAGACTGAGCATAAAGTCTCTATTGG
Source organism: Volucella inanis (assembly GCA_907269105.1). Classification (NCBI taxonomy): domain Eukaryota; kingdom Metazoa; phylum Arthropoda; class Insecta; order Diptera; family Syrphidae; genus Volucella; species Volucella inanis. The sequence goes on along the minus strand of OU026153.1, from coordinate 111,705,596 downwards.
ACACGTCCCAGGAATGTTTTCATGCCCTGGAAAATTTACGATTGCCAATTAGTTCTTGGGATGACGTATTAATTTATATATTGGTACAAAAATTACCTGGTTTACTCAGCGTTTGTGGAAAGCAAAGTAAGGTAATTCGAATGGCTTAAAGCGGTTTTTCTTCACACAAGGCTGTTGCTGTAGAGAAGAAAACGGTGTTGCAGATCGTGAAGAAGCAGTTAGCATGGCAGGTATTTGGTAAATAAAAATAAAATCCCTTCGGATTTGTAAAAAGTTCATTGACTTGAAGATCTGCAAACGATCTAAGGCAGTGGACAGAATCAGGGTTTGTCGAAACTGTTTGGCGTACAGCCACAAGACAACTAGTGCAGAAACACCATTCTCTGCTGCATTTTAATAATATCAATTCCAAACCTACAACGAATTATAAAAATACAACTGCAGGTACACAAACATTTTAAACTAAAATAAATATCAATCCATCTAAAGTTGTCTCTTCTGAACTTCATCAGCCAAGTGTTCTTTTGGCAACAGCAGTGATTCGAGTCAGGTCGTCAAGTGGAAACTATCTTCATCTTAGGGCGTTAGTTGATCCTGGATCTGAAACAACTTTTATTACTAAGTCAGCTATACAATTGTTAGGGCTTCATGAACGGCGAACTCTCATTAAGGTATCTGAATTGGGAAAGGATAGAAGTGGTTCATGTCAACGGTGTGTAAGTTAAGTTAGATGCCTTACGTTGGTTTCATCAACTGGAAGGAAGATTACAGGAAAACCCCACACAGCACAAGGAGCATTCCAAATGTTTAAAGAAATGCAAGGAGCTTCGTCAGATGGCAGAAATTGACGAAAAAAATACCATACTGGATACACTACACCATTTCTCTATTCCTCACCATACGGTATTCAATAAGACAATCTACGAAGCAACAAAGATTTCTTGCAATCTTGCGTACTGCAAACGATTTGTATGTATGTACAATTGATTTGTGCAATGCACCGCCATTGCAACTCGAATCAGACGGATCAAGAAACACATCCCGGAAAAGACGGACTTGCTCGATGGGCACGTTACAAACCGAAACCGATAATTTAAACGGCCACTCCGAAAAATCTGCAATTTGCTATCAAATATTGCAATCGAAAAATAAGATATTTAAACGACATAACACAAAATATACAAAAAAAAAACTAACAAAAAAATCCCAATCAGTCATTTCTATTATTTTAAAAATAATTTATTCGTTAATTAGATAATTATAAATTTCTTATCCTAGATTTTCCTGCACCTTACAACACAACACACTCAATCACACAAAACCTTTTATACCCAGTCAACGTTGCGAAGTTCAGAAACTCCAAAATGTCGAACTTTCAGTAGCACTATCAACGTCATCCCCTTAAAACACAACACTTTAATCTATCAACAAGTATTCATTTTCTAAAATAATTTAAATATAACCTTCAATATAATAGTAAAAAGTAATAAAAATCTTAAACTAAGTTAGAATAGATAAAATATAAATTACATTTATCGGAAAATAATAAAAATAAATAATCATGTAAATAAAAACTTACAGCAGAAGCAGAAGGCGGATTCATGGCATTATACAAAAACGTGAACACCACACACCCTTTGACAGGTAATTAAAAAAAAGGCAAACTTTCGTCGAACATTGTCGCACTGCACAACCGAAAAATGCGTACGCCGAGAACAGTTATCATTTAAAATAACACCACAAATTTTAGCACGAATTTGTTGGGAAAATGATTTTAATGTGTTTTTGCATTTTTCCGTTTTCCCACGAGTATCACTTTGCCAAGAACAAAAAACACGATTTGACGATTGTGTACTCGCGCTGGTGTACACAAATCCAAACGACAAAGAATATTCGGGAAGTAAGGGGAGCAGACAAAAAATATTAATAAGAAATTAAATAGAATGCACTTACCTTTATTATTTGTTTTACTTTACTCACACACACACATGTTTGTAACCAAATTATGTTCTGCATTTAATTACCGATTGCGGATTTCTTCAGTATATTTCTATTCTTCGGCGGTATAACATCATTACAAAATGAAATGGTCTTTGAAAAGCCTTTTCTAAAGTGTTTTCTTAGTAACTTATCTAAAAGAGCCGGAAATGAGTATTATGTCGAAAGCAAAACATTTAAAAATACCAGAGACATTTGTGAGAAAATTATTATATTATATATTACCGACATGCGGTAATTTCGGTAATGGGTCAGGTCAGGTACCAAAGCAAATACATCTAATAAGGATAATAATAATAAGGATAATAATAGGCAATCAATGATCTTATGTGATTTTATTTGCCTGAAAAAAGAGGAATGTCTTTCGGGCGCGGCTTGTATTGAACCGGCTTCTGATTTGGAAGTTGAATTGATAAAAGTCTTAATATACAATAAAACATCTTTTTAGAAAAGTAGCAAATGTTAACAAAAAAAAATACATAATTATATATATACGTTATATCCAAACGCAATAAGTAAGTGTAAAGCTTTGTGTATAAAGGAATTCAATTTCAGATATTTATTATTATTGTTCATTTAAATAATTATTATATATCTACATTTACAAGTATATTTTTTTTATTGTAATGATAAGTATCCAAATTGAAGAAGTACGTGTAAATTTTGCTTAAGGTGATCATTCTCATGAGTAAAGCGATCTGGGGGTCCTACTTGTCCACCGTAGCGTGTTTTGTATTGTATATATGTTACGGTGGTTGAATTCGCAAATGTACTGTTTACTAATGTCTTCTATTATATTTTTTGCAAGGTGTTTTCTAAAAGGTGTTTTCAAAATGTATTGTCGATTTCGACGGTACAGAGAATTATTTTCTCCTATGATAACATAGAAGCGAGGTTTTTCAAACTTCATGTGGATCGTACCTGGTTGCCAATCAGAAGTAGGTATTTTCTTATATATAGTAAACTTTCTGATTTTCAGCCGAAGGTGGTAGAGGTCTGGTATTAACACTGGTTTCAAGTTATTCGTTATTACAGAAAATTGAGTTTGAAATTGAAGGGATATTATTAGTAATTCAAGATGTTTCCTTTACGAGGAAATCCTGTAATTTAAAAGAGTGATATAAGGGTCAGAATTTAATTCAAGACATTTGTATAAAAGTTTTTTCATAGTATGAATGCAGAACCCCGCTTGAGCATTTGGCCTAGGCTAGTAAGGAATGACAAATTTTTGAAACTCATCAGAGTTGAAAGATAGTCCATCATGACTTACCATTATTTGAGGGATTCCATGGAAAGGCAGAAAAGATGTACTTTCAATGTGTTATAATGACATTACTTGAATGATTTTTTTTTAATTGGGCTATCTCAATATATCTACTTGAAGAAATAGTCGACAACAAGGAGGTACATATTTCGGCTCAGCTCAAATAAATCCATCCCCACCTTGAACCAAAGAATAGCGACAACATTGTGTGAAAGTATTGGTCCCTTGCTGTTGTATGTCCAATGACGTATACAAACACCTTACTAGTTTACCATGTTAGCAATATCATTGTTAATGTTAGGCCATTAAATTACACTTCTTGCTAGGTTCTTGCATCTTTCCATACCTATGTGACCTGCATATTGAGCAAGAGTTTATTATGTTGCATGTTATGTGGAATGTATAGCCGATTGGGTTTGAAAAGATGATTATCGAGAATTTCGAGTTTTATGAGGCATTACATAATTTTCAAGACATTTTTTACTGGGCCAACCGTTCAAACGATACATAATAACTTTTGATAAGTTATTATTATTTTTGATGTCATGACGAATTTAATCTTCTTTTGCCCTAGACATTCAAATAGGAAGAGATGGCAAATGAAAGTTACAAATTTATCAAAATCTCTTCATTGCACAAATCGGCACGAGACAATGTTTTGGAGACGAACATATACTTTCCCGGTTTAAATATTAATTTCAAATCACATAAAAGACGTCTTAGAACGCTGTAATCTAGCAGAAACTTTATGCAACGTTTTATCAAAGAGCGGCAAGAGTGGCTTGTAAATCTGTAGCCTTACCATATAGATATAAAATTTGTGCACCCTTATAGAATGGCACAGTTTGGGCATAGTTTTGTTGAGATGTTAGAGTAGCAGATGCCTGGTCAATAAGAAATGACTGCACCGACAGCACATTTTGATGCATCGACTGAAAGCGTGAAAAGTTTGCTAGAGTCGAAATATGTTAATACTTTCGTATCTTTCATGCTGTTCTGACCAATGAATATTTTGATTCTTTTTTTAAAAGGTTTCGTAGGTTGCACTTTCGAACGATAAATCCTAAATAACGTTGCAAGTAAGACACTAACTGTGGTCTAGGCATAGCATATATTATCTCCTTTTTAGTCTTATGTAGCCGAACTGGCGTTGAAGATATGATTGTCGGTCAAATCAAATGCAACTTCGGTTTGAAAACCGATTTTGTTTTCTTAAATTTTAAACCTAAATTCTTAGCTCTTTGTAAAATTGTAACAGAGTACTATCATGCTGTTTTTTAGTTGCGACAAAAATTTAAAAATTGTCGATGTAAATCACAATGCTAGATATATCAGAAAACTTCCGAATGGGGTATTAAAAGTGCACAATTGCATGACTTTTGGTCTAATTGAATGACTTACCATCATCAACAGCAAAAAATTGCACACTATTTCATGTGGCTTTTAAATCTTCTGTGTTAAAAAATGAGTGATGGGGGCGTGATGTAGCTTCATTAAGATTTCACGAATCTAATATACACGAAGTTGGCCATTCGGCTTTCTAAATACGATTTTCAAGCTGACCCATTCTTTTGGTTCGGTAACCTATGTTATGACTTTCAATCCTTCTAAACATTACAACTCACTTTTCAATCCAGGCATTGAACTATACGGAATTTTTCTTATTACAACTGGACGAACATCACTCTTAAGTTTTAAATGACACTTCCCTTCTAGACAACCTAAACCCCTAAAAAAGTCTGTATAATTAGATGAAAAACTAGGAACGCTATTGTCATTTTCACATTTCTTTGTACACATTAACGTTACATAGCTATTATTAATATCCGTGCATTGAACTTAACTCATTTGAATGCAAGTATTCAGTAATAAAATGACTTCGTTATTGAAATATAATACACACTTAAAAAAATTTAACTTTGTGAAAAGTGAAACAATGTCAAACAATCTAAAATGCAATATTCAAACGAATTAATTTTTTTTTTTCAGTAAATGCAATAAGTTTTTCAGCATTTGGTTTAATATATTTATCGGATATTCCGAGTAAATTATATTGCTTAAAAGTAAAGTGAAGTGTAAGAAGTGAGATTGGCTTCCCAAAAAATCGATGGAATCCCCGATCAAATTCAACTTCAAGCTAGTTCCCCGTACACTGTCTCAATTCATAATGAATTAGTAGACACGGAGTCACTTTTAAATACTCCTCCTGCCGCCCTAACAACGGAAACCGAAACCGCGCTGCCTATCCCGCCCGCACCCGAACCACAAAAACCGCTCAAACAATTCGGAACTTCATGGACCCCCTCCGAATGGAAAAGCCGACTCGAAAAGTTGAAAGTGGGAAACCATACCGTATTCTACGTTGAAGGGGCTCCTCAACACGCTGATGTTAGTTGGGTGCGGAATTTCTTTCACCGAAATTATGCCATCACCATTAGCGAGTGCGAGATGATTTCCCCTGCTGACTCCAATAGTTCCTGCAGCTTCAAAATCAGCATCCCAACCAAATATTCATGGATATTCCCCACTTCTTCTGGTAAGGCCACTAAACCTGGGAAGATAAGTATCACTAAATGCTTTGAGAAACGAGAAAACCCACGTGTCGACGACAACCAAAATTCTAAAAATAAACGTAATGATAAGCTTAAAAAAAGACCGCTCACAAACCCCCTTCCAACTAAAAAGCACGCTAACAAAAAACGAAGATCTCTAGAAGATCTCAATCTTCTACGCCCCCGATCCCAGCAAACAACTCATTTCCTAACTTCGACCTACAAACTGGAGCTAAGTACCCTAATTTTATTAACTCCCATACACTAAACCCAACATCTCATCCGGCGCCCAATTCCATATCCAACCACCAATCTCCATCTCCCTCCCCCACTGCCCCTATTCTTGATCCTCTTTTTCCCCCTACAGTTAAACTAACCCAGCAAACCAATGGAACTACAGAAAGTCGCTATGCACTCTCTAGGCTTAGAGAGAGAAAGATATATGAAAACATTCGTCTCTTTCTCGCCTATCTACACGACAAATCGGACTCGGTCTGCTACGAAGGGAAGACCAAAACCAGCGTCATGGTATCCATCCAGCAGGAAGGCCTCCCTACCGACCCTATCAGTCTCAGGAACCTTTATGTCAGGTACCACGAGATTTTTAGCATGTCCCCTCAGAAAGTAGCAGACGACCTTGCTGCATTCGGCCACTACGTTCACTCTAAACGAGTCTCACACCTACAGCGAAACCGAGCTGACCACGATAAATTTTTTCGTCCATAACGTGCCTTCCTCGTCAGCACTTAAACCATCCCGACATACATCTCCACCACACAACATCCCTCTTACATTTTACTACCAGAATGTAAGAGGTCTTCGCTCTAAAACCAATGCTGTCCTACGTCAATCGCATTCTCTTCCCTTTGATATTTACGCCTTGACTGAAACCAATTTGATTCCCGACATAAAGAACCAGGAATTGTTCCCCCCTACTTTTAATGTTTTTCGCGACGACGATCCTACCCGCCCACATGATGATTCCCCCTGTCGAGGCGTCTTACTGGCGGTCCACAACAGCCTTAACTCTTCTCCCATTAGCATCTCCTCATCCTCTAAAGTCGACTTTGTCGCTATAAAAATATCACTCCCCTTCAAGTCCCCTTACGTTTTATGTTGCTACATCCTGCCAGCTCAACCTACCGAATCTTACCAACTTGTTGTCGATGCGATCGACTATTTAATTGACCTGTCTGACTCTACTGACGATATCTTTGTTTTCGGCGACTTTAATCTACCTCAGCTACAGTGGATTCCATCAGACGATCAATCGTTCTTCATCGCTTCAAATGCCAACTCAGCTAAGGAATGTCTCTTCTTAGATCGCTTAACAGACTCAAGTCTATGCCAAGTCAGTGATGTATCCAACTATATGGGCAGGCAATTGGACCTTATTTTCACAACAGATTCCATTAACTCCTCAGTCTCACTTTGTCCCCTATCTCTCTCTACAATCGATAACTACCACCCCCCCCCCCCCCCCTTCTACTTTCATTTTTTTCATAACTCTTCTTTCCAGTCCACTCCTCCCACAACTCTCTCATCCTACGACTTTCATAAAGCAAACTTTCACAAAATCAGTGACTATCTTAGCAGATCCCCCATTAACTTTCACAACCTAAGCGTAAAAGATGCCTTATCCATTTTTTATAAAGAAATATTTAATTCTTTCAGCCATTACGTTCCGTTTTCTCGCCTTAAAACATCATCTACTAGTCCTCCCTGGTATAATCGCAAGCTTCGTTCCTTACGAAACAAGAGAAACAATTTATGGGCTGTTTTCCTGCGTACCAGATCCTTGTCCGACTATTCCAACTATCTTGGTGCTTATCTTCATTTCACCGAACTTTACGATTCCCTTTACCAGCGTTACCTTAACAATGCGCAAGTCAACCTTATAAATGACCCTAAGTCCTTTTACCAATTTGTTAACTACAAAAGAAAGTCCGATGATTACCCTCCTTCCCTCTCTTTCAACAACAAGTCATCAACCGATCCACTCACCACTGCCAACCTATTTGCCAGCTTCTTTAAACAATCCTTCACCAACGACTCCCTCCTATTTTCGTTACCTACCGAACTTCTCCAACGGCCCACATCTCTCTCACATCTTGGATCCCTCTTATGTCGAATATAGTCCAAAGGTATGATATCGCACGATCTAGGCGGCCAATTTACCGTAGCATAACGTGAAATTAAGTGTTCACCAAAATGATTTCTCAACAAGTCCATTGTTTCACGCGGTGTATGGCTCGTAGCGCAGTCTTGTTGAATTCAGAGCTCACCCAGATCATGTGCTTAAATTTCAGGAAGCACATAGTCCGTTAATGTGGCGCGATTATGGCTACAATTGACGGTAACATTCTGATTTGCCCCATTTTTGAAGAAATATGGACCAATGATTCCACCAGCCCATAAACCACACCATACCGTTGTTTAGATGGATGTAATGGTAAGTCTTGGTACTCTTCGGTTGCTCATCAGCCCAAATACGGCAATTTTGTTTATTAATTGTCCATTGAGCCAGAAAAATGGCTTCATCACTGAACAAAATTTCGCGATAAAACACCGGATTTTCATTGAGCTTTTTTAGAGCCCATTCACTGAAAATACGACGCAAATTCAAGTCGCCTGGCTTTAGTTCTTGCACAAGTTGAATTTTATACGCTTTTATCCCGAGATGCTCACGTAAAATACGTCAAGTTGTCGAATACACCAAGCCAAGCTGCTGACCACGACGACGAATCGATTCGGTATGGTCTTGGCTTACATTCCCAACTACAGCTGCTATAGTCACTTCACTACGTGCTAGATGTGGTCTAACCAGTCGAGTATCATCAGAGTAAGTGCCATGAACTGTTCTTAGAAGTCCTTTTAATTTTTCATGTGAATTTATGTAAAGTGTATTTCTTATAAATTTTGTGTTGTGTAATTTAAATGTGTTATTATTTGTTGCGATGTCTTCATGGCAAATAAAAAACTTTTCCAAAGTAACCGCTTAAGTTCTCCGGTTTCGGTGTTTGACGTAGCTTCACCCTGAAAATTTTGATTGATTTTGAGCTGTTAGGCATGTTATTCTGGAATATCAGTAGCTAGAAGTGACATTCTAGCCAAATGTCTTTTGGGCTAATCTGCCTCTTTGACAAACTTGGAAACACACTCGAAGGCGTCATCGTGAATCGTCTGAATGAAGCTTTGGAATGCGCCGGCGGTCTGAACGAACGGTAATTCGGCTTCAGAAAATACAGATCAACCCTGGATGCCATCGAGATGGTCGTCAGCATAGTTCTCGACGCTACGGCTGGAGAAAGATTGAAAGGCGGTTCCAAGCAATACAGAACTGTAGTGACGTTTGACGTGAGTAATGCTTCCAGAGAATCGTGCGCGATTACTTCAGGGGTAGAAGGCTACTACACAACGGAAATTACGACTAGCAGCACGGAGGTGCTCGGCATGGTGACCAGTTTGCTGCAAATAATTGGATTGGACCTGGCAGCACAGTGAACAGTAGACAGTAGACCGAAGCAATCCTCTTGACCACAAGGAAAAGGAGGGAAGTGTGTTCCTTTCAAAGTGGCTATTTTGCGGTCATATCAAAGCCTTTCCTGCGATATTTGGGAGTCCACCTAGACGCAAGGATCTGCTTTAAGGGTCATCTAAAGGAAGTAAAAAGTAAAGCCGACAGGATCACGATGGCTCTGTCCCGGATAATGGGAAATACATCGGACATCCGGTCTAGTAAGCGAAGACTGCTAGATTGTACGCGGCTCCCGTCTGGGCATCGGCAATGGCTAAGCGCTCTTATGCGGCCGGAATAACTTCCACACACCGCTTGAGCGCGCTCCATGTAGTGAGTGCATATAGGACCGAATCTGTACACATATTGGCTGGCATGCCACCGATCGACCTGATCGCAGAACAGCTGCAGAAGGTCCGACGGGACAACCTGCCAAAAGCGATTACAATTCGTGCATGGCAAAGTAGATGAAGCTGGTTCCAAAAGGGTAGATGAACGTATGCCCTTATCCCCAACGTCAATGAATGGCTGCAGAGGAGGCTTGGAGAGGTAAACTAATCTACCTAAACTACTACTAAACTACCTCGCGCAAGCCTTCAGCGGACATGGCTGCTTTAGAGGATATCTCTGGATATACTGGATATCTCTAGTATGTCAAGCAGCCCCTGGAAATGGCAGACACAATCGTGACATTCATTATGGATCTAAGAGCTATAGAACGCCGAGGGTAAAGTAAGCATTTCCAGCGACTTGGAAGCCTACACTGACATTTAGGCTTTCGATCCTTTTGAGTGCTCTTTAAAAAAAAAAAAAACTCGCGCACGAATAAGTTGGTCACCAGTTGAACTCTCTCCCATCGCTTAAGATATCTTACCTTCTCCACGGCTGTGTCTCCTTGAGGAATTTCTGGTATTATTTCTCCGACTGTATCTATCTTTAGTAGACCTCTGTCTTTTTCCTAGCTTGTGCCCGTATCGTATCGTACAAACCATCTGCAATATGCACGACTGCAACAAAGCTTCGTAGTTCTGATTCACTCATTGAATACTGTATGGTGAGCAATAAAGAAATTGTGTGGTGTATCCAGTTCTTTTTATCAACTTCTGCCATCTGACAAAGCTCCTTGCATCCCTTTAAGCACTTAGAATGCTCCTTGCGCTGTATGGGGTTTTCCTGGAATCTTCCTTCTAGTTGATGAAACCTACGTAAGACACCTAACTTAGAGGCATCAAACCCAGGCTTACATTCGGTTCTAAATGGTAACGATACCTCATATCTACCAACAGTCAATCTTCTTGTTGTGTTGATATTATGCTTTTCACAGTTTAGTGTTCAAACACAACTCCTCCAATTTCCAAAGCCTTTGCAGCTGAGTGTCGTTTTCGAAAACCTGTAAGAAGCTATGGACAGGTTCTTTATTTTGCGAAAGCCAAGGCGAAGCCAACTCAACTCTGATTCCTGTGCAATTGGCGATCTTTCATCACCACCATCCTAAAATAAATTCAGAGTAAACATCAACTCCCAGGAGAATATCAACAGTTGCAGGTTCATCGAATCGTGGACCAGCTAACCTTAAACCTTGGATGTGGTCCCAATTTTGCAGAGCTATGGCAAAAGATGGCCCGGTAGCATCGACCAATTCACCTCAGTATTTTTTGTTCAGTGTGAATGTGTTAAAGTACTGAATTGCCAAATTGTAAACTGTATTACTGTATTAACGGTATACCAATTTAGAAAGCTATATAAAGCCACACATAATAAAAGTCTGTCTCTCTCGTTAGAAACTTCTCACCGTGTTTTTCTTTCCTCTGCTGCAAACCCTTTACTTCTGTTAATAGGTTATGAGCCTAGTCCATGTTGAAAAAGTAAGAAAGTAAGGATTCAATTAAAATTAAAGGGGTGTTTCGTAAAGCGAACATAATTTTAACCAGTTAATTTGTGTAAATATTTTTTGTGGAAAATATGACGGAACACGGTATGCCCGGAACAAAATCGCAAAACTAAAGGGAAGGGAAAATTATGATACGTTAAACAGGCAGCCAAAGAATATTTGAGAATTCGTTCGCTGTGGAAATACCATGTGTTGAAACATCTGGAGCAGAAAGCGAAGAAAAAGATGCAGTCGCAAAAGCGAAAATATTGCTCTCAGTCGACGAGATAAACTACTCATACGTGGCGCCAGCGGCAACGGAACATAATGCGTGGAAAATTCGGAAACTGCATTTAAAGATAGCAGAGTCACACGCAAAGTAGCTGTGTTAACAGCATTGGTTTAATTGAAATTGGACAATTGTGAATTTATTGAGGATTATGTGAACCGAAGGATGATTTTGTGGGCGAAAGTCAAAAAGATCGGCTTTAACATCGATGACGAAATTATTGGCTCGTTGATGCCAAGTGAATTGCTGCACATGTACAGACTTTTAAATTAAATTCGGAAAAAACATTATCGATGGACAAGGTGAAAACAACGTTGCTGTAAGATGCATCGTTCGAATGTTCACATAGCGGCGAGAGTGCATTCTATGGAAACAAGAAATGAAAGCCGATGACAAAAGGGGGAAAGAGTACTGTTAATTGCTTCGAGTGTGGTGAGTATGGTCATTTTGCGAAGAAATACAAAATCAAGGACAAAAACGAAACGAGTGAATTATTTTCGTCTTTAATTTCAAAAAATATTAGAGACGATTGGTTCATTGATTCAGGAGCATATGCCCATATGACAATGAAGCGGAACATATGTATTCGAAAATAAAAAACAAATCGACAGTGGTGATGTGACATTGGCAAAGAATGGCAAAATGTCAATAGTGAAAAGTAGTGGAGACGTGTGTATGTTGAATAAAAGCGGAAAGCCTTTTATCATGAAAGATGTGTCAGTTGTGCCGGATTTGTGCACAAATTTGGTTTCAATTTCCCAAACGATATGAAACGGAAACAAAGTAAGTGATGTTTGGCGATCGTAAATGTATCATTACAGAGAATCTGGTGGACGATATGTTTAAATTAGACTGCAAACTGACGGCCCTTCAGCAACGAATGCAATCCTTGCTTGGAAATGTTGGAAAATCGGAGGTGCAATTGTTTGGTGGAGCGCGATTGTACATCACATTTATCGATTACTACAGTCGCATGTGCATTTGGGAAATTTTTTGAATTTTGGAACTTTGCTGAAAAACAAACGGGATTGTCTATCAAGAGTTTGCGTACAGACAACGTCACTGAGTATTGCAACGGAAAATTTGAAAATTTAAGCCGAACGGAATATTACATCAAACAACGGCTCTGTACAATCCTGAGCAAAATGGTGTTGCTGAACGATTCAACCGAATCATAACGAAAAAATTGCGATGTATGTTAGTTGATGCGAGTTTATCCAATGGTTTTTGAGCTGAAGCGGTCTCAACGGTTATTTATGTTACAATTGTAAATCGATTGCCTTGTTCTGGTAACAATTTCAAAACACCGTATGAATTGTGGTCAGATAAAAAGCCAAATTTGACGTTTATGTATTTTTTCGGATGCACAGGAATGGTTCATGTGCAGAAGGAGAAACGACGCAAGTTTGACATGAAGTCAATCGAATGTATTTTCGTTTTACATTGCGCTAATTCAAAGGCGTATCGATTGTTTGAGCTAGCGACGAAGAAAATTTGTATTAGCCGAGATGTTATTTTCATCGAGGAGAAATGTAATCGCAAGGTAATTGCTCACCAATCGAATAATATTAATTATGTTTATTTACCTGCAATCATTGAAAGTGTCGCTGATAAAACTGATTCGAATTTGGGTGGTAGTGCGAGCGATAAGGAAGAAGTCAATATATTGAGCGGTGGTGGCTCGAATGTAATTATTATTAAAAGCGAAGCTGCGTTCCGTTCCGTTCCCATCGGAAATGGCAATCGTCGATCCGTCTTCGGAAATTGACGTGAGTGGCGAATGTTTTGACGCTGACGACATCAATACTTCCACGGGCGATGTGGTTGAAAACATCAATATTCCCACGGGCGATGTGGTCGATGACACAACATTCAACATCAAAATGTCAATAGTGGCTGAGCGGGCTATGCGTCGAATACGAGCAAATGTTGTAACATAGTATGCAAGGGATCCAGATACTGGGAGTGAAAATTGTAAACGATTTAAAGCAACATTCCAGGATAAAAGATCTTGGTAATGCATCATCGATTCTCGGTGTTAATACTGCAAGATCGGAAGAAAAAATACAATTTCACTCGATCCAAAAACTACATAGCGAAGATCCTGGATGCGTTCGGAATAGGGGATTGTAATCCAATATCAACACCATTGGAAACGAATCAAATTTGAACTGCAGATATGGGGCCGAAATCCAAGGCAGAAATTCAACAAATGAAGAAAATCCCCATCAAGAAGCGATTGGCAGCATGAGGCACAATTGACTCGGCCGGACATTTGTTTTGCGCTGTCAATGCTTAGACAATTTAATCGAAATCCAGGAAACGTACATTGAAATACGGTTAAAAGCGTATTCAGTTACTTAAAGGGTACCATTAATCGACGATTATTCTATCGGAGGTGCAACGACGAATTGATTGGCTTTTGCAATGCCGATTATGCACGCGACATTGACGATCTACCATCGGTAACTGGCTATACATTTGTGTTATCTGGAGCCGCAATTTCGTGGTTGATGAGTTGATGGTCGTTGTGCCAGCATCAGAAGACGCACTATCGCTTAAGCGACTTGAGTGCGAAATATTTTCCGATGCACCGAAGAACATCACAACATAGAAGGCTTTTTAAAGCCATACATAATAAAAGTCTGTTTTAGTCGTTAGCAACATCTCACCATGTTTTTCTTTCCTCTGCTGCAAACCCTTCACTTCTGCTTATATGTTAGAATGCATTTTTATTTCAGATAATAAATTAACTCTTACATGCTATATAAGAAAAAAAACGTTTAAAAATTAGTTAATTAACATTAAATTAACCTTACATACACATACATTCATATATTTCTCCAAAAACTTCCGATCACATGTCATGAATCTTAAAATAAGATGAAAATCCCACTTTTAGTTTTTTGGCCCATTACTACAACTTACCCCTACATATCTGGAATTTTGTAAATAAAATTAAATAAAAGAATAAGGTTTGTGTTTTTTTTTTTAAGATATGTATTGGGTCTTTAACTTGCGGTTTGCTAAAAGATGGCGTAACTTGTATTATTCCATTGGAACATGCGTTGGGAAGGTACTGTCATTGTACGTCATTCCAGTATATGTCAGTTATTTAAAACCTAAGCAACAATAAATTTTTTTCACTGAAATATGTCGAACTTTCTGCCTGAAAATGTGTTTTTGCGGGGAGTTTTTCTTCATTATTTTAATATGAAGAAAACTGCTACCGAAAGTGGTGATTTTGGCTTGGAAGACGATGAACGTCCTGGGCAACCGAAAAAGTTTGAAGATGAAGAACTGGAAGCATTACTCTATGAAGATTGTTGCCAAGCACAAGAAGAGCTCACAGAATCTTTGGGTGTCACTCAAGCAGCCATTTCAAAACATTTAACTATTTGGGAAACAGTGGATGGGAAGTCTTACCCCACCCACCTTATAGGCCAGACCTTGCCCCTTCTGACTACTATTTTTTCCGGTCGATGCAGAACGCCCTCACTGAAATACGGTTCACATCAGAGCAGAATATCAAAAATTAGCTTGATTCATTCTTGGCTGTCAAGTCGGCGCAGTTCTTTTGGGATGGGATACACAAATTGCCAGAAAGATGGGAAAAAGTCATAGCTTCAGATGGGCAATACTTTGAATAATACTATTGTACATGTTTTTCTTAAATAAACGTTCAAATTTTGAAGAAAAAAAAAACGCACGAATTATTCAATACCAACGAACCTCCTCACCTTTCTACAAACCACAACAACTCCAACCCCATTATTCAAATGCAATCCCACGATTTCCAATAATTAAACCATTAAGTCCGACATTTAATAACAACAATATAGCGATTTTAAACATGAGAACACCATATTACAACAATAGAGCAAACTTTAACAACACTTTAGGCATTAAAAGACATTGACACTCCCTTTCCTATATAAATATATATCTTCCAGATTTGTAAAATCATTAAAATTTTTGATTGGCACAGGAACATCTTTTCATAGAAATTGTATGTAGTTATATGAAAATTCCGTCGGCGTCAACTCCGACATGAAGGCATAACCTGATGTTAGAGTGGTTACTGGCTGGGCTAAATGTAACGAACTAACAACCAGCACGTACTAAGACCCACTGGTTGAGGATACACCGGCTCGTCCCGTAAAGCTTGACAACCACCTCTGGGAAAAATATCGAAACCTATTACACCTGAGTTTCAAACTACTACACCACCCGCCCGCCCTGGAGAAAAGCCAGTAAAAGGTTATCCATTTCTCCTTGGTGCGCGCGCAAGATTATAAAAAAAAAGACATTCCATGTATAACTATCACAACAATTCTAAACACACACACCATCAATAAACAAAAAATTCTACCAAATTTCACTGAGTTTAATCAACCAGGAAAAATGAGGTTCTTAATTTTTAAATTCAATTGCTTAAATTCAGCTTAAAGCAAAAATAGCTTTAGAAAACTGATTACTAAATTTACTCAAATACATTTCCTCTTCAAACCTCATTTTAAATACCTTGATTACATTATCCCATCAAGATTAAAATTTATAGCAAAACTCTATGTTGATGTACAAATAGTAGATATTTTTATAACAGAAACTGAAATAAAACCTAATATATTTACTTCCAATGGGTAATATAAGGCCAAAAACTGGCATTGTATTTTAGAAGTTCATAATAATGCCGATAGCCTAAGAACCCTACTTCTTGAATAACCACTTAAAGCATGAACCCTCTCTGATGTACATACAGTTGAACTAAACAGTTTCGAAACGGAGTCATATATGAGGAAACTTCCAATGACATAACAGAACTATTTTGAAGTTCTTATTTAAAGTCGGAAGAGAAAAGTACCTTATTCAAATTATGTAAAAAGTTAAGCGATGTATTCCATAAAGAAGTACAGCCGTTGACGCTTACCAACGCTATCAAACGTCAAATCAAAATAATAGATGAAATACCAACCCATACAAAAACATATAGATATCTCTACATTCACAAATTTGAAGTCCAATCCCAAATTAGAGACATACTTAACCAAACATTATACGACACAGCTTTTCCCTTGGAGCTCATCTGCGTAGGTAGTTCCCAAAAAATAAGATGTTATTAGCCGACAAAAATGGCGGGTAGTCATGGATTACCGAAAACTAAATGACAAAACCGTTAACGACAAATATCCACTACCGAACATTATCGAAATACTCGATAAGTTTGGTAAATGTATGTACATATTTTAGCACTCTAGATCTCGCCAGTGGGTTCTATCAAATAAAGGTGAATCCTAAAAATATGCAAAAAATAACATTTATAGTATAGTATAATGTGGACACTATGAGTTCACCAGTATGCTATTCGGGCTCAAAAATGCGCCTTCAACATTTCAAAGAGTAATGGATACGTCCGTAAAGACCTGAATGGTAGTGTACCTAGACGATATTTTTATCTATTCGTCATTCCTAAAAGAACACCAGGAAAAACTTTGTCAAGTCTTTATTTAAAACACTTAGATAAGCTAATCTTAAGATCTTACTAGACAAATCAAAATTCATTTTAAAGGAAACAGCATTTCTTGGACACATCTTCTCCAGAGATGGTGTCAAACCAAACCCAGAAAAAACCAAAGCGATCAAAGAATTTTCCATGCCCTAAACTGAACGCAAAATTAAATCTTTCTTAGGATTGCTCGGCTATTAAAGGAAGTTCATGAAAGACTTTTCTAAGCTCACAAAATCTTTTACAAAACGAATACAGAAAAATACCCCAATGACAATAGATGCAGAATTTACAAAAACAACTGAACTATTTAAAGATACACTCAGTAACAATCTAATTCTTCAATATCCAGATTTCTCTCAACCCTTCGTTCTAACTTCTGACCCTAGCAACTATGCTCTTGGAGCTATACTATCGCAAGGTCCTATAGGAAGGAATAAGCCAATTTACTATGCTAGTAGGACGCTAAACGCCTCTGAAATCAACTACTCGACTGAAGAAAAAGAATTGCTGGCGATAGTTTGGGCAACCAAATACTTTCGCCCTTACCTTTTCGGGAAAAATTTAAGATCATCACAGACCACAAGCTACTTCAATGATATTTAGGAACAAAGAGAGAAGAATTTTCAAAGCCCAAAACTTCACTGAACAAAGCTTTATAGAAATATTTAAAAATTTTGTTTCCCCTAAAAAACATCCACACAGATGACAATACATTTGAAGAAATTTAATCAGTTCATTTAAACAACTCATCAAGATATACATAAAATAGTAAGTTGTACCCAAATAAAAGGAACGGAGGAGAAATAAGTTCATCACTAGATTTAAGAAACGTGTGGTACAGGAAAACAACAAAGTAACAATTATAATCCACGATTATAGTAAAATTCACAAAAGCCGCATTAAAAACAAACATAAATTTCAGGTCCCTACTAATACTGCTGGCGATAACAGAGACGCATAAACTCGAAATACAAGATTTATCCAACAATTTCGACATACTAAAAATAGGAGAAGCCAGAATGATAAAGGTACTAAGAAATTGATATACATAGTTAACCTGACTAACTACGAAGACAGTTTAGGAAAAATTAAAAATACCTTAAGCCTACTAGACTAAAACGATCCAAACTTAAAAACCACAGCAACTTTTATCTTCAAATTTCAAGAACTCGAACGCAAACTCCACTCTCTTTGCCGAGGATAGGAAAAAAAAGAGGATTTGTGAACGGTCTAAGTACTATTATTGGGTATATATTTTAATTCGTGCAGTTTTTTTTTTCAAAATTTGGATGTTTATTTAAGAAAAACATGGACAATAGTATTATTCAAAGTATTGCCCATCTGAAGCTATGACTTTTTCCCATCTTTTTGGCAATTTGTGGATCCCATCCCAAAAGAACTGCGCCGGCTTAGCAGCCAAGAATGAATCAAGCCAATTTTTGATATTCCGCTCTGATGTGAGCCGTATTTCAGTGAGGGCGTTCTGCATCGACCGGAACAAATGGTAGTCAGAAGGGGCAAGGTCTGGGCTATAAGGCGGGTGGGGTAGACTTCCCATCCACTGTTTCCCTAATAGTTCTTAACCAGAATAGCAACGTGGGGCCGAGCGTTGTCATGATGGAAAATTATTGCCTTGTGTCTGGTCGCATATTCCGTGAGTTTTTCGGCTACTGCTCTCTTCAAACGGATTAATTGTGTTCAGTAGCGTTGTCCATTGATGGTTTCACCCGGTTTTAGCAGCTCATAATACAGCACACCCATCTGATCCCACCAAATACAGAGCATTACCTTCGCACCGTGGATATTCGGCTTTGCCGTTGATTTGGCTGGTTGGCCGGGTTTCACATATGATCTTTTGCGCTTGGGGTTGTCGTAATTGATCCATTTTTCATCACCAGTAACAATCCGATGCAAAACTGACTTCCTTTTGTGGCGTTCCACCAGCATTTCAGACATGCAAAACCGCCTTTCGACGTCTCTCGGCTTGAGTTCATGTGGAACCCAATTTCCTTGCTTTTGAATATATCCAGCTGCTTTTAAACGTTTTGAAATGGCTGCTTGAGTGACACCCAAAGATTCTGCGAGCTCTTCTTTTGTTTGGCAACAATCTTCATAGAGTACTGCTCCAGTTCCTCATCTTCAAACTTTTTTGGCTGCCCAGGACGTTCATCGTCTTCCAAGCCAAAATCACCACTTTTAAATCGTGCATACCACTTTTGGCACGTTCGCTGAGCAAGCGCATGTTCACCATAAACTTCCACTTTAACATTGAATTACTGAATAACCACTTAACAACCATTGCAGAGGCAATTTTAAATGCACGACTTAATATAACATAATATCAAAACATATTCTAACCCAAACAGAGATAAACAAAATTGTTTAATTTCTAAAACAAAAAACTGTTAAATAAATTTATGAGTTTCTCAACCTAAAAGTATTTTACAGTAATTCCGATATAATTTTCAGCATTGAAATTCAAGCTTTGAGCAACAACACATACTCTTTTTGCCACACCATCCTATTACCCATAAATAAAACACTTACTCTCCAAATTAGTCCCCATACTGCAATGAATGAGCATGATATCGAACAATTTAATAAAATTTGTAACCTTATTCAAGGAACTTGTAATTGTATAGAATCAAATAATCACTTTACAAATCAAGAATATACTAAAAATATCTTGCAAAACAAACCAGCAAACTGTCACATGAGCAATACCACAAGAGAAATTACAGTATTTTAACCTATAGCGAATTATACGTATACATTTTAATAATCAACACCAAGCTAATATATCGTGCAGATTCCCAACATACAGAATCACAGGAATCAATCTTATTCACTTTCAAGACTGTAAAGTTCAAATAAACAGCATAACATACGAATAAATTAGGGATACCTTCTGGGATAATATTATCATCCACCCATCAATATGCAGACAAAAAAAACCTAGCCTTTGAGAAACTACATATTGACCTAATTTCACATAAAAATTCATATCCAAAACACAATCTATGGTATTATACCAGTAATAACAATTTCTGTTCTAATTATTACCAGCATACTTTTCAAAGTCAGAAGATACATTCAGAAAGCAAAGAAATAAATAAAGACCCCAGAACCGATGCCGGACATGAAGGACAATATGTCAAGAATATCAATACCTCCTTAAAAACCCTTGCTGGAACAACAACAAGGTCGCTCTTTTGTCAGTATCGCAATTAAAAGAGGGAGAAGTTACACATTTCATATCAACACCTGCAGTAGCATCAGCAGTTACACATTCCCCATATTAACACCCAGAAGAGCATC
Source organism: Volucella inanis (assembly GCA_907269105.1). Lineage (NCBI taxonomy): Eukaryota > Metazoa > Arthropoda > Insecta > Diptera > Syrphidae > Volucella > Volucella inanis. Next base: position 111,685,279 of record OU026153.1, on the reverse strand, counting down.
AGTACATTCTATAGTTCATTCACATTAATTAAACATTTTATAATTGTATTCTTAACAGTCCGTTATGAACAACATAATTCTTTGTAATTCAGTAAAATATCTTATCGGCAAAACAAATGCAAAAATTTTTTTGTAATTAGACCCTTAACCTTGCGTTAAGAATAAAATTATTCCTTGTAATTCAGTAAAATAGTTTTATCAACAAAACATACAGCAAGAAGACCGCTGACTCCCTAGAGACTTCGGAAAGCATTAATTTAAACTGGCTGCATGCTGGTAATTATGCCATCTTCACTTGTGCTCATATGAGATCCAACTGTCAATGGAAGCCTTATTCGAGGACGCAGGCAGACCCAACTTAGGTTCAAAACAGAAAAAAAAACTCTGCTCTGAACCTTGCTTGGCAAGATCATCTGCGATTTCATTTACCGTGATCCCATTGTGACCTAGGATCCAGAAAAGGGTCACTGAATTTAGTTTTTCGGCTGCGCTTAGTGATTTTCTGCATTCTTGAACTAGGTTAGAAGTCGGAAACAGGTACAGCAGGACTCTAAGCGCAGCTTGGCTGTCGTTGCAAATGGCTTGGAGAGAGCCACCAGCTATTCGTAATAATGTTTGCTGCTATCAGGATTGCGTAAATCTCCACTTGGAAGCAGATGTACGATTTCCTAACTTGAAGTGAAATCTAACGTTGTGGTCCTTCAGAAAGACACCAGCGCTATATTCTATATTAATTTTGGAACCGTCCGTGAAGACCCGACCTGGCTGAGACTTTGGCCGAAACCAGTCCTGGGCACAGGGCAAGTCGATTTCGTATTTTCTTTCATACAAGAGAGTTCCGGTGTCATTGCATCGGACGGCATGTCCATAAGACCAGATTCATAAGACAGCCGAAGCGCAAGGTCATCATAGCTCTGTGGAGTTTTCCTGGAATGTTCCTTCCAGTTAATGAAACCTGGTGATGAAAGCACCTAACCCAGGCTTATATCCGGTTTTAAATGGTAGCGATACCTCATATCCCTCATATCGATACCCCATCAGCAACTCTTCTTATTGTGTTGATGGTATGCTTTTCACCAGTTTTGTCTTCCGCAGTTTTCTTAGTGTTGAAAGGCAACTCCTCCAGTTCCCACGACCTGCTGTTGCTAAAACAACACTTGGCTAATGAATAGCAGCGCACACTGCTTTGACATTGGTTTGCCTTGTGACTGAATACCAAACAGTTCCGACAAACCCCAATTCTGTCCACTGCCTTAGATCGTTCGCAAGTCTCCATGTCAATAAACTTTTGACAAGTTTGAAAGGAGTGTTGACCTTTACAACTTAGCTGGCGTGCAAATTGCTTCTCCCCAAAGTGCAACACCGTTTTTTTCTCTACAGCAACAGCTTTGTGAGAAGAAGAACCACTACCCTTTAAGCTACTCGTTCAAACTACTGCTTCCAAGATCCGAAAATGCGTTTCCAGGAACTCTGTAAATTGTATCAGTGTGAACAATCCTTTCGCACTACCTTACTTCTCCTCCCACAAACGCTGAGTAAAACTAGGTAATTTTTGTACCAAGATGTAAATGAATATGTCATCCCAGGAACTAACCCACAATCCTTTATTTGCTAGGGCATGGTAACATTCCTAGGACGTGTCCAATAGAGACTCCTTTGCCAATTGCTGCTCTTCAAAATAAAAGTTGAAAGATACCATGATGATATCTGGCGACAAGCAGTTCCCATTCTTTGTCATTATTGCTAGAATACAACCCTGAAATAAACGAGCAGATTGACTTGTACGAGAAGATTTTAAGCAGTGAATTTCACCCAACTTTTTATTTGTGTGGGCTAAAGACAGAAATATTTCATGGAATACCCGGCATTTTGTGTACGAGCCCTCGGATTGCGGAACTTGAATTTGGGGTAACAAAAGCTCAAAAGTTCCACAATCTTCTTCTTAGATGCTGACTTAGCATCGCCCAATTCATCTCGGTAAGTGATATATGCTTTTTTGTAAAAGACCAAAAATTTAATCAAAATCTTCCTCTTCAAAACCTTTTCCACCATCTCCTCGTCGAATTCTTGCTTGATGATCAAGTGCGTTCTTGAAGTTCACTTCTGCTTTCATCATGGAAAGACTCACACCACAACAGCGTCTCCAAATTGTTCAGCTGTATTACGAAAATCAGCGTTTTGTAAAAAATGTTTTCGTGCGATTCGAGGAATTAACGGTGCGCATAAACGACCTACTGAATACCATTCGCAAATTTGAGTAAAAGTTTACATTAATGGATAATACTTGACCGTATGGACCTCATCCAGCACGTAGTGAAGAGACTATAGCAGCTGTAGCTGATAGTGTACCCGAAGACCGTGACGAATCAATTCGTCGTCGTTCTCAGCAGTTTGACTTGGCATTTTCGACACCTTGGCGTATTTTTCGTGAGGATCTCTGCTTAAAAGCGTACAAAATTCAACTTGTACAAGAATTGAAGCCAGGCGACTTGAATTTGCGTCATATATTCAGTGAATGGGCTCTGGAAAAACTTAATGGTGTTTTACTGTGAAATTTTGTTCAATGATGAAGCCCATTACTAGCTCAATGGATATGTTAATAAAAAAAATTGCCGTATTTGGTTGATGAGCAACCCGAAGAGTGCCAAGAGCTACTATTCCATCCATTAAAAACAACGGTATGGCGTGGTTTATGGGCTGGTGGAATCACTGGTCCATATTTCTTTCTTTCAATGGTAACCGTCATCGCGCCATGTTAATGGACTATGTGCTTCCTGAAATTCAAGCACATGGTCTCGGTGACCTCTGGTTTCAACAGGACGGCGTAACGGCCATATAGCGAGTGAAACAATGGACTTGTTGAGAAATCATTTTTATTTCACGTTTTGCTACGGTAAATTGGGCACCTAGATCGTGCGTTATCACACTTTTGGACTATTTTCTCTGAGGATATGTAAGGTCTCAGGTCTTTAGAAATAAGCCAGCTATGACTGACGCTTTAGAAGCCGCCCAAAATTGGACCTTCCATATGAACCACCTCAGAAGCAGTTTTGGCCAAAATTGACGTGATATCATTTTTAAAAAGTAAATTTATGGAATTGTTCTTTTAACCGATAGTAAAAATTTTAAGTTCACTTTCAAATTGATGTGTTTTATTTTACATTATAACTTTAAAGTGTCATACAATACCTTCGTATTACAAATCATAAGCTTACAAAATTATAAAAAAAATGGAATGTATATTGTATTTCCGAACAAATTCTTTTTAACCGGAAGATAGCTTTGAGAGTGTAGTCCATGATATAAATATCAAAGGGTGGGGACGGTGTGAACTCTTCAATGCGTCTAGAGCGGAGCCAGAAGTATTAGGGAAAGCCCCATGCATCACTGAAAAACCGTTATTTTAGTCTGGTAAAATCAGCAATTACGTATTTTCGCATAGGATATATAGGGTTTTTTAATAACTACTTGACAACTTTGTTTTTAAATAAAAGACAAACCATTTGAGATATTTCAAAAACCTTATTATTGGCTTAAGTACAATCAAAACATAATGAATGTTGGCATAAACCAATGACTTAACGTAGCCCCACAAAAAATAGTCAAGCGGCGTTTAATCGCACGAACGAGGCGGCCAATCGACTGGCCCTTGTCTTGAGATAACACGCTCACCATACTTACTCTTCAATAAATCGATTGTAGCATGTGCTGTGTGGCTTATGGCACCATCCTGTTGAAACCACATGCCGTCCAAGTCCATATCTTCCAATTCGGCCCAAAAATAATCCGTGATCATGGCGCGATAACGCTGACCATTCAAAGTAACGTGACGATCGTTATCGTCATGGCCCAATAACGCCGCCGGCATGCAAATCGCACCAAACAGTTATTTTTTGTGGATAAAGTGGTGATTCATGAAGCACATGTGGGTTTTCACCCGACCAATAACGCATATTTTGTTCATTGACGAACCCATTGAGCCAAAAATGAGCTTCGTCACTGAAGATGATTTTGCGATGAAATTCATCATCTTGGCGCATCTTCTCCAGAACCCAATCGGAGAACGTACGTCGCTTCAAATGGTCTCTCGGCTTCAATTCTTGAGTCAGCTTAATCTTGTTTGGGTGTAAGCCAAGATCCTTACGCAAAATACGCCATAATGTGGTCTGAGCGATGCCCAATTCTTGAGAACGCCGTGGGCGAGAATTACGATCAAATTGGAGTTAACGCTCTTAAAGTTGCAGTCACCGACTCCGAATATCTGTAGAAAATTTTTATAATTCGCAGACGTTGCTCGTTAGTGTACTTTACCATGATGAAAATGTTGAGTTTACTAAATGAATTGACAGTGACAGTTTGATGATTAGTGAAAAAGTGCGTTCACAAATTAAATTCAAAGTTGTCAAGTCCCTATTGGAAAACCCTACAATTGGCCTTAACACAATCATGTAGATCCAATGAACCCTTCTCGGTAATAGGCCCCATGTATTTCCGATAGCTCCTCTGCACTGTATGAAGGCCGATAGCTCCTTAGAGGCTTTCGACGTGACATGTTTAGTCTAGCTTAATTTGTCATCTACGATAATACCAAGATACAAAGCCCCTTTAAAAAACTTGATGGTAATGCCTTGGTCCGTTAGGACCTCAAAAATGATATCCTAAAAGATTATGGCCGGAAATATCTCGGAGTACTTGTTTTTTAAAGTCTAGTACAAGGCCCTAAGGTAGGCAGCGAACCAACTTCAAATTTTGAACGCATTTATTTCAAGAAAGCATTTTTCAAGTTGTCCGCAACTAATTCACTTCAAATCTTAACTACATAACATATTTAGAAATATATGGTCTAAATAAGTGCATAAGATTTGTTTTTCTACGGCATAGTTCATTCGTTATTTACAATTTTCTGGCGATTTTTCTGCGAATTTTGCAAATTTGACTTTGGAAGTGCGCCATTAGGCCAAAAATCAATATATCAAAAAAGTCGTACGTACTTCTCTAGCTGTTGTTATGTACAATAAAAAAAAATTAGTGACTCATCACAATTAAAAATTTACAGGAACTGTTGGTATGGCCGTAGAATCTTCCAAAAAAGAGAGGTCATCTAAGAAACGCTGCACAGTCGCCATTCTTAAATAAATTATTCTCTAAGAATTATTTTTAACAGTCAATCACATATTCAATAAATTTCTACCTTTGTAAACTCGATTTAATTTATATTTGTCCTGAAAAAAATCACCTCTAGTGTGGCCTAACCTTCTAGATAAGTCAGACCAGCACTTACCTCCTTCTCGTAAAGACAACAACCTTAGTTTTGAGAAGATTAACAGAACGCCAATTATTAGTGTAGTATTCGTCGACCACGTCTATGGCTGCCTGCGGTTTAGAGCACACAGTCGTTAGACACGATAAAACACACAGTACAGCTACATCATCGACGTATACTTGTGGATAAACGTTGGAGCTATTGAGCGCGTTGAACAGTGATTCAACCAATATACACCATGGCAGTGGAGACAGGACGCCGTCTTGCGGGCAACCAATTTTTCACCTGCTTCCAGATATTGGATGCAGCCAGCATCCCCAATCAATCAATGTCCTATTCACATTTCAAAGCATTACTTTTATTCACGAAACTAGTACTTCATCTACGCCATGTTGTCTGGCCGAGTTACATATTTGGTCAAAAGTTGCGTTGTTGAATGTCGATGTTATAGCCAAGGCGTATAAGAATTTTGTCAAATGCATCTTCAACTCTGCCTACCAGGTTCTGAACCGCACTCTCGCAGGATCTTTCGCGTTGTATCGCCGACAGAGGATGCATTCGCAAGGCGATTTTGCGCATATGGATTTCGATCATTACCTCGCTTCTTTTTAGCAAGAAGAATATGGCGTCATCATTCAAAGATATCCGAATCAAATCGCATTTCATTTTTCTCCTTACAATTTTTTTTTTTTTTTTTTTTTTTTTTTTTTTTTTTTTTTTTTTTTTTTTTCTTATATAAATCCAAAACCTTGAACATACCTTAATTTTATTTGACTATTTAGCTCTCGAATATCAAATTTCGAAAATATGGTAAGAAAAAAAAATACTAACGATCTTCGACGTCTTAGATCGATAAATGAGTTGTATAAAGGCTTGCGAAAATTTTGGCCACATTTTTTCTTTAACCTGTTCGGTTTCCCTAGTGCTACGTGCAGTACGTACATACATATATAGGATGTGAAACTTTGATATAGTATATGCCAGCAGCTTGTATATGGATATATGTATACTATCGGTGCTAGGCGACTTGAAGACGCCAAAGGAAGCATCATATTGTTTAGTATCTTCATACGTCGCCACAGCTGATGAGATATACCATTTACGGCGTTTTGTGTTGTTCAGCTTACTAGCATCTTCGTTGATAGAAGCTGGTTGTAAGCTGGTTCCGATTAGGTTGCCTGGGAAGTAGGACTTAGGTATGAGACAGAAAGTCTCTGCTTTCGACTCAGATTCCAGGATCTTCCACTTTTGATAACTTTGACCAGCCTACTCATTTCACCGATAATTTCGATCTTTTCGCAAAAAAGATTTGTAAGAGGTACTCTTTGAAATCCGAATAAGCTTCTTAAAGTCGTTTTGCTTCGATCTATAAATCTTAAGTGAACTGTTTACAAGTTTTCTGGACCCTTCACGAAGGTGCTGGGTGCGTTTCACTTTACAGAGAATTTTGATGAAAGACTATACGATAGTCAACTGTTATCTGTTGACTGCCAAGCGCGTGTAACCTATGCTTAAGCTATCCTGAATCCCGACCACAAAGGAGACAACTTTTCGTCGAAAATCATTATGAGCAACGAGGTTAATTTCCATATGTGAAAATTATCGCTTCTGGGGGCAGCGAAAATACGCGTATAAATTACGAAGACCTTTACACCCCGCTCAATGTTACTGCATGGTGTGTTGTTTACGCTGAAGGCATCATTACGCCCTATTTTTTTCGAAAACACCGGGGGCCAAACGATATTTGTGGACGGGGGCCAAACGAATTTCACCTTCCTCAATGTGGTTTTAACAGAATGGAGTAATGGCGCATATTGGACGGCCCAGAACCGAAATTATAAGGGCTGCATTTCCGGGTCGCCTAATCGGTCGTTTTTGGCAATTTGTACTGGTCGGCAAGATCGCCTTATTTAACCGTTCCAGATTTCTTTTTGTTGGGTTTTGTGAAGTTCTGACAATATTGATGGAAAATCCCACTAATCGGGCTCGAATGCTCGAATGGTTATCAACTCTGGCGGTGGCCATTTATCTGATATCATTTTTTCAACCTAGTGGAAAAAGTTTAAGACATCAAATATGCATAATCTTAAAGAACCAAAATTTTTTGTTAGAAAAGAAACAAAAAACACACTTATAATTCACTTTAGAAGTTTATTCACAAGAGTATCGAAAGTAACGTAACTATAGAACATATTAATTTCGCTTTATATAACAAGAAATTACATATGTAAAAGAAACAGTAATACATTTTTGCCATATAATCCAAGAATTTGTGTGACATACAAATTTAAACAAAGTATTTAAACTTATAATAATTCATACATATATAATAGTAACGCGCTTCTAGCGTGGTACACAGCATTTTTTACCAATTGTAGAGAATTTAAATTATCGCCATATAATTTGGTTCGTCCATCTACGATTTTGTGAATGCCTAACTCAAATAATAACTTCCTGAGGTATACAAATTCTTTCGATAAGGCCATATATTCAGCCTCTGTACCGCTTAGAGCAACCAACTGTTGTTTCCGTGGTTACCACGCTACTGCAGCTCCAGCCAGATAAAAAACCAAGTCCGTATATGATCGTCTATCGTCACATCTACCTGCCCAGTCAACGTCAGCATACTTTTGCAAAGGTTCACCTATTTTTTTGTAAAGAAATTTTAGATTTATAGTATTAAATAGGTACCTGAAAACTTGTTTAGAAGCCGTTAGATGTTCCAAATGGGGGTTGGTGTTAAATTGCGCTAATTTACAAACCTTATGTATTATATCCGCCCTAGTGGATATACCTTGATACATGAGGGATCCGATAAGCGATTGGTATTCTCTCGTATCCACCTTTTTGGAGCAGTGTTGACATAATTTCAATTTAAGGCCTGGATTAATCGGCGTAAAACTTTTTTTTGTTTCCAGCATATCATATTTTTAAAGCTGATCATGAATAAATTGTTTTTGAGAAACAATTATTATTTTAAAGCTGCGTCCCTTTCAATTTGTATCCCAAGGAAGAAATCTAACTCTCCATGATGTCGACAACATCAAACTCTTTCCATTTGTCCCTTTATCTATATCAATTTTTGATTTTTAGAGCTTGCAATGAGAATATCGTGAACGTATACTTCGCTCTTTAAAAAAAAAACGCGCAGTAATCGCTTTGTAGCCAAACGAAACCAATTTTTAATACAACCAAATGTAATTTTTCGTGCCACTCCCGTCCATCTTGTTTGAGGCCATATATTGCTTTTCGAAGCTTGCACACTTTCTGCGGACATTTAGGATCTATAATTTCCTCAGGTTGATGCATAAATATCTTATCTTGTAATTCGCTGTGTGTATTCCATATATAGTACTGCCGAAACATCCATTTGGTGAACAATAAAATCATACTCAGCTGCTATTGTTAGCATAACACGGATGGCTACATCCCTTTGCAACAAGTCGAGCCTTGTAGCAGTCCACATTACCAGGATTATTTCGTTTGAAATTGAACACCCACTTGCGTTTAATAACGCAACGGTTCTGAGACTAGTCAACCAATTTCCAAGTGTTTTTTGACTTAAGAGATTCATACTAGGACTTCTTCGATGTTAACCACCCTTTGCATGGCCTCTTTGACAGTCATTGGATTCTTGCTTGTATTCTCCTTATCATCGTTTCAAAAAAAAAATATTATTTATATAATTACGACCTAAGCTTAGAGCTCTAGTAGTAATAGATACTAGTAACAGATAATATTTTGTGTTTGGCGATTTTCTCCTGCAACAGAATCAATTAAATCATTAACTTCATTAGTAACGGTGGCATCAGAAACTGGATAAGAGCTAGTGACGTTTTCAGCAACATCGCCAGCGACATGAACAATTTTATCCTGAACAGCAAACGATTTCATTTTTTTCTTGACTGAATCAGCATCAGTTAAACTATGTTTACGATATTTATTTGTATAAGTTGTTCATCAAAACCAAAAATTAAATACTCGGATTCATCGACGTTTTCTCCACTACAATCTTCACCTTTTGTGATACGCGCATTTTCAAAAAATTTAACATGGCAGCTTTTTTATATTTTACGAGCTATGGGCTCATACAAATAGCATGCTTTTTACTTCTGAGAATAACCAACCAAAACACAGTCACGTCCTCTTGGTTTGAATGATTGCCTTGCAGCCAAATATTTTGAGGTGAGAGACCGTTGGTTTCCTTTTATGCCATACCTCAAATGGTGTAGTGCTGTTAAGAATTTTTGTTGGTGAACGATTTCGCAAATAATTCGGGTGATTCGGGTAAATTTGACCCAATCAGTAAACAAATAGCCATCTCCACTACCGTAAGATTAGCACGCTCGGCCAATCTATTTTGCTGTGGAGTGCATTCATCATTCAGTTGATGTTTTATGCCACAATCCGATAGAAATTGATAAAATTCTCCACTTAATTATTCTCGCCCGTTATCTGTTCTTAATACCTTAATTTTCGTTGATATTTGAGTATCATCTTCAGAATAGAATATCACTTTTTCGCTTTAGAAATATACGAATATTTTACGAAAGAAGTCATTTATAAAGAATGCAAAATCTTTGGCACCGCCATTTGATTTTACTTTCACGTGACCACAGATATCGCTGTGCACCAGTTGGAGCATATTTCTAATTTTGATTTTGAATAACAGTAAATAACATTTTAGTTTTTTGCACAAATAAAAAAACCCGTCTTGTCTATAACCCCCGCATAATGAGTTTTTGCTATTATCATAAATGTCCATGGCATTCTTCTTCATTTGCACTGTACATTTTTGCACGGCTTTGGATAAAGAGAGAAAATTACAGTTTAATTCGGTAACATAAAAAACATTCTTCAGGTTGATTTAGTGGAAAAATCGAAGTGAGATTTATAACACCATACAGTCATGGTATTAACTTTCTTATGTAATCTCCCATCAAAGAGTTTTCTGGTATTTTTATGCTAAGCAATTGCTTGAACAGTGTTACGTGGCATAAAGTTGACATCCACTTCAACAGGTTTTCATTCATAAGGAAAATTACAGTCAAATAACCTTTGCGTCATCTTGTACTTGTCTAGCTCCTCCTCAAATCGTGCCCAGTTGGTTTTATGCGGATTCTTCTCTTCGTATCAGATTCTGAATTCGATGTATTTGTAGTCTGTCATGACGACCTGCGATAGCACTTTCCAGTCAGTAATCTCCCTAACATACCTGTTGAATAAAGTTAAGTCGATTATTTTCTGTCTTGCTTTCGTAACAAAAGTTGGCTGAGAGCCAACATTGTTCACAGCCGAGTCAGACGATATTATAAAATCCAGGAGCATAAGCATCACAGTATATGATAAGTTCCGTCTTCCTGGAATCACAATATTCAATGAGTTCTGCTACCGTCTCCGGTGGTGCCGTCACCAGTAACGAATCATAGGGAAAATAAGCAGACACAAAGACGAATTTGTGCCATTTCCACTCGTTTAGTAGCTTATGTCTGCAGCAACTGAATCTTGGTTACAAAATTGCACAGGCTTAGATGATGAGAGTAAGTTCAGTACATAAAGACAAGCACTCGGTCTTTCCGATCGTTCGTCATAAATAGGTGTGAAATCCCTAGAAATCTGGAACCACAGATGCGTTCATTCCATACCCTTGGTTTCTGTAGAGATATTATGGGGGGTCTTCTTATCAACACGGAAAGCCTCCTACAAAGGAATGCAGTAACAATCTTGAAAAATTGAAGGTTGATTTGACTACACCCATCTAACTGAGGTGGTCGTCACCTATCCGCACTCCTTTGGAAACAAATTGGAAATTATTATATATAATAAATTATATATATAATATATAAAATAATAAATTATAAATTATATTATCCCTTGCAAGGTCCTGATAGGGACGTGAGTCATACCTATCATACCTATGTGCCGTCCTTGATTTCACTTGATCAAAAGCGTGTGAAACCACTTCTGGTTTTATTTTTAAAATGCGTGTTAAAGATTGCAACAAGATTGCTTATTTTAATATTTATTACACAAAAAAATACTTAAACACTTATGCATATTTTGAAATTTTTATTTGCTTAATTTCTTTTAACTTTTATGTAGCTTAAACAAACCCTAAATTACCCTATGATGTAATTAATTTCTTACATTAATCGAATTCGGCTTATCAAATATAAATCCGTGGTAGTTGTTGTTACCATTTATCGAAACTAGTTTTCATCGTATGATGCGCTACTATATTACTCATGAGCGCATTCTACGGTCCAGTTTTTTCTATTGTGTAAATTTTCACTTGGTAAAAGAAATTTTGATACTCGATCTCTTTTCGTTGAAACCATCAACTGGATCAGACGTTTTTTTTTTTTTTTTTTTTTTCTTAAGCTTAAATTAGCGATTCTTTGCTCTCGATTGATCTTATTGAAATATACAGTACATCCAATTTATAACGTTTTGAAAGTTGTTTTCTTTTCATTAAACAATTACTTATAGCAATCAAGATCAAATTGGCCCGTCGGAGCCGGACCAGTTCGCGTTCATAAGAAAAATTTAAAATCTAATATATAATAATTTCGAGATTTGGTGGTTACTAAATACTTTTGGATTTCATCGAGGTAATAAAAAGCTTAAGTACATATATTAAGTATTTTGAATTGTTGCTATTGCTGCCTACGATTGGATTGCTGCTAGGATTCATTCTGTAGGAGTTGCATACATTTTGAGGATTCTGTAAAACTTATCTCAAAATATAAAAATAAGGTAAGTGTTAAAACAGTCTCGTGGACATTTAAAAGGTGCAACTGCGCGTTTGCATAATTTCGCGCAAAATATCCCATCAGGTATACTGACTGACTGGAACCGCAACCAACTTCAAACTGCTATAATTACCAAACCTTTCATGACAGTGTGCTCATTTATTATTTACAAGCCTTTTAAACGATTTATGTCTCAGTTGTGGTGAAAAAATTTTATCCGCGATGGAATTCAAACATATCGTTGAAACGGACGCAACAAATATCGAAAAATGAGCTTGGACTCAAGCCATTGAAGTTGCAAAAAGCACACGATATTACACCGCAACAGAAAGAAGTTAGATTCGAAAGAGTGAAGGAGTTGCTACGCTTGCACGAATTTGTTTTTTTGTTTTCGATGAGTCGCCATTTGTTATAGAGCAATATGTCAACAAAGAAAATGACCGAGTCTACTTGCCAGAGAAGTCCTTTTAAAATGTACACCTTCGGACGCCCACCAGACATCAGGCAGCACCGATGGTGATGGTTTGGGCCGCCATAACCGCCGATAGTAGCGCTCGTATACCGTGAAACTGTCTTAAATGCAGTATTGAAGCCTTGGACAAATAATCACGGTCGGAGACCGTGGACATTTCAACAAGACTCGGCACTGTCTCACAAATCGCGCATCAACCAAGATTGGTTAAAAAAACAATGTTCCACACTTCATTTCTTCGACATAATGGATTGCAAATTCTCCGGATGCAAATCCGTTGGATTTCTCTGTTTAGGGTATTTTGAAGGCGAAGGTTGGCACTAAAAAATACCTAAGTTTTGACCACCTCAAACAAGCACTTCGCCGGGAATATGCCAAAATACCGCAGAGCCACTTGCGTGCAGCGTGTGATGCTTTCTTCGGAAAACTACTGATACAATTTGAATATGATGTATTTTGCAACAATTTTTGCTTTGGCGCAATAAAATTTATCACAAAATAAAAAGATTATAGTATTTTAAAAAGTTGCAGTTCGAGACAGTCAGGGTGTCGTCTCCGCGTTTTTAGAAATACGGTTAGAACGTCTCTAAGACGTGTGGAAAGACTTTTTTAAAAATCAAACCGACCTTTTTGAATTTTTTAAGAAACAGTTAGTGTTGATAGAAGAATTAGGTAAGGCTGCTTCCTATAATTGATATATGAAGACGACGTCTGAAGTTGAACTTCCGTTTATAAAATTGCCAACGTTTACGGGCGATTATCGGGATTGGCCAAAGTTTCGGTATATGTATGTCGCAACAGTACATTCCAACAACAAATTGTCCGCTTCGCAGAAATTTCTATTTTTGAAATCCTCCATACGCGATGGTGCTACAAAGTTATTAAATCATTTGTCTATTTGCAATTCGAATTATACTCAAGCGTGAGAAAAATTGGAGCGTCGGTATAATAAGCCTTTCTATATAATAAACCCACATATTGAGAGCTTTTTAAAACTCTCTCCAGTTTCCACAGACGGAGGCAACCTACGGAAGTTAGTTGATAATGCGGATGAGGTTTTTCGTGGTTTAACGGCTTTGAAATGTGAGAGTAGAGATCGGTGGCTTATCCTTTTATTGTTAAATAAGAATGACCCGGAAACTCGAAAGGCTTGGGCTTAAGAAACTAAAAATTAGGAAAACTCGACTCCTCATGATCTTATAGACTTTTTAGACATTCGTTGTAATGCGCTCGCAGCAAGTGATTCCAAAAATTTGGAAGAACTTCCGTGACGTTTCAAATGTAAAGAGTTTCGCGATCGTGAAAGTCTCGTGCCCGAAATGTAAAAAAGATCATTTACTGCCCCAGTGTGCTGCATGCTTGTCCATGAGCGTGTCTTGCCGTCGGAATTTCGTTCCGGATCAGGGCTTGTGTTATAATTGTCTCGGCATGAAGCATACATCGACGCGAGTCGTGTCAAAAGTTTATGTTCTTTTTATAACACTCGCCACCATAGTCTAGTGCATTCAGACACTTCGAATCAAGTGTCAGATTCTTTGTTTTTACCAAACGAAACGAATGGTATTTTAAGTGGTTCCGTACCCATCGTAAGCGATCACACGCGGAATCATATTCGTTCTACTGGAATATAGTCCACGGTAGCAGTAAGGGTATTCGATGGCTTAGGAGGATCTTAGCTTACTTGTGTTTTTCTCGACACCCAGGTTTCATTTGTAACTGAGAATTTGGTTAAGCGGTTAGGTCAACGTCGTTTCCATGCTCGTCTACCCATTTCGGGAATATCATCAATGGAAGTTGGAGTGACCAATGGTGCAGTAACCTTAACATTGCATTTCCGTTTTGACTCTAGCCAAATTGATATTGAAGCTTAAATTTGGAAAAAAATTACATCCTTAACCCCTTCGACTCATTTCCGTTCTTCGGTTCTCAACTGTCAAGCACATGCAGCATCCTGGACCCATAGATATTCTGCTAGGTGCCGATAAAGTGTGGAGTATTATTCGAAATAGACATGAGACTGATGATAAAGGAAATATGGTTGCACATGAACCATTATTTGAATGGGTTGTTACTGGTAACACGCCAGATAGGCAGGTTGTTGCTTTGCATGCAGGGGTGGATCTTGCTGTTCTTTTAAAATAATTTTGGGAGATTGAAGAAATTAACAGTAAGAATTCAGTTGCAAATGACTTAGATGAGGCAGATATTCATTTTTCTAGAACTGTAACTCGTTCGTCCGATTAGAAGTACATGGTCGAATGAAATAACGTTTGGTAATACACTCTCCGGAGCATTATCCCGATTGCATGGAATGGAGCGTCGTTTTTTGCATGATAAAGACCTTCATCAGGAATATTGTAAAATAATGAAAACTTATCTCGACCTTGGCCACATGGAACGTATTCCAGAGCTAGAAACTGGACTAACTTCTAGTGCTAATTCCTATTTGCCGCACCATGCAGTTATAACGAACAAAATTCGTATGGTCTTTGACGGTTCGCATAAGGATACGAATAATTGAAGTCTGAATAAAATGTTACATATAGACACAAATTCGAGAAATTTTGGTTCATCCCAAACATAGAAATTATCACCAGATCGTTTGGAGGGAATCCTCGTTAAATAAAATTTCGCATTTTCGTCTTTTTACGGTGACATATGGGACCTCCCCTGCACCTTTCTTAGCCATGAGAGCCCTTCGTAAATTGGCTTTTGACTAAAAACTAGATTTCTTCTGGCGTCTCAAGCGGTTGCTCATGACATGTATGTAGATAATATAATGACGGGATCCGATTCGCTATCTGAAACCATCAGGCTAAAAACGCAACTTGTGAAGATGTTTTCGTATGAGGTCTGGAATTGAGCAAACTCAAACTGTTGGAAAATCTACAGTGGAACAAAACGAAAGTTATTAATAATAATTAATATTAATAAACGAAATTGCCGTATTTGGACTGATGAGCAACCCGAAGAGCACCAAGAGCTACCATTACATCCATTAAAAACAACGGTATGGTGTGGTGGAACCATTGGTGCATATTTCTTCAAAAATGAGGCAAATCAAAATGTTACATGTTATTGGACTAGGTGCTTCCTGAAATTCAAGCACATGGTCACGGTGAGCTCTAGTTTTAACAAGACGGCGCTACGAACTATACAGTGCGTGAAACAATGGAATTGTGGGCACTTAATTTCACGTTTCGCTACGGTAAATTGGCCACTTAGATCGTGCGATATCACACCTTTGGACTATTTTCTCTGGGGATATGTAAATTCTCTGGTATTAAGGACATTACTCGTGTTATCCGCAAGATACCAGTCGCTATGCTCGAACGAGTCGCCTAAAAGTGGACCTTTTGAATGGACCAACTCAGACGTAGTCGTGGCGAACATTTTAATTTTAAGTTCACCTTCAGATTTATGTAATTAATTTTACATTATTAATCAAACCTCACGATGAATCGCCCTTTACTTGGAACAGGAATCAAACTCATTGCAGGAACAATGGACCACGATGACGAAGTCTACATAAAAAGTAGATTAGATCAAATTTTTAACCAAGAACACAAACTTACTGGAACAAACCGAAATATTGCAACTCATGTTAGGAATCAACAAAAAGTTATAGAAACTTATTTAAATAGCCGAAATTTAGTAGGAAGAATACAAACTTTAGAAGAGGAAATTAAGATCATACAATAGGATAGATACTTTTCTCAAGTGAACTTAGCTAACTAAGAAGAAACACTTTAGGTGAACAAGAATTAGCCATGATCAACGATTTAATGAGTTTTAGGGAATTCAAAATTATAGTTACAATTTACAAATACCAAATTATCATTACTTTTATTATCTAACTGTTCTCTGATCATATACACACAAAAACCTTAATCGAACCCATCCCCGATAGCAATAATAAATCTCTTCATAAAGAAGCTAAAGAAATTTTGACCGATCAAAACAACGAAACTTATGAATTTCCCTTTAAGGACAATTTTAAATGTAATTTGATTACAATAACAGAAAACTGCATCAGAGATAAAGGGTAAACCAACAATCACCCTAGTGAGCCCGGAATTGGTGCAATGGTGAAACATTTTAACAAAACTAGCTCGGTATCGGGTCAAACTCCATATTAGCATGCTCGACCAGCACATACACGCCAAAACATCATCACTGAGAATAAAAATGTTCAAAACCAGCCAATTACCTCAATTCTTCGCCAAAGGCAACAACTGGGCATCACTTATGGCACTTAACGGCGAATTTCAAAAGATAATTTTCATTTGCACACCTATAAAATCCAAATTACACAACAATTAAAGCCTTTGGACCATCTGCAACGTTGCCGATTTGAGAACTGGATGTCTGATCGCCAGGACATATTATTATCGAACTTGAATTTTCCCGATGAAGCCCATTTTTAGATGAATAATAAATAAACAAAATTGTCGCTTCTGGGGACCGGAAAACCATTCGAGATTCACGAAAAACCAATGCATCTCAAAAAAGTCACTGTACTGTATACATACTGTATACCGCAATATGTTGACCGGCTAGTTTTTTTCCAAATTGTATTGATTGAATTGAGTCCAGACGATCTCTATTTTCACCGCCTACACAAGCTATCAATCAATCAATTTATTGCGTACGAAGTTTAAAGATCACATTATATCGGTTAGAAGAGAAGTTGATTAGCCTACAAAGTCATGCTATTTGACACCTTTAGTCTTCTTCCTATTGTGTTATTTGAAGAGTAAGGTCTATTCTAATAACCCAGCAACAATTCAGCCATAACTTCCAAACTTTAAAAAGTCATCGACAATTCTGACCTTCAGATAGTCGTTTGCAACAAACCACGAACAGGTGGTCAAATGAACGATGTTGTTTTCCACTCACAATTGCCATAGACCAAACCTTTTTAATCAATCAAGTTCAACACTGGCTTCACAATAAATTTGTGTTTAATTTAATGAAAACTTTCACACTAGCTATTGTATTACACTTTATTATGTATTCTAAAGAAGTAATATATATTGTGAAAGATCATAACAGATGTGAGAGAAACACTAGAGGTGTTAAAGAGAATTATTTAAATTTAAAGATTTTAAAATTACTTGTAATAATAAAACTTACGAGAATTTAGAAAAGCAAGTGTATGACAATATGACATTGCCGAATTTTATTAAAAAAAGTTAATGAAACCAATGTAACCCCTTATATTAAACTGGAAAAATTATCTGTAGAACATGTTAATTATTTTCAATCAAACGTAATATTTTACATTTGATATCGCTTCCAACCTTAAGTATGGTATCAACTATATGAAATATATTTTAGCATTATATATTTTTAAAATTCAAAAAGAAAGTTAATACATATATTTGTTTTATCGGAGACTCAATCTACCTCAATCAACTGCCTGTCCTCAGGTATTAAACGTCGGATGTCGGATAATGAATAACGCGAATAGATCTCGTAAAAAGCACTCTAGTGCTAACTACAGGAGTTTATTACAGTGTCTACCCGATAGTGACAACGACGAATAAATGGACGAATAGTCGCGGTTAGTGAAGTCTATGTATGGTACCACCAATCAAACTGCTACAAAAATATTGTAATTGTGTTCACAGCGTCATTAAATCATTAAACATCTCCGATTACTGTATGAAAAGAATATCCATCGGAATAAAAATTATTTGTGAGTCCCTTACTTCTTATAAATCAGTGTTCGACACGGTAAAAGCGGAAAACTGTCAGTTTTTCTCACATGATAAAGTGATAAAGCTTTTAAAGTGATTCTCAATGGAATGGACGAAATGGACGCAAATACATTAAAAAGAGAACTTACTAAAATGGGACTAAAATCCATTAAAATTAAAAAGATAACGAACACGTAGGAACGATAAAGTGATGTTTTTTACTTCAATTAAAATATTTGATTTAAAAAAAAAAACATTATCGGTCCATCCTACATACACAGGTGAACTGGAGAATTCAAGAAAAATCAAAGCCAAACAACTGCCAAATGCTCAGTCATGATGAGCGAAATTGCAATGTGAAAGTGTACTGTGTCATTAGTGCTGGTCAACATAAAACTATTTCATGCGATAATGTTGCGATTAATAAATGTGCTAACTGCAGCGGCTGTCATAAATCTACGGATCCAACCTGTTTCAATAGAATTAAATATTCCGAGATGAAGAGAAAACTTCAAAACAAAAACCAAAAGCGTTTCACAACAATACATCGTATTTCTCAGGACGTGTTCCCACAAATGCTACGCACACACAGAGATATTTTTCTTTTAGTTCTTTGTCCGAATTTCCTATGCTGCCGCAGCTGCATCATCTTTGACAAAGGAGCAGTACTTATGGTAGCACTAGCTCTCACACTCACTTTCAAGCACAAGCGGTACCGCGAAATCTGTATGAGAAGAAGAATATGAATGAGAACAGGTTTTCCAACCATGCTTGCAGCGACAGTTCAAGCAACATTTCTAATTAACATTCATTGTTTACGATCGAGGAACTTTAATCTTTAGCAATGGCAATGATTACAATTTTATCTACATGTAAATCCAGGGTAGAACAATTTCAAGTTATTGCATATTTATCAACTAAATGTCTGCATACATAATAGTGATAAGTAACATGATAGTTACAATAAATTGTTACTTGGAATGCGAGAGGGATTCGAAACAAAAGTTCAGAGTTTCCAAATTTTTTAAATAACAGCAACATTGATGTTGCTTTGGTTAATGACACTAAGCTCAAACGAGGTATACATTTATCAACATTTGAATGCTACCGTAATGATGGGGTCGATAGAACTGGTAGTTGTGTTGAGATTCTTACCAGAAGATCAATTTAACATTCGCTCTTACCTATTGTCAGAACGCTTTATGTTGAGAATGTGGAGATTGAATAAAATTAAGGAATCAAAGGTCAGTTAAGGTTTTCTGTATATATTTTTCGGGTAAAACTGCATCAGATGAGAAAAGGACTATTTTTAAAAATGACTTGAAAAGACTTTTTACCTTAAACGATGATTTCTTTATGGAGGAGACCTAGATTCCAGGCATAGGAATTGGGGTTGTGTTAGAACGAATGCAAGGGAAATTTACTTGATTTACTTTTTATGCTGCCAATCTCTGTTTTGTTTCCTTCTAGGCCAGCCTACCAGGTGTACCGGTATGAAGTGAGCGTCAAGATACAATTGTCTCGAAAGGGAACATTTATTGTGAACGGGCATTAATTTTTTTTTGTTTGGTTGCTATGATACCTGTCAAACATATTTAGTATACATCAAGTCATTGAGCAAACAACATCATATTTTTTCACCGTGTTAAAAATGTCGAATTTTGTACCAGAAAATGATGATTTGCCAAGAGCATTAACTTTTTGCTTTCATTTGAAGAAAAGTGCTGCAGAGTCGCATCGAATGTTTGTCGAGGTATATGGTTTATCAGAAGCAACAAGCAAAAGATGGTTTCAACGGTTCGGAGATAATGATTTTGATGTGAGAAATGAAGAACATGAAAGACCACCAAAAAAAGTTTAAAGACGCCGAATTGCAAACAATATTGGATGAAGATGACACTTTGAGTCATGTTGCACAACAAACAAATTCTGACCGTTTAAAAGCTATGTAAAAGATTCAAAAGTCTGTAAAATAGGTGCCACATGAATTGAATGAAAGACAGATGCAAAACCGAAAAACCACTTGTGAAATTTCGCTTCAAAGACACGATAAAAAGTCAGTTTTGCATCGAATTGTTACTGGCGATGAAAAATGGATTTATTTTTAGAATCCTTAACTGAAAAAATCATGGGTTAATCCGGGACAACCATCAACTTCGACTGCAAAACCAGATAGATTCGGCAAGAAAACATTGTTGTTTGTCTGGTGGGACCAGAAAGGTTTGGTATACCACGAGCTCCCAGCTAGTTCTCATGGTAGTCCTTCCATCCTTGATTTATTCGTTATAAATATGACTTGTTACATAATAGACCTAGTCTCTTTAAATTAACTTATTTCGGATCACAATCCGGTTTTCTGTCTTCTTCTATGGTCAAGAAAAATAGGTGGAATATCATATGCTCAAGATTTAAAAAAATGCCAATTGGACGCGATTTCGTTCAGTAGTAAAATCTAAACTTAGTAATAGCCTCATGAATACTGACAGCATATCAACTAAAGAAGACGTCGATTGTCTTGTAAACGACTTCTCAGAACATGTTCTCAGATCGGTCGATGAAAGTATAGTATACCACAAGTTCCCAAAAAAACTACTCCTTAAAGTTACTTTCTCAAGTATTGAACTTAATTAAACTGATGAATTTAATTAGACATAATTAGGCTCCAAATGACATACCTGAATAAACAAATAAATATACAAATTTCAGAGTTCCGTCACGTAGAGTGGAAAAAAAAACTCAATATACCATACGTGTTAAAAACAGAAAACCTTTCTGGAACATTGTCAAATGAGTAAAAACCAATGGCAGACAATTACCTTTTCTAAAAAGCGCTTCGGGCACATATTCTACCGGTGTCGAAAGAACGAATGTACTCGCTGTAAACTTTTCCAACAATCATATTTTCTCACAAAATTTAGGTGATACACAGACCAAAACTCTTGTAAGCAACACCATTCAATCTTTTTTAGAAGAAAGGTTAAATCACCTTCTTATTAAATAACCTTCGGCCTAGAAAAGCAGGAAGACTTGATATGTTAAGAAACATTTATTTAAAGCAATTGCCCAAAGCAGGTATAAAATAAATAGCATTCATTATAAAAGCATGTCTAGAAATGCAATATTTTCCTGATATTTTCTAGGTATTTTAATTCGATTTTGAAGGATATTAATTTACTTTAATTCAATCACCTTTGACACCATGTTGTGTGCTTTAAGTAAAATAAAGGACACTGGTCATTATACCACCTAGGTATTTATTAATTAACAGTAAAAGACAGACTGAGCTGATACATAAATTTATCAATGACACACAATGTGAGTTGAGTGCAAATGCACAGAATATTGATAGATACTAATATTAATATTAGTATAAAATACAACAGAAGCATAAAATAAGCGCGAGAGACAGCAAGTACGGCGGCTACTTGAAGCGACTGACTTTCGAGTTTTATTTTTTGTTTTTACGATAACGGCAAAACGATTTCTTAAGGCGAGTGGCACTTTATGTCCACGGGAGCTTTGCACATTTGCACGTGGAAGTGACAATCAGTCGGCGAACAAAGCGACTCGAGTTCGAATCCTGGTGGGGAAAACTTACTTATTTTTCTCTATAATTAAAAAAAACATAACTGACAACTAAAGTGTATCCATGTATCCATCAAGCCATGAATTAAGTCGAGCGGTCCGCCCACGCTATAGCGAATCCACTGTATGGAGTGATTAAATCAGCCGAGGAGCAAAACTGTTGGACCAGCCAGTTACGTCAGAGAGTGGCGGTGTCCCTCCACTTGAAGGAAGGAGGAAGCTGAGGCCATCTCAACCGGTTAAAGCTAGGAGCGGGGCGGAAACGTCAACTACAGCAGCTAAGAAGAAGGAAACACCTGTGGACGCTGAATACTCTTATGTCTAAGACGGAGTTGAAGGCCATTACACGGGTGCCCGCAATAATTTCGCCTGCCTCTGAATCAGACGACGAAGAAGAAGAGGTAGAGAACTTAAACAGCAGCATAAAGCAGCTGCAACAAGGAGTTCTAGCCATTAAATCTAAGCAAATAGCGATAAAAGCAAAAGCCACAGAGCTCTCAACAGCAACAACCCCAAACTTAAGCTCCAAAACATTGGCAACAGCAACAAGTAAAGCAAATAACAAAAAAGTAAGCTAAACAGCAACTATAAAAAACTAACAAGAACGAAAACTTCTACAGCAGAAACACCAAGAACGACAACAGAAGCAGCAGAAAGAACAAAAGTAACAACAACATCAGCAGAAAACAGTCAAACCAAGGGTGCCACCAATAAACACCTTCAACATTGAATTAAAAGACACCATTGAGTTATGTAAGTCGGTCATAGGAGTGCGAAGACCTCCAATTCTTAGCGGTTAAGTCACTTGTCGCGGCTAGAGCCAAAAGGGAGAAGCGGAAACTAAAGTTTTTGCTGCTCCAGCTAAGAAGTATAAAAGACCTACACTACCAGGTTATACATAATGTACACTGGTAAAATTAAAGAGGAGTAAAAACATTTTACAATGTGTTCGCTGCCAAAGGTTCGGACATGCCGGGTTGAACTGCTAAATGCAGGCTCTATGCGTAAAGGCAGAAGTGTGCAGAAAAAAGCCAACTCTCTTGTGCGTTATGAAGGACCACGGAATACAACGCAAATTATCGGGGTTATCTCAAGTTCCGAAACATCAAAAGAGTAAATCTGATACAAACACCAGCCGTTACTTCCCACAATACGTATGCCCAAATGGCGGCAGCTAGGGGGAATCTGCCCCACCGCCTTGAGCACCGGAAGCTGTACTTGAGACGATTGGGGAAATAATACACCAAATACTAGAGTGAACCTATTATTCAATTTCTGCTAAAACACAGTGTAATGTACCGACTCGACCTTATGGCGACGGACAGTCCGTCGTTTACTAGACACGGGTTGTATTTGGAACTTCTGCTGTTCGACACAAAAAGGCACTAACCAATAAAACATAAACTGTCTACGAACTTTCGTGTATGACAGTTACCGTTGCGGTCTCAGTATCGAAATAACTGTTCCTAACGAATCTGAGGAATCAGATGAGTTTGTTCAAAGGTATTCCTATAACTATAGTATAGTGCGATGGACACTGACCACAGCATTCTCCTTGAATTCCTTTAACCACTTTCTAAAAGAAATCTGCCAAACGAGGAGATTAACAGGTATCTAAAACTAATGGACGAGACAATTAAACGAACAATGGACAAAACGAAACCTCCGTATCAACTGACAACGAAGACTTATTCTGCAACGCAACCCACCGAAACTAGACTTTTGTGAAGACTACTATAAAAACCTTGTACAAACAGTTTACTAACAGACATAACCCGGAGATCATAACACTGAAGTCGTCGACTAAAAACCTCCGAACATTAATAAAGGAAAATTACAGAAATTCTGTAAGTTTGTATTGGAACAATAAAATTCAGGCTGTAAACAGCAGCAACCTAAATATGTTACCGCAAATAAATAAAACATTTCAGAAAAATTATCAAGACAATAATCTATGTCTTAAAATCGCCCGAACGACGAACAAAGAACAAATACCTTTAACAGCAGGCATAGATCTAAGTGAAGCCATTGATGGTGACACTTTCTTTGTGATCGAGGATCCGTAGGAGAAGGTAGAGGCTATAGGAGCGACTTTCCAGGAAGTGTACTCGTACATGACTTGCGAATGACATTATTGGCCCGAACCACGTCCTGGAGAATCGAGTCCTTTAGCACAATTTCCTCCTTCGAAACTAAATAGTGAACTGAATTCGAAAGCTCGGATTTCACCCAGTTCAGTGACGAGAATATGGATTACCCGACGATAGGGTACCACCCCCACTCATATCGAAGGAAGAGCTCCAAACAATCTTTGAATAACATACTATAGAAATAAGAAATCAGTAGGAACCATGCAATACCGAACATTGTGCTTCGAAATTTCCCACTACAAGCGGTGAACATTTATACCACCCGGTTTAGTTATGAAATGAATAATTACCATTATCCAGCGCATTGGAAAACTGCGGTGGAACATCCCATCCCCAAAAGGGATAAAGAGACTTACTTACTTACTGGCGAATCTAAGGTCGATCAGTCTTCTTCCAAACATCAGTAAGGTTTTTGAAAAGTTGATCAATAGACTCCTGACTTAGTGGGTAGAGGACAAACATACAGTTCCGGATAATCAATTCGATTTCAATATGGCGCATGATGTTATTCATGCCGCGTCTAAACTGGTTTGTAATATTCAATGGAACAAAGGCAAGGACCAGTGAACTAGTGTCTGCCTTCGAAACCGTATGGTAAGAGGGACCCTTCTTTAAGTTAAACATGCTGGACATTAGTAAGCCACTTCTGTGAAAAATGGCGATGTGACTTCTGCTGGAACATTTTACATTAAAAACGGTGTAATTTTAATTTTGCAAAAACACATGTTTTCGCACCCAAACTCTTGTACTGACAGTTAAACGCCTCTACACACCCTCTATAAAACAAGCACAGAATACATACATAATACATAGATCCATCCTTATATATACTAACTTACTCACACATTCACATATACGTTTACATAATCACCAGATACAAATTCGCGACACTCATACATACATACATACATAAGGTACATTCTCACATACTAATACCCATCAAACAGATCCATACCCCCACCCCAATCCACAGGCAAACACCCACATCCGCACGCAAACATAATCATATCCACAAAATGAGAGCAGCCACAAGCAGCCATACAGATAGTCTTCGGTCGAAAAAGTTAACAATATAACTACAAAACGAGTACTTGAACAAACAAGTCCTTGATTTCTATACAGTTTAAAGCTAATCCCCTAATCCACGAAGTTATGCCTTACGACGATTCCAGGGGATGACACAAGGACATAATTGTTCGCGGAGGTTAGGTTTAGTGAGCGAGAGTCTCGTCTCATATTTACACATGTATGGTATACAGATCATGCATTTTCCTCCGAACAAAAAAAAAATAATTCTCCAACCTCTTGTTAGTTTCCAAATGTCTTCTAAGGATCTATCTTGTTTTTCATGAAGCACTTTGCTGACTCTGGACAGTGGAACCGAGATTTTATTACATCTGCAATTTCCCGAAGCCCAATATGCGTTCAGAGTTTGGCTCCGGTCTGGTATCTCCTGCCAACTTGTTATTTCGTCCTATAACCTTCAAGCCAATATTGGTTCGATGTCATTGTCTGCCTGTTGGGAAGAATAGATATCGCCCGTACTCCAACTCTCTACTGGTTCATTCCTGATCATTTGGATATTGGCCTTCACTTTCGCTTTCTTACGGCTGACGTGCTCACATTTGATTGCGCACGGTCGCCTTGGAGCTAATTTCTCAACTCGTATGCCAAACTTTTTCAAAAGGAAAGGGAAGCAGAACTTGCATTAGCAGAATCATACAAACCAAGAAAAGCGGAATACAATCAGAGAAGCGATGCGGGTTTTGTCAAAGAAGAGGACAGATGGCAGAGCCGTGTTTCAAAAAGAAAGGCGTGCAACAAAATATCGCATCTCAAAATAATCGACCTGTTTCCACGCTTGTTATGGATATGGATCTCCTTGCGTAGATCAGGCAAATTGTACATCCTACTTCAATACAAATAAGGAAAGTCCGCAATATCTTAATTTAAATCTGATTGCCACAACAATAATCGATAGAGACGCTCCGATAGAACGCGTCAAGATGTTTGGTAGCAAGTGCTTATTGAAAAAGATTACTCACCGTATAAAAGTGAAAAGGGGTTTTATATACAAGCCGTGACATTGAAATTGGTGGAATAGAGAAAAATATTCGCTCCCTTATGCTACAAAGAATCATACATTGATTAGTGCCGATTTTTTGAAGCAAGCATTAATTGTTTTAATATGGGCCAACAATATTGACACTTCGAGGATGACCCGAAAAATAAATTCGATTCGAGGCTTTGCTCCTATCCTTAAATAGCATGCAGTTAACATGCGTTGAGATTAAAGACACAGTCCAACTGAAATCGCAGCAAGCAAGAACCGCGGAAAAGAAAAAACACATCGAAGAATCAGAAGAAACCAGATATGTTTCAAGAAATATCGGATTTTTTATACTGATTACAACAACATGCTATACCCGCATCATCTCTTTGGTTCCAATAAGGAAAAGGAACTTACCGAAAATGAGTACATGAAGATCTACTTCTTGCTATTATATTCCAATTAAATACAGTTTTTAAAACCTTCTGATGGATTTGTTCTAGAAGGGAACAAAACAAAAAACATTGGAGGACCTATTGCGGAGAAACTTGGAAATACTCAGCCCATCAATTGAAGCAACTCCATTTGCAACTCATCGCATTAATACTGGTAAAAGGGGCCTGATTTCTTTACCACCATATGCTTTTACCACCCACCCAACAAGGATCATCTCAAAAAGGAAATTCAAGTAATGCTTCATTGCTCAATTATTGAGGAAGCTGAATTGGCTTGGTCCGCACCGGTCGTAATGGTTTTTAAGAAAGACGGAGGAGTGCCCGTATATGTAGACTATCGTCAGCCCAACTCGGTTACTGTTCCAGACAAATACACTTTACCTAGAATCGACGATTTGTAGGCAGGATACCGGAAGATTAGCGTGCATGAAAATGGAATGCCAAAAGCAGCGTTTGTAACCCCATTCGGGATGTGAAGATTCGAACGAATGTTCATTCAAAGGAATGGTACTGTTTAATAATTTAACTATGGGAAATGAATTGCAAATTGAGAGAAAAAAAAAACGAGAGTTTAAGCGACGAACAAATTTTATTTTTGATGTTACCCTCTTTGTGACTGCAATCCAAATGACCGAGCCACTCGTTCGTTCAATAGAATATTAACTAATCAGATGAAAAAATACGGTATCATACTCAATAAATACAGTTGAATAATCAAAGGAGAGAAAGC
The DNA here is from genome assembly GCA_907269105.1 of Volucella inanis. Lineage (NCBI taxonomy): Eukaryota > Metazoa > Arthropoda > Insecta > Diptera > Syrphidae > Volucella > Volucella inanis. The sequence goes on along the minus strand of OU026153.1, from coordinate 111,658,120 downwards.
ATGAGAGACAATGAATTTACAGTGCGATTAAACATAATTAATTTAAATTTTTACAGCTGAAGTTTAACGTGAGAACATACTTAGGGTACATTAGATTTGCATGATACATTTTAAAATAAGCAAAACAAAAATATAGAAAAATGTTTAGAATACAATAAGTTACATATGAGAAATGCAATAATCTTTAAAATTCCCCCCGCACCTGAAGCGAAGTTTCAGGACACTGGGAGGATGGCCAATTTATGAATGGGACGAACTAAGTAGCCGTTAGTACTTCTTAGAGTGACGACGCGAACATGTCCGTCTGTTCCCGGATAAACTTCTGTGACTCGACCCATGGTCCACTTTCCAGATGGTAAGTTTTTCTCTTTTATAACTACCAGATCATTGACTTTAATGTTAGGTCGATTCTGCTGCCAGCGAGGACGATTCTGCAATGAAGTCAAGTACTCCATTTGCCAGCGTTTATAAAAACGTTGGATCTTGGTTGATTGGCTGGTATATCAGTAATTGGCTTTGGAACGGCTGCATAGGATTCTCCTAAAAAGAAGTGAGCAAGTGTTAATGGAATAATTTTAATGTCCGATATTTGACACAGCGGCGGCGAATCAAAAATATATTCGATTTGCATCAGAAGAGTATAGAGTTGTTCGAATGTTAAAATATAGGTACCGACCACACGCCGTAGATGCTGTTTCACCAATTTTACTCCAGAGCTACGAAATGCCATCACGCGCCAACGAATCTGCTATAAGCGAGTTGTGGTTTTGCGATAAAAGACGTTCATGCATCTGCGATAACAACCGAACAGATCCGCGAAAGTTTGTTGCATTGTCAGAATACATATGCGATGGTTTTCCACGCCGAGAGACAAACCAACGAAGAGCTGCAAGAAAGGTTTCTGTAGTCGAATCACTAACTAACTCTAAATAAATCGCTTTCGTCACTAGGGATGCAAAATGCGCGATGTAGCCTTTATCAAGTCTCGATTGTCTACCCGATTTGACTTTTAAAGTTATTGGACCCGCGTAATCACAACCGCAATGCGCGAACGGTCTGCTAGCTTAAATTCGTTCTGGAGGTAGATTCCCCATTAGATGCGTAGTTGTTTCTTGACGTTGACGAAAGCAATGTACACATTGGATGTAAAAACCGTGTATGGGCATCGAGTTAAATTAGTTTCGTAATGACGTGTCCCTTAGGTATGATGATAGTGTTTTTTTTCTAGAAAATGAAATGTTGGCTTGTCGAATTCTTCCTCCAACTCTTAGGATACCTTTATCATCAAAATAGTGATTTTGCAGCCATTTAATGACAGTTAATTTTGCTTCGTAAATTTCATTCGGCCTAAGATGAGGCGAAGAAGGTAAATTTTGTTTGTAAGCTCTAGCGATCAGACGTTGTATTCGAGCTTCTGTTTGGATCAGAAGGTTCCATGTTGAAATCCGTGTCGAAAGTGACTCATACGGATGATCAGTGGTCACAACAAGGTACGACTGTTTTGTAAGTTTCTTCTCCTCTTGTTTGCAATCCGGATCGTCCTCTAAGTCGGTAACAATAGGCCAGTTTTCAGATTTTTCCTTTAACTAATGCGGGCCGGTGTACCAAATCGGATGTTTGAAAAGCTGAGACGGTGATATACCGCGTGATGCACAGTCAGCGGAATTGCATTCCGATCGGACATGAAACCACCTATTTCGAGGAATAGCATCTAAAATTTCCGAAGTAAAATTGCCTACAAAAATATTCCAGCGACGAGGAAGAGACGAAAGCCATGAAACTATTGCCTTGGAATCTGACCAGGCGTATAACATATGTTGGTAAATGTAACGCAAAGGGATTTCTGTACCGCAACAAGTAAACGTAAAAGTAAAACGGCCGCATGGAGATACCCGAAATTTTGCGACGATAATGTTTGTTTTGATGGCTTCAATGTGTAATTCATAGCGCAAATAGATAACGGCCGCGTATGCTGATGCGGATGCATCTGGAAACGCATGCAATTGAAAGGATTCGTTTTGAAGACCGATAACTCTAGGGATTTCGATTTTTGTGAAAATTGGAAGTTGGTCACGATATTTTTTCCACTGGCATGTTATTGAGTATGGAAGTATATCATTCCACCCCAGATTTCGATGCCATAATTCTTAAAGAAGTATTTTAAGTTGGTTAACGAAAGGGGCAAGGAAACCGAATGGATCAAAAGTTTTAGAAGTTCTGTTATTCAATCGAAAACTAAACACATTATTTTTTGAGTTCCAATATAAACCGAGAACTTTAGTCCACGGATCCGCATCATGGCAAAGCTCGTCACAATTGTTTCGCCATTTGCTCAATACCAATACTCACTTCTGAAGGAGTGCAATTACGGAATTTCGTTTTTTAATGGCTTTGGCCAAAGTATCTCCACCCGAAACGACGTAATCTACATAAAAGTCATTTAACACAATGTCGGACGCGATTGGAAACTCTTTCTGATAGTCCCGAGCTAGCTGCTCCCAGGCCCGAACCGACAAAAATGGAGCGCAAGAAGTTCTATAAGTAACGGTGCGTAGCCGAAAATGTTGCATGGGTTGCGAAGGTAACTTTCGCCACACGATGCGTTGAAATTCAGCATCCTTTTCCAAAACCCAGATTTGGCGAAACATCTTAACTATATCTGCTGTCGACGGAATTGTAAGCAGACAGAGAAAATATTTCGTTGATTTTAAGATCGAATCAGCCACAACGCAGCCGAAGACAACTTTTTGTGCTATTGGGTAGCCTTTTTCACTACTGACGCATTGCCCTTATAGAATGTCCCAAGCTTTATCTGCGCCTAAAAACATGTCAACGGGATCAAATCGCTAAGTCGATGCAAGTGATTCCAATCTTCAACGGAAAATGAAGTAGATGACATCTTTGTGAGCACACTTGATAAAATATATGTACCAACTGGAATACAATATGAATCACAGAGTGAATGGATGACCAACGATATAAGGCCTCTGGATTTAAAAACGCTGGTAGAGCCGATTCCACTAATGGGTATACGTGCGTTTTTTTCGTTTTACTCTAAGTCTTTGCACACATGACTCCGTGATAAAAGAAACCTGTGAGCATGTATCAATCAGAATTCGAACTTGCTAATAATTCCCGCTTGCATCCAAAATCTTTCTTGAAGCAGTGGGAACTAGTGTTTGGCTTATGAAATGTATATTGTTTACAGAATGATTATTAAAGATTGCTTGTGATGACGTCGGGAACTGATTTGAAGATGATGTGTTGCCCTTGTGTGAATTGATGGAATGATAAGTGGTTGTATATTGGGGATTAAAGCCATTAGTTTGATTAATATCAAACTGAGTGTTAATAACTTGTGGGGTTATCGAGTGATTTGATGTATTCACAGAGTCGTCATGTACCAAACTATGATGACATGTATTACATGATTTGCATCGAAATTTGAATTGTCAACGAGCCTAGGGGTGACTACTGTGAAGGCAGTTAAAACAAAGCTTATTATTTTTGACAAATCTCTACGAAATGGTAAGTCCATGTCGCGAAATATTTGGCATTATGAAAGACCGTGGTTCGCCTTACATTTAGCACACGTTAAATTTGACGAAGCATGCATGCTCTTTACCACAGTTTTTTTTCGCGTATGTTTGACCTACAACTCTCTAACGCTACACACCGACGATTTAAAAAGGCTAATAACTGGTCTATAGTAAGATAGTCCTCGGAGAAGTTTTTCTCAGACCATGCTTATCGTGTTTCAGGGTCCAATTTGTTTACTAAAATGCAAATAACCCACGAATCCCTATTATGAGATTTGAAAGCGGTTAGACCTCTGACTATTTCATCAGCTCCATCTCATATTTTTCGTAGAAGGCTGATGTTTGAAGTCTGCAGAGAAGGAAGCTCCATTAATGTTTTCACAAAATTATTTATGATATGACGTGTCCTGTCGTAGCGTTTCTCAAGTTTTCCCAGGCTTGTTCGTAGGTGTCATCGCATACTGGGAAATGGCTTAAAAGACCTACGTAGACATGATATTAAAAATTGAAATTTCCGAATTGGAGATAAATTGGATTTGCTTTTAACAACAGTTTGAAACATGTCCCTAAACGTTGGCCAATCTTTATAATTGCCCAAAAATGGTTCGATTTTTAACAAAGGAAGGAAGTTATTATCACTTTTTTCCGTTAAAACTGATTGAATGTCTCCACTAAAGTTTTCTGCTGGGCAGCTAACTATCCTATAATATCATTCGATTTTTCGATTTTTTCACGATCACTAACCGTCGATAGTAAACTTGATTTTACAGATAAAACTTTTGCCACGAAATCATCTAACTGACAAAGGTCGATATAACTTTCCTCATTAGAAAAGGCATAGAGGAGTTTTTGAGAAGCCGCGAATTCTTTCCACAAATCTTCCACTTTATAATAGCGAACTTTGAGATCAGATCGCTATCTGAAATTGCTTCTACGTAGGTAATCAATTTTGTAGGTAACCAATTTTTAAATGACCACGAGTAGCACGAAGTACTGGCAACGACGTTGATTCCGCCATTTAGAAATAATCATTTAATGTATCCAAACGATTCGAAAAATAATGTCAAAAATTGAAATAAACGCAAATTAAATTTATATTAAACGTTTTGTAGCTGCGAACTATGAAACGAGAAAGCCAAAATCCGGGTCGAAACGGGACCAAAATTATTTAATAATTTTACTTTGCAAATGAATTGAAAATTGAGAGAAAAAAAACGAGAGATTTAAGCGACGAACAAATTTTATTTTTGATGTTACCCTCTTTGTAACTGCAATCCAAATGACTGAGTAACTCCTTCGTTTAATAGAATATTAACAAATCAGATGAAAAAATACGGTTTCATACTCAATAAATACATTTTAATAATCAGAGGAGAGAAAGCATAAGAGACAATGAATTGTGCGATTAATCATAATCAATTTAAATTTTTACAGCTAAAGTTTAACGTGAGTACATACTTAGGTTATATTAGATTTGCATGCTACATTTTTAAATAAGCAAAACAAAACTATAGAAAAATGTTTAGAATACAATAAGTTAAAGATGAGAAATGCAATAATCTTAAACAGGTACTGTGACTTTTCAGAGGTTAATAGACTAAAGCTAAGAGACTTAGAGATATATTTGTTATGGCTTATCTAGATGACTTAATAGTACGCTCTTCAAAGTTTCATCAGACTGAGAAAATTCAAACTACAGGGGCAAATGTCGATTTTGCTGAGAAATATTTAAGTATCTAGATCATGTTCTTAATTATAAAGGCATAAGTTTGGATCCAGAAAAGAGAGTAGCCATAACAAAACGCCCAGAACCACGAAATGTGAAACAAGTATATCTTCAGACCAGGTATAAACAGTTTATGCCGAATTTTCCAACATTTCGAGGCCATTAAGTTAACTGACAAAAAAGAAAGTATCTGATGGACTACGGAACATCGGAAGGCTTCTGAAATTCTTAAAGAGCTGTTGTCTACAGCCTCAGTTCTTAAGAAATTATTTTTTATCATGTTTTTGGCATTCTCTTTGACCTGTCGCAAAGATTAAATTAAAGGAAAAGCGAAAATAGGATTATTAATATTCTTGTTATTTTTTTCTTCTCAAACGTTGAGTCTTCCTCAATAAACATCAATCGAATACAGGGGTTTTCCTTTTTTCTTAATTTAAGAGAAGTCGCACAACTTGGTCTAATTTATTTTACTCGTAAATAGTACAATAGAAATGGCATCCGCATCTCCAATTCGTTAAGTTAAGTTTATAACTAAATTTGCTTTAAGTTGTTTTTTTTTTTATAATCAGTTCGTACACAGCACGGGAGACGGAAATTTAGAGGGGGAGAAAAGACAGGTACCGATGTACATGGTTTTTAAATGTTTTAAAATAAATGTACACCAGCATTTGTTTTGTAAATATCAGACTTGAAGCCATCCAAGACAACTTGAATTGAACGTTCCGAAAGGTAATTTCTAATCTATTGAAGAAGAGAGTCATCGAACCCAAAATCACGCATTTTCGACAAAAGAGCCTGATGCCAAACTCAGTCAAATTCCTTAGATATATCAAGTGCAACCATCTTGCTTTCGTCAGATTGATGTATGCTTAGGTTCCACTCTTCGGTGAGACATGCCATCAAATCACCAGTGGACCTGTTGCTACGAAAACCATATTGCCGGTCATTGAGGAATTTTCGTGTTTCGAGATATTTCATGAGCTGACGGTTTATTAGCGTTTCCATGACCTTGGAGAGAATAGATCTGTAGGATGAGAGAGAAGAAGATTCGCCTGTTTTAGGGACGGGCTGGACAAATGCTGTTTTCCATCTGCTCGGAAAGAGTGCGAAAGAGTAGGATTGATAAAAAAGCTTACGCAGTGGTTTTGACAGCGTGGAAGAACACCTTTTCATAAGAAGGGGTGATATACCATCTGGACCAGCGGATTTATGCATGTTAAGACCTTTGAGTACTCTTGCTACTACACGAGAGCGAAAGTGGATTCGTCCCATTGTAGATTCGACGCACTCAAGTGTAGGCGGGGACAAAGGACAATCTGGGAGTGTTGAGCCAGCCGCAAATTGTGCAGCAAGCAGATTGGCCTTGTCCAAAGAGCTGACAGCTGGAATGTCATTGTAAATGAGCGTTGGGATGGAGGATGAGGCAGAATTTCTAATGTTTTTGATGAGTGACCAAAAATGTTTACTGCCTTTGGGAAATTGCAGTATTTTTGCCTCAGTTTTTGGTTGTATTGAAATTTCACACGCTTGAGAAAGACGTTCCAGTCATTTCTGGCTCGTTTAAACTTTTTTCAGTTTTCCTTTGTCGAGTTGGTCTTGTAGGACCGAAAAAACAATTTTCTTAACCTAATAGCCTCTTTACAGCTCGAGTCATAACATGCCTTTTCTTTTCGTTTGATACTTTTCAACCGATGAGGGAAAAAGCGTCTTATTCCAAAGAGAATAAGATAACGTCGTTATCGAGGAAACATAACGACCAGTTAAAATTCCTAAGAAGTTATTAAGTCCGCTCCAATTGGCTTTCTCGTATTTCCCTACGGTTCTTTTAGGAATCCTTTCTCTAACTGTGTGGTGAGTGTACGAGAATTTAGTAGATATGACACAATGGTCCGTCGAAGCTAGAGGGGAGAGCACATCAACGCAGTACTTATCAGTGTAAGAAGTTAAAAACAAGTCGAAGGTGTTGCCGGTATGACTATCAACGTCTGGTATTCGTATGGGCTTATTCGCAAGATCTCAACACACCGTCCTTCGGGTTTTGTCTGTCCAGTATGTCGAAGCCAACCAGAATTGTGTATATTGAAATCCCCCGTAATTTCAGTAAGGATACAGGGATACAATTCTTAGAATAGATCAAACGCCTGAAAAGTCGAGTTCCTGTCCAGTTTGGGACTTCTGTAAATAAAGCAGTAGTGGATAATCTGCTTAAAGAGATGGAGTTTTAACCACATGAACTTGAAATCCGGATTGGAACAGAGACTACTTTGTGGTGGAATTTGGTAAGCTATATCACTACTCTAGTAGTTCGTAGTCAGGTAGCTTCAGATCAGAGTGACCTGGGAGGTGTGAGCGGGGATCTACCTGTGTTTCACTAAGTGCCAAAACAGCTGCACGGTACTTACAAAGTTGTTACAACAAAAGTTGTAAGATATAAATACAGCCGGGGCCCTCAGTAGAGGAGGTACACGTTATTGCCTATCTATCACATACCACTCGAGAAACAATAACGATCATCAAATACAAAAATTTTACTTCTTACTGGGAAAGCCCCTGGAACGTTGCCATCATTTAAACACTTTTTTGTTTTGTTTTTTTTTTTCATAACACTTTACAGTTGTAGACGAGATACGCCCACGAATATCTCAGACGCCACACCAACAGTGTGAAGAAAGGAATGACGCAATGAATGAATGCAATAAAAATAATGAACCAACGACGTGAAGTGCAGTCGGACTGGATCACATTCTGTCCGAAGTCTCGGCGAAAATTGAAAATCTTGAGTTTTAATTTTTATTTTATTCGATAAAATGATGAAAGACGACCTAAACACTTTTTTGTTTTGTTTTTTTTTTCATAACACTTTACAGTTGTAGACGAGATACACCCACGAATATCTCAGACGCCACACCAACAGTGTGAAAAAAGGAATGACGCAATGAATGAATGCAATAAAAATAATGAACCAACGACGTGAAGTGCAGTCGGACTGGATCACATTCTGTCCGAAGTCTCGGCGAAAATTGAAAACCTTGAGTTTTAATTTTTATTTTATTCGATAAAATGATGAAAGACGACCTAATGCCTAACCAGTGGAGGGAGAGCTTCCTGGTTCCACTGCGGAAAGGCAAAGCAAAAACTAAAAATTGCAATACTGATCGGTGAAACTAATGTCGCATACTGTGAAAATACACGAGAGAATGCTAGACAGTCGACGATGGAATATTATTAAAATAAACCCGAGAAATGCGCTCTAGCTAAGGTCGGATCATTTGAAAAGCCAACTACATTATGTTAGAGTACGGGACATACCAAAAATCGTACCCCAAAAACTGTGGGTATGAATATGGCATATTCGTCTTTATATGTCTTTATATGACTTCGCATTAGATTTTGTGCTTGTAATTATCCATCTACAGCAGTGACTGTATAACATAAGAGTAATGAATAGGTTGGGCTGGTGATTTATCTGTGTCTTAATCGTTTTCAATCGATGATGAAGTCATTACTTTGTGAGTAACGGGAACTTTATGTAACGTGTTTGAAGTTCAAGTTATAAAATTATTAGAACTCAATGAAAATAAATAACTTGTTACAATTTGTCAAGTACGTTCTGGAACTACTGATGGTATTAGCGGTTCATGTCGAGGGATTCTATCTTTTATATAGCTTTACATTTAGAAATGTAGTTTTCTACCTACTTCGAACAGTTTTCCCACCATACCGAGATTCTACTTTAGCCCTCCACTTAACTACTCCAAGGTCCCCGAGGTTATCCGCTCTAAAATTTATTTTCGATGCCATTATAGGATGATGATGTATGTTCCATGTATAAGAAAACATCTTTCTTTTTAAAAAACTAAAGCAATTATTTTAAAACTCTTTTACCTTTCCACATTTTGCTTATCTTCTTAGCCAACACTTAACTAAATATTTAATCACTGTCTTAAGGTGATCATCTTTTTCTTGCACCTCTTGAATCTGTTGAATCTTTTTGTCAGTAGCGGGAAGATCGGACATAATATCAACAACACAAGCTCCTAAATTTTATTCTTGATATGTTTCATATATTTTTCTAACGGCTGACTTAAAAGTGACCCAGTTAAAACTAACTGTTTACCTAGCGTAGTGAGATCACTTGAAAAGAGAACTGCATCGCCCTCATTCTAGCCTTGGTGGCAAGTCATTGAGATTTGAGTTTGTGATCAGTTTCCACTTCAAACTGCATCCGCAAAAGGTAGTTTTGAAATCGTTCACAAACCCAAGTGAATGCCAAAGTGTCCTTCTCTGTATCGTTTTTTACCTTCAGAAAAAATACGCGAAGCATAAGCACTCTCTTCTCATTTTGTTGCAACACGACGCCGAATGTCGAATGATGATATGCTTGCTGAGACGATCGTTCGCAGTTTTGGAGCGTTTTACAGTAAGGGTCTATCTCCAGTGTTGACATCGTTTATCGAGGATTTAAAAAAAGGCTTATTTGATGTAGCCTGTACCATATTAACGGAAATTGGTCTGTGAGTACTAATGGTAGAAACTTTGCTCGACACTTTGTTTTTAAAAAAATACTAGCCTTTGTAACTGTGTTTGAATAAAGTTGAAATCTTTTTTGGTCTTCAGATATCAAATTTATAAGCTTGTTACATTTTTCTTCCCCATGCTAATATTTGACTTTGGATCACTTTCCTCAGAAAATGCCTAATTATTGTAACATAACGTTTTACTATTTTTTTCTTACGAACGTAAGAATAATCAAAAAAATAATAAATCATCATCAAATTAGCAGAAAAACCCATAGATTTTCTACTAATGGTAGAAACTTTGCTCGACACTTTGTTTTTAAAAAAAATACTAGCCTTTGTAACTGTGTTTGAATAAAGTTGACATCTTTTTTGATCTTCAGATATCAAATTTATAAGCTTGTTACATTTTTCTTCCCCATGCTAATATTTGACTTTGGATCACTTTCCTCAGAAAATGCCTAATTATTGTAACATAACGTTTTACTATTTTTTCTTACGAACGTAACAATAATCAAAAAAAAAATAAATCGTCATCAAATTAGCATAAAAACCCATAGATTTTATGATACTTGGGAAAACCTGCAGAATATTAAATTAAAAAAATAGAAGTTTCCGTTTTTGTATTTTACTGCGAATGTTTATTGATGCTAACTGCTGCCTCACTTTTGATGAGGCTTTCGACTGAATAAACAAGTTCTTTAATTCTTTCCCATACAAAGAAAAAACAATACTGTTAGTGTAGGAGATCTCGCAGGCCAGTAAACTGATTCATTTCTTCTTATCCAACGGTGACTGTACTCTTTATCTAGCCAATTCTTAACCTCACGACCGTATTGGGCTGGAACACCGTCTTGTTGGAAATATGATGAAGCTAGTTAAATCAGTGGAATGTTCTGCAATAGTTTTAGTAAATCATTTCGCAAAAACTCCAGATAGTTTGTAGAATTTTGTCTAAGTGGTAGCTTAAAGGGACCGATTAACTTGTTTCCTATTACATCTGCCCCCATATTGACGCTGAATTTGTGTTGAAATGATTTATGTCTCCTTATATGTGGATCGTCCGCAGCCCATGTGAACGATCAAGGGATTAGACCATCAACCGGAAGATCTCTATTAACTCCTGATTATAAGGATAGGAAAATCCTGGTTGATGCGTTGATCGATTACCAACGGTTGCGAAAAATGCGAAATGTACTTAAGATATGTACGTTGCACTACGAAATGTATGTTACGCTTTGGAACCAACACCGAAGAAATTAGCGAACTGTTGCGAACCACAAAATAAACAAGCAGAGTTTTCCCTAAGTGTTATAAATGCAATAAATTATGACTTCGATCTTCACCAACGCTGTTGTCAATTCTTCAACTTAGCACCTCCCAAGCTTCGGTAAAAACAACCCTTTGCTACTTTACTACTTTGCTACTTTGCTTCCTAAGTCCTACCGAAGTGGCAACAAACAAGGCAACCTTTATAGGTTTTGAAAAGTAATTTTTCAATATAATCCCCTTTCAACTTGATACACTTTTCCCAGAAGTACTGCAACTTTTTTAAGCCCTCCGTACAGTACAACTTTTGTTGGCCTGAAAAAAGCTCTTCCGCTGCGGTGATGTTTTCATCGCAGTCGTAGTCTCAGGGTCAAATCCGTAGAATACGGAAGATGGGGGAGCAATTCGTAGTAGCAATTTGGCTGTGGTGAGATGTACACCGGTGTGTTACCGTGGTGGAAGACCACTTTTTCTTCGTAAAATGTGGTTATTTTTTCTTCAAATTGGCCTTGAATCGACCCAATTAATCGACGTAGTATGCTTCTGTGATTGTTTTTCCCTTCTCCAAATAGTAAACGTGGATCACACCTCGTGCGACCCAAAAAACGGTGCTCATCATTGTTCTGGCCGAAGAGCTTCTTTGGAACACGTTCACCGGGTAAGACCCATTGTTTCGATTTTTCTTTGGTGTTTACCAATGAGTCCATGTATATCCAGAATCTCCTTCGGATTTCGATTAAACAGAGTCAAGAACATCTTTGAAGTGGTTCATGATTGCGCCTGTTCTTTGGTATGAGTAAACGCGGCACCCATCGCGCGTACAGCTTTTTCATGACCAAAATCTTGTGCAGGAAATGGCTCCTCCTACCATTGAACCCATTGCACTTAAGTCCCGAACACTCTTTTTAATCTTCATCAACGATCTCTTGTTTGCTACGTCTAATCCAATATATTCCTTTGCTGACGACAGTACTCTCTGCTTTTCATATTCGTTCCCTGACTCAGGTCCCTGCTCTTCGGCTGTAGAACGAGAAAGGCAACTTATGTTAAACTCATTAAATTCTGATATTAGATTTTAGATTTAGATCATTTATTTCTTATACATTAAAAATATACAATATATGTTATATATAATATATAATATACAAGAGAAAAATAGAGGCAAATGCCACTTCTGTTTGCTTAGGAAAAATTTTAAAAAAGATTTAGGGTAGGGTGATCCATTAATTAATCAAAAAATTGTTTAAATCGTGTAATAAAGATAAATAAGATAATTCGCTTAGTTCAAAAAAAAAATACTTTGGAAAAAGGATAAAAATAGTAAATCATAATAAAAACTAAAAATGAACAAAAATGGAAAAGCAAGGTACACAAAAGAATAAAGAAATATTATAGAAAAATGAAATTAAATTCAATATCAGAACTTAAGAAATATGAGATTCTAAAGCAGCGTAATCAAGGCTTAAGAGCCACAGTTTTGGCATTTTAAAAATGTTCCAGGTGATGTTTATGATTTGATGGATTGAGGAAGTAGATTAAATAAACAAATACCAAATTTGAGAGATTACCACGTAGGTTACAGCTAGAGAGCTAGAGTGTCTGAAAGGTTTACGAAAAATTTTTCTAAGGAAATATTTTTGCAAAACCAACAGAGGATGAATTTTATTTCGATACACACCTCCCCAACAATTGTAATTTGGATTGGAGAATACCATAGTATATTGCCTTAAAAAGATTAGTTGAACAAATATTACGCAAATAGTAAAAATGGCGCAGGGTGCAACGAAAATACTTTTTCAGAGTGTCAGAATGAATTGCAAAACAAGATATAATCTGAACCAGGAGAGCATAAAACCTCGAAAACGAGCTTTTTCAAATTTCCTTAATGTTATAGTTGACCATATCAAAGGCCTTGGTAATGTCAATAAATAGACCAGCCGTAGATTTTTTCCCATCTAGATTCGACATTATATGGAAACAAAGCTGAGGAAGCGTATCTTTCATCGATTTGCCCTTTAAAAATCCAAATTGATTTCGATTAAAAAACATAGACTTACTTAAAAAGCTCACTATTATATTTTCAAAAATTTGCTAAAGGCGGAAAGAAATGAGATAGGCCTGTAATTACCGATTTCAATAGCGGAACCTTTTTTTAATAGAGGTTAACGTCAGCATTTTTAGACAGTTAGGAAAAACACCTTCAAAAACACAATGATTAAAGACATTTGGTATGACATCCACTATGAAACATGCAATTCTTTTAAGTACATAACTTGAAATACCATCAGCACCACACAACGAAGTATAAGACAAGGAAACAATAACTTTCAAGATTTCAAGGGAATTTATGGCTGAAAGACAAAACTACTACTATAAAGCGGCTCAGCATATTCACTAATGAAAGGACAAGAACAAGAGGTCGATTGAGCAGAACTCGGTAGTAGACAACAACCAAACAAAATAACAACTAAAGGCATACGTAACACAGTGTGTTTACCAGCCGCAGAGGGTTTATTTGGTAAGCTTTTTACTACACGCCAAATCACCACAAGCAGTCCTGAATTGATAACGGTAATAGTTGTCACGACATATAGAAAACCCTTTTTATAATTCGGTACAAAGTTGTTTATATCTTATTTTAAGTGCTTTCAGGATATTTGTTCATATTATTCTGAGATTATTTTTTTTTAATAAAAAAACTATATATCCAAGGTCTTTTGACCGATTTTTCGAGGACAGAAGAAAGCATTAAGACGAAATGTGGTTCCTGAGGGATTCACAAAAATTTGTAAAAGCATGAAATGGATTGCTGCATTAGTAAGTATTTGTTCAAGATTCACAGCATAAATTATATTTTAGTTTTCGAAGTCAAATTTCACTCTACATTGAGAGGAATTGGAAGATTCACGAATTCTAGTTTTAGAGATAGGTACAAGAAGACCCGTCATACAGTGATCGGCGATTTTCAAATCTGAAACACATTTCGGAATTTATTCAGAAAATGAAAAATGCAAGTTTATTCATCTAAATCCATATTGCCCCCTTCAAAGTAATCCCCATCAACTGCGGCACACTTATGCCAGCGCTTATCATGGCGCAAAATCCACGAGCTTTCGGCGAACTGATTCACGCAAACGTCTCATAACATCCAAATAGCACTCTTTGTTTACTGTCCGGCCCTCTGGCAAAAATTCATGATGCACTACACCGTTGTAATCCATGAGAACCGTGAGCATTGGCTTCTTTGCATTTACTTGCCTGATATTTGGATTGCGTGTCTTACTCATAAACCCAAGTCTTGTTTCTAGTAATGGTCCTTTCGATGAATGTGCGAACGGATTGAGCCTCGCAAATCATCTCTCTTGCGACGTCAACACGGTCTCTTTTTTGCATAAAATTGAGGTCTTTTGGCACCAACTTTGCTGCCACACGACGGAAACCCAAATCATTAACCAAAATGTCTTGGACGGATCCATAGCCAATGTGCAAGTCCTCCGCTATCTCTTTAGAGATTTCTTCAGAGAATCGTTGCGGAAACACTTTTCCAACGTTCGCGCAGCATTAAATCCGTTTTTTAAGCAAAATTTAATACAAGTTCGTTGTTGTAAATTTAAATCCATTTCTAAAACTGTAAAAAAACAGCCAACACATACAGAGATAGCTGTACTCTTGGCTACGTAACTTTTGCAAATGTCAACAACAGATGTACCAACTTAACAAAAAATCGAAACAACAGGAGCGGTGGTTATTCCGCTTTATTTTTTGATCAAGGTGGTACATCAGTATCAGATAGGAGAGGTTACGTCGGTGTCAAGGGTGTCGAATGACTGCGTAATATAGACATTACCTATAAGTTTTATCGCACGATTTTGGATCCTATCTAGCAAGTGCAAAGATATTTCGCAACATTTTTGGGGACATCGAATATGTGGTCGTTCCAACGTAAGTTGTCATTGAAACACATACCGAGAATGGAAAGGTTCTCGGCCTCTACACTGCAAGTGCCATGCATGGATAAAGGCTGGGTGTATAAATTTCGCTTTAGCGACATTCGAAAGCATTTTGTCTTGGAAGCATTCAATTCCACTCTGTTGATAGATCCTCAATTGGTTATACTGTTCATATCGGAATTACATACGCTACTGTTTCCGTTCTACAACCGAAGAACAGGGACGTGAGTTTGGGAACGAATATGAAAAGCGTACTGTCAACAGTAAGAGAGTATATTGGATTAGAAGTAGCAGATAAGAGATCATAAATAAAAATTGAAAACAGTGTCGGAGACAAAACGAAGTTCATGTATTTTGTGAATATTAGACTTGAAGCCAACCAAGACAACTTGAATTGAACGGTAAAACTCATAGGTGATAATAATATCACCCAGAGAATGCACACCCTTGAACACCGACGTAATATCTCGTATCTCGTATCTATCTCACTCTCACTCACCACCAGGGATCCATAGAAATCGCCAGTTGCAAACCGTCCCTTCAAACTTTTATGCGTGACACCCGTTTCGCCATGAATGCTCATCAGTATAGCATCAAGCTCACTTTCGGCCGTACTCCAAAATATCGTGATTCGTTCCTAAGCCTCACAACTTCTTTATGGAATGCTCTTCCTAGCTCTTTATTTCATAGTCATTATAACATTTTAAACCAACGTTCATCCGCACAACTCTCTCCAACCTCCCTGATTTTCCTTAGCCCGCACTGTGTACAAGCATAATAAGGGAACTCAAACCCTTAAGCGCGCGCCACCTGCGGGCGCGGTTTATCAAAAACAAAATTCTGCGAGCCAATGGTAAATGGTTGAACGGAAAGGTGAATGGGTCTCATACACACCATCGAGAATGGGCTTGATTTTCTAACAGGTTTTGCCACTCAAAAACAAAAATCGGATCACGGAGTGATACTGCTCTTTATCCGTGGTCGCAAAAAACACTAACAAGATGTTTTTAAATGGGTGTCAAAACAAAACTAAGCATCATATTGTCACCGAATTTTTACAAGCGGGCTAAAAGAGGTTATTCAAGATGATAGTGTAGTCATTTTGACTCAGTAGCGCCACATATCTTTAAATCCGGCTATTCGTTAAACAGCCCTTGTTTAACTTTTATATGGCACTTTGCCAAGAATTTCGAAATGTGTATATAGGCCCACAGAAATCCACTCAACAGCAGATGAAAGGACGTGATAGAGCCAATGTTGCACCCTGACGTTGATCATCCAAAATCTTTTTCTCGTTAAAGCGACAAGAGACTTTGGACCAGCATGATAATTTGATATGTGTAGATGTCAAACGAGGGTTATAGTAAAACTAGAGTTCTTGGAAAGTAAGAATAAATGTTTATAATCTACTGGAATGTTGGCGTGCTTTAATTGATTTCTCACTTTTAATAAAAAAAGACCATTTTTATCCTCGATAAAAACGTTCAACCATTTTATGAATCAAGTCAACTTTGCGCCCTTACTTATTGCCTTGATTTTTACTGTGAAATATTTCACTTGAGTAAGATGAATTGTTCTATGTATAGCGTTATCCAAATTCTCGACTGTAAAATATTTACTTCGTACACATTTTGAATGTCTTAACCGGTTAAGAAACCTTTCGACGTAAGCTATGACACGCAGGGTTTTTGTATAAGAACTAAATCGATCTATGATTTGCAACAGATTGTTTTTCTCTCGTTTTTGACAGACTTTAACAATTTTCCTCATTTCCAACACTGATTCCTCTGATGAAATTAATGTTCCTAAAACTGATGGCAAGTTTTTATCTTTTTGTTTAAGGAAGGTTGGTCCTTTGAACCAGATCGAATTCTTCAGCACCATTACCGTATACCCGCGAGAGAGATGACGTCTGCCAGATTGTCGTGTGTTGGTATATGTTTCCATATGACCTGCTTCGTTTTTTCTGGAATTTCCGCTACCTTAGTTCTAACGAATGTATTTAATTTTGAAGAATGGGTAGATGTCCAAAAGTACGCTGTGTACTCTCCTTTACAAATGTTCTCGGTCTTAACCCAAAGTTTGGAAAGTAAATGAGCTATGCAGCTCCAAGCTAAGAAGTTGCTTATTCTTAGCAGGTGCTACCCTGGGTTTGGCGATTAAAAACTTCACTCCTACTGTTCCAGAAGTGTTAATTGTCTTTAGATAGATGCAGCAACTATATGCAGATGCAGCAACTATATGCAGATGCAGCAACTATATATATGGATGTGTCTCTAAATCCGTGTTATT